>OW052199.1:11197500-11808576 GCA_932527185.1 Ecliptopera silaceata
AAGTATATATATATATATATATATATATATATTTGTAAATACCTACATAGAATACATATAAACACCTAGGAGAATACATCCATAGAACAAATATCAGTGCATCCCATAAATGTTTGCTATTTATCATGAAAGAATTTCTGTAACCTTGCAAAGTGCTTGTAAAAATCTTCAATAATTTTTTTATTGATTTAATTATATTGTTATCTTATCTGGTTAATTTATAACTAGTTACTCTCCACATTAACAAATCTAGGTCACCTTGATCTTATACAAAATTACAATCAAGAACGTAAATGTAAAGTTCCGAGAGCGCAATTTTCGCTGAAGGACCACTGCATATTAATAACGTGTAATCCGATTTGCATGCTGAAAGGATGCAGTGTGAAGTTTGTGCTCTTCCGTAGAAGCCATGAATAAATTCCAGCTCAAAGAATTCATATCCATATGGCCCGAGGGCATTATTCTGCTAAAAAACGCGTCCTGCGAGCGACGGACTAATAACTCTAAGTGTGGGAAATAAAACACGAGAGGACTTTAATGACTTGCAGCATGATATTACCTATGTGAATTTATTTAAACTTTCTCGATCATCTCGATGTCACAGTAAAATGGCCTGACTTTACTACAGTAGTTACGTCAATATTAGTATTACGAATTATAGTACCCAACTATCCGCTAGAGGCGCTGTACAAATCTTCATACATTTTTTTAACTACAGACGCTAGCGAGTATAGTATAGTAAAAACTCATGGTAGAGCTACAGAGCTTGTAGTAAAGAGATATTGTACGGGATTTTATCAATATTATATCTCTTTGCTATGGTAATATGTGGTTTCATATCAGTATTCTTATATAAATATAGGAAATATGGATTCATATAGTTTGCTTTCCTAAATTATTGTGTAATTAAGGTTTTGTCGGTTGCAGAGTGAAATTAATCAAATTCGTAAGCACAAAATTGCTTTAAATTAAGTTTTAATTTTTCACTTCACATATGTTTGTACCTAATGCCGTGTTAAATGTACAGATTAAAATGTAACAATCATAAAATTAATTGACAATAAATACCTAAATGACCCCGTTTCATAATAACATTTTGGTGGCGTATTTGATGAAGAAATCTCGACAAAAAAAACTCCAATGAGGCGGCGCTTGAGATAAAGCTAATATGAGCATTTATTTGACACACTGACCTTACACGCCAGCTGATTACCCCGACATAGAATAAATTACAGTTTGTAACAATTTAAACCATTTTCACCAAAGTTTTTTTACCAAACCTAGATGTATCTTTGACACGCTTGCATGCAACCAACCACTAAACTTTGCAATAGCTAATTATTTTAAGTTGTTTATAGTCGTCGAATAACTGAGATTTTTATAGTAAGCACTGCTTTGAAAGTGTTTTGGGTATAATAATAGCTACTGAGCAAATAACTGCGCATAAAATTATGCACTATTGTGACATTTAAAACAAAAAAATTAGGGCGTTAAACGGCATTAAAAGCAGGGCTATATAGTTGGCTACTGTGGCTTTTTTACGTTTAGTTTTGAATATATATATATTTTATTTATTATTTTTAATATGTTTATTATTTACTCGGAACTCCGCCTTCAAAGCTGACCACCAGCGCTGCTTATTTTGTATAATCAACAACTTTTTTTCATCCACTGAACCATAACTCATTACATTAGAAGTCATTTTACAATGAGATTAAGTTCCCAGTGACACAGGTCACGTTCCATCCCAAGTTTCTTGTTCCGCGCATGCGCTGTGCCGCCGAGCTGATGCGGGATGGAAAATTCTCCTTCATCTTCTGCAGTACGTCCTAGACTAGCCAAGGGGGTGGACGCCTCGCCCTCTGGCCCGCGCTCCGACGTAAACCAAAACATGAATTCTTGAATTAAAATCGTGTGTATAAAAAATATTAGTAGCAAGTAGTTGTGCTTTGTGTTAGGTTTAAGTTACGTGGAGTTATTAGTGGTGAGTTTTTTAGTATATTAGTACTTAGAAACTTACTTTACTTTACGGCTACTTCCGTTGGCTTTTTTATGGTGTAGGTTTATTTTATTATGATAATAATCTTGCTGGTTCTAAGTGAGTTATTATTAAAACTTAAAGATTTACTGCTTTACGGCCTATGATTTAAATATATTTTTTCACAATTATAATTATCTAGGGTTGGGACCTCAAAACTCTACAATAGATTAGCAATTTCAAATTATTATGATCTCACAGATTCGAAACTAACCTCTTCATAGTTATTTGTTCTATAAGTACCTACCATTATTTTGATTTGAAATGATAAAATAACATTTTTGCTGTCGGTCTGTTCTCAGAACCAATTTTTTTGTATGTTGATATTGAAATTTTATGGGGTAATATATATTGGATACGCGCATCAATACGTCAACTTCATGCCTACACGTAACGAGATGGGTAAGTTGGTACTGAGCCAAAGCGATCCTAACATCTAAAGACGATCTTATCATGGCGTGAGACCACGCGCTTCTTTAATAGTAATATACCAAAGATGAAAAAATACTGCTTAAGGTTAATATAAAAAATATCGTTAAAACTCTAATTAAAAACTTTAGTTTGGATATTTTTAAATCATGTTGTACCTAAATGAATAGTACTTATATATTAATAGTTGGTAATTTTCAGGACGTTACATTGTACTTTGTTAAGGGTGGTTTAATTTACAAAAATGCAAATTCAAATAAAAAAAAACAAGAGTAAACATTTCTTAATAAAAACAGTGTTCTAGTAGGTACAATGGTAAGTTTCAAAAATAATTTCAGTATTTGTAAATTCTATAAAAAATCTAAATAAATTCTTAAAAAGGTAACATAAAAAACCTAAGTACATTCTTATTACGTCCCAGGCTATCAAAAAACGATTAAATATAAAAATTATCGTTAAAATATGATGGTTTGAAATAGATGTTAATCCGTGTTTACTGAGAGGGAAAAATAACGGGCACTCAGGTGGTTGGTTTAACCTCTCTCGGTGTAATTGGGGCTCACCAAGTGACTTACTCTCGGAGACTGAGGGCTCACTTGCACCGCTTTACGACGTGTTAGCTAATTAGTCGGGGACCTATTGATTGCGCGTCTTTAGATTCAACAGTTCTTTCTATTTTAACTGTTATAATAATTAACTAAATTTTAACTGTTAAGTATACGTAGGAACGTAGATAATAATCTCACAAATAATCGATAACAATCTCTCAATAATAAATCATTCACATTAACTGATGGGACAGGCGTCACAGTTCGGTCGGTAGTTGCTTTGTCTTCCAAGTGTGCTTATCACACAAATTTTTAAAGGTATTTTTTGGGGTATTCTTAAAAAAATGCGTTACGTGTCGATGACTTTTTGTTCATTTATTAAAAATAAAATTATCGTCCAGCAGTGGACTGATATAGGTTGATGATGATGATGATGATGATGATGAAAATTATATCACTTACTTTGAACTTTTAGTCATTACACTGTAAATTTAGTAACTAAAAATGTTACTAAAACTGTGTAGGTGCCACATGAACATATAATAAAAATAATAATGTACATTTTTAAATACTATAATGTCTTATGTTTGTTAATATAACAATAATGTATTGTCGTTATATTGTGTGCTCGTTATTATGAGTAACTGAACCATTATCGAAATAAATAATTGTAACAAAAGATTTTTGGTAAAAGATATAAGTTAGGCTTGACCCACAATTAGGGACGTCTGTGATAGAGACCATTATTTTCGGTGAAAATAACTAACATATTGTTTCAAGTAAATAACAATATAATGATTTAGGTTACTTTTAGTGTTGCTTAGTAATTAAAATAAGAGTTTCTAATA
Organism: Ecliptopera silaceata; assembly: GCA_932527185.1. Lineage (NCBI taxonomy): Eukaryota > Metazoa > Arthropoda > Insecta > Lepidoptera > Geometridae > Ecliptopera > Ecliptopera silaceata. The sequence goes on from OW052199.1 coordinate 11,201,364, forward strand.
TTCAAACTAGAATGATAGTACTGAGATACTCAGAGCCAATATAATTTGGACATCACAATATTATTAAGTTTTTGTGGGGATCGAACCCACGACCCATAAGAAAAACAGAGCTAATACCAACTACACTATGCCGCCTGGAAATGTCGTGTCTTCTACGCCGTAGCACTCCCGTAGCATCAATCTACGCCGTAGCTAGTATGTACTCACAAAATCATAGTAAGTATATCTTTTATAGATAATATTTGTATTCCACAAATAAATAACTTAACTTTCTACAAAAGTACTTATTATACAGATTTAAAAGTATTTAACAATTTACCAACAGATTTAAAAACTAAACGGAAACATATTTAAATATAGATTAAAAAAATGGCTTGTTAATAAAGTACATTATAATTTAGAAGAATATTATGATACTCAGTGTTAATTTTAAGTTTTGGACTGTAATTAGATTATAGTGATAATAAAATAATTTATTAATGTTACTCAAAATATTAATTGCACCTATGTTCTTAAATTTAAGTTTAATAATATTGCCGCCCGAAATGAGTAGGCTGAAACATTTATACCTATTATTTATTTATTATAAGATCTTTAAACACAGTTTTACAATAAATGATTCTTATTCTAAGATGTTTTTCTTTGGCCTCACTTAAAACCCATTTGTTTTTGAGTATGTTCCGTTGAACGAGGTCGGCCCTCAAATTTGAGCGCTATAATAATAAACCTAAATGTTTACCTTCGTACGTTTTAATTTATTTAATTGATGTCCTTGAAGTAAAACCTTCGTTTTCTAAGGCTCAACAGCCGCTAAGCACTTGAAGCCTTCGTCCAATTTTCAACCTTATGTTAAAGTAATAAGTGCCAGTTTGCTGTGTATATTAATAGGGTTGTAAAAAGACTGGCACTTCTTTAGTGTCTTTAGACAGTTACTTTGAGTAAACGATGTTTTTGATGTGTTTTCTTTAGTTACCTTGTTGTACAACAAGACGCGAACATACTATGTAACAAACAAATTTAATATAACTTTGTATTGGAGTTATGAAATGGGACTATACAATACGTGCTCAAAAGGGTCGAATCATCAAAAATTTTGAAAGTACTAATTAGCGAGGCACAACATATATAACTACAGCACAAAAATAAGTCCAAAAAAGTAAGAAGCATTTTTTTTGCCACCAAGCAGTGACATGTTATAATTTAATTTTTTTAATTTAATTATTATTGTTTATTATTTCAAGAGTTATTGTTTAATTTGATATTATTTTTGTTAGGTTTTTTTGTCATTGTTTAAGTACCTACTTATATAATTTTTCTGTTCACTCGCTTTTTATGTCTTATGTTACGGTGGAAACTTCACTGGTTTCTGTGTTATTTTTAGTCATTACCTTTGAATACTATTGTACTGTTTGTTTCCCTAAGAAAATAAAATAAAATGTATGTTCCGGTTTAATTCCCAGAGTGGTGTTCGCAAAGCACGCCTCAACAAATGTGCTTGATATGACATTGAATCGTTAAAGGCAGTAATTACCACTTAACATCAGGTGTGCCATCTGTTCAACGGCTAGTTTTAAAGTGCAGTTGAATAACATAGTTCTTTGTAAGAAGGATCATATAAAAAAACGGTAGGAACCAGGCCGTAAGTTTCTTGCCCGTTCTTCTAGGCTCTGGTCGCGCGGAACTGGCACCTAGAATCACCTAGTATGTAAGACGATTTTAAATGATCCTTGTGATTTTACTGAATAAAACAATTTTGACTTTGACTTTGACTTTAATATAAAGTATTAATAAAAAAAAGCAGTTTTAGCTAAATATTTTGATAACCTTTCAACTTTAAATGTGACAACAAACTTAATCCGCGTTTTGAGAATGAACGTAAATTAAAAGCTCTGCTGTAAAATATCATTAAAAAGCCGCCATATTTCAGCTTTCAAATCATAAAGGTAGAGTACGGTCCCATAGAGACGTGTGCGGAATAACATTTCCCGTCTAATGTTCCTTCTCTCAAATAAATTCTTAAACGATTGTTTCTTCAACAAAGATATTCCATTTTTCTTCGCTGTTTCTTAATGTTTGGAATCAAAGGTCTCGTCCCCTGTCCCCGGGGGGCTGATGATGTTTGTTTTGAGTTACTGTTTTTATAATAGCGGTGTGCGTTATATGACGGACGAAACTCACAGAATATTATTATTGAGAAGTTGTAGATTAGTTATTGAGTAGAGGCTTTTTTATTTTATTAGTAGGCTTTTTGATAAGAGTACATATTTGGAATATTTAGATCTAATAATATTCATATTAAAAATAAAACTGTACATAGTTTAAGCTCATTATAAGTGAACTGTAAAGTACTTTATGAGTTAAATAAAGCTTCTTTAAACCGATATTTAATGAATTCTCTCTCTGAATTTTGATTTAAAAATTTGAATTGTATTAAATGTGGATATTAAGCACTATTTTGTCAATAAACCTATTGGGGTACCGAGGCCCACCGCGTTTTCAAAATTATTTCTGGGCGTCTAGTCGAAGCGACGCGTGACCCGAGGGCTGGTGAGTATCTGGCCCAACGTATCAGCATTGCTATTCAGCGCGGCAATGCAGCCAGTGTCTTGGGTACGCTTCCGATTGGTACTGATTTGGATCAGTTGAACTATCTATAGATCGTTTGCAACGGTCTGTAGATGGCTCAGCTGTTTCTTATGTATTTTATATGTCTATGTACATTTTGTAAATACTGTATAGTCGTAAGTTTTTTGTGAATAAAGTAAACTTATTGGTTATCTATTGACTTAAAATTATCAATTGAATATGTTACTGCTAAATGATTTTATTTATCGTCTAAAATCACTGTTAGATACCTGTACTACCTCTGACCTCATGCATTGCTATTGCTAGCTATTGGTCAGGGGTGGTCTAACCTTGGTGATTTTCTCAAGATGGTTTATCAACGACTCATAGAAGAAGACTGTTAGATATGTGATATTTTCCGAACACTTAAGTAAATTAATTTAATTCTAGCATATTTTTATAACATCATCAATACTAACAAGTAAAGTTGGAGTCAAAGTCAAAGATTTCTTTATTCAGTAAAATCACAAGGATCATTTAGAATCGTCTTACATACTAGGTGATTCTAGGTGCCAGTTCCACGCGACCAGTCTTCAGATTCAGATTCAGATTGCGACTAGTCTTTGGAATACGGTCTCGGTATTGAATACACCCCGTCTAATGAAAGGAGGCGATGATGAAGCGGGTGTTATTGTTCAAAAGTTGTTCATTATTCTGAGTGATGCAAATAATAATAAATCGTCACTTACGACAAGTGAACAGGGGGGGTATCCTGACAACTGAAATGTTTTTGAACTGTTATTTGATCAAATTGCAGTTCAGTTTTCTTTTTCGTCTTTTATTGATATTTGGAATGATCGATTTTCATACCGTTTGATAGAATTAAGGAAAAATCAGGTAGGCCGTGCTCAAATCAGGTAGGTCATGCTTAAATCAGGTAGGCCATGCTCAAATCAGGTAGGTCATGCTTAAATCAGGTAGGCCATGCTAAAATCAGCTAAACTGCGGCATTGACGTCATTTTTAACTGCTCAAATTTTATAAAGCTCAGTCACGTCAATCCACAAAAAATGCCCCAGATAATGATGAGTTACTATAGTAAAATCATCGAAACTAAACTGCAACTGAAAGGGTATTTGGTTACGCAAGTTTCCCCTTGCTGGATAGCCCTCCAGTACCTCTACCATGAGTTGTCACAGTAAAATCGCCTGACTTTACTACAGTAGTTACGTCAATATTAGTATTACGAATTTTAGTACCCAACTATCCGCTAGAGGCGCTGTACAAATCTTCATACATTTTTTTAACTACAGCCGCTAGCGAGTGTAGTAAATATAGTATAGTAAAAACTCATGGTAGAGCTACAGAACGCTAAACATAATAGTCCAGTCAAAATAGACTAAAATTATGACTTCAGTTTGCATTAATTCCCAACAAGCTGGATTTTTGTGCAGGCCTTGAATACGTCATTACAAATGATATGTCAAAAGTCCCCATCGATCCCGCTTGTGCGTTGTTTTTTATTCGAGGTCAAAGGTCATAAATTTGCGTTTTTTGCATATATCTCTGAAAATACGAGAGCTATCGAAAAGTGGTTCAGGCAAAGTTTGTACATCGTAAAATTGTCTACAAAAATACCTCAACACTTTTCTTCTACAAAGCATCGCTTTCGAGATATAGTGACTTTAGACCGCAGAAAAATCGTCGAAGATGCTGCGTTTTTTTCATTTCAACCGTTTTATCTGCTTTATTGCCACAGAATAAACAGTATTTTTTTAAATTTACTGAACGGGGTGATGGGTTCGATGGGTTAGTCCTCCTCCGAGGTAATGAATCGTCTTTTTGTCTCAAGAAATACTGTTTGTTCTGTGGCAATGAAGCAGATAAAACGGCTGAAATGAAGAAAACGCAACATTTTAGTAGATTTTTCTGCGGTTTTAAGTCACTATATCTCAAAAGCGATGCTTTGTAGAAGAAAGGTGTTAAGATATTTTTGTACACAATTTTACGATCTACAAACTTTGTCGGAATCATTTTTCGATAGCTCTCGTTTATGACTTTTAAACGCAAATTTATGACTTTAACCTGGGTATTTGCGTTTTTCGCGTATATCTCTGAAACAACGAGAGCTATCGAAAAATGGTTCCGACAAAGTTTGTAGATCGTAAAATTGTTTACAAAAATATCTCAACACTTTTCTTCTACAAAGCATCGCTTTTGAGATAAAGTGATTTTAAACCGCAGGAAAATCTACTAAAATTCTGCGTTTTTTTTCATTTCAGCCGTTTTATCTCCTTCATTGCCATAGAACGAACAGTATTTCTTGAAACAAAAAGATGATTCATTACCTCGGAGGAGGACTAACCCATCGAACCCATCACCCCTTTCAGTAAATTTCAAGAAATACTGTTTGTTCTGTGGCAATGAAGCAGATAAAACGGCTGAAATGAAAAAAACGCAGCATCTTCGACGATTTTCCTGCGGTCTAAAGTCACTATATCTCAAAAGCGATGCTTTGTAGAAGAAAAGTGTTGAGGTATTTTTGTAGACAATTTTACGATCTACAAACTTTGCCTGAACCATTTTTTGATAGCTCTCGTTGTTTCAGAGATATACGCAAAAAACGCAAATTTATGACTTTTAACCTGGAATAAAAAACAACGCACAAGCGGGATCGATGGGGACTTTTGACATATCATTTGTAATGACGTATTCAAGGCCTGTACAAAAATCCAGCTTGTTGGGAATTAATGCAAGCTGGAATGTCTATTTTGACTGGACTATAAAACATTTTACAGAAACAGAATACGTAAAATTTATCTTGTTGGTTTACGCTTTCCTTCTGAATATTTCAGACAATAATTATTTATTTAAAAGATGAGCCTTTGGATATGAAAACAAAATAGAATCGTTTTTATATATCTTTTATCAAGTACTCGACTTCTTTTAGATAAATTAAATTCATTTATTTTTTATAGGAATTCGCTTAAAAGTTAATTAAACTTAATATCAACAGCAGTTTTCTGTCTGTTACGTACCGTAGAATCTACATAGTATATTATATGTGAAGAAAGCTCTGCCTACATAACTTAAGTTTCGAAACATTCCGAGGGTAGCCTACTTTATAGTAGAAACATGTAGAACTTTGAAAATCTAATCAATTTCATGATAGTACTTCGGAAGAATATTGGGTTGGATTTGACTTTGACTACACTTAAGGAACCTAGTTTTAATTAAGAGGCAAGATAAGAGATTAAATAAATAAATAATGCTGGACAATCCACACAACATGATCTAGCCCCAAGCTATGCAGAGCTTGTATTATGGGTACTAGAAGACTGACATACATAATACAATAACATTACATAGATAGATATTTTTTATTATACATATAAATACCCAGAATAAATATTTGCAGATCATGCAAACATTTATTTCAAGGCGGGAATCGAACCCGCAACCTTCCGCGTCGCAGGCGGACCTTCGCCCGCCGCGCCACATTAGTCGTCAAATTAGATTAATTACAGATTACAGATCAATTACAATTATATCTCCCGTGGATGCAGTACGCTAGATGGATTACCTTGTGCAGTGTGGTGTAGTGTGGTGCAGTAGCCCACAATTTACACTACAATAAACTAAATAGCTAACTGATCTAGCGTATAGCACCTTACTGCACTTAGAATGGTCTAATGCGCGCCATAATATAAACCTGGCGTTCATTATAAAAAAAAACATTTATTAATCAGTTTTGATTTTAATTTCACGGGATATAAAGTTGTAATTAAAAAAAAATTAAATATTCCTTGAGTAAAGTCGATTCTATGTGTCTGAATGCCGCCAAAATATTATGTTGTTATGTTATTTTACATCTAAATCAAATGACATGAAAATGATGTGCGAAAATGCGCGTTACTTTATTTTAGCATTTATTTTACGGAGGCCGCATTATCATTTAAAATCAGGAGATTGCAATCTATATAATACATATAAAATAGGAGTATTAAATTTTTTTCTTTCAATTAAAATAGGAGCATTAAAAAATACAAAGTCAAAGTCAAAAAAAACTTTATTCAATAAAATCACAAGGATCATTTAGAAACGTTTTACATACTAGATGATTCTAGGTTCCAGTTTCACGCAACCAGAGCCTAGAAGAACGGGCAACAGTTTGAATCAAAATGTCCAGCATTATTTATTTATTATTTATTTCTTTAGAAATAGCTTGAATATAAAATGATTAGTTTTAAGTTTGTGTGGGACTTACCGCAGTCCTTTTAGGAACTGTTTAGTGTTCGAGTCCCATTACAAAATCATTTCGACTAGATCACTCCCACGCTAATGGAAACGCAAATTTACATACAATACCCTCTACGCACTCTGTATACATCTATATAAATATCTGAGAAGATGTTTGCTAGGAGATTAAGTACCTTATTATTTTGCTTAAGATTTTTCTATTCCCTATCTATAGGTACACGTTTACTTAAGTATATATATACGCAGGCGACAGAAACCAATAATAAGATATCTGAAAATCTTTTCATCTCTTGTCACATACAATGCTTGCAAACTAAAAAAAATAAAAATTATTTATTTTTCTCTTTACTCGTAGGTTATATACAGTGGTGGACACATAATTAGAGACACCCCCCAATTGATCACAATAAACTTGATTTTGGCACTACCATTAGCCAAAGTAGATATTAAATATAATGTAATTGTTACTAAATCATACATGACGTTGTATTCTTAAAATGGGGGACAAAAAAAGTTACGTTGCTTATTATTTTAGACACTGCTCACTATCCAAATATAATACAAACTTTTTTAACGTACCTGTAGCTGGCCAACTAATTAAAGACAGTGAACACAGTGTTCTGAATTAAAAGAAAGAAAAATAACTACATTCGATTTTTCTTTGTTTTGCCGCGTATTTGCATGAAACGTCGACATTAATTAAAACATTTTACTTTTTGTATTCAAATTAATACGTTTTTTATCAATCGATATGGGAAAAAACAAGAGTTGCGATTCGTCCACTAGAAAGATAATCTTAAACTTTCATAGCAAAGGTTGGTCATACAGAAAAATCGCAAACCATTTGAGCTGTTCTAAGGACATGGTTATGAATGCTATAAAGCATGTCAAGAAGTTCAATACGACCGAAAACGTACCCAGAAAACCGAGACCTACTAAAAACCACTCGGCGAGAAGACTATAAGATGGTGTTGTTGGCAAAAAAGGAACCGTTCTAAGGATCAGAACTGATACGCTCGGAAATATACGGGGCAGGAGGGTCGACGGGTGTGTCTGCAAGGACAATTAGACGGAGACTATGCGAGGCAAACTTGTACGGAAGAGTGTCTCGGAAGGTGCCACTTTTGAAAAAGCAAAATGTTAAGGCAAGGTTTGCGTTTACTGTACGTAGACTGAAAGAGAGTGGAAAAATGTGTTTTTTTCAGATGAAACAAAAATTAATATGATTAATTCTGACGGAAAACAATATGTTAGACGCCCCCCGAACAAAGAAATGGATCCGAAGTACACCAAGAAAGTAGTGAAACATGGAGGGGGAAATATCAAAGTGTGGGGCTGTTTTTCAGGACTTGGTGTCGGACCTGTCAGGAAGATAGAAGGCAATATGGATAAACACCAGTACAAAAAATATTTGAGAAGAAACCATGCTGCCCTATGCTGAGCAAAATTTACCGGTCATTTGGACTTTTCAACAGGATAATGATCCGAAACACACCGCAAAAGTAGTAAAAGATTTCTTAAGGAGCCAGTTTGTGACGGTTTTGGATTGGCCCCCATACAGTCCGGATTTAAATCCAATCGAAAACTTGTGGTACCAGGTGAAGAAGACAGTGGCGGCAAAGCGTACATCAAACGTCGATCAGCTTTACAGAGCTTTTACAGAAGCGTGGGAACAAATTCCGGTACAAGCTTGTACAAAATTGATCGCTTCCATGGCTAAGAGATGTCGTGCTGTTTTTGCTGCAAAAGGACATGCGACCAAGTATTAATACGCATCGGAATGATTTATAAAAATGTGTTAGAAATCGTAGGTACTATGATAATTTCAATGATAATTCATTTTTTTTTAATTTCTTGTTACGAAATGAAGTGTCTGTAATTATATGGCCAGATCTTACTAGTCTTATTTTTTATTTGCACTGCTAACATTTAAGTTTTACCGAATAAAAGGTTAAGTTTTGTTGTAAATGTTTTGTTTTAACATTACACAATAAACACACATAAAAAAATTATTGTGCAGCAAGTTACAATGGCGGTCTGATAAAATATATACAGAGGAATAGCTTAGTTATTTGAATATGTTTCCAGTGTCTTTAATTCTGTGACCACCACTGTATGTAGCTGAATAAGTTGGTGATACTTTACAAAACACTTATAATTCTACAACCTGTAACGTGAAAGACTATGGTATTACATTTTTGTAAACTATAGTTTACAAATAAAATGTCTTTTACTTTGGTTATTGTATGGATTTTTCCCGTAGCCAAACTCCTTACTTAATTCTTTCCATACTTGGCGATCACGTTCGTAGTCGTAGTCAAACATACTCGTAGTCTAAAGTCGTTTATCTACGTTATGTTCTCAGACGATATATTCCGCGAGACGACCAGCGCCAGCTTACCCCAATTCATAGCCCACTATAAGTATGTCCATAAACAGTAAGTTCTCTAATTAAATGTACACATAACGTCCTCGGATGCTAAGTTGTGAGTCCACAAGGTCCCCGATGTGTCTTACTAATAAAACACCTTGTTTATTTACTGGTTCGCAACCCCTAGTTTGCTTTTCGTTTTAGGGAGTTTGTCCACAACTGATAGAAACACGACGAAACATAAATATTAATTTATCCTCTCATTTTGTCTCATTTTATCAAAATATCTACGCATAGTACACTTGAGCTATCTGCAGACCGTTGTAATTGACTTGCAGATAGTTCAACTAACTAAATTAAAATGAAAACATAATTTATTCACAAGTTTTTTTTTTTCAGCCAGTATCTTGGGTACGCTTCCGATTGGTAGTGATTTGGATCAGTTGAACTATCTATAGATTGTTTGCAACGGTCTGTAGATAGCTCAACTGTTTCTTATGTATTTTGTATGCCAATGTACATTTTGTAAATACTGTATAGTCTGTAAGTTTGTTTGTGAATATTATGTATTTTTTTGTAGTGGTTGTTCAACTAATCTTATGTTATACTTTGACGTGGCATTTTCCATGTATTTAGTGTAGCAGTAACGTAGCAGTGGACAAGCGCCCGTAAGTTGACCTATTTCTTTAACGGCATTTCCGATGTCTCACAAAGAGGCGTGAATGTCCTCGCCCTATCGGAAGACTTTATTTAAAAGTACATTTTACTGATATTTCTAAAAAGAACGCGCTAAATTTGTTTCATATTATTATCCTTAAAGTAGGTAAATTTTTTTTCCAGCTAACTGAGTATAGCAAGTTCATTATCCATTCTACACACATAAATTATAATTTGTACTAACTCAGTTATATGATTCAATTCAATTCATACGTGTTTAAATACATGAAAGCAATATCTTAATCCCCTAAGAACGTACTGAACATGATTCATCTTTCTTGAAAATCTGGTGAAACTAGGTTAAGAGGCTGGTGTTATTAGACTAGGCAAGACTAAGTACTCCGTTAACAAAGTTTTGGCTGTCACTATAGCTCTCCAAGAATATCACAAAATCACTCTTGGAGATACTAGAGACGTGTGTACCTACTGAGAGTATATGTACCTACTGAGGGTAAAAAAGAGTTGATGAATTAATTACAGAAGTATCTCAGGATGTCCGGTAAACGTAGATTTTTAAGAAATATTTCAAATTATTTGTAAAACAAAATAAAGTATTATTGTATCTTCAGGCTATTACTAAAGCTAAATTCTCGAAATCTATATCGTGGTAATTATTCACTCTGTATTTGGCAACATTAAACAAACACATTTACCCGAAGCCCCTCAGTAAATCATAAGTGAATAGATTGCAAACATTTATTATCAGGCGCCGACAATCATTTACAATGACCGCAACTTTGATCCATTAGGCGAAGCAAGCTAGCGGGCAAGCGGAGCCCTATTTGAACCTAACCCTAATGAAGGGCTGAGCATTCCTGGTTTATTTGGGGAAAAGTTGCCTTTTGTTTCGCTGGCTGCGGGTTCGAATCCGTACATTGGTGCACATCCAAATAAAAAAATATTAAAATAGACAGGACCAAAACAAAAAGGAAATAAAAACGTAAAATAAACGGTATAACGTGAAAAATAAGTTGGTCAAAACATCAACAATAACAGAATTGGGGCTTATCCAAATACTATTTATTATTGTTTGTTACAAAAATAAATTGTGGGTACAATTCTTTAGTTTTTAGGGTTCTAAGGTATGATAAAATAACCATATCTGCCTTCTTCACTATATGGTTTTATTAATTTGAGGCTACCGTTATATTATGAGTAAATAAATATGCATGCGTATATTTTAATGTTGGTAAACGTCATCGTTATGATCATAAACAGTTAAAATGAAATAATTGACTAGTGATTGTATTAACTACGGAACTCGTAGAAATACACCCGATTTAACAGAATTTTCCTTCCCAGAAAACCAAGAGATTGTATCCGCAAGATCAAATTCTGAGAATTCGAATAACATTTCCTTAGTATGAAAATATTTTATTCAATAACCTACTGTTTTTTTTGGAAATGTCATCGACAAAGCCTGTTAAAGTCTATTGTGCGATAACCTTTGCTCAGTCAATAGGAGCCTGCGGTCACTGAGGTCAAATTAGAGAACTGAGTACCCATACATACATACCCATACTCTTCTTCCCAAGTGCCCCGCCCATCTCCACTCAAAAACTTAAGTTATCAATTATTATTAAGAAGCTATATTTATATATATATATTTATAACGATATATATTTTTTACGATTTTTATAGTTTAGCAATAAATATTATTACTCTGTGAAATGTCAAACTTTTCAATAAAAACGGAAATCACAGATTACAAAAAAAACAATAATTAAGTAAATTGAATGCAGTTTGTTTTTATAACTTACGATATTGTCATTGTACACATTGCTTAACTAAAAAGTCATAAAGGCTAAAGAAAACATTGTCCAGATGTAATAAAATTGAACTTTAGTTACATTTACAAGCTACATCATTACCAAGTAACCGTTGAGTTGGTGTAAATCTTTGATTATAGAATGGTTCGCGCGGCGGCCGCTACGAACGATTATAGAATGGTTCGCGCGGCGGCCGCTACGAACGATTATAGAATGGTTCGCGCGGCGGCCGCTACGAACGATTATAGAATGGTTCGCGCGGCGGCCGCTACGAACGATTATAGAATGGTTCGCGCGGCGGCCGCTACGAACGATTATAGAATGGTTCGCGCGGCGGCCGCTACGAACGATTATAGAATGGTTCGCGCGGCGGCCGCTACGAACGATTATAGAATGGTTCGCGCGGCGGCCGCTACGAACGATTATAGAATGGTTCGCGCGGCGGCCGCTACGAACGATTATAGAATGGTTCGCGCGGCGGCCGCTACGAACGCCGCTATCAATTAAATATCGGGACGAGTTCGTTCCTGATTTGTGTGCGGATTAACGGGATACTGCAGCTACATTTTTAATTTTTCATCCCTTCGGTTTGCAGTTTTTATGCATACAGCTCTCGGCTTAGTGGTTTTATTTCCATTTTCAGATAAGCTGTTGGTTTGACTTCCTCACAGTAGTTTTTTTCCGGTCAAAGACAGAGAATACAATATCGGAATCTGAAAGTGTAAAAACGATACTTGTCCTAAAAAAAATTATTATGGTAATCAAGACATGGTGTACCTACTAAACTAACTGAAACTTCAAATAAATGTAGGACATAAAATCAACGGAAAATTATGTGGAAAACTCGTGTGGCTAATCTCATAAGTTTTTGGCAATTCTATTCACTGTAGCATGTCAATGTGATCAAACAATTTGATCAAAGAAAAGAGACGAACAAAAAACCAATTTAACATCAGCTCTTGACATAATGTAGGTACCTATGTGTAATCTGAGGTGTAATCCTAATTCGAAATTCCCGGAACCTAGGCACATGTACTTATCTAGTGACATTGATGTGGGGTTGCTCTCGTTTGCATGATAGCTTCTGTACCCGCTTGATCCAAATCAATTAACCAATTTGAATTGATAAATTGCATTAGGGTTACAACTATTACGAATGTAACAGAAGGTTGACATTACTTTGAATTTGAATTGATACCTTTGTTCAATTATCTTGTATAGTTCGTCAGTCAAGGCACACTTTGGTTTGAAATTATTTAGGGCTAATGGCGAGACTTGATATAAACAGTTCTGAATAATAAGTGTAGAAATTTGAGGCATAAGTTACTAATTTTCCGCGCTAACGAAGTAATCAAATCTAATGGTAATCTGATATTCGTAGAGATAATGTGTATTGAAGATAAGAGATAAAACAAGTAAAGCTTTATTTCACTTCTAGTCTTGGAGTAGAATTAGGTACCAATTTTTAAACTTAGCTTTGGCAAAAGTCAACGAGTTTTAAAGTAGGTAGGTACTCAACTTTCCCAACATTTTCCTACAAAATAGAATCTGGCTCGCTTCCTCTCGACGAGCACAATGGACAGAAGTTCAAAGGTCTGCTTTGAATTCTTAATTCAACGGACCGTCTCAACGATTTTCCTACTTTATAGTTGTTTCACAATCTTTAAGAATACTAAGCACTATTGGCCTACGTGACTTTGCTTGGAAAGACCCGCACTGCTGTGTTTTTTAATTCAATCCACTGCAATGACTGTGTTTTGTTGTAGCTTTCTACGGAACTTGAAATCAAAGGCAATAAAAATTCCAAGCTTCGAAAGACTAATTTGAAGGCTACACACTGCTACTTATCTAGCAGACAGTAAAAGCCTTTTACTATCCCCAAGAATGATCATCTCAGGAAGGCCGTAGCTCACCGGTGTCGAACGGTGTACGCCATTCATTACCGTCCTCAATATCGGAGCGCAGCGTTTTGTTACTCAAAATAGGCAATGTATTATGCTCCATTTGATTAAAGCATGCAGGTAATTGATATGAATTGGAGGTCGGTTTTCAGAGGTTACAGCTACGTACTTGTTACATCAATTATTATTTACAACTGAACAAATATTTATGTTCATCACACAGTCACTTGCTCTAGGTGTGAATCGACCCCACGACCCACAGCATGGAGAGTTACTACTAACTGAGCTGTGACGCCTGGCAAAATATGTTAATATAATCATTTGCGTGACAACAAACCTATAAATGCTAATAAGGAACATATTTAATGTTTTACATCGGTGATCCCCCCTACCACTGAGAAGCTCTTTATTTTTTAGAATCTCATTAATCGATTATTGTCGTATATAACTCTCTAATATTTTCGTAATCTCTTAATGTCACTTTCGTAGAGAAATCGTTGAAACATTTCAAAAACTATCGCGGAGAGAGAATGGAATTTTTTATTTTCGTTCTGAATATTCAAATGAAGCAGAATTTCTGTGATAATGTTCTTTAAAGCTTGGACTGCGGCATTCTGTGAATTTACACACATAATCGTGCGGGTCGGGTGAGGCCGCTCTGATAGCGGTGAGCGGGTTTACAATAGCGCTAAACTAACCCATTATTTAAAAAATCCAACGCTCATAGTTATAAGAAAGACTGTTAAATTTGTAATCCATAATGTTTACAAGATAAACTTAATTTACCATGTATAGGTTCAACAAATTGATTGGATAAATAATTTTAGGTAAGGAAATAAACCACAATTATTATTAATTGTACAACACGTATACGCTTATTTTGGTTTTCATTAAATATCTATCAAACCTTAGATTTATTTACAAAACTCACAAAACAAGTATTTACTCGCTTATGGTATAACCCTACCCTAAGAGGGCAATAAACTATGCACTTTATTTGCAGATCGCCCGCACACCGCCCGCACCCGAATGTGACGCTCGCGTCGCGAATTATAAGTTGTAACCCTAAATTATTGTTACGGACTGCACAGGTTATATTTTAAGTGCAAAAATTCTAAATAGTTACAAACTTAAAATTTATTTAAAAGCTGTGAAAAAAATCTGATCGTAACCTCTGAACACTATTAAAATATTTGGATCTGCTGCGAGAAGAGAGCCCGAAACTCAGTTACTCTCTACGCCACGGAAGTCTTCAAAATATGCAGAGAATGTCTAGAAATCTAAAGTTAGACAGATATTACAGCGTCAAGATGAAGCATGACTCGCGCACCGCGGTACAAGCCGCGTAATGTAATGCAAAATAATTTGAGTTAGACGGGGCGTGGAATGAGATATGCAATGCTGATGTGCTGCCTTGTGTATGATTTACAGCGGTAGCTTATTTCAAAACTTATTCCAATATGTAATAGAAAACACACTGCATCATATAATCAGTAGTCACATACTTTTCAAAGTAACAACATACCTATATAGTAGGTACTATAGTGTTAAGTTTGACGTCAGTTGGTTTCAACAGTTTGCTCGATCAAGCATAGTAAATCACGAGTACTTAGCACACTAAAAATTCTCCAAGTAAAATATGAAATACAAAGCTCGCTCCTCCAAGCTCTACATCGGAGGTTTGAACACAGTCCCAGAGCACCACCGTTTAAGTCCTAATGGTATAAAATTAAACGCTAAATGAATTCATGTCATTTACATGCACTATCAGAGCGTGTAATCTCTTTCTGGAATCCTTTCATTTCAGCTCTGGCCCTAAATGGGGCATATTATAACGAAATCTCTTTGTTCCTCCGAGTTATTTCAAAAGGTACCCGCGCAACCGTAAGATTCATCCTTCCACACAACAACTTGAATAAATAATAGGCTGTTAGTCTGTTACGAATGTCTGCCTGAGCCGAGGGTCCCAGGCGGTGCTTCATACTTTGACTCTAAATTGGGTTTCATTGGCTGGGGAGCGGGGAGGCTGCCAAGGTCGCCTCTGATATTCATGGAATTTTTATCATTCTTTCGTTTTGTGCGGAACGATAAAATCGTGTTTGCCTTCCAATATTAAATTGGGTTTTCGATGACCGGCCCCGACGTTAATGGACGCTTCAATAAGAATAAAAGTGCTTTTGTATTCAACGCGGATGCGGACGCCGGGTACACACGGAGCGTTTTATCTGCGCCGCGGACGCGCAAGTAATTATCTCTTGTAATCAAAAGCGTGAGCTTTCTTCAAACGATGCTTTATAGAAGCTGTTTTAAATGTAATTGACGGAAAATTATAATAGGCTTTTCTTATTAAACCGTGATCTTATAATTAGAAACTTCAGATAGATATTTACATATTTGTTTGTGACTCGTTTACACTCAAATGGTACTAACTTAAATAACATTTAAATGGTGCAGCGTTTTTGACTTGGGATCGCACTTAGGATACTTTCTTTATATGAAGATTTTACGTGTCTTCTAAGAAAGAAAGAAAGAAAGAAAATACGTTTATTCAATCAAAAACAGACACAAAATAAATAATAATAATATATAGTTAAAGTAGGAAAAACAATTATTACAGAAAAAAAAACAGATAGGTACATATAGAAATTTAACGAAATTATATAATTAATAGTTACAAATAAATATATCTATACATACACAGGTAGTGAAGAGAAGTACAAAAAGATAGGTACATAGGTAAAAAGATAGGTACATAGGTAAGTAGTACGAACATATTATGTCTGCTGATTAAAAAGGCAAAAACTCAGCTTTTGTGCCTGGTCCGAAGACAAAGCGCTGTTTTTCAGTCTTGCCTGCGGGAGTGGGGGGGGGGTTGACTTAAATAATAGGGGAGAATGTGTAAAGTGATCTAGTGCGTGAGTGAGAGTGATACATGTAATGATTGAGTGTGCGGAGGGTTCCCCTGGTACGCCAGTCTCTTAAGAGTCTGGTTATAGAGGAGAACCCTCATGTGTGCAAGTGTGCGTATGTTGAGTGTTAGTGAGGGAGAGTGCGTATGTTATATGTACGTGAATGAGTGCTGGGAGTTGGGAGAAGTTTAAAATAAACAAAAGAGAATGTGTGAAATGATGTGTGAAAGAAGGTTGATGCTTAAATAACAAGAGAGAATGTGTGAAGTGAACAAAATTCTACACCTTTGTACGTCCTTTAAATAATCTTAGAGCCGTGTATAAATCCAAAATATATATAAGCAACACGGAATCAAAAAAAATCAAATCAAATCTCCAAGCTGGCTGAATGTACTGTAGCACTGCATGGCAATGCACATACTGAGTTAGCCTGACCTGTTCTCCAGTCATACTTACAGACGTTTTTTTATCTAAAAAACTAAAATCTTAAGCACTGTGAAAACAGTGTTTAAGTTACGAGCAATTCTAAGTAAGAACGTTCATGTTGTACTTAAGAGACTGCGAGAGACAACCACAAGCAAGCTACTTGAAGTAAATAGTGCTATCTCAGCATCAAACACCTCCAGTTCCACTCCCCCAGTTCTCTAAATTGAGAACAAACTTCCAAATGCAAAGTAAACGGAGGACACCGAAAATTGCTGCAAATTGCTGAGTTACGAAATGCAACCGGATGAGCTGCAGTGATTGTGTTCCGGGAGTCTGCTGCAATTTTCACAAGAGATACGCAAATATGAGCGGTTCTTCTTATACCTTAAAATCTTATTTTTCTTCCTGCCTTTATTGGGATACGGGTAGGAAGAAGGGTAGTTAGTAGGTAGGAGAGGTCGGCACAGCATGTTATTTCCTTCCATTCTCCTCTATCATCCGTCATCTCAGTATTTATTCTTATACCTTAAACACTGCTTAAAAATCAGAAAAATTGCAGTGCTACCGTTTTGTGACAATTGACCTGAACACATTTTTATAGATAAGGCCAAATGCGCACATTTAGCCAGGGGTCGCCGTATAAAATCTAATCTAACGGACTAAATCTGCTTATTTAGTTAACGTTTGTAATTTGGAGTCATGGCCGGTCAACTACATTATATTATAGTCATAATTATACCTACAAGAAAAACGTTTAAGTATTTTATTTTTATTATTTTATTTTAATAAATCGGTAATAGCTTTTTGTGAGAGCTGGTCAAGAGAAGTACCTATAACCGTTTATTTATTTATTTATTTATTTTATTAGAACTGCCTTAGCCAATTACACTAATTAACTTATGTAAGTAAACTAATTAACTTAAGTATAAAACTTAAGAATTAAAATTAAAATAAGTAATAATAATGTCCAAATAATTGAAATAAATTCACACAAAGATTTTGTACTTAGTTGTAGTGTCAAGCTTAAAGCTTACATTCTTGTGTTTTAAAATGCAAATGCGCAATGCATGACAGGGCACGTCTTCAGTGAACGTTCTCAGAGAAGAAATGCTTTTAAAAATGTCCTTTTTTTCTGTCATATTGGTTTCAAGCAAAAATTCCATTTTCCATTAAGTTTACTAAGAACTTTTCTTAATTGCTCAAAGGACATTACGTTTTTTTCTAGCTTCGCACATGGCTGTGCTTATTAAGTTCTAGAGATATCCACCTTTGTTTTGCAATATCGCGGTGAGAGGTGCAAATGAGAAGTTATCGTCCGCACTGGAGGACCACTCGCCTCTCGAACCCTTCAGACGACGCAAATAATATTTATATTAAAACGTTAGCTCGAATAAATCGTGGGAGTTTATTTACTTGGAACAACAATATTAATGATGGAATAACAAATAAATAACTTAAATTAAGAAAAGTTTTTTTTGTGAAAAAAGTTACTATCAATTAATACGTGGACACCTGAAGGCCAGCGGCGTCGGGGACGGCCGAGAAAGCGTTGGAGAGATGACCTTGACGTATTTGAAAAGGATTGATGAATATAGATTGGGGGATATACTGCCAAAGATAGAGAGAAGTGGGAGGGTGTGGGGGAGACCTTTGCCCAGCTGTGGGACGATATAAACTACATAACTAATATCTACAATACACCATTCGAAGAACATTATCCTGTAATAGGTCCAACATCGAAAATACTCCTGATATGATCCTGATATCCCGTGCAACGGAAAGTTCAAAGTAAATAGTATTAAAGTGTGGACAATATCGGGTTTTCAATCGTGGGTTTTCATAGTAAGCAATATAAAAAAAATATGTGTAATAAATGTAGCTACGCTCGTAGCATCTGTCATAAATACACGGTCGTCAAGCATATAATAATTTTATTTTTACATTTTATATTAGTTTTAATAACAATTTATTGCTATACCTCAATCCGTTGCTGAAATCACGCTTGATTATACCGAATAATTACTCCATTATGTGTTACGCTATTAAAGTAACGTATAGTTACTTTAATGAGGTATTTAGTATCAACCACCCTTTGTGTAATTTAGTCATCAAATATGTTTCGTATAATAATATTTACCGACATCGTGATTATTATACGGAAGCTGTGGTTACATTCTGTGTGACATGTTTGTAAATGTTGTTTTGATTGAAGGGATCCTACGAAAATGCGAAAGTTTGTATGGATGGATGTACCTATGTTTATTATTCATTCGCACAAAACTACTGAATACATTTTCATGAACTTTACAATGTAGGTTGTAATCAGAATAACATATAGGCTGTAATTTATAAAGATATTGTCCGAATTTTAAGTCAATAAACTTTTTTAGTTTTAAACGATGTTTAATGTTAGTCCATATAATGAATAAAAATCACTCTTTATTTATTGTTCAAGGGATTTATTTAGGCTGGTTTTGTAAGTTAACTTTACGGATAATTGTTTTTCGTAAAATATATAAATTTTAAAAAGCCTATTTTATCGAAACCTACTATAATATTACTTACTGAGTCGCAGACATTTTCTATCGAAAGCTTCCAAGTTCCGTTCCCAGATTTCAAAGAGTCATGATAGAGGGTGGAACACTTGGTACGTCATCGTTTATGCCTGCTCCACACTATGGAGCAGTATTCTGTATTTAATAAAAGATTATTTTTTTATTTTCTAATGTAAAATATCACAAAATACCGTATCTAGAAAAGTACTATCGACATCTTAATATTTGCAAGTGGTTTTATTGTTTGACATATTTGAAGACATTTATATTCTCAGACAAACATATTATTGGTATTTTTTTATGACATACCTATCTGTCTGACGAAGATATATGGGCCACCTGATGAAAGTTGGTTCGCTATACTTATTTAGCTATACTTAACGTATCCAATACAGGACAAACTTTTTTAGATTGGGGATTAAATAAAAATCATTTTACATAAAACTAACAACTATTATGTTACATAAAACTAAGAGATAAAGTGTAAACATGCCTTTACCGCGAATGGGTGCGTTCACGCGCCATTTCCCGCGGTTAGGGAGAACTTGCTGAATCTCGATGTATTGTGCCCTAATGGGGGACGAGATATAAGGGTGTATAATACTGTTAACAAAACCAACTATGTTTACACCTTATCGGGTCTGACTCAAGTGACGTAATATACTGCCAGATTCAGAGTCGTTACTTCAAGTAACTTAGCTCAAATTGCGGCGTCTATTCAGTACTCATCGGTTTAAGATGTAGCTAATCAACGTATAAATCTATATTCTACAACTCGATGTACATTTCTGAGTGCTACAGTTATAGTATGGAAAGTGTTTGAAACTTTTATGTTCATGATATAGTCTATAGTCAGTTCATAGTTGAGAGACACAACGCATTGCGAAATTGACTCAAAATATTGTTAAGTACAAAATAAACCAAATATTCAGGTAAAGCTATCGCAAACTAAAATTAGATAATAGCGATTGTTAGATTACCAACTAGCAGTTTTATCTTTTTATTTTTCAAAATCGTTTTGACATTACATAATTTATAAAATTTAAAAAGATTTGAAATGTAAGGACTCTTATTGAAAAGGATAAAACGTCATAAGTATAAGTGGAAATAGAGCTAAACCATTTTATGATGAATATGGCATTTCCAAGAAAACCACAGTTCCCTGGAATGCCGATAAAACCACAAAATGGTTCAGCTTTCTTTCACTTATTCACATCGATATTTTCACACTAATTTTTACTTTGAGAAGGCTGCCTTTCATACGTCAAACTCAATTTCCTTCGTATGTTTTCCGCTAAAAATAATATCTGGATCTTTGAATTCGGCATTTTAAAAACCTTCGGTAATAAATAGGGCATTGTTAGCCAACAGGCGGAGTAATTTAATTCTGAATAATCGCGTCTGGCCCGTGCGCCATTAAGTGCGTACCTGGCCCTTCTCAATAGGTTTTCTTTATCTCGCTGGCGTCCGGACATAACGCTCGGTTACCCTCGTGAGGGGATGGCCCAAGTTTCATAGTAAAAGATAACGAATAGAAATTTTTGGGTGAGCTTTAGGTCAATCGTTTGATCGGAAGTAGACAAGTTTGGCTTCAGATTGTGACCTTATCCAGTTGTGATTGTTAGAAGTGGCGAAGTTACAATAGCTATTATTCTTTGTTAAGCCGCATGTAATAACTGAAATAAAAACCTGATAGATATCTCACATCTTGTAATTGGTATCAAATCTGTGGTGTCAAATGTGAGTAAATAATAAGAACTTGTTTAAAAATGTGCCACCATGCACCTAGCTCTTAGTAATTAGTAAGGTTATGTATTCCGCCAAGGCGTCTTAATTTATTGTGTACATCAAACACATGTCGCTTGTAGCAATGTTTCTAATATCAGGCGACAGAAACGCACCGGTCTAACCCTAAAATAGATACAAAAGCTGAATTAATCAATAGGCTTTCACTGAGACCACCGGCTTGCGAGCCACACACGCATTACCCGGTTAATATCGCATTGATCCGGCTACCGGAGTTACGAGATTCGGTTTACGACATCGTGTAATGTGTAGCCCATCCCGGATAAAAATTAATTGCCTCCATTGAGCGGCGTGCCATGAACCTTTTTAGCAAATATGAATATTTTCTTCCCTTTAATAATTCTTAAGGTTTTTAAGACAGTCTTAAGGTGGTTTCTTTTAATTTATGTTTTCTGTGACAATGGCCTTTGTCACAGAAAACATAAATTAAAAGAATAGTATTTATCAAGCCTTCATAAATGGCCGGCCATCATGCGCTACTGTTTATGGTTGCTTCCGGCCAGTGTTTGTATAATGAAGCTATGTGTATAAAAAAAGCAATTGTAGCGATAGGCTTGTGTGCGATCCCTTTAATGTAGAAACTGCTCTTGTATTTTGAAAGGACTAAGCAAGTAAAGCCGCAGTAATAAGTAGGTTTGTTAATAATCTGCGGTTTAGGGCTGATTTCGCCGGGGGCTGGAAAAACTCGCGCATTTTTGTGAATTCTCTGATTGACTCCCCGCTAACCTGAAGCTTATTTACGTCTCAAATGATTGAAAAAGTATGATGAAAGTATTTTTTCATTTGATATTGCTTCGGGACAGCCATTCCTCGGAATTTTGCGAGTTTCTTCGGTGTTTCTTGAGCTTGTTTGCTTTCATATAAGAGTTTATTTTATCAATGTTTTCGTTATTATTATTTAAGTGAAATATTTTATACCTGAGTCAACCCAAGCTAAACCCTTTAATTCACATCGTTTTAATTTCCAAAACCCAAGATTCCATGCCGGGGGCCCATCCTTCATGCGGCAGTCCCTCGAGAGGAGTTATTAAGCCCAAGGACTCGAAGGTCTAACATAAATACGGCTTAGAAATTAAGCGAGTCCACACCATTGTGCAGCGGTATACGTGGGATATTTATTGTCCTTGAGCCGAAAATCTGGTTATTGTTTGGGAAAATGTGGTGAGGGTGGGAATCTTATTGGATAATACGATGCTATACGGGTACATAGGGTAACTGCTATTGAACGCTCTGAAAGCTGTTAACAACGTAGTTAATCTTACCCTATTTTAATCATGTTGTTACATTCACGTATCTTTTGTAGTTTGATTTTCGGTAATAACTCTAATTGGAAGAATACAAAAATCATGGTGACAATGTGACCTTAACTATAGGTATAAAGGTTTTAAGCGTTTAAATATATAGCGAAGGTATAATTATTATATTTGAAGCTTCAATAGATACGAAATTCAATTGTGTTGTAACAAAATGACAAAAAAGTACTGCATGAATACTTTAGTTTCAGAAATGTTCTATAGTTATTTTTAATTTATGTTTTTTTATGGCTACATGCAACTTTTTACTACCACTAATGTTTGAGTCTGAATGGCAGTTTAGACGCTAAAGAGAACTCTTAACTTTAAAAATTCTCCTGAAAGTTTCATGTTTCAATTAACAAAGCGCATTTTGCAAAACTGTTTTTTAAAGCGTGCCTAATTTAAGCATGATTATATCACTTTATTTACAAAAAAATACGCTTTTTTTTTATTTAACCTATTGTTTCCCACTGCTGGGCAAAGGTCTCCCCCAAACTCTTCCATTCATCTCGATCTCCTGAATCCATCCACCACTCCGTCGCATATCTCGACTCATACGCTTATCATAATGATTTATAAAACATGAAAGACAAATTGGATAGATAATCCTGTTCTATCGAATAACCCCAGGTATCCGCCACGGACTGGTCCGAAGTAGGTAATTGCAGAATCTAGTCAATCGAAAATTTATCGGTTCTCTTTGGTCGTATCTGTTTCGGTGATCACAAATTCCATTTGTGCGAATTTGCGGGAATCAGCTGCGTTCGAGCGGGATTTGATCCGGCGCGATTGGGCTGGCTCGACTGTTTCTATGGACAATGTACAATGCGCTGCTGTTTTTATTAATGAAACTAATTTTGAAGTAAAAGATTAAATTGTTTGATTTGTATCTATCTATATCATAAGACATGCTATGTTTAGTTTGGGATTAGAGTGAGGTGTTGTGAATTTAATTTACTTATTTATTATTTACATTAAAATAATGTATGCATATTCACAACCTTATTGAGAATAACTGGACTGGATTAAAAAAACAAGAAAACTCATTTAATTTTGTAAATACTGTAAAAGTCGTAAGTTTTACAGATTTGTTTATGAATAAACAAAGTTACTTATTTTTTATAATCTTAACGAGAACAAGATCAGTAAAAATGTCTTACCGTTCGGTCACCGCTTACCTATAACATTTCTTTCATATCATCTAGATTTTGTATGTCGTGCCATAGCTTTCCCTTTAAATAATTACTACTTTACCGCACCTAAATAGTTTATCTATTAGCTTAATTCTAAGTCATTCAAAACCTTACATTTATTACTGAAGTGTGAACTCAACTTGATAAAATATTCATGCAGAAATTGTTCAGTTATTTGATCAACTGACAAGAAATGCTCCTCTATATCACAGTTTACGACTCGACGTCTACGAAATTGGTTCAAACAATTCCACTGTCGTAAAGTTTTGTCTCGAAATTTCGCTCTATGCTCTATGTGCTGGGCGATCGACGGACCACATGCTCTATGTGCTGGGCGATCGACGGACCACATGCTCTATGTGCTGGGCGATCGACGGACCGCCACGTCGTTTGTCAATCTGCGGGTTTGGACCCTCGGAGGAAAGTATCATGCCACGATTTGTAGTTTCAAATTTTCAACCTACTTCAAAAACGGGGCTGTATTTGTGAATTGTCTTCGTATTTTTGGATAACTTCTACTAAAACTATCGGTTAAAAATAATATTTGGAATTGGAAGTATCGCATTACTTTTATGGTCTGAATATGATTTTTATTCATACACCACAAATAATTTTCTGAAAACAATTATAAGTAAGTAGATATTTTGTATTTCCTCATAAAAACCGCTCCATTACAGTCTGTAATAATCTGTCGGGTGTACAAACGGGCTTGGTCGAACGGCCTGTCATTTGTCAATCTTTGCTAGTCTGAGAGCGTTTTCACATTATCCGATCCGATATCGGTGTCGGACGCCGATCCGATATCGGGGTAAGTAAAATGTATGAAATATGTAAGTACCTGTCTTTCATATTGTCCGGCCCGATATCGGATATCGGAGGTACATATTTAATACATTTTACTTACCACGATATCGGATCAAATAATGTGAAAACGCTTTGAGGCTCGCCACCCCGCTCTCTGTATACTTGCCACGTGAGCGAGATGGGGTGCAAATAAACGTACTAAAGAAGACTGTAGCGTTTACGTATTGATTTATAATATGACTAGTTACCTACTTGCGTGCTATTTTTTACATTACAGTCAGAATCTGTGGTCGTATTTGCACTGAAATGTTCATTAATGGTTTTTAATTTAGTACATTTATAAAATCACCAAAGACACTGTTTAAAAGGCTCTAGGCGACACAAATAGTCTTCCCTAGACGAACTTATTTACAAAGTTGTAACTTTACAAAGCTTTTCTTCACTGCGCACAAATCAACACGCTACAAACTCGAAATTGTCCTGTTTCGCACAACCAATATTTCGTGTGACGATAATTAATGATTGCAATTAATTAAGTTAAAATTATTTTCCACTGGCGCGTAAAACGGAGAGTACAAATTAGTCGGAACATAAATTAATTTCGCGTAACCTTTGACCTGCGAACAGAACACGGCCTGCAGGACCGGCTGTTTACCTTATTTAACTTAACTGTAACGGTAAACCAATATTTTGAATAATATCATTAAGAGCAATCAGTACTGTATTTTAAACTTCAATTAAAAGAGGTGTAAGTTTACGGCCGAAAGATATGTAACTTTTATGTTCAGCTGTCGTGTTAAGTAGAAATTTTCAGATCTAAATATAACTATAGAACAATCTAATTCTATTTTGGGAAAAATATATAAAATATATCATTTCATAGAGAAAGAGCTTCCTACAGTATTAAGGTTAATTATAATCGTGATTAAAAATTTCATCATATAACATGACACACTTTACTAAGTTACCTAAAATACCTTGAGCGTCGGGAATACTTCGTCAGTGGTCTCGGTCGGTATTCGCTCCGGACCGGTATTTCGCTGGCATTCAACGTACCGGTGCCGGTTAATGTGACGGGATTTTCACGTGTCACCTGTAAAGTATTTGAAGTGACATTGAGCACTTTGTAGGCTTGTTTGAGCTGTACCAGTTCTTTAGTAGAATAAACTTAAAATAAAACTTGTATACTTTTTGTGTGTCAATGAACACAACAAAAATTTCAAACGCAGTTCATTTAGAACCTTGCCACATTTCAATACTTGTATACTTATAGAAAAGGTACCTACTGCTAGAGTAGCTTACACTAACTAGCACGTACTCGGGGTCTTATTTTGCGATTGGGATACTTATCAGACAGGTGGAGAAAACTATGAAAAATGTTTGATATTTTCTAAACTCACATTACAATGAATAAAACATACCACTATTATAATTAATAGGTAAGTAGGTACTCGATATTGTTTACAGAACAGATCTAAACATTGTAAGTATTTCCTTTTTTGCAAATCAGCATTTTATTTCGTCATCATTATAAAATGAAAATAAGTTTATTTCGTGGCAAAAATAAAACGGGGTTGGTTTTGGTGATCTCTTAGAATTCATTTTATATTTGTGATAAATGATGTTCCTAGCACCATCATTGGTCAAGTTTAAACTCGAAGTTAGTAACTAGGCTCGTGTGACCGGTCGATAAACTACTTAAGTACAGGCAGTAGGTATACGATGTCAATATCGATCTCTGCCAAAGCTTTTAGGCGTAATTTTGGCTAATTTACAAGTTGCGTGAGCGAAATGGGGAAGTGAGATTTTGTCAACCAAAAACCTTCGTTTCATAATATTTGATGCATTTGGCACGTGTTCAAGGCAGCTTGTCACATTCTTCTTCTTATCGTGTCGATACTACAACCGTATTCTGTTGTAGCATCGTGTTGGAAAGATTAGCCAGACTAGACACTGCTTTACCGTGCCTAGCTGTTACCGGTGTGCGCCACGAGCTTGTCACATGAGGTTTGAGTATGATGTATGAGGCTTTTATCTCTTCAAGTCGAACTTAAAATATAGTTATATACATATTTTCAATGTTTATTATCGCAGTTTCGATATTTTTGTACTAATAGCAGTCGCAAGTGGTTCATTTTGATTTATTTTTCTATCCGTAGTATTTTTTAAGATTATCTCATGTTGGACTCAACTAGGTAACCAACAATATAAGAACAAGTAATTTTAATTTATAGTTTAATTCAAAGTTATATTTTTGTTATTCAGAAAGTTGAACCATTTTGTTTGTATATATTTTTGTCTAATTGGGTCTCGATTTTAATGCATGCCGTGGCACCCTATAATTGAAGAAACACATAGCTATAAGCCCACTTACTTTAATTTTTAATTGTGATTGTGATTTCTTTGTTGGTTGACTGTAAATAAATAAATAAATAAACAAATTAACTTAAAGATCAGCTTGCATTGTCGACATATTTGAATAAATAGTTCTTTTCAGTTATAAAAAGTGCTGTATTTATGGACCATTACAACAACCATTTCAATTTGAAAGTAACGTTTCAAGCCAAGGTGCAGGTTTGGGTTCAAACGCCGGTAAAGACCGCCTACACAAAACAATTTGGTGAATATTAACAGCAGTGGAAACCTCGTCCGATCGCCTGTAATTTTACAGAACTGGAACACCCTGTGGGCAATACCTACAGGTTGCTTGGAAACTTTTATTTATTCTCCATACAGCATCTTGTTTTAAAAGAATATTTTCCTCGGCAAATTAAAGGAAATCAGTTCGTACAAAAATACGCATAAGGTACCAATTAGACGCCCATAAGTAGACGCCGGAATGTTTCACAGAAAACTTGCCAATAGACGTGTTTGGTGAGATAATGCATATGAGGCTAACGCTTCAAATATCCTATCGCCAGTATCATGGTTCACTTTGTCAAAACGCCCAATCTCCTGTCGTGTTGGGGGTTAGATACACAACCAAGGGGTAAGTTGCGATATTATTTTACTGAAACTTAAGCAATTAGGAATATCTTACAGAATAATAAATATCAAAACAGTATAATAAACAAACGATGTTATTTTCTCAATCATAATATTGATCGGATCTATTATCGTTTAGGAACTAAAGTCACTATTCTAAAAACCTTAATGTAACTAAGTATTTTCATTAGACCTTTAGTAGAGAAAGAGCTTATAAAAATAGAAAATAGGGTATAAAATGCAATACATTACACATATTTTCTCAAATTCTTCTATGTTTTGATTTCATTCGTTTCCATACTACAATAAACCAATTTGTAATGTAGACCAGTCTTAAACAAAGAATAACAAAAGTTTTCGTCCAGGGAATTGCTACCTCCGTACCTTGATTCCCCTAGCAAAAATAAACTTTATTACTTAGAGGTAACTAAATATTCATTAAAAAAAAACTTACAAAATATGTTGCAAGTTTTCGTTTGTGACTTTTTCAGATTTTCGGTAATTTATATTATATAATAGCATTTGTGATAATTATTAATCCAGTGTAAGTGACCTATTTATTTCGTGATCGTACTTAAAGTTTAATTTAACTAAAACGCTGCCCCAAAATCACAAATCTTAAGAGGTGGTTTTGGAATCAGATGAAGACGGCTCGACTCTCACTAACCCGTTCTCCAAATAAGTTTATCTCTTTAGCCCACTGGCATTTACCATACCAGAGTACTATTAACTGAGCGTCGTAATCTCAATGGAGTTCTCGAATTAGCATTTCAAATCAACCCTCCAGAACCACAGATGTTTTTACAGTTAGATGCGTGGCTTAGAAGAAGAAATATGCGAGGAAAGAGTAAGGCAATTACCCAATTCTTACTTTGTTGGGCACCATGCAGCGTTGCGTTGTTTTAGAAAGGATTGTAACGACTGACGGGCAAATTTCACAGCGCTGTGAAGTGGGAGTTTGATCTACGCCCTTTGATCTACGTGTTGTATTTTGATTGATTTATGTATGTTTGTAATGACAAACGAATGGTATTACTATTTAATATTACTTTACTTTGTGTAACGCATCTATTTATAAAATATCGTTGTACCAAGCCTATCTGCCTGACCTTGCTTGTCGATTCAAGTCTTGCTCCAACTAAACACGTTTAACATTGTTGCTATAAAATGACGAATATTCGTTCGGGCAACTGAACATTTTGTTAGAGATTTTGATTAGATATTTAAATTGGATTGTTTAAATTCATGAATTGCGTTCTAGCGTGAAGGCACTTTGGAACGAGGCGTTGTGATGTAGTGCACTTTGGATTAGGTAAATTGTGTCACAGCTGTTGTACTAAGTCTATAAATATAAACAGCTCCTTATTAGGGACATTCACTCGTAAACCGTGACCAGATAGGTACATAACTTGTTGTTGATAGCTATAAGGTTAAAAAAAAGTAATACAATTGGTCTCAGGCCTCTATCAGATTAGTGTCGAGCCTAATAGACAAGTTCATACTTCAGAGTCACTAATAATAATAATAAAATGAATATATATTTTTGACAGGCGTTACTTGTATTAACCCTGTCTTCCATGTACTGAATGGCATCGAACTATCTTGTCGATGTGTATGTAGAATTCGTTTAGTGAATGTATTTAACATCCTTAGTTTGGGACTAGATAGCGTTGCTTTAAATGTCTATCAATAAAAAAAATGAACGAGATTGTTCACAAATGTGATTTCCATATTATTCCATATATTTTTATTCGTAGCCGGAGTAACTTTTCAAAGGGCTAAACGAAAGGTCCCATATAAAAAATACCTTTTATGTTATTGTACGGCAAAGAAATACCAGACAAAATTTTAAGATACTTAATTAATTTCAAGCCCACCTTTTAACAAACCGGTTTCTTTAGAAATATTTTTTACCCCAAAATTATGAAAACAAAAATGAAAGAAAATTCTTGTAGCAGATTTTATAGCGGTATTTAATGAATTTTGTAGATTAAAAGATGAGTGCTTCAGTAATGAGTTAATTAAAATGCCCTCGGAGGAACAACAACATTATATATAATTTCTCCACTACCTTGGAAGTAGGAGCAGTTGGAAACAATTTTGTCTCACGAATTATTAAAGTACAAGCACATCACTTATTTGATAAACTAGTCTAAATATACTATTTTTGAACTAGTTATCAAAATGTTGGGCACGCATTGCTTTAATTCATCGATGCAATAAAAAAATACGAGTATCCAACCTTTTTGAACATCTATTATATTATCTATACATATATTGGTGACCAAAATACTCCTAAAGTTTGTGGGAGTATTTTATATTTCCTTAAAGATACCGGAAATAGCTTTCTATAAACTGTCATATTTGACAGGACCTTTGATTGAACGGACTGAACCCAACCCCTCATTACATGTTTGCACACTAGCCGATACGATTAATGTATACAGGAGTAGAAGCACGCTTTATATTACTAGATAAACTGACATAAACCATAACTATTCGTAATTTTTTAGTTAATTCAAATAAATAAAACAGATAAACCCCAAGAAGACTAAGAATTTTTAAATTTTTGATAATAAATTTGTTTTAATTTAAATAATTGATTGGTGTTATACTTATATCAAATACGTGAGGTGTTACAAGCTCGTGAACAAGTCTACCTCGCTCAATCGACACAGCATTTCACATTGACAGCAGGTGTGTGACGTTTAAATCGAATGCCAACGCTGAGCGCTACATAAATATCGTATTACCAACGCTGTTATTATTGTGCAAACGGCTACCGATATCGTGTCGGTGTGTAAAAACACCCATTTGAACCATCCCATCAATCAATTCACCTCTAACCCTCAAGGGAACGTTACGAATGGTGATTAAGTAATGTCATAAAATGAAACTTTATGAATTAATTTAGCATTCATAAAACAATTTTCCCAAAATGATATGCGGAAAAATCCTAAATATACCTACCCTAGAGTGAAGAATTGAGCTCGAAAAATTTTACGGAAAAATAGATGTACCGACTGATGTTGAGAGATTTGTTGTTCTTTTTATACTCCATTCGTGTGAGTTTCCCTTTCTAACTCTAAAAAAAAAGTTATGTTTAAACTCACGTATCTTTGGTTTTTAGTCGGAAGCGCCATGACGCACCGAACGAAATCCTAGTCAGATAGTAACACAAGATCTTAAAACCGCACGCAGCTTTCAAACTAAACTTAGCAGAGCGTTTCCTTAAGTAAATGAATTAGCCTCTATAATGCAAGATCAATCAGTTCCATCAAGCTTATTAACCCAATTAAATATCGATTGCGAAATTACTGGAAACTCTATAATTATTTGAATTGAAGTAAATTAATCGCATTTAAACCAATGAGGTTTCAAATCGCTACTTCAATGAAGCATGCCTAATGTGGTTTGAATGGGGCTTCTGAGAGTTGCAGTAAATTAATTAGGAGTTGCGTTAGTGGTGGTTGTTCATTGCTCAATCATGTTACGAAATAGGAAATCCAGTTATAGAACCATACATAAAACAAAATAAGGCAAAATCTCTTCATAGTTACAAAAAACTTGATTTCTGATATTGTTTGGTTGCTTAGTTAAATCAACTCGTTCTTGACCAATTTTGTTTTTATAACGACTTCAAATGATATCCTTTTCAATAGGTCGAATGTCTATTTGCTGGAAAGGAGACTGACCAAAATATAAAACCTACTTATCTACATACTTATTTATATCTGAATACCTTTGTTACTATTTTGTCATGAAATAAACTGGATCAACAGAAAGCCAGGCTTCCAAGCGTAACAATAGAGCGCTTTAAATCGCTTGTTTGAGTGCACATGGCGTAATAGATAATAGTAAAGAAAGCGCTGAATAGGGCGGCATCCGCTCGGCGGTCAGCGGACGTGTTTTACAACGAACACAAATATTCTCGTTGTGTCCGCTGTATCAGAAAGTCATACGTAAGGTTGGGCCCAAATTGGAAACTTTTTTAAGTTAACATTCGAAAGACTACAAACACCTATAAATTGATAAGATGAATGTAGAAGAGTCTATTCTGATGCTTTTTTTTTAAATAATTTTGGATATCTACTAAGCCGTTCAAACTGTCAGTATTTAAGTCCGTTTAGTAGTACATATGTTTTGTTTTGTTATGACAAACAATAAGTTATACACCTAACCCACTATGCAATACTATTTAAGTTGAAAATACTTATCATTAAAGAAAGAAATGAAATAGGATAGAAATTGGATGAAATGAAAATGATATGTAAATGAAAACTAATAAAATATAGAAAATTAGTAATAGAAAAGTAAATTAGAAATATAAGTAAAGATGAAATAAAAATCGAATGTAATGATGTTGCACTTAATAGCAACAGATAAACTTAGGTAGGGAACAAAAAAAAAACCCACTATGCACACTTACCTACCAAGTTCGTATCTATCTGTCAAGGTAAAATTGTGTGTTACTATGGTAGTGAGTGTGCCTACGTATCTTCCTGTAAGTTCGCCTTCTCGTACAACTTGGGCCGCACACCGCTCCAGTAGCCAAGGCATCCGTCCGTAAACCGATATAAGGTGAAGTTTGAATTGCAAAACTACACTTCTCTCTGTGCCGCCATTTTATTCGGCATTCAGCTATCGGCGCTGCTTGCACGAGTGGGCATTCGCTAACTATTGTTGCAGACATCGCAACTTCCTGTTTATTTTGTATTGAATTTGTTGAGTGGATTCGCTGGTACTATAGGACTATTTTGGACAATAAAGGTTCTTGTATAGATAAGTTTCTTGCTCGTTCTTCAAAGCTTCCTGTATAACCTAGCATAATTTTAGATAGTTTTACATGTTCTTTATGATTTTATAGTCCAACCATCTATGTGTCTAGGCTCTGGTCGCGTGGAACTGGCACCTAGAATCACCTAGTATGTAAGACTAAGTGATACTTGTGATTTTATTGAATAAAGTATATTTGAATTAGAATTTGTGTAGGCTTGTAGCAATTAATGTTCATCGATGAGAATGACAGCTACAATACTTATCGTCAGTTTAGCCTGCACAAAGATTTTTTCCCGCTGAATTATCATTAACTATTAACATCCATATGTATATTTTTTGGTCTAGTATTATCGTTCAAGGACATCAGACTATTATGTCGCGTCGCACACACGTAAACTACAGCTACCTCCGCTTCAGTTCCAGCGTCCTCGCTTTATCTTGAACAGATATTTCTATTCACGCGTGTATCTATTCACGCCTCGAATCCAACGCAAACCAATGAATTTATGATAGTACGGGATAGTCAGAACATTCAGGCGAAATTGTGAATAAATAATGTAGAACTCACCGTTTGTTGTACCTGCGTGGTATTTTGTAATTTACTGCGAAAGCCGACGCTTTGATAGCATTTTCATTGTTCAGTATACGTTTAGTTTGAAATGTATTTCTGCGCAAATTATAACTTGTTTACTAAAGTGACGTGCGAAAAACAGGAATAAACAAGCTAGTTATATAATTTGCTAATGAACTAGTTGCAGTTTTACTAATCTAATGTTAATTATGCCACTGTTGCTAACATAATGGACAACAACTTTTCCATCGGAATATTAATAAAAAAACTTCAAGTTCAATAATGCATCAAGGTTTTTATACATGTGAAACTCGTCAATTAATATTAGCTTATAAGTGCTGTCTAGATGCTAATAAATGATTTACACGGACGGCCACATACATTTTGAGCCAAATAATATGATGTAACAGTATGTCGACCCGAAAAATATGCGTATTTTGTGCAAACTATCGCAATACAAGTTGGACATATTGGTCAACACGTCCATTGATCATGTAGTGCGGAACACTTGCAATAGCGCCCGTTCTTGTTTGTCTAAGAGCTGTCCTAATTCAATACGTGACTGCCCTGTGGCGAGGGGCACGTAGCTTCTCGGATCCAGCTGTAGCTGCCAGCACTTGTAGGATGCCGCCAAAATTGACCTATATATGAAAAGTGTGGGAATTGGGCTACAAAAATGTTTCAGTTTACTTTTTGTGTGTTATTACACTTCTGTTATCAACAATTATTGATAGCGTAATACGTACTGTTTAAAAAACAGTAAGAACTTAAGTATTTACATTTTTCAGATAAGAATTTGCTAAAATTATCGCATATCGAGGTGCTTGATATACGAATATAGAAAAAAACTTAGGTACCTTATTTATATTTATTAATGAATTAACTGATAAAACTGGATATATTTCTATGAGCAGGAATAGCCCATGCAAGTTTTTTGGGCGGCGTACCCGAAAAACGGAAATAAAAAGAATATAAATTTTATATTTTTGATTACAGTTAAAATATTTAACCTCATTGTCCTTATTAACAAAAAGGGCAGTTATTTAAACCTTTTTGTTAGTTCTTTTACTAACAAAAAGGTTTATTTTAATTGAACAGGTGTTCAAGGCGATATTGCCGTTAGTACGCCTCAGTCACGTATAATGGGCGTATTTAGACGTTACCTTTGATTATCCAAGTGTTACCAGCTTTGCATTTAAATTGAGTAATTAGAACATCTCGCATGACGGTTCCTTTGGACCCCGATAACATGGCCCCAGTCATTTAATTCTCATCTTTTTTTTTACATTAAACTTTGTATTGATTCTTCTTTAATAGTCTTATTTTAGAGCCTCCTCGTGTCGCACATCGGTAACAGCTAGGCACGGCAAAGCAGTGTCTAGTCTGGCTAATCTTTCCAACACGATGCTACAACAAAATACAGTTGTAGCATCGACACGATAAGAAGAAAAAGTCTTATTTTACTTGTAAACTACAGTAGGTATAAATAAATAAATAGTTATAAATAAATATTTGTTGTGCTAATCTTTTTAAATTATATAAAGCACGTGTAAACAAAGTAAGTAACGTTCGTGATAAATCAGGAGTGTGCCAACTCTTAAAGATTGATCTACACTTCAGTGTACACTCCAGCAGAGTGGGAGCGGACGGCGAGCACACAGCTCGATCAATTAGTACCAGCATTAGCTCAGCACGTGCTTGTACTTATACATCACTTAAGGTACTTCGACTCTATATTCTATTGGGGTCTAACTTATTGTGGTGAGGCGTTCATATATCGTAGTTATAACAGAATCAGAAGTCAAATAAGGATTTTTTTTTGGTTAAATTTGTAAATACGATATCGAGCAATATCTCAAAATTAGGCTGCTATTATATTCATCTGGGGGGCTATCCAGCAAGGGAAAACTTGCGTGACCGAATATCCTTTCAGTTGCAGTTCAGTTTTCGATGATTTTACTATAGTAACTCAGTATTCCGTTTCGTTTTTGTCGACTGACGTGACTGAGGTTGATAAAATTATGACTGAGCTGTTAAAAATGACGTCGATGCCGCGGTTTGAGCATGACCTACCTGATTTGAGCATGGCCTACCTGATTTTTCGTTAATTCTAAAAACGGTATGAAAATCGATCATTCAAAATATCAATAAAAGACGAAGAAGAAAACTGAACTGCAATTTGATCAAATAACAGTTCAAAAACATTTCCGTTGTCAGGATACTCCCTCTATCCCCTACTGATATTGAAAAATCATCAAATCGTAATAATAACACAAAATCCCTGGGTTCATTAGTCAGTTTAGCTATGTTTACCAGTAATTAAAAATTCTGTCATACTATCATTACAACTCTCTCTTTAAACCGGAACCTTGAAATGACGGCGCACTGCAGTACGTGCTCCTTCGATATCAGGCGGCTTATATCCTTCGGAAACTAATTATGAGTTCCTCGAGCACATAGTTCCAACTATCTTTAGTTAGTTTTATGTAATTCAGTTACCGAGTAACTTCAAACTTGTCAATTTAATTAGGGAGCGCTCTAACGAGTGCTTGTGGAACTTTCAGAGGAAAAGAAATAAACTTGAGGCCAATTAACAGCCTGTTTTAAAATTAATGTGATTTTTATTAGAACATCTCAAACTTTGTTATAAAAGTATACGTGTCTGCTAAATGGCATATAGTTTGTGGTTAGTTAAATGATATAATATAAAACTATAAAACAGATTATTGATTTTAAAATTCAAAACGTGAATGAGATATCAAAATAGAAGAGTTTAGTTTTTTATTTTTGTTTTTATAATTATATTTCTAAAGAGTATCTTCACACAACACAGAATATCTAAAAAGACTTGCAACTCTAAATAAAGTTGAAACAGAATGGAAACAAGTAGAATTGTCGTATGTACACGCTTTGCATGCTAACAGCGTGTTCCATTTCCTACGCCTCACAATAAACTTGTTTAAAGAATTCATTTCGCATTTTGCGTAGCGCTCCGATAAAGCGATGTCTTCAGTAAGCAACAATGCACGTGTGTCACGTGACGTGCAACACTGCAACGTTGCATTGTTGTTAGATGGCGTGCTGTTTGTAAAACGCGTCATTGTCTGACATGTTGCGTGTAAACTGTAGCCCTTAATTGCTAAATGAATAAGAAGATCTAAGTTCTAGGGTCTTTTTCACTGACATTTTAAATTCATTTTAATATGTTTAGTAGCCAAGAGTTGAAAACGCAACTGTTATGCAACGTTGCGCGTTATGTGGAGCAACTCGTGTTGCTTGATAACTACAACGCTATTCTTCAATTAATACGAAGCGTTAAAGTATAAAAGCTATTAAAATAAGCTTTCTAGTGTAACCTACCTTAATAGGAAGAAAATAGTCTTCTATCTAGGCAAACGCGTTACACCGTAGGCCGCATCATTATTTAAAGTCAGTAGCTCTACCATGAGTTTTTACTATACTATATTTACTACACTCGCTAGCGTCTGTAGTTAAAAAAATGTATGAAGATTTGTACAGCGCCTCTAGCGGATAGTTAGGTACTAAAATTCGTAATACTAATATTGACGTAACTACTGTCGTAAAGTCAGGCGATTTTACTGTGACATCTCATGGTAGAGCCACAGATGTCATTGCGGCCAAGCGTTTGCCTATAATACATATAAAAAAAAAAGTAAAAATCTTGTGTAGCATCTGTTCTCTAATAGTCTATAAACGTCTCGGACAAATCCAATGTTGTACGGAAATTTAGATTTGAATATTGTCTTTCCGATTTCCATAAAACAAGCGATGTTTGAAATTGGAACACGTTGCTTGGTGTTCAACTGGTACAGTCAGCGTTAGAAGTTCATGAGTTTTTTAGAATAAAAAAATAAAAGAATAAATAGAAATGGTGATCGAGTTATAAACGAGGGTGAAATATAAAGGAGAGTAGGATAACACAGGACTGTTATGGACAACATAAACTAATGCCTTGATCACACGTACCGAGTAAACCGGCGAGACAGTGACGTATTTAAGATACACTGCGCTGCAACGTTCAACAGTAAAACTGAGCCCTTAGTCCGAGCTTGTATTTTAAAACTCCTTACTCTCGAGCCGAGAGTCGTCTCTCGGATCTCTCTCTCTACTTCTTACAAAAATATAAGGACATCCGAGAGACGACTCTCGGCTCGAGAGTAGGGAGTTTTAAAATGCAGGCTCGGACTAAGCCCTCTGATGTCGACGCGCAGTGTGTCTCAAATACGTCACTGTCTCGCCGGTTTACTCGGTACGTGTGATCAAGGCATAAGTATAAAAAGATTCAACTATGGGTTAAGTTAGGCTATTGGTGGATATTAATGAAGTTTTAAACAAATGATTTACTTATAATATAGATTTTTCCGTGTCTAAAAAATAAACATGAAATAAGCGTTCATTGTTCTGGTTCACTTACAGCCGAAATTTTCAAAAGTTCTTTTTAAAATTAAGTCAGTAGGTGTTAAAGGTTGTAATCGACTAAGTCATTTTAGTTAGTTATTTTCGAACTAGATGTCGCTGTTAAGTTTGGTTTATTCCTAGAACGCGCTATCGTTGCGTTTTGAGATTTTGACCAGGTCTGTTTGTTTTGATTGGAATAAATGAGCTCACTACCATATACGGTGTTTTCGTAATACCACATATGGACCCTATACCTAGCTAGGATCAGTTTTGTACATGGTCCTTCGAGCCGGATTGGTACTAGATTATTAGGTACCTACGTAATCAGTAATAGGTAGGAATAGGGACATAACTGTACGATCGTTGTGGATCGCAGCGGATAAAGTACAGTTGAGGCGCGGTGGTGAAACCATACCCCGTGTCCTGTCGAAAGTGAAGTGCAGTGCAGTTCAGTTCAGTTCAGTTCAG
This sequence comes from Ecliptopera silaceata, assembly GCA_932527185.1. Taxonomy (NCBI): domain Eukaryota; kingdom Metazoa; phylum Arthropoda; class Insecta; order Lepidoptera; family Geometridae; genus Ecliptopera; species Ecliptopera silaceata. The sequence continues at coordinate 11,239,156 of OW052199.1, forward strand.
TTCAGTTCAGTTCAGTGCAGTTTAGTGAGTGTCCGCAGTACATGTGAGTGGTGGAAGTCATCACCACCTCGCAGCATATGAGATCAAGGGGCGCAAAGGCGAGGATTGCCTTAGCGAACCCCAAGAGGAGAAGAGAGTCCAAGGAGTGAAGAGGCCCCAGACCCTCACTACCCCAAGAAGAGTCCAAGGTGTGTGGAACCCCACACCCCCCGGAGCAGTCCAAGGTGTGGTACCCACACCCCCCGAAGAGCAGTCCAAGGTGTGTGGAACCCCACACCCCCGAAGAGCAGTCCAAGGTGTGTGGTACCCCAGTACCCACACCCCCCGAAGCAGTCCAAGGAGTGTGGTACCCCAGTACCCCACGGCCCCCCGAAGAGCAGTTCAAGGTGTCCGACCTTCCTGAAGTCAGCACCCCCTGAAGCAGTCCAAGGAGTGTGGTACCCCAGTACCCCACGGCCCCCCGAAGAGCAGTTCAAGGTGTCTGACCTTCCTGAAGTTAGCACCCCCCTGAAGCAGTCCAAGGAGTGTGGTACCCCAGTACCCCACGGCCCCCGAAGAGCAGTACAAGTCGCTGGAGCTACTGGTAGCTTAGCGCCGCCCCTCAAGCAGTCCAAGGAGTGTGGTACCCCAGTACCCCACGGTCCCCCAAGAGCAGTACAAGTCGCTTGAGCAACGGGAAGCTCGGTGACCCCTCAAGCAGTTCAAGGAGTGTGGTACCCCAAGGTACCCCAAGATCCCCCAAGTCCCCCAGGTGAAGAAAAGGATTCCCCTGAAGATTAGTACAAGGACCTTGGTACCCCACGTCCCCCAGAAGAGAGTTCTGCCCACAGAACTCAGAACAACAGTCCAAGGCGAGCGGAGAGAACCTCCGCACCTCTGAAGATCAGCAACAGCATCGAGACGTGTTTGTATTGTGGTGAAAAAACCGTGAGTACTTTTTAAATAACTTCGTAAAGTGAATCTTGTGAATAAACAGTTTTAGTAGTAATTTGTTGATAGTGAAAGACTTTAAAATATTAGCACACTAACTTAGTATTTGTTTGAAATAAGTTAACTTTTCTAAATAATTAATTTTGCCTTATATTTTAGTTTTCTTGTCATTATGGAGTCTCTAATTAATTTACAAAAAGATATTCAAAAATCAATAGAAAGAGCGTTAATTAATTTTAAAAAATGTCCGAAAGATAGATGCACTTCTGAGTACATTGAGGCCAAAATTGATAATTTAGAAAAAGACTGGACTTTGTTTCGTAAAAATAATGCCAAATTGTATGAGTCGTTCAAAGCAAATGATTTAGAAGATTCGAGTTATGTTAAAAATGAAATTTATGAAAACACGGAAGAAAGTTACATAGAAGCTAGATCACACATTAAGTCAGCATTAAAGTCCGATAAAATTGTTGCAACTAAAAATGAAGGTCATTCGAGTTCACTGGCGAAGTTGCCCAAAATTACAATGCCAACATTTAGTGGAAAGTACGAAGAATGGACTACATTTAAAGACTTATTTGTTTCATTAGTCCATAAAAACAAGTCACTTGATAATGTTCAAAGACTTCACTATTTGAAAGGGCACGTCACCGGTGAAGCCGAACTGTTGATTAGGCATACACCAATAACCGATTCCAATTATGAACGGTGTTGGCAGTTGTTAGAGAGTAGATATAGTAATAAAAGGTTCTTGTCAAATGCTATACTTAATAAGTTGTTCGGACAAAAGTCAATGAAGTTTGAGTCAGCGACATCAATCAAAGATTTGATAGATACAACATCTGATTGTCTTAGTGCGTTGGAAGCCTTAAACGTAGATGTAAGCACGTGGAATATTCTCATCATCCACATCGTTGGTTCCAAATTGGATCCTGAAACCCGAAAGCAGTGGGAATTAACAGTGTCTAGCGATACAAGTAGTAAACATGATTTACCTACTTTCGAACAATTTAAAACGTTCCTAGAAAGTCGTTTCCGGGCCCTCGAGTTCGTAGAGCCTAATAAACGATCGGTAACACAGCATGGAAGTGGTACTCCAGCATCTTGTCGTTCTATGGTAGCAACATCAGCGCCAATGCCTTGTGAGTTTTGTTCAGACAATCACAAGTTAAGTTTCTGTAAAGCGTTTACCAAACAAGATGTCAGTGAGAGGAGAGCTTTCGTCAGCAAACATAAAATGTGTTTTAACTGTCTAGGCGGAAATCATAACGTTTATAGTTGCAAGAAACCAACAATCTGTCGTATTTGCAAAAGAAGACACCACACTTTGCTTCATCTTACATCAGAAGAGTCCACTGCTAACAAGCCAGTAGCACCGAAGCCCACAGTTGAGAACAAAACTCCATCCACGAGCAATCAAGTCGTAGCATGTCTCTCCACAGGCGATGTACCGACGACCAAACAAGTTTTACTAGCGACAGCCTTGATCAAAGCCGAAGCACTGACTGGTGAATACCAAACTGTCCGAGCCTTGATGGACCAGGGATCTCAAGCATGCTTCATCACCGAAGCAGCTGTTCAATTGCTGCGTTTGAAGAAGCTACCTGCAAAAGGAAAGATTTCAGGATTAGGCAATGACATTAACATAAAAGCAAAATATGTAGTACAAACCACCATTCAGTCGCGTACAGATCCAGAGTTCAAGATGGAAGTTCAAGCTTACGTTTTAGGTCGTATAACATCTTACTTACCTGAAAGGCACATTGAAAAGATAGATTGGTTAGACATAGAGACGATTCAGTTAGCAGATCCGCAATTTGCTACCCCTAGTAGAATTGATATGTTACTTGGAGCGGACGTCTATAGTCAAGTCCTGAAACAAGGTATGAAGAAAAGTTCAAGCGGAAAACTTATAGCACAGAGCACGAGTCTAGGATGGATCCTTTCTGGCGTAGTCACCTCAGCAAATGCTACACATAACGAAATCTCGGTTATGCATGTTGCCTGCAAAGAAAATGAAAATGATTTATTAAAGCGATTTTGGGAAATTGAAGAACAAACTAGTACAAAAAGATTACTTACCGAAGAAGAACAGAAGTGCGAAGCTTTCTTTAAGAACACTACGAAGAAGGAAGCTGGTAGGTATGTGGTAAAGTTGCCTTTTAAGGATGAAAATCCGAAATGCAAATATGGTCACTCTAGAGATATAGCTGTGAAAAGATTATTGTCATTAGAAAGAAGATTGGCAAGAGATTTAGTACTAAAAGAACAATACACAGATGTAATTAATGAATATTTGAGTTCAAACCACATGCAACCGGTTAAAGAAAGCGACGATAGAAAAAATGAAGCTGTATACTTACCCCATCATGCAGTAGTCCGGAACGATAAAGAAACCACAAAGGTACGAGTGGTGTATGATGCATCCAGTCCAAATAGTAAAGGAGTGTCACTGAATGATACACTAATGGTTGGTCCAACCCTACAAGCAGATCTGCGCCATACCATTTTGCGTTGGAGAGTTCATGATATCGCGCTTGTAGCCGATATTATAAAGATGTATAGACAGGTTAGAGTAGATGAAGAGGACGCAAAATGTTATCAGCGCATAGTGTGGAGAGATGATCCTGCAAAAGAAATAATGGATTATGAATTAGTGACGGTAACTTTCGGAACCGCTTCGGCACCATATCTAGCCGTAAGAGCAATGCATCAAACCGCGTACGATGGAAGAGATGAATATCCATTAGCAGCAGAAAAGGTCTTGAATTGCTTCTATATGGACGACTTGATGACAGGTTGCTCGACGGTAGAAGAAGGAGTAGACCTGTACAAACAAATGGTAGGATTATTAGCAAAAGGTGGCTTTAAATTACAAAAGTGGAACAGCAACAATCAGGAACTTCTGAAACAGATAAACAAATATGAGAACACAGAAAAGTATAAAATAGAACACAAAGAGATCGAGAAAGAGAAGGGAGTATTAGAACAATCAGAACACAAAGAGATCGAGAAAGAGAAGGGAGTATTAGAACAATCAGAACAAAAAGAGACCGAGAAAGGGAAAGGAGAATTAGAACAAACAGAACAAAATGATATAATAATTGAGGACAACATAGAAGTTAAATTGGATACAACGATTAAGATATTAGGACTTACCTGGAACCGCAGTGACGACATATTTCAGTACAAGGTGCAGCTTCCTCCATCATCCGGACCTGTAACAAAAAGAAAAATGATTTCAGACATAGCCAGGATATTCGACCCTCTGGGGTGGATAGCACCAGCAGTCATTTTAGCAAAAATGATGATTCAAAAGCTATGGTTGTCAAGCATAGGATGGGATGAAGCGGTACCCAAAGACTTATTAGAAGAATGGAATACTTACCATACAGAACTGCCACAACTCGTCGCGGTGAAAATCCCTCGATGGCTCGGCATGAAATCGGATGATGTTGATGTGGAATTGCACGGATTTTGTGATGCCTCTAAGTTAGCTTACGCTGCTGTAATTTACCTTCGGGTACGTAGATCAAATGGAGACATCCAAACGTCACTACTAGTTGCAAGGACACGCGTTGCTCCTATAAAGCAAATCAGCATTCCACGATTAGAGCTCTGCGGAGCAGTGTTGTTGGTAAGACTTATAAGTGAAGCTATCGAAGTGATAGGTATTCCAAAAGAAAAGGTTCGAGCGTGGACAGATTCCACAATCGTTTTGGCGTGGCTCAGTAGCCACCCGAGCAAGTGGAAAACCTTCGTTGCCAACCGGGTATCTGAGATTTTAACCACACTAGATTCGTCGCAGTGGTGGCACGTTGTATCTCAGGACAATCCAGCAGACTGTGCCTCTCGTGGAGTACAACCCTCTGCACTAGCAGAGAACGACCTTTGGCTAAGCGGGCCGCAGTTCCTGAAAGATCAAAATATTAAATATAGTAGGCCAAGCGATGTCAAAGTTCAACTAGAAGAAAATGTTAAGGCACACGTTACAACGATTCCTGAAAGTACAATTATGCAGAGATTTTCGTCATTACCAAAGCTTTTAAGAATTACAGCGTATTGTAGAAGATTTTTAAAGATAAATAAAGTTCAAACACATTATATACAGAAGAAAGAAATAGAAGAAGCTTTGGAGTGCTGCATAAGAAAGACACAAGAAGAAGAGTTTTTAGAAGAGAAAAAGCAATTGCAAGCAAGTAGTTGTTTGAAGAATAGATCAAGCAAGTTAAAGGCGTTATGTCCTTACCTAGATAACAAAGGAATAATGAGAGTAAGCGGGAGAGTTCAAAATTCTCAGCTTTCTGAACAGACCAAACACCCTATTATTTTGCCACATGCGTCACATTTGTCGAAACTCATAGTAAAGGATGCACATCTCAACACTATGCATGGCGGATCCCAGTTAATGGAGAATTATATCAGAGCGAGTTACTGGATTATAGGAGTCAAGAGTCTCGTTAAGCAGCACATCCGTACATGCGTGACATGTATTCGACAAAATGCTAAGGTCAAGACACAGTACATGGGATCTCTTCCAGCAGTGCGATGTACTCCGGCACGTGCTTTTAAGCATAGCGGGGTTGATTACGCAGGTCCGATCCAAATTCGTACCTCGAAGGGCCGAGGTAACCATTCGTACAAAGGATATATATGTTTGTTCGTCTGTATGGTTACTCGCGCTATTCATTTGGAAGCAGTGAGCGACATGAGCACATCGACCTTTATGTCAGCCTTCAGAAGATTTGTGTCTCGACGAGGACATTGTTCCCAAATTTGGAGTGACAACGGCACGACGTTTGTAGGTGCGGCAAAAGAACTAGAGCAACTTCAGAACATTCAGAAAGAAAGTGCAGCCAAGTTAGAAGCTAATGGCACTCAGTGGCATTTCATTCCTCCTCATGCTCCCAACTTTGGCGGGTTATGGGAAGCAGGGGTGAAATCGACCAAGTTTCATTTAAAAAGAGTTATTGGCGATTCGACACTTACCTTTGAAGAAATGAGTACACTTCTATATCAAGTAGAAGCTTGCTTGAACTCGCGTCCTCTCACTGTTATCAATAGTACAGAACCTGGAGAACCACTTCCATTGACTCCAGGTCACTTCCTTGTAGGCGAACCTTTAGTAACTTTGCCAGGTGTAGATTTTGAAAATTCAAACGTTAGTTCACTGTCAAGATGGCAGCTAGTACAAAAAATGTTCCAAAGTTTTTGGAATCGATGGTCTCAAGACTATCTCACAAGTTTAGTTCATCGGTATAAATGGTCAGATCAGGTTCCCGAACCACGTATGGGTGATGTAGTACTTATAAAAGAAGATGATCAGCCACCTGGTCGCTGGTTACTCGGTCGTGTAACTGAAAAGCATCCAGGTTCTGATGGTTTAACCCGCGTGGTTACATTGCGAACTCACAAAAATGTAATTAAAAGGCCAACAACTTTGTGTGTTACCAATAGATCAAAATTAGAGCATAAGTTATACGAAGATATGTATACTTAGATAAAAGTTCATAGAATAAAATATGTATAAGATTAGAAGTTCATAAAATGTGTAAAATGTAAGTTCATAAAAGTGTAAAATTAGAGATTAAGTAAAATTGTTAAAAGTGTTAAAAATAATGTAAAAGGTCAAAAAATAAGTTCAAAGGTCTAAATTTTAGTTCAAAGATTTAACAGCTGTCAATTGTAAAGGTAATGTTTAGTTCATGAGTTCAAAAATGTTAAGTTTTGTTAAATTGTTTAGTTAAGGATCCTTTACTAGGTCCTTGGCGGGCGATATGTTAAAGGTTGTAATCGACTAAGTCATTTTAGTTAGTTATTTTCGAACTAGATGTCGCTGTTAAGTTTGGTTTATTCCTAGAACGCGCTATCGTTGCGTTTTGAGATTTTGACCAGGTCTGTTTGTTTTGATTGGAATAAATGAGCTCACTACCATATACGGTGTTTTCGTAATACCACATATGGACCCTATACCTAGCTAGGATCAGTTTTGTACAGTAGGTAAATGATTAAGTACACGCAGTACTGAAACTGGGTAATATTCGAGGGGTTAACTTGCCCGAAATCATTTCACCCCAGAGACAAATATTTCCGTTTGAAAGCTTTTACCATAATTATGTTAGGAATAAGTGGGCGTCGCGAAGTGCCGCCATTTTTCAGCTGATGAGATTTTGAAATAGACAGATTAGACAGCCTGTACTTGCAAGTTATATATTTTTTGTGTTATTTACGGCCGGTTTCTCGAAACCCAAATCACGATTGATCCGAGTTTGACACATAGTAATTATTCGATTTTTTCGTTGATCATCGTTCGAGAAACCGGCCGTTAGTCCTATAAGTACAGTATTTACAAAATGTACATTGTCATATAAAATACATAAGAAACAGTTGAGCTATCTACAGACCGTTGCAAATGATCTATAGATAGTTCAACTGATCCAAATCAGTACCAATCGGAAGCGTGCCCAAGATACTGGCTGCATTGCCGCGCTGAATAGCAATGCTGATACGCTGGGCCAGATACTCACCAGTCCTCGGGTCACACGTCGCTTCGACTAGACGCCCAGATAATTAATTAGTTATAATAATTACTTTCGTTGTCTTTCTCATGAAATTGAAGACATACTTATAATAAAATAGCAACACATATTTCATAGTTTTCTTTCTTTTTTTCATCGTTACCATACTGTTACTATCTTGTGAGTGTCATGTAATATTAATGTCAAATCGTCTGTCTATTGTTTCATGCACATTTTTGCTTGACACGGTGTTGACACGTTTCTGATGCATGAATTCCAGTGCTTACATTCTTATAATTTAGTTGTCATGCGAACTGAAACTACCTCGGATTGCGTGACGTACGAACTGTAGGGAAACCGAAAACATAATTAAGAGTCTTGCCAGAGTTGGCAACTTCCGGCGAGACTGGCAACTTTAATCGAATTAGGAACAAGCGGGAGATTAGCCGCTCGTGGCTTTACGGCGCTGAACTCGTTCACAATCAACGGGTGAACTAACTTTATATTTGTTTTGTCCCAATTTTTTAATCACCCAACTGATGGCCTAGCACTTTCGACGTTGTTACTTAAAACTTTGTTTATTGCTGGACAAATGATCTGACAAAACTGAAGAGGTTTTGGTGCAATATCATCGTTACCTGATGCAAAACTGTACGGTCCTGACTCAGTGGCTGCACCAATGTTCAGTCAAGAGACTACACTGCAGAACACAAAGTACAGTTGTTCTTCTCATAAAATATTTGTCAGTTTTCAATCTAAAAGTAAAACACAGTAAATAAATCACACCGTAATTACGCTGGGCAGTTTGCATTAACAAAACAAACTAATAATTCCTTCTTCAGCTAAACATTTATAAAGCCTTTGCCCACGACCTATATAATCCGGCCCGAAGGCCCAGTGGGACGAAACTTTTTCCATCCAGCACGAAACTTTGGAGCTCTTGCCTTGATAAGCGATATTTTTAAACAATTTGTGGGAAAACGTGATTTTTCAAAAGACGGTTTCCGTCAAATTTTAAGACTAACGTTACCGACACGACAGTTTCTGAGTTATTCAATCACTTTAGCATTTTGGAGCGCCAACTATTGAGCTTATCTAATGTAGGCTAACGTCTCACTTATTTAATTCACTTGGTGCAAGAATAATGTAAGTTGTGTATAGCATGAATCCGTAGTTCTACTAAGTGAAGTGTTACAGCTTTAATTCGGTTGATAATTAACACTACGTTAAATGCCAAGAATATTTCCAGGTACTTCCGTGACCCTGCACTTAGTCAATGCGACTGCGGGGACCCTATCCAAACGATGATGGTGATGATGACGATGTCTTATTTGCTTGTTTGCCCTTGTGTCCACCAGCACAAGGCTCGACCTTATTGACGCCACAGACGGGGGCCAAAAGTGGTGAAGTTATATTTGAATATGATTTAAGGTTATTTGTTGTATATTAAGAAGAACTAAAATGATAATATAGCAGACTTGGTCTTTTAAAAAATAACAGCAGTTGAGATATAGGAGCAACTTCGAAGTAATAAATTGAGCAAGTTGAAACAAAGTGCGTTGTCGGAGCTATCTAATATGTATTATTTAACTATTTTAGACTGCGTTGCAGTTTTCTGTCGGTTTCTTTTAGCATGGACTGAAATCTCAATCAGTTAATCAGTGTAAGAAATTAATAAAAAAAAGCATACAATACGACAAATAAACATATTTTATTGTAAGTATAGTGTAACCAAAGTAGATATTATTTATGTTCAAGGTGTAGAGAGAAAAAAAATGTTATTAATTATTGTTACACATTTTTTAGTCTTAGTAATAAATGTTTTATTTATGTTACTGGGAGAAATAAATAACTTTAAGAATTGTTCACAGTATGCCTACACCTTAATTGCTAGAATGGCTTGGTTAATCTGTCTTAGATAATTGAATCAACAGTTATGTATCGCAGGGAGGTCGTACCGCGAGTATTCACAGCTGAGCGCTTCTGGCATACCGGACACAAGTGATTATATTATATAAAATAAATATATATTCATTAATATTTCACACATCACACTCTTGTCCAAAACTAAACAAAGCTTGTACTATGAGAACTAGATTGCTGATAGAATATTAATCTAGAGGAAGCATTTATAATTTTGAGAATGCGTCACTGATTTTTGGATAAAATTAAATATTCAGTGATTATTTCGTGGACATTTTGCGTATGTTCTCTATATCTTATAGTTCTAAACTAAACAAATCTTGTATTACTCAACTGATAAACTATGCGCGTTGAATTCGATTTTCCACAAAATTTGCCTCAAGTTATTTGCGTAATGTAACACCTCAATTTCAGCTTCAGAAACCGCTACAAAATCAATTTACTTCAAAGCCAAGAATCTCGTTTTATAATCTAGAATACTCTCGAGATTCAACAAATTCCAAGAGACACATTTTAGTCCTAAGTCGTTTTGCGGAAATCTGTGGCCGTCACATCATATTTATTAAACTAAAAACAAATATTTTTTACTAATTTCTAAATCAATCTAAATCCACCATCACTCTACATTCGTCATGCTTTATGTATGTTACTGTTAAATGTTACTGTCATGGATAGGGTACGTGATGCCTATAGTTTGTTCACGTCACGAATACAAAACCCCAGATCCACATAATACGTCGTAATTTATCATACAAAAAGGCGGTAGAAACCCGGCCGTAAGTTACTTGCCCTTTCTTCTAGACTCTGGTCGCGAGGAACTGGCACCTAGAATCATCTAGTATGTAAGACGATTCTAAATAATAAGTGTTATTTTACTAAATATAAAAGCTATGACTAGGACTACGACTATGGCGTCATCATTTTTACGATCGCTGTTTTTCGAAGACCATAGCCTTACCCGAACTAAAATTTACCCGAGATAAATTGCCCGAGTAGGAAATGAAATGTCAGTGAATTTCTCAACGTCTCGCAAACAGAGGATAATGGTATAAAGCCATCGAGATTTTAATTCGCAGTATGAGATGGAATGCTGGGAACACAGCATTACCATTTCAAATGCAGCATCATCCTAAAGTTACTTCGCACTTCAATCTTAAAACTGTTTTACTATTTGCTGCAAATGTGATATTCATCTGATATCCTTACACCATCACATTTAATTATAGTAAATAAATAAATAATTACATCACAGACTTGCATTATTAGATTTATTAAAATAAATTGCATGCATAAATAAATTATCTTTAATAATCTATTGATTATAAACGAAAACTTTGTTTTACCTGTATGCAGCTTTTGCTAATTATTTACTCAAATTTCATAAAATAAACCAAAATATTCCAGTAGCACTTTAGCCAGGAGTATAACCAAAATCGTTTTACTATGCACAGTCTGTCGGCGTCTGTAACTGAAGGAGTAACTCAATCTGCAGATCTAGTCGCTAGAAGCCTGCGAGATGAGATGTTTGCAAGGGGTGTCGCAATCTTAGAGTGCTGAGGGCTGAGTACGAATAAATGCGGCAATCGTAAAGGTAACGTATTTTAGACATACTGCGTGATCCGGCTGCAACGTTCGACAGGAAAGCTGGTGTTGACGCGCAGTGTATCTCAAATACGTCACTATTTTGATACGTTTACGATTGTTTATTATCTTCTTATGCATCGTGTAGTCGAGTAAATAGTTCGATACAGACATAGTTGCTAGTTATTTTTGTGTTCAGAGTTTTAATTAATCCCGACACGTTATAACAAACATCTTTTCGATGAGATACTACAGCAACTGAACTTGATTTAAAACCGTTTTGAAAGGCTAGGATATGTTTATCGCAGCATTATGCACTTTTCTTTATATATTGTTACAGTTATGAACCGTTTATTTGTTTCATAAATCACATTTGTATGATTCTGACTGGTTGTTAAGATTAATGATCGTGCCAGACTTGTAAATGTGCGTGTCCTTGACAATAAACCCCAAAGCTATAAGAAAACGATGCAATGTTTATAAATCATTTCTGTGTTTGTTTCAGAGTCGCCGGTCGCCATAAATCAAGCTTTTAAAAAACTCGTGTACCATCCGCCGAGATATAATAAACGTGGACAAGTGCGAGTTATATGTGGGGCTTCGGGTTTTATAGCAGGTCTACATAGAAAATATTAGCACGACATAGTAGGATGTCGACCCCGTATATAATTCAGTAGGGTCTTCTAAACAATTTTTTTAAGGTCAAAACTAAATTCTAGAAGCATAAGTAGATCTGAAACATAATGATGGCACTATATGAATTTAAGAACGGTAGATATTTAAACAGTTTTTTAGGTTGAAGCAAACTTACAAAAAATAATATCATATGTGAAAATCACAACAAAATCTAGTCCAAACAAAACGAAACTAGAATGCTAAAAATACATTATAATAAAGCTATTGTTTTGTGATTACAAGACATACTAAGTTAGATCAGATCAACAAAAACGTCGACAAGCTAGCAGATGGATAGAACCCTTCCGTTTTTTCGCTGCTGCGGAACGCTAAAGACAAAAACGAAAAGGGTCGGGTCGGGTAAAAAAGGACTTGTACTCGGGGAGATCGTTTACCCGAAGCCAAGCTCTCATGAATATGACATCAGTGGTCGGACTGACCCGATGTTGATGTATTCAGCGACGGCGATCCATCAAACGTGTATGACTTCAGATTAGGATGGGGGTATACAACATGGAGCCTGAAGCCGTTTAGAATCTATACAATTGTCTGTCCGTCACGTCATTCACTCTATCGTGGGGCTTTCGACTGATGTGATTTTAGGTCAACGTTAATAAAAGTCTAAATACACTTAATTATACTAAACAATACTGTAGGTTAAACTGTAAGAAACATATAAAACTTTTTTGATTCACAAAATCCAAAGAGAAAAAAATATCACTAATAATAAAAATTACATAAAGTTTCATATCAATCAATGTCATGATGACGAAATTGAAGTAGGTAATAGTAGAAGATAGAAAATGATTTACCTACTACACAACGTAAAAGCAATTAATGCCAAAATAGTTAACGTTTGAGTCGTGGGAATAACAATATCTATTAAAGTATTGCCCATACGTAAATCTATCAGTATATCTCCAGCCTAAAGGCAACTTTTGTTCGAGGCTAGAAGCACCTTCCGTGCAGAGCTAGTTGTTTGCCAATTGCGTATGCATGAAGCTCAGAGTGGCGATATATCAAATCGATGAGGTATTCTGTTTGCTGACTGGGGAAAATTGCTTTGTAGTATTCTACCTGAATGTATCTACATTTTCTAAGTGTTCAGCAGTTGAACGTGCTATAGTTTTAGACTCAAAACCTTATTATTTTAGTATTTTAAATACATTTATTGCTTTTTTATCTAGGGCGCTTTTTAAGATAGGTAAGTAATTAATTCAATAACAACATTGGTGATGGTTATGATGAATTTATTATCTAAAATAAATTCGAATATAAATAGAAATATAATATTTAGATTTAATTTAGTTATGTTTTGGTAGTGCAGTAGGTAATGTATCTTGGTAAATTGCTTCGAATATTTCTCGGCGAAAGTAAATATACGCTAAAAAATTATGCAAAAGCAGTGTTAAATAAAACACTAACGAAGAATAAAACATCTAAACAAAAATGATAACCTAAAAGTTAGCTACGCAAAAAGTGCTAAAGTGATCAAAAGTGTGGCAAAATGAGAAAGCGTCCATTACCGCCGGTCCGCGAAGAAGTGACCCAGAAACCCTGGAAGGTGTTATGCGAGAGTGATTGGGTGGTTTACACATTGGTGGCGTCAGTTGGCGCTCTGACGTATGCAAATAGTTTTAATGGGGAGTTCGTGCATGATGACATCCCCGCTATAGTGTCAAACAGTGACGTAAACGGACGGAACAGTGTGTATAAAGTGTTTAAGAATGACTTTTGGGGAACGCCGATGTCGGATGCGAGCAGTCACAAGTCGTACCGGCCGCTGACTACCCTTTCGTTCAGGTGAGTGTTTATCTTTATTATCTACTGTACCAAAATTTGTCTCGATGGCGAGACAGTAAGGTTGTTATTGTACAACAATCTTTACAGAGTTCATTAAATACTCATGGAAATATTACTATGACAGTTGATCACAGATTGTTTGCGAATGAAATGAAATCCTGTTCAACTTAAATAGTTATTTTATACAATCATTGCAATTGAACATTACTCATGACATTAAATTGAAACGTTTACTAGCTAGATATATGGTTTGTACAGGATTTTATACTGCTAGTGTTATTTGATAAGTTTCACACACTTCGCCAATCAACTAGGCGTACTTAGATAAATAATATATGAAGTTAAATGAAATGTATATATTTTTTACGTAAATGTAAATTGTGGTGGACGTACACAGACACTGCAGGATAATCCATCATGTACGCAGCATCCAGCGCCCGGCGACAGACGTTTCTACGTAAAATATAAAATAGGTTATACTTTGCCAAATATGAAGATAGCTGTTATTAATGTGAGAGTAGGTATTATCTTGCTTAAATGAAAATTTTATCATTTACATTTTTTACTAGTTTTATTTTGATAATGAAAGAAATTATAGTTAGTAATTGTCGCATAAATGAATATTAGCTAGACGAGTTCTTTTTTATTTGAATTAGTTTTTCAAACGTATACTGATATATGTACTTATTGAAGTTATTTTTTAACACTCTAACTATTTGCTAGTTAGATGGTATAAGTAAAATTTCGACTGCAAATATATATATACTTAACCCAAGAAGAAACTAATGAAATAAATGCAACAATTTATAAAAATGTCTAAAACAAATAGTTGAGTTTCGATAATAGAATTGTTAAAAATAGTTTGATTTCAACTGCGTCGATTATTCAATTAGCTTAGTTATATTTTGTGTACAATAATAAAATACATGTATTGTGTACCATTCGTTATTGGTATTGCTGACAATCCAATCGTAAATTTGTATAAAAATATTGGATATTTTTGAATTCGCATATTTTCATCGTGAATTGAATACAATACACCGCGGACATTCACATGTTTGTTTAATCTTTGAATTGAAATGAAATGTAGGATATGAAACATAAGATCACAATTATTTTTGAATAAATCTTTAATATTTTATTTTATGATTTAAAAAATAAATATATTCTATATGGAAAATAAAAATATTTAAAATCATATATTCATTTTTTATACAACAAAATGATATAACTAGCCGATAGCCCACCTGATGTTATGTTGCCACTGACTATAACACTGCATTGCTCAATCAACACGTCCACTGTACATTGTTTTGCACTCAATATTGTAATTATAGTTAATAGGCATAAAAGGCCAGGCCTTAAAAGCCTGTAATTTTATGAGAATAAAAACCCGTAGATAATATTGCATAAATATCGAAAAAAAAGGTTTATCTTACGACCCATCGACAAAACATTCAATCACGGTAGCAAAGCGGCTTATCAATGTTTTTATTTTCACTTCGCCTCCCGATTTACATAAAGGCCCTTAAGGTGAATGACCCTTGGAGTGACCCCAGTAAATCATACGTATCGGGATTCTCTTGAATGCGGCACAATACACTACCTTCAGGTTAAGTTAGTGCGGATGTAACCTTTAGCGTGTTTCTGCTTCTATGGGCGACCTACTTAATGTAGGTACAGGGTGGCTAGAGCAATCTACTAAAAATAAGATTTTTACATTAAAAAAACAGACGTATAACTAACAATTCTTTATACTTACTTATTTAAATAGAAACACATAAGAAGCCATCTATCAGGTTAAAAAAAATAGTTGAAGTTGTACAAGATAGTATTTTTTTGCAAAAATGTAATGCTTAAAAATACCTACATACAAATGTGTAGTTAATTTGAATACTTAATGCAAAAAACAATAAAACCAAGCAACCACAAACCAAAGAAAGAAACCGCCATACATCATCCATGGCGTTACGCCTTTCTTTCTAAATTCGCGGCTTCTGTCACAGAGCCAGTAATGTCAGGTAGACACGCGACCTGTCATTGTCATTACTGCACTGCGACGTATCGGCCGTACTGTTATCGCAGATATCAGATAAACCTTGTAAAAAGGCTACACCTGTATTTGTACAGATTTTATCGTTCCTATAAAACGAGGCACATTTGAAAATAGTTTTATAATATGTGAGCATTTCACATTCCATTTTAAACTTTTTGGGGTTCAGGGACATTTAGAGACCCGTTGAAAGTCACTGTTGTTTAAATAAATGCTTGATTGTTTGTTATTCTAGCGATAGTCTAATTATCTTTTAATGTACGTCTCTGAGTGATCCAGTTAAATTAACTTTAAGCTTTGAGAATCAGTCAATAAGTTAGAGAATTGTCTATAAAAAAGTATCATGTGTTCAATTATGTTCAAGTCGAAGAACAGTCCCTTAAAAGAAACGGTATTGATGATACTTTATCTTTATTTAAAACCATTTTCCGAAGGTTTGACATGGTATTACAAGGACCAATTTTTTGCTTTTGCCTTCATTTTACTGTCCCGATTCTTGTCCATTTTTTACTGCCATGTTTCCTATCTAGTGAAGGCATATTTATTTACCACAGTAATTCTGCAGCCACCAAACTGCCTACCGAAGAGAAGTCGACTTTAAGGAGCAAGGGTTAAAGTGGATGATGTACATTGCTTGTGAGCTGAGGCAGCGTGTATTCTTGTGTGGATGAAAAGGGAAATGAAACGTGTGATATGTAGATTTGTAGGATTACTGTTATTATTGTACGGGTCCCGTATTGTGGTTTAATGGAGCTGAATCGATTCTGTCTTCGCGGTAATGATAGGGGTGTGCGTTTACTTTGGTAGATTTCGTTTTGTAACCAGCATGTTTACTGATATGTAGCTTGTTAATTGGTCCGTTGGTTTTATGGGCGAGTGTTTATGTCTGTGGTTTATATTCGGCATGTTGATGGAGCGAGTCACGCGACCTGCACGTTAATTGTCAAACAATCGTTTCTATTCGTATTTAGTTTTAAACCAAAAATTGCTTGTTAAACCAAAATACGTTTAAATTTCATGTTAATAGTCGATATACTCGGCAAAAATCTATAAGTAAGAAAAAACAAGTTTATTCAAGCTAAACAAAAAAAAATACCTTAATCACGTAGTCAGTAAACTGTTATTGATTAAAATTGAATTCTATAATGATTATTCTGGATAACACAGGCTATTTTTACTTATTTAAAGATAACAGTAAAATAGGTACACTTTAGGAATATAAATTGTTGATCAATATTGAAGCATCATTATTACCTATAAGGTAAAATATTTAAGACTAGCTTAGCTTCCACTCGCGCCTACTTCTGCGTTAATTATTTTATACTTCCTGATTTCGAAATCGTTGGTTAGACCAATGATTTTATCAAAATCAGGAAGTATAAAATAATTAGCGCGTAATAATGATGCTTCAATATTGATCAACAATTTATAGTCCTAAAGTGTACCTATTTTACTTACATTAAATCCTATCACAAACCTCAAACGAGTATAAGAAAATAAGCTTTTAATTAAAACAGTTGAATCTAATTTCAAATAAGAAGCTAGCGTAGGAGAAAATTCCACACGTCTTAAATTCCTGCCTCCTAATACACTCCGCAAAAATTACCCGCAGAACTTACATCAAACGAATGCGCTGACATCCGGAGGTTTAGCCTGTCATTACTACCATCGGCACGACAAAAGATTGGTTTAAACTTTGTTAAATTGGTTGGCTGAGAGTCTGAGTTTTGATGATTTGTTGATATACGTATACGACGTCGAACCTAGCATGCTAGGCACCAGACACACGCCTATCGTATGTTAAATATGTCTAAATCAAAGCTCATACTAGGCCCTCGGATCCCATACTAGGCACGCTCACACCGTACCTTACACACCATAATATTAAATAATTATAATAAATATTCACGGACATTTCACACTTCACACTCTAGTCCAAAACTAAGCAAAGCTTGTATGGAAACTAGACTGCTGATAGAATACTTATTTGATTTTGATTTATGTTTGAGTAAGTCACAAGTCAGTATCGTGTAGGTGTTGACATCGGCCGGTGTGAAAAATACCTTTCGCGGCCGATGTAGGTCACACCCGCAGAGAATTTACAGAAAATTTCCTCATAGCTGCCTAGAGACACCTTACTGAAATTCACGTAAAAAGATGGAATCTACTTTTGTAAATATTTAATAAGCCTACGCGCGTCAGTTTTGAACTCACTTGACCAATTTTATAAGCCCCGACTGAACGATTCTGAAAATTAGGATGTGAATTTATGAAATTCAACTGTTTAATGATGCAAAAGGTGGCCTCAGAGCTTCCGAAATATCACCACGTGAAAAAAGTCACATACGCTTAATTCAATTATTCAGACGACGACCTTAGAATAGGATTTGAAATATTCATTGTAACTGGACTGGGGTAACCGCTACCAGAGGCTCTCGTAACTGCGCGTCTGATCGTGATCTGTCTGCTATTTGCATGTTTCCTGCAGCCACTAAAAAGTGACGTCAGTACTATCATAGTGTCATATTATGTAGGTATTTTCCATTAACATTCTGAATGCCAGCTCTATCAAAGCTCTTATAATAAAGTGAAGAAAATTCGCAACCCGTGGCGGCCTCAAGACAAAGCTCAGATGATAAATGTGAGGACAATGAGTCTGAAAAATCTCCCGTGTAAATTAAACACAATGATGGATAGCAAGTCTTTGAGAAAAAATATAATTTTCCAAAGTGATCGAGTGAAATGATTTTGGGAAAATATTACACAGCAATTTTGTAATGATTTGTGTCAAAACTCAAAGGGCTTTGTGTTCACACAACGCCTGATAATTAATAAACTAATTTAATAACGATAATTGGTTTTAAGTAAGTGCTGTCATCATTTGAGACATTCATTTGTTGAGATAACTGTGTATATTACAATAAATAAAACTAAAAACGTCACTGTCAAAATGACTTTCACACGTGACAGCTCAATTACATTTTAAATAACCTTCGCAAAAATTACGTTAGCGAATGTCTGATTTCATAAAATACATTTTCTGTTAGTTCAAATAAATTGAAAAAATATTTTATAAACGAAATTGTTCAGTATAATATTACAAAATGGCTTGGCAATTTTTACAAATAATTGTAAATATTTAATACTAGTAGTCCGCCCCGGCTTCGCACGGTTAGCTTATTTAAAAAATATCATTATAGTATAGCCTATGTTCAGCACAGATAATGTAGCTTCACAACAGTGAAAGAATTTTTGAAATCGGTCTAGTAGTTCCGGAGCCTATTCGATGCAAACAAACAAACAAACAATCAAATCTTTCCTCTTTATAATATTTGTTTAGAAAGGTTGAATATTCTTATACAATGCCATTGCTTATTCAGTACACGAAATATTCTACTCAAACTTTCTAATAAAATAATGTTTTTCAAAGTATATTGTGGAAGCACGCTTCCTGGCGAAACATTATTATCCATCTACAATTATGCGACATGAATTTATTTTTCTCGTCATTCGATGCGTCATGCGTGGAATTCTCACAGTCGTTGTCGAGCACAGTAAATGACAAACAGTAGCTCTACCATGAGTTTTTACTATACTATACATACTATACTCGCTAGCGTCTGTAGTTAAAAAAATGTTGTACAGCGCCTCTAGCGGATAGTTGGGTACTAAAATTCGTAATACTAATATTGACGTAACTACTGTAGTAAAGTCAGGCGATTTTACTGTGACAACTCATGGTAGAGGTACAGAATATAAACTTTAAAATCCTTAAATATAAATGAAGTTGTATACAGTTAAATAAATAGTAGGTATTCTTCACGTGAATTATGTTAAATATATTGACAACCACAACCAAACTTTTTTATTACAATAAGTGCTCCATTGAGATATAAAAAATGTAAAGTAATAACTGAATTAGGTAGGTATTTACTTTGTCTTGAATGGTATTTCCAACGAAACATCCTTATCATAATGTTTCTTTTCTAACTGTTTTAAAAATTATACTGAGTTAAAAATATACTTAATCTAAAATGCCTACTGCGTGTTATTTTGTCCTGTGACCCTACACTGCTTATAAACAAAAGAAATGAGCAAGGGGAGAGTGAAAAATTGTTCTGCTCTGAACGACGCGGCTCATATTTTACGTAAAATAATTGTAGGAAACACACAGAATTCATTTTATTTGAGACTCATTTCATACGGAAACATTTTGGTTGAAATGTGAAACTTTTTTGTAAGGATATTAAAATTCAACTGCTTCTGCAATGTTTATCCTTTCTGTGGCATTCTTCAAGTATTTTATACTTACTAAGGGATGCTTTGAGGGGTCAGCACACTCAGCTCGAATAAATGTGACAATCGTAAACTTATGGTAATGATACACTGCGCGGTGACGCTGCAACTTTTAATGCTCGAAGTGGTGTTGACGCGCAGTGTGAATCGAATACGTTAACTATAGATAAAACAGCAACTGTAAACACATGCAAATCATGTTGTTTTTTACTTGCCTTTATGCAAACTTAAGTGAGGGACGGAAGCTCTGTCTGAAAACTAAGATTTTTGACAAATATCAATTGAAAAATATCAAAAGTATTCCCAGTCTTTCCGAGTTTTTGAGCATACATGTATAAAATCATCCCTTGCTTTCAAAAGTTAGTTTGATCTTTTTAGACCAACCCTGTTTGATCAAATTAGCTTTTTACCTTAAAAGGAAGAGTCTCACGATTATATTGAATATCTTGCTCTCAAGCTGTGAAATTCGTTCGGAAACAGATTGTGGGGCAATTCAAATTTATTCACAGCGGATATCGGAGGTAATGAGAGGGCGCGCCACTTCCCCGCCAGGTCGGAGGCGCCTTCCAACTGCGTTCGCGAGGCTAAAGGGCCCTCACGATAACGGGAATTGAACATCAATGTTTTGACACTCTAGTAATTTTTCAACCCGATTTAAAACTCACAAAAAAAACTTGCTTAGTTTTGCATAAAAATCACTAAATATAATAAAATAAATAAATAATAAATAATGCTGGACAATGCACACAACATCATCTAGCCCCAAGCTAATTAGAGCTCGTGATATGGGTACTAGAAGACTGACATACTTAATACAATACATTACATTGATAGATAATTTTTATTATATGTACATATAAAATACCCAGAACACCTGGAATAAATATTTGCAGATCGTACTAACATTTATCCCAAGGCGTGAATCGAACCCCCAACCTTCCGTGTCGCAGGCGGACCTTCGCCCGCCGCGCCACATCGGTCGTCAATCCACTTCTAATGCGGTTACCTTTGTCTATAATAATGTATTTATATCTTCTTCTTATTCGTGTCACTCTTGACAGAGTGGTCATGATTTATTACTTTCCATGTCGACTGTCTTGGGAGGTTAGTTGCAGTGGGTTTGGTGCCCTCTGCAACAGTTTTTCAAGGTTGTTAAGGCTACTGTGACCTCTACGGGTTCTTCGGTTTTAAGGTATTTTATATTGAACAATAATAATAGTCAATGTTAGATAAATATGCAACAAGACCATCAATTAATTACTAGTTAGGTTAATATGAAATGAAAGAATCATGCCCAAACCCTGTACCAGATTGCATCAAAAGCTAATTATCATCAAAATTAATATTTTATTTATACGTGTAGGTACTTTGTTAATTTTTAACCGGGTTTAGAAAATTAAAATTAATTATACATAACATGATTATCAATTTCCTACTTCCGAGTGCTTCGTCCGAGCTTGCATTTTAAAACTCCCGACTCTCGAGTCGAGAGTCGTTTTTCGGATATCCATACAAAAATACAAGGACATCCGAGAGACGACTGTCGGCTCGAGAGTAGGGAGTTTTAAAATGCAAGCTCGGACTAAGCCTTCCGCACGTCAACTATTTTGTTCCGATCCCAGCTGTCACCTATTTTCGTGAGTGGACATTGAGCATAAAAATCTTGTTTGCCAAGTAAGCATTAGCTGAGAAGGCAAACATGCTATAAAATAAAATACATTTTTAAATATTTTGAAATCCGGTTAAACATTGAAAAAAATATTGTTGGTAGCGAAAAGGTAAATAAAAATTAGGGCTTTGAGAGTAAATTCAAATTGATGCAAGTTGGTACAGATTCCCATAGCCCATTGGGCATTGTCCTTTAAAACTCTGGACTAAAAAGCTCTAACACTGTTCAAAAGTTACTTTAAGTATTGTTTTATTATTTATTATCATTTAGAATAGAGGCTTAAATCAATATTTGATTTCATAAAGTCATTAAAACACACATCTAGAAAAAAAACGTTTTTTTTTTAATAAAATAATATACTTTAACACGAATTCCGTTTTGTTAAACAATAACAATTAAAGTAACAAATAAGGGATCCGTGATAATGGGATAAACACGGAGTTTTCCTTGTAACACGTCAGTACCCCGACTGTGGACCAATACTACAAACAAAACTAATAAAAACACAGTTAGGACGCGATCACAGCTCAACGTCACTAGCAGCTGTGTTATATGGACTTCTATCTTCATATCTTATGGGCGATGGTCCGCCTGCGACGCGGAAGGTTGCGGGTTCGATTCCCGCCTTGGGATAAATATTTGTATGTTCTGCAATATTTATTCCGGGTGTTCTGGGTATTATATGTATAGATAAAAAAATATCTATCTACGTAATGTATTGTATTAAGTATGTCAGTCTTCTAGTACCCATAACACAATCTTAGCTTGGGGCTAGATGATGTTGTGTGGATTGTCCAGAATTATTTATTTATTTATTTGTTTGTTTGTCTCCGGCCATATTTGTTGCATTATTTTAACAAATACTAATGTTATACTAACTTATATGACTAAATAAATACTTTATTTGAAGCAAACTCCGTACATAGTAGTAGTAGTACATAGTAGTACAATCTTATCATTAGTCATCAAAATATAAATCGCATTGTTCTACAGCAACAATAAGATGTTGAAGTTTTTTTGTCTGCCACTATAAAAGAATTTGTATAATATTTTTGAATGGAAAGTTACAGCTAACGTTAAAATATAGGCCGATGATGTAAAAAGATCATTGACCATACAAAAGTTTATTTTTATAGCAATTACAGTATGTAACTTGACTTAGGCTTGAAGAGGTAAGAAATCTTAAATCATTTCTTAGCCATTGTTAAAACGCCTTAAACTGCTCCCTTTTTTTCAAAGGCAAAGTAAAAATGACTCTTTAAGTCATGATGATAATGCATTAATTGTAAAAAGTTAAGTGATCCAGTGATTTCTTTAAGTCTGCACAAAAAAGCAGAATCACGTGATTGACGAGAGCTCACTCCCACGAGAGACCGAGGGACTGACCGGGGGGAGGAGGGGAGGGGACTGATTAATTCGTTTAATTAAAACGGGGGGAGGGAGGCATGTGTTCGTATTAAGAATAAAAATCATTTCTCCGACATTTTCCACAAAGCCTTCGTCGATGTAATTAATGGCGGCCCGATAATTTGTAATTTTATGAGCTATCGATAATTATAGATAGGTAGGATAACGAGGAGCTTTGTTCGTAAGAGCTTAGATTAGTAAATTTATAATGATAGTACATAGTATAGTAGTACATAGTATAGTAGTTGATAGTACTACACAGATGTTTGTTCTTGGTGGGAATCAAACTCACGACAAAAAGTATTGATGATAAAGTAAAATATCAACTTTGAGAGTGAACGTAGCTGTTGAGTATTTAATATCAAAAACTGTTTTACACTCTTGGTTTCGCAGATAAAGTGGTTAATATTGATGGATATTTTAATCCTCTGCAGTATAAAAGTGTTTTTATACAGCCTGTATAGTACCACAAAATTCGTTACATATAGTAAAAATAATTTGTAACTGCCTGTATAGTGCCAAAAAAAATAGTTTCGTCAAATTCTGTATAGTATCTACAATTTGTTACAATCTGTATCGTACTAAAAGTTTCTTGCCCGTTCTTCTAGGCCTAGAATCACCTAGTATAGATTCTAAATGATCCTTGTGATTTTACTAAATAAACTATTCTTGATTTTTTTTTTAATTTTAACACAACCGGCTTTCAAAGAATAATCAGTAATTAGACATGTTTTAAACAAAACCATTTAAATGATAAATACAAGTAAAATGAAACTATAAATAGTTGATTCTCAAGAAGACGGCACTTTACGGTCGAGAATTTAAAGTTCATATTTTATACGCTTTCACGTAACGTTCACGTAAGTGCTCTTGAGTTCCAGAGGCTTGTAACCGTAGCTTTTACAACGTACTCGTAACTCTACTATAAATCTAATGTATCATATCGTGCCCCTTAAAGTGAACATTTAGCGTTAATTTATCATACAAGATCACTTACAGTTTTGAATTTCATTTTAAATGAGGGTAAATGTACCATTAGTGCATTTAAATGTATAATTTTGAGCTTTGTAAGTCACAAAGTTTCCGGTTGGTTTAATTACTACAAATCTACGTATATTGATTTTTGGGGATATGAGATCGATGATTATGAAATATATTATGTATATAATAAATGTATTATACATATTATTAACTTTGATTCTAAGGTTCATCCAAACCGGGCTAGATTTTGCGACGTTTTTAAAGAAACATTTATAATTAATTCAGAATTCTAAGTACACAATCAAGCGTTATTCATAATTCTAACTCAGTATTATATATAAAGAATTATTATTTAGTTTCCATTTTACAGCTTGACCTATTTTGGGATGAGAAGGCATGAGATATTAATGTTCATAATTATTCATTACTCTAGAAAGCTTTTTGTCTAAAGTCATGCTTAGTTAATCAGGTTTTTTCTGTTGAATTGAATAATATAATATTTTTTCTGCCACATCAAAAAATATTGTAACTAGGTTGTTCTAAGCCAAAATTCATTGTTCGGCAAAACTCTACACAATCTTCTCCTCTCAATCTGCACCCAACGTCTCATTCCCGTCACTGCTGTCAGTCTAGTGTCACGTGTCCCGCACGTGACAAATGACGTGCGCTGTCACTTTGACATGACATTATTAGTATCGCGAGCGTCTTGATAATGCTGGCAAGTTTAATGAACAAAATAAATTCTATTTTCGTAATATGTGAGAAAATTTATTTGCTAAAATTAATTTGTGATGTGAATAATAATATCTGCGTTTTGCGTCGACTATTCGTTTTGATTTCTACAAAAATTTAATGTTAGTGTTGTGGGATGGCAAGTTGTATGTAATTAATTGTGTTTTGTAAAATATTATTTTATTAAGAGGAAAAAAATAATTGATAAAGTACAAACACATAGTTAATAAGTAATGTTTAATGTCTATGTTAGGTATGTTTAGGTATCTAATTACATATTAGTTTTAGAACATACGAAATAACTGAATTCTAAAACTATTCAGCACGATAGCACATTTTAACTCATCGTAGCACATCACAGAGCCTCGTAGCACATCACAGAGCCTCGTAGCACATCACAGAGCCTCGTAGTACATCACAGAGCCTCGTAGCACATCATAGAGCCTCGTAGCACCTCGTAGCACGCGTAGCATTCTGTAGCGGTGCCACGATATTTTACGACACAAGATGAGCCGCGACTGTGAGTCGAGATAAAGACGTTCGTTTAATGTAATTACTTCGTCTGAAATAAGATACGACCTTAAACGGAACACTAGAATAAGGCTGTATGTATGTTATAGTACTTATGTCGGCTAATTTGTTTGTGTTCTTCATAAAATCTAAGCGACAGCGTAAAGCGCAGATGTGTTCTACAATGGCTCCAAAATGTCATGAATAAAGATATATTTTTTGTGAAAAAGGGTTGTATAGAGAAGTACTAAGAAGAAGCTATGCTTTGATGCTCGTGTTGCTATGTTTTAGTTAAAAGTGTATGGATGCCGGTACGATAAAATGAGACTGTACGTCGTTAAGTCGCGTCCATCAGATTGATTGGTATAATAATTTAATTTTGATAAGTCGATTATTTTAACTGTAAATTCTTCTAAAAAATATTCTGATTATTATTATTGCTACCGAGTTGCTTTTATTTATGATAGTCTAATATAATTGTCTTAAAGATAATTACAAGAGCTATATTTCAGCATTAGCCAAAGGGTGGGCGCGGAAGAAATTACCGAATAATGTTTATAAAGCTGTTTCCATTAGCTTATCAATATTTTTAATCGCCGTTAGAAGCAAAATATTGCTTACGGAAATGGTTATTTATCGCGGGAAAAACGTAAATTTCCAAATAGGTTTGTTAATGGCCTTTTTATGGTCTCGTTAGATATTTGTGTGATTTTATATCTCAAACAGCCTTCGGAGTAATGCACTCTAACCCTTGGTCGCGGGTTTTTATCCTGATTTAAATAAATAAATGTACCAAAAATAAATTATTGACTTAAAAATATCTGGTTCCAAACTAAGCAAAACTGTACTATTGAAAATAGATTGCTGGTAGAACATATACTTTTGCAAATACATACTTAAAGCACATAGTAATACCAAGACAGCACTAAAATTAATGTCTGGTTCTACATAAATATTTGTTCTTGCTGGGATTCGAACCCATGAACCACAACCAGAGCAAATGTTTGTGTAATGAGCATAAATATTTGTGTTATGTCTGGGTGTTACTATGTTTTCTATGTATGTATTAGCAAAAAAAAAAAAAAAAGTATTCTATCAGCAATCTAGTTTCCATACTACAAGCTTTGCTTAGTTTGGGACTAAAGTAAACATACATAAAGTAACATCCCATTTTGTGCTCTTTTATACTTTTGTTTTGTTTTATATCGATTATTTTTTTTGTGTAACCTTATTTTAAATTTAAGTCTGTAATACCTTTGTTTTCGAGGAACAATTTGCCTGTCTAGGAGGTGGGCGTTGATGGCTGCGCCACAGTTATTACAACTTTTGTAGCCATCATCGTTTCAAATTTTGTTAATAGACCTAAGCTTTTATTGTTCCCAATAAACTATTTTTGATTTTTTTGATTTGATTGAAAGTGTGATGTTTGCAATGTCCATGAATATTATTAAAAATTATTTATGTATACCATGCCTGGGGATCAGTTTTTTAAGGCATATTTTTATTTACATTTAAGTTAAAAATAGTATATTTTAACAAAAAATATTGTAATTATTTGTAAAAAAAACATATGAGTAAGTTACCAACTATATAAGTAGCTTTCGTTCCTGGGCCCAAACTTTTAGGTATATTTTCATTTAAACCAACAACAAATCTCAGAGGTCAATTGGGAGGGCAAAATAAATAAACTTGGCTGAAAGAGGGTTCCCCAAACTTCTGCTAGTTTCCAAGTTATTTCAGAGCGTGAGGGATCTAGGATTGTACATCTTGTTACGTTTGCAACTCACTTATACGTAGGTACTTTATTTATTATTTTTACTGTTGAAAAAAATTGCATCAAATAAAAATATTAGATATCAGAAAAAAATTGGCAGTTAATTTAATTGTTGAATCCTAGAATAACTTGTCACATGTTTTTTTTGCAAAAAAACTTTTAGCACGTGTCACATGTTGGATAGTTGTAGTTAAACAAAATCGCCATAGTTAATTTCTTTAGTTACATATTTATGTGATAAATTACTTATTAGGTACACTACATAAAACCAGTGCTCTGTAACCAGTATTAAAATAAACCTAGTATTAATAATAAACTTTATATTTTCAATGATTTTGGAAAACGAAAACCAATTACAGTAAAGCGACTATTTAAATGACAAACGTCTAAAGTTGCCTTCTAGCACTGTCAATGTCACAAAAGACTTTTTTGCTTTTTGTTCATGACTTTTTTGTTCTAAATTAATTATACGTCCGACGTAAAGAGAATGAAAATGACATTAATTTGATAAATGAGCGCTTTTTCTCAGACTTACAATATAAAGCCATTTTTAAACTGTTTACTCTTAAAATATATTCAAATATAAAGTAAATAGAAACGAAATTATGCTTATTAATTTAGACCCGTTATTTGTATTAATTTTGCCCTTGAAGTCTGTAGACAGTATATTTTAAATTTTATTATTTGTTTATTGTTTTCAAACTTTTTTATTTATTTTATACGAAAAAAATATTAGTAATATAATTTGAGCATCAAGATTTACGTTTATTTATATTAAACTTTGAATGTTTCAAGTTTAAATTAAATCAGACCTTATTATAATAAATGTTTATTTAAGAAATACTATTAAAATAAAACTATTTTTTTTGCATTTTTTATGTTTAGCAAACTAATATGTCATCATTTGTATTTGTTATGCATTGACAATCATACAATACGAAGGTTATGTCTTATAGTTTCCAGTACAAAGAAGGGTTATAGTCTAAACTGAATGGAAATTCATGCTCTTCTAGCATAATTTTATAATTAAATTCATAAAGTACAATTATTGAAAATCCAAAACGTTATTAAGCCGATTTGTGTATTTCTTTTAGTGCAGAAAGCACTTTAATAAAAATTATAATATTTATATACATATCTACTTATTAAATTAATTTGAGGTGACGGGTTAAATTTACAATAATAATGGATGGTTCGCATAGACTGACACAGTTAAGAGGTAAAATCAAAATGTTGATGTTCGTGATAAAAAAATCCTTACCCTAATCCCAGCACCACCCAGTAGCAACTGACAAAAGCGTAGCTGCAAAAGACCCTCATTATACAGAAAGTATGGAAGAATCAGCCTTTTCCGAAACAAACCTTAAACATACCAAAAGAGAGGCTGCAACTTTAGGGTATGTTATCTGAAGTACGCAGACCTGTCTTAACCAGCATTGAAGGGACCTCTGTAATTATAACCGGGGTCGTTTTGATCCGACCAGGGGGGCTATCCAGCAAGGGGACTTGCGTGACCATATCCTTTCAGTTGCAGTTCAGTTTTCGATGATTTTACTATAGTAACTCATCAGTATTCCGTGGCATTTTTGTGGACTGACGTGACTGAGCTTTATAAAATGATGACTGAGCTGTTCAAAATGACGTCAATGCCGCGGTTTAGCACATGGCCTACCTGATTTAAGCATGACATACCTGATTTGAGCATGGCCTACCTGATTTTTCGTTAATTCTATCAAACGGTATGAAAATCGATCATTACAAACTGAACTGCAATTTGATCAAATAACAGTTCAAAAACATTTCAGTTGTCAGGATACCCCCTCTGACCATGAAATGACCGAAAGGATTAATGAGCTTATCCTTATAAATGAGTGCTATTTCGTTATTTTGTTCCGCATTTGTGATCGCCTTCACACCGCCTAAATTGGCGGGTTCTCCGGAGCCCCAACCGTGTTAAGAAAGATTCGGTTGTGTGTAGCCTGGTTAGATGTGGCCTTATTTTAACACATCAACCAGGTCCTATTAATGTAGGTATGAAGAAGATCTTTGGTAAAGTACTTGCCCGGGCAAGTATTACTGTACCTGTTTCTGCCTCTAAGCTCACATCACTATACTGAAGGGAATGGGTGTCAATGTAAGTGTACCTACTCAGATGAAATCAAACACCTTTAAATTTGAAATCTAATGCATTAATAGGTAAGTCAATTACCGCAAGGAGTCTATAATTTATAAACATCAAAAATAGTTAAGCCAGAATACTGTAGTTGCTGTACCTACCAGATATTGTTACCGAAACCTGTTCAACCCCATAGTCACTGTTACACAATAAGTTACATCAAAGCATAAACCATTGATGTGAATAATGAAAAAAAATGCGTATTTTTGCTTTTCGTATTAATACTCGTTTGGCACCTGTCACTCTAGGCTCTTGGCATTTACCTATGTAAGTAAATTATTTTTTCAGTTTGCAATTGAAGGCGAAAATTATTTTGTAGATGGAGCTGTATAAAATAATTCTCTTCATTGTTCATCGCTTTGGCAGTTTCTTTCGCCAAGGTATTACAATTAAGAAAAGGCTGAAAGAGGTAAAAAGTTCGCTTACTAATTCTTTTCTCGCAGGACTCTTTCACGGACAGATCTTTCAAAATTAATTTGAACGAGTATTTCATTAAACTTGGGGTTAAATAGTTATAATTCTTATGCCTAAGTAGGGTCTCAGGTTCCCTAAAACATCTGATTGAATGTAAAGTCAGGAATAACTTTCGTTTTAGCGTTGTTTTGGATTCAAGTTATGAACACGATCCGTTCGCTCCAAACCAAAGTAAATTTCGTATCCCGTGGGTTGTCAAAGGAAATCCTATTATACAAAGTTCTGGCCGTCCGCCTTAAATCCATTTGAAATAAGTCGAAATTTGTACAATCAACTCGCTTTGTAAGTCGTTTATTGATATTTACTAGCATTTTCCTGCAACTTGGTTTTAGGATCAACATTTTACATCAAAGAATCGTCCACTTGTTATTAAACTGAATAATGACTCTAATGATCGGTACCAGTAAAAGCGGCCCCAGTATGCCTACTGCTTTTTTACACAGAAAAGCAATCCTGAACCGGCACTCTGGTCCGGGTATTCGTCATTTATCAGGTCGCAGGTATGTGTTTTATCATTTTGTCTCAACGAAAAAAAATTAAGTACGTTACTACACCACCGGCAGACAGAAGAGTTGGTGCTAAGTGCCCCGATGAGTTGGCAGCGTGCCTGCAAATATCTCATAACTCTTCAATAGGTGCTTCCAGTGTCTTACTTGAGGTGCTCCAGTGGGCTCAGTTTTAAGCCTTTTGGAAAAGCCAGGTATCAGAGGAATACCAGCCGAGCTTATCTTGCATTTAAATGTAGAGTTCAATTTTATTATATTCGTTTCTGAGAGCTTACACGTTTTATATGACAAATAAAACAACTTTATTTTTCTTACTAGTATTTTTTTTTAATACTGAAAATCTTTTTTTACTTGGTTTCTTTTTACAAAATATAAAGATAAATTAAATTATCTTTTCTATGTGATTACTAAAACATACTACATTATTGTAAATTAATAATTAAATAAAAAAAAATCAAAGTGATATAAGTTATAAGTATTGTTTGCTATCTTGCTGACATTTTCGTTTTTCTGTTAAGAGTAACTTACACTTAACAGAAAAACAATTATTTTGTCATAAATTACATAGATCCCACGAAATAGTCTTAAAACGAAGTAAAATCTAAGTAAGTACCACAAGACCAACTGAAATGAAAATGTTACTTACAAAATTAATTTAGTATTCTACGAAAACCTTTTTCCTTATTTTTGCAGCTATCACAATCAGGTATACTTATTCCGAGAATATTATTTTAAAGAAGATGGGAGTACAGTTGATAAAAATGGTTTTATATTTGTTTGTTGTTTGTAAATATTTGACAAAAATAAACCATCATCATTACTATCAGTCTGTTTTTAATTATTCTTACGATTTATTCAAATGATTTATTTCGTATTTATTTATTTGTTCTATGTCCAGCAGTGGACCTTGCTTTGAGATCATTAAAAAAATTATTAAAATTATAACTAATTATATCTATAAGTACATATATCTCTTGTGTGTTAAAAACATCTTACTAATATTATATGCGAAAGTTTGTATGGATGGATACTCTTTCACACAAAAACTATCAAATGGATTTAAATGAAACTTTTCAATAATGTAATTTATACATCAGAGTAACTCATAGTCTATAATTTATAAATATATTGTGCGAATTGTTTAATATATAATGATAGCAAGACTAAGTCGCGGGCATCAGCTAGTGAGATGTAATTTTTAATCTCATTAATAACCGGGCAAGATAACCTTTGTTTAATATTTTCTCATGGTTTTAATAGTCATCAGTTCTAAATAAATTTCGGCAGTGATACTTTTGTGGCAGACTGTACCCAGGTCGTTTAAACTTGCATCCACTGTTAAGTTCCCGAAGCGCCACGAGCGAGTAATTACGACGTCTTGATCAACTTTCATGAACTCTCGCTTTTTTCTTTTTACACGAGTTCTCACTAGTCAACATTTTATTAAAGGTCACTGTTCACTGAGACCGGTTTATTTTCAAAACCTATAGATATGTTAAAGTTTTGTCTTAGTGTATTTTCTGTGCCTTGGTGGATAGTGTGCTTTTAAGAATCCCGTAGCAGTTCTAGCTACAAACTTTTGCAAATAACTTAATGAAAAACTGAGATACTTACTTTGCGAATCAAAAACCCATTTTCCGAGTAAAACACTTTTTTGTTTGAGTAATTTGTCGTGTTGCTAACAAAGTATTTTAGCAATGTATTTTTTTTCAAAAACATATTCTTTTCCACCCAAAAATCTACACGATGTCCAATTACTTCTTGTCATTTAAACTTGCGGGATATAAAAGTAAATAAACAAAATATAAGTAGGTACACTAACACTCCGTAAAAGGCAGCTTGAAGTAGAAAATATCTTATTT
Organism: Ecliptopera silaceata; assembly: GCA_932527185.1. Lineage (NCBI taxonomy): Eukaryota > Metazoa > Arthropoda > Insecta > Lepidoptera > Geometridae > Ecliptopera > Ecliptopera silaceata. The sequence goes on from OW052199.1 coordinate 11,271,026, forward strand.
AAGAGCACTTCGCCAACACAACGTTTTTCTAAAAGTTTCGGGAGTCCGGGACGGACTGAAAGTTTAAAACTTTTCCGTGTTTATTGTAAGGACCTAGTTGTGCCGACTATATACGTATATATACCAACAGAATGAATATTTATGTACAAATGTAGATAGCTATAGATAGTATGAACATCAGACACGTTGAAACGATAATGGAAAAAAAAATCGAATCATGAATGTGTCGATAACAGAGTTTCAAATAACTCTTTGGAAATTGATCAACGTAAAAATGTGTTGTTTCAAAAAGTTACTTTAATATTTTCCCTCGACATTCACCATTGAATTCCATTCTGATAAGACATTAGACATGACATTAAGAATTTATTGAAATTCAAAATCATGAATAATTCTAGTTAATAAATATAAGATAGAAAATATATTTACGGTTTAAGATATTTTATTTCTCAAAAGAATTACAAATTCACTTAGAGAGAAAATAAACAAAATTATTTTATAACAAGCTAGTTAATTAAGTAACGTTAAATAACATTTTAAAAGACGCTAGTTACCATAATGAAGGAAAGTAAGAATATTTACAAGTAATGTGAACAAAGTTGACCTAATAGGTAGACATAGACATATTATTTTAAGTTATAGTGGGTAGTTTAGTGCATGCGCGCTAAGGCCTGTGCACACTGCGCGATATTTATTGATAGAAATCATTGTAGGTCAAATAAGTAAGCACTAATCATATTACATCACCAGCATCTTTGATATTTGTCATTCCTACACAACTTAAAATGATTAAGGTATATCCTTGGATGTGAAGTAACTTAATCCACCTGCGTTGTTGGCCCAGAATTACGTCACCGGCAATATAACATTTTCTTGGCATTCGCGTACCTTTGCCGAGACACACTACATACATTGAGATACAGGGTGTTTCAGAGTAACATGTGTCATGGTTATGCTGTGGTACGCATATTTACTTTTAAAAGTCAAATAGAAATATCAAAATTTTATATTATTAAATAACGGTGTTGTTAAATTAAATGTAAAGTATAAAATGAATAAAATAAGGATGTTTAAATATATTAAAATGAAATATAAATGGACTTCTTTGCAACGTTACTTATTTCATAAGCAAATTTAATGTCAGGGAAATAGATTAATAAAATAATATAAAAAAACATGGCAGATACAAAATAATTATTCTGACCAAAACTAAAATACAGAAAAAAAGAGATCAAATAAATTCCCAAAATTCCATTGCTTTTATTCAACAGAAAAACAATCGGTATGATAAGTGTGTAAAGCAAAAATCGACTAAAATTAGTGTGTTCTCACTCGCACAAAACTAAAGTGTATCTAACTAGTTTCTTCACTCCACGGTCGCAAATACCGCCGACACATCCATACCCCGGGGTCTAATTTAATCAACACGGACATCTTACACGCAGGTACCACACGGGCTCATGAAAATTAATGTGGGACCAGTACAAATAGGCGCTTAAGCATATAGCCTGCGAAATGCGAAATTATTATTTTCGCAGAAATTACTTGGAAGGGTGAATATGGTGATCAGCTTTAGTAGTACGGATTGGAGCCGACCCGAAGGTGTGACAGGTGTTAAAACTCACTTGGTATCTCTGCGTGTCATGTTGTGGGTAGTAGGTTCGATTCTCACTAAGTATTTTTGTTATGGTATTTACTAAGTTGCGTAGCTTTGTAACGATGATGCACTGTTTAGGAATGAAAATAAGGTGTACGAAAAATAGAACAAAATGTACAATGGGCGATGGGAGGATCTCTGGCGTTAGGAATTTACTTTAACTGGATGGAAAAATCATTGATTTGCTAATAGTGTAGAGTGGTTACACCTAGACCGTCAGTACTGGTAGGTACTGCTGTGAACATACATATTGAAGTAATTTAACATTCCCTTGATAAACCATTTACAAAATTTAATATTTAATTTGAATACTCGTTGTGTTATGTCTCCCTAGTTGCCCGTGTAATTTTGGGAAAGGTAATAAACGGTCAATGCCTCCACTTTCCTAATGCAAAAGCCATATAATCTTTTGATAAAATTAACTATCAAAATGTGTACGTAAAATATATCAAACAAAAGCTTATGTTAGCATAAAGCGTCCGGCAAAGTTAGGTTAACTTCCATAACTTATAGCGAAAATGAGCTACAACGTTAGTTCCATTGCAGCGAACTACATATTATAAACTTTGTAAATAGCATTTTGTTTTGTACCGAGCATTAGCAGAATGTTAGCCAAATGTGCAAGCTTTGGAACTTTCAAATTAAATTTACAGTTTTTGGGTAGATATTTTGCTAGTCGACTAGCTTGTCGTGTGGCATGATGTATGGGTGAAACTGTGCATTGCCTCACAGATACGTCCACTGCAACCGTGTTCTGTAATTGGATTCCTTCCTTCACTTTATTCTAGAGACGATGACGTCATAAGTATTTTACCTGAACTAATTTTCGCATTTAAATATAAACGAGAGCTCTATCAATATTGAGGATCACGAAGGTATAGAAAATGGCTATTCAGTTGTAACTGAAACTTTTATATTCCTCGTTAAATGAGCCCCCAATGAAACCAGATCTAGTAAAGATGTGATTACGAAGCGTTTACTGGATCTGAATCACTCGGCTCACTGAAGTAGTTCTACATAGTGAATAGGATTGTGCAAAGAAAATGAGGCCACTAAACAAAAATGGATCTATAAATTTTAAAATTGTGAATTACATACCATTAAATCAAAAAACAGAATCAAAACATTTAATAACGACACAAAAACTTAAAGATACATGTAAACTTAATAATAATTAAATATAAGCATCGTAAAACGTATCCTGACTCAGCGTAGGTTGGTTGACTGGCAACCAACGCTGGTCTTCCGTCAGGGCCGTTCATTGCATAGCACAGTTGCTAGATAAATATAATGACTAAGTATTTTGTAAGAATACATTTATAAATTTGTCGTAAAAAAACTATATTGGTAGAAATGGGCTGCTAAAATAAATCCATTTAGGCGATATTTTTACTCCCTGCACGGTCTCTCAGTATAGAATGGAACACAGCTTTAAAAAGAGCCGATATTAGTGAAACCTTAAGTATTCAATTTGTTGTAATGAGACCTTTTTTGAAGTTAAAATAAATGAATATGAAACCTTTGGGATTACTTTTTGCATTCCAAACTTAACTCTGAAGACAAATAAAGTTAAATGTAAAAACGTTTTCATTTTTAAAAGTATTGGATTCCACAGACAAAAAAAAGCCATTTTTTTGTATTCTATATCTGACAACTATAGGTACTGACGATTTTTTACCTAAAAAAATCAGGCTACTACTAATGCAATGAAATGCAATGAAATTCAAACTTACATTTTTACAAACGATGTAGAACCAATGATTTAAACTGTTCACCAGAATGCTTGTGTTTTTGAATACAAAGGTCTGATACAATAAGCCGTATCGCCGAAACCCGATAGTAAATCAACTTTCGTCCTGACTACCCATAGCCCAGCAAATAGCCCATTACATTCCAGTTATGTTGCTAAAGTCCAGTTTAAACAAGAAGGTCCCTCAGACCGCAGGGTCGTGCATATCCGGAGGACGTGCTAAACGGCCTCCTGAGGCCATTACGGCTTTTCGAAAGATTTCCGATGCCATTTGGGGTCGTTATGCCGTACAAGCAATGCGGACGTGAGTAGGGAGGATAGGATTAAGATGTATTTGGAGTCTACTAATGTTGTTTGTAGGCTGACGTGTTATACGGCCGTGGTCACTGAGATTGGTCCCTATTTAAGTATCAAGTTACTGTCAACGTTTATAAAATAGTTTCGTAGTTTTTATTTAAAAGATATGCGAAATCAAAATAATTAGGTTCGAAGCCTAATTATATTATTTATGGAGATAATTCATTAATTCAAATTATAGTATAAATAACAATGACATAGACAACGGCCTAATTATTTCAAGAGACCACCGTCGGCTCCATCGGCGCTTTCCATCAGGCGAGATTGATGCCAAAAGATGGACTATAGATTATAAAAAAATAGAGACACAAGATCAGCTCGGTACGCCAACACAACTCACCTAGTTTCCTAACAGCGCTTTCTTTGTACAGTATAATCATATTATTTTCCGTACGAAGCCGCCGAGCGCGCAACTTGCCCAGCGCTTTGTAAGGATAACCGCAGGCCTGGCCCACGCCCGGGACATTCACACAATAACACATTGGATAGATGTGAAACTAAGAAAATACAAAGTTTTTAGTAATTAGTAGAGGATAAATAAATGACGCATACACAGGTAGCGCTGGCATGCTAAATTACGATCGATTTCTTTTAGAAAAAAACGTTTGTAAACTTTATAAGATTTGTAAGTTTTCAACAAAATATGTTAAATAAACTAAGACCAAAAATGTCAAAATGTTACCTTTACATAATGTTTTAAGGTAATACTTGTAATATAAATTAGAGTTTTACTAAAAAAATACGTTATTGTGTCTCATATATTTCGGGTGCAGTTAAAATATTCACGTCAACGCTTAAATGATATTCTTTGCGTGAAATAACATAAAGAGTTTCACTACTACCCAGTAATGCTAATAATTGTTTATTTAAGCTCGAAGCAAGCATAACAAATTCATGCGCAAGGAAATAGCAGCGCGAGAAGTACTTTAGTACAATGCGAACACGAATTCCGGCTATAAAAATGTATTTGTGAGTACTACAAGCCGCTTTCCAAAAACATTCGTTAGCTTTACGTTTTGCGACGGGCCGCAGTAAAGTAGGCTTTCGCTGTACTGATATTTATGTAATGCAAACAAACGGAAATACTGATGAAGCTAAACGGGGAAAAATACTGGATTTTGTAAGTACCCTTTGTAAGTCTTAGAGCGATGAACGCAGTGCATTACGTATTAAAGCTAAGTAGACGTACATCTATTATTAAAAGTTTTTGTGAATGAGCTCGACGAAGAACCTTTGAAGCGAAGTTCTGCAAGTAGGTATTTCAGTATAAAAAAATTAAACTAACTAATCTAACAATATCGTGTCTACTGAAGCAAGTAAACGAAGCTCAGCGCATAAAACAAATTTAGTTCCTTGCAGTAAAATCGTGCAATATGTCTTAGCGCTATCCTTACCTAGCTTTGGTTTCTGTACAAATCGCCACCGTCATATAACGGATCTATTTACTTATATCGACTTTGGTATCATTTTGTACACAAATCTTTGAGTTAGAAAAATGAAAGACAAGAGCACAATTTTAGCTATTGATAAATAGTTTGATCCAACAGTTAGTTAAAGTATCAGCAAACTCACTAGCAATACATACCTACTTACATTAGTAAAATACTATTCTTGGCGTTCTAGCGAATGTGCGACTTTATTTTGGCCAAACATACTGAAACAAACAAAAAAAACCTGGAAACTCTGATAAAAAAGCCAAGGCTACTATAGCAGTCACTCCTTAACAGTCTAAAGCTAGGCTTTAAAACGAGCCAAGCAAAGTCCGTTCTAGATAGTAATAGGAACTAATGGCGCTGCCTGTCCTCAGATAAATTCCCCTCAACAGTAATGTGGAGTTAGAGCTGCAAGGGAAAATGCTCGTGGAAAATTAGAAAATTAATACCCATAAGGTCTAAGATTGCATGTAATTACTCGCCGGGATAGAAAAGAGGACATTTATTACCGCGTGTGAAGAATGGCGTTGTTTCGCCGGTGGGAAGATTCATGCGGTCATTTTACGAGTCAGTCGAGCTTGTCGTGTGTGAGATGTTAAAGGTGCAAAGCGCGTAGTCTGAGTTTTTTTAATTACTTATCTGTCACGCATATTTTCTATAGCGCAAAACTCAATTTTGAAATATTGATTTTCTCAAAAAAACTAGGACTATGGGCAATTTTTTGTACATTTTTGATTTTTAACCAAAATAACCATTTTTTTTTGTGGGTTTTGATTTTAATGATTTTATTTGTAATCTTGTGCCTCTCATTTTTCATTCTCAGTTTGTAAATTAACATGTTTTTTTTGAGCAATTCTGTCTACCACAAAGCATTACTTTAAGTACATTAGGAATCTACCCTGTGTAAAGAAACTATTAAATAATCTTTATTTAAATAAGCCAAACCTTCATGAAACACAACTTCTTTTATTTTCTGTTTTATAAAAAAAAAAAAAAAAGTAAGTGCTCTACTGAAGCTACCTTCGCCTTATAAATAGGGTTTTTTTATTATGCAAGTGCTTTTATATATCTTACAAGATTTAAGCAACAAAGGCAAAGCCATTTTCTATCGTAATCTCGTTCACACACTCGTATTTATTTAACATCTACAAGGAGCTAACGCTTACTTTAAAGATCACGCTTCGTGTTTAATATTCTAATTATATTTCAAGTAAATTAGTTAAACTTCATCATAATAACATAGTAGGAATGTTAATGAGCATTATGAAGGTAGTTAAGTTAACATGACAAAATTGACACACAAAAAAAAAGAATGACATGATTGATAACCTTTTTATAGATTCATGTAGTCGAGTAAAAACAAAAACGATACATTAAAAAACGAATGAAAATTGGTTAAATTAATGAACTGGCAAATAAAGCTTTTAGATCCTTCATTTTGTGTTTTTTTTTATCAATTAAAAATGGTTGTGGATAAATGTTTATCCCATCGTAGATTCTGCCGTTCACTCCGGGCTATTCTAACTATCCCAAAGTCTAAATAACGATATTAGAGCCTCACCTCCAGACTCCACAAGGTCGGCTATAAACAACACGAACAAGATTACAATTTAGTGCATAAAACATCGTGAGGTTTTGCTTACAATCTAACAAACTTTTTTTGGAGGAAACACGGAGATATACATATATTTGCACTTATAAAGGTAGACTTACTAGGAGAGACTGCAATCAGAAATATTTCTTAGAATCTTTAAGTAAGTAAGTACTCAAATTTTTAAGTTAAACTCATTAACACAAACAGAAAACGTTTGTACACGTGCCATATTCACATATCTGCAGGTTGGACATTGTTTGACACACCGTTTGGCACGCCGCCGTTTGCAAAGCCACTCAAGGCGCTGCACGGAGCGTCTATTCTTAATATTTAAATCTATTAAATAACATGTTTAATTTTTATGTAAATAAGTTATTAAACTATATAACAAAACAAAACTTATTAAACTATATAAATATATTTTTTGGTTGTAGGTTGGCTTACCTTATATAGCGCTCTAAGAGTCCCGTTTATTATAACGTACATTATATTTTGATTCAAAACTTTGTAGAAAATTTAACTTCAAAGAACTGTAATCATACATACTAATATCAACGTCATTTGCCTTTAAATCCAGTTTCAGTATTTAATTCAAATCAGTTCTCAGTACGTAACGATAATGGCTTTTCTGTGTATTTTCTGACTATAACTAAACATAGAACCCGCACCATGCAGTGCGCTCCCACCCTTACGGGCTAAAGAGACTGTAAATAATGACTGAGTTTCGGGAGAGCATAATAAATTAGGTAATTTATGTGTTTGTCGAAGAATACTGCTTTTCTATTAGACCTGAGAATTGTTCGATTGTTTTGATTCTAAATAGACGTGAGCGTTCATTTTGCATGAATATAAACAGTGTTTTTGTAACATTAAAAATACATATGTAGTAAGAATATATTCTGCGTTTTTCTATATCAAATAGGTGAAATTAATGCCTGAATTCGTCTAATGTTTAAGAGAAATCTTATGAACGAAGTTAATCAAACATTACTTAATCAGTAAGCATGTACTTAACAAACAAACTTTGAATAAGTAATAGGTCCGAATTAATTCAAGGTATTTTTCGACAAAAACATACTTTGTTTATTTGATAAAATACCACCTGAGTGAGGCTATGAACTATTTAAAAATCACTCAGAAGCATAAACCTGCTTTTATTATTTTAATTTGTACTTATTGAAGCATAAAGATATTATTTCTATAAACTGAACCCAAAAGGTCCAGACGAAGGTGAAACTTTGTAAAAATAAATTTCAAACAATCGTGGCTCTTCCATTAGAATAAACATTTTCAAACACACTCTAGGCTTGAATACAGCTTCTTGAACAACAGAACTAAAACATTTAAGAGATTCTTTTGTCTACGAAACGTTTAGCTTCAGGACATCAAGTAATTTTCGACTCGACAACGCAGTTTGAAACGAGCGAGACAAAGACACTCCGTGTCTTATAGCCTCGTACTCGTAAACGAGAGGTATTTAGAAATAAGTTACAGCAGTTGTTTGAAAGAATCGACGCTACATGCCAAATAGCTCTTAAATAATCAACATGAAGATAATATGTATTTAGCTTACTTCTAAAATTATAAAAGTTTAATGAAACCCTTTGTATTGGTAGAGGTTCATTTTATTGATGTTCAGTGGAAAAATTCTTTTAGACGAAGTAATGGTAGTCGTCATTAAAAAGTGTTATACTTACGAATATTATTTGGTATTTACAGTGACTAAACTTTAAAAAATATTATATACCTATCTAGATAGGAATTTCAGTCACGTTCGGCTAAGAAAAGTGCTATTAATAATTCCAAACATGAAACCTACCAGATATTGATACATTTATTGTATGTAACAAGTATTGATAATTGTAGGTAGGTAGGTACTATGTATTCAGACCCGCTTTGATCATGAGTGCAGTGGCGTGTGAAATCTCCGAGATCTGCCTGATCCTCAAAGAAAACTTCACAAAGCCAGCAAAAATATCAGCTCTGCAGATAGCCGGACCCGCTTCTGACATGCGAGGAGCTTTGTGTTATCGTGTCGTCGGTGGCCCTCTTTGCCTGTGCTGTCAGATGTACAGGCAGCGACTCGAGATGATTCTGAATTTTGGCATCTGTTATGATGGCCAATAAGGCGAAAAAATAAGACAACATTCGTCATTATATTATATTTTTGATATTTTTATTACTTAATAAGATCACGTGTTTTGTTTGTAGTTTAGTTTGTTTCTTTATTTATAATATGCATAAGTATTAAGTTCTTTTGTTATAATTAGTTTAATAAGATTTAAGCTGTATGCCGCTGTTGCTGCCAGGGTACGCATGGGCATCACGGAAGATCAGCGTTGTAGCCTGTTTTGTCGTCACAACTATGTAAATAATAAGGTTTATTTTAAATTGTGTGTACTCATATGTTTTGATCTCATGTGTGTGACACAAAATAAAGTTTTTCTTTCTTTCTTTCATGTCAGTCGAGTTAGATTGACGTTTCATTCGCCTCAGGCGCTTTTATTTGTGCTTGCGAAAAACATTGAGAAATTACGCACATATTTTTACAAAAGACGGCGTGTTCATATTCACGTTCTAAGTTCTCACCAATTCTAAGCCTGAATTTATAGCAAACCTTCACGTATTTTACAATAAATTTTAGTTAATCGACACTTTATCTGGTATGATTCTTACGGCCGGTTTCTCGAACGATGATCAACGAAAAAATCAAATAATTACTATGTGTCAAACTCGGATCAATCGTGATTTGGGTTTCCAGAAACCGGCCGTTAGTGTGGTAAGTTCTGAAGCAGATTGTACCGACTATTGTGTCTTCGCCTTACGTGGTAAGCTCACTGTAGTCTGGTCACAAAGCTTTCTGTGGCACGGTGTGCATTCTACACTCAAGCGTCTAGTATGACACGTGTTTACCTAACCTGAGTAACTACATTTTTAAGTAATTAGGTATTTAATGCATAATGCTGTTTTGTTTGTGCTAAAATTTCTCTACTCTTACATTTTTGCTTTAATTGACCATTCTTAATTTAATAAGATAATGCAAGTAAGTACTTCAATATTGACAAAGAAAATGTCGACTATTACTGCATTATTTACATTTTACACACATTTGAGCTCTGCACAGGCTATTACAAACAATCCATAGATAGCTAAACTGATCCTAATCAGTGAACTAAACATAAAAGTTTTTAATTTGTAACATTAGCCTTATATTTAAACAAAACGCTGTCACGGCGCAGTGCCAAGTGCAATCATTATGATTTAGGATATTGTGGTTGGAGGCAGGCTGCATGCTGCACTGAGCCAACAAATACTAAATCATACATTACAGTAAAAATCTTGATCTACAAAAACAGAGAAGAAGCGGTAGTTTAGTTCATCACTTTATAAACATAATCCTATGAAGATTTAATCAAAGAACGATTATGTACCTCCTCTATCCAACGTCTTATCAAAATATTTACTACAATCCATCAAACGGAGGCCCACATACGCTTTGTATTCACAAAACTTAAACAAAAGCCCGTGAGACACAGCCAATTTCTTAAACAAATAGCTCAATTAATCTAGCAAGTTCTCAGTTTACTACCAAGTAGCTGAATAAATTTCAAAGAGCCCGTTTGAAGTTCGGTCTACGTGACGGCATGAGGGAGAGGAGAGAGGAATTAAGGTACATGTGGAACGCAATGCTGTTCGTTTTACCAGCTTTGCAGTCTTTACTGCATTAACTACATCATACTATATTAACTTTGTAAACGTTGGTTTATGGGATATTTTAAAAAGGAAAACCTATTATTTATGGTTGCCTGGAAGAAATCGCTATCAGCGATAAGGCCGCCCATTGTACTTTTTTAAGTTAGTTCTAAGATGTTTTCTTGTATTTTCCGTTGTGCACTAAAGTGTTATCTATCTATCTATCTACTTATACTTTTATTCAAGAGTACTTTATTATTATTACTTCTCTTCTAACGAATTTAACGTATTTTATTAGTTAATAAAAACTCAATTCATATAAATCTAGATTCATTTATACTGGTGATGAGAACTAATAAAATAATAAACTAAATGAATTACTTCTCGTTATAACCTCAATGTTCTCGTCTAGACATACGTAATTATTAAATGGAGTGTTATCACTTTTCACTAGCGTTTTGAATATGTATCTAACAAATGGTACCAGTTAGTTTACGGCCGTAAGTTTACATAGAATAACATTACTGAAAACCACTATAAAATTATCTATCGTTATTGTATAATTTTATAGCGAAATCTAAGCTAAATTCTTCGACACAGGAAATCGATCCAATTCTAGTAGGTATTATAGTCAAAAAAGTTCCAAAATGATCACAAAGATTTTCTCTAACACTGCAATGTGATTTTATTCATAAAAAAATTGGTTCTTTCTGTATTCTAAATGTATGCCGGCTTTGACATTGCTTTTAGCTACGTGGTCGGTACTCCTTCTAAGACCTTTGACAGTTGAGGCATTACACATTAAATGAATGTTAGACTTTTTATATTTTAATCACAATGGGACTTTAGTCATTTTTCTACTTAGGTTGTCTGCATAGTAGCCATTTACACTTTTGTCACTTTGATTCATATGCATATTCGACTATACATTCTACCCATAACACAAGCTCTGCTTAGCTTGGGGCTAGATGATGTTGTGTGAATTGTCCAGCATTATTTATTTACTAATTCTTTGATCAGCGAGCCAAATGACGGTTACATCAGTATAGAAACTACAACTTTATAGATTGTCAAAAGTCAAGTCCTATTAATTTCCACAGCCCGTTAGCTCGGAATGTTTACCTCAGTAAGCTTCGTTACAGAGATAAGCTCAATGTCTACTGCCTATTGCCCTCACTTAGCGCAAACGTTACTCAAATCATTTTAGAAAGCTCTTTGTTTTTGAATTCAAAACAGCACTTGGTTTAAATGTAAATTGAATATCTCTGTTTCACTCAATTTAACCCGTTTCTGTTGAGTGGGTTTATAGTAATTGCTAATTGTTTGTAAACGTTTAAAGTGATTTATTTGTTAATATCGTTTACATTATTAATTATTTAATTAAAATCACTACAACAAAATGCAGTTGTAGCATCGATACGATAGGAAGGAAGGACTACTAAATAATCCTACTCTAGTTAAGTACTTGAGTAATTAATTGCTTTAGGTCTAAATAAGAAAAAAAAACATGTGTTATTTGTAGTTATTCGAGAAGTATTATTTTGATAAATCAAATCAATACCTCAATAGAATTTACCCAATACAGGTGCTTTTTTAGATATTTTTCAGAACACTCCTCCATGGTGAAACTAAAGCCCGGCTACATATTCTTTTTAAGCCTATATGTTACGTCATAGGTAATGGACAATGACGTCATAGAGCCCACGTCGCTCGTGATATCAAGATGCGTCATTGGGCACCCTATTTGACAAAGTCTGAGCTATGAGCGAGAATGGATGGAGATAGATAGATAGGTATTAATACAAACCATTACAACATAAAACACTTATTATAAAGCTAAAATATATTTTATTAAAACTAAAACTTTACGTTTTATTGCTAAAATGAAAACAATTTGTTTACGTTGTCTGGTAAGCCTACGGGCATTTTTCTTCTCGAAAATATACAAAAACTGTTGCTGAAAAACTATTACAAATACCTAAACACATAAAAACTCAACCTTCGTATATATACCTGTAAAATGTACGTGTTTATATTGAACATTTCAAGATTTTTCATTAACTACAAAATTTTGATATTTTTTTTGAGCAGCAACCATACACATCGAGGATGGACTGGTATCCCTTCAGGTATTAAGTAAATAGGTACGGGATGCAAAGTGTAAAGGGGTGTAGATACGGGGGAGCTAGATGATCATTATATATCTACAGTCTTTTTCTATCGAGTAGATAATTTTGTGAGGCTATTGCTCAGTCCATTTTCTATGTATATGACTGTAACTGGCTACAAGGGAACAGTACCTCCACCATGAGTTGTCACAGTAAAATCACCTGACTTTACTACAGTGGTTACGTAAATATTAGTATTACGAATTTTAGTACCCAACTATAGGTACTAAAATTCGTATTTGTAGAGGCGCTGTACAAATTTTCATTCATATTTTTAACTACAGACGCTAGCGAGTATAGTATATATAGTATAGTAAAAATTCATGGTAGAGCTACAGATGAACATTGCACATACATAACTCATGAGCGTAGTAAGGTAACATTTCCGTAACATTTCCGTATTGTTACAGACTAAACTACCGGCTATGTGGTGTGGGTCCGTGGTGGTGGCACGCGTGCAACGTGGCGCTGCACGCGGCGTGCTGCGCGCTGGTCGCGCGCGCGGGCGCCGTGGTCGCGCGACTTCAGCGACCCTTCGCCGCACTTGCTGCACTGCTGTTCGCCGTCCATCCGGTGCATACTGAAGCGGTACGTATTGAATATAATCAGAACGTTCGGTTTGATTTATTGCTTTTTCCGAAGTAAAGAAATTAAAATGAAGTTCGAATAAATGTATGGACATGTATGGACATTTAACGATGTACAAAACAGTAATATGTCTGTATTCAAAAATTACATGATTGAACAGCTAAAGAACTCAATTTAAATCCCAAAAAAATATATAAAGGTGACCTCCCAAAAATCAAAACAGTTACATTAAGTAACTTTGTTCTCTACATGCACCGTCTAAATGTCCTTAAAACAGCGTACATTACACAATACCATTCCGAAATCATGTATGTTATACTGAAATATGCGGGTTGGGTCGATTCGTTGAAGCAGGTCGTCGATTTCAGCAAAAGGTTTCATCCAGTTCATAAATCCTCAGGCTAAAGATTTTTTCATGAACTGGATGCATCGACAGGCCATGTATCACGGCGGGAATTACACACCGTACTTACAGAGAAGAAAATGTACAGAGCAACAGTTCCAAAGTACGCGCTGCGGCTAGTTACCACACACCGTACTTTCAACGACAGATTCACGTGCTATCGTCTGTATTCGGTAGCATACGTCGAACCGAGCGGCTGAGTGTAATACAACTTGTCACATAGCGCAGACACGTTGCACGAGATAACTATAAAATTGAAACATATCCTTTTTGCAACAAGCCAAAAAAATATCACGTTAAAAAAATGTTCTGTTAGTGAGTTGTTGCTCTGTAAATGTGCTGCTTCAGGCCGGAGTGCCGCGGTGTCGCGTCTCACGGGATGACAAGACACATAATTGCGCGATTGGAGCGGGAGACCACGATTTATGGACTGGATCCTGAACGGATTGAGCTTGGGCGGTGATTACACATTTTTTGAATTCAAGAAACGAAAAGTAAAGTTGAATTTGATTATTACTTCGAGAAACAAAAATTATGCTTTATATTCTATGCTTCACATCTTCACATCTTGACAATAAAATGATGTGTATATTTTGAAATGCTGATGAGCAAAAGTCTAGATTTATTGCCAAGGTCTATAATAAAAGCCTCATTATTTTGATAATACTTTAAATTGTACAGAGATCACGCGAGCAATGAATTTAGGAGCCTACGTAATATACAATTTTCTAAAGATTTCTATAGTAAGATTTCTTTAAGGTATTAATTAATTACTAGCTGTGGTAAAAAGACTTAAGTAAAAATGTAATCTTCTTTAAAAGAATAAAAACTGAAATATTACGAAACTTTTTTTGTCGGACAAAAATTCAAAGCAACGTTATGAATAGAACATCCAAAATTATTGTGAAATGAAAAAGTATTCAAAAATGAAATGGTAAACCAAATTCATATTAAAAATGAGCTAAAGTGTTTAAAGATTGTTCAGAACCAAAATTACTTTCAAATATTTGTAAACTACTTATTTAGATGTAGGTCATTGATTCAATACAAATATTTTTGTAAAATAATTCGGTGAATAATGTTCGGAACCCCACGAATTCCGAGTATTCGCCGACTACCAGATGATAAAATGTTTTCCATCATAAATAATATTTAGTAAAGAATGCTAGAATTTTGATCATAAAATGTAACGATAAATTTTCAGCAGAAATATATTTAATGGTTTGCTTTGTGTTTGGAATAACAGTTAAGTTTAATATTTTAGAAACGTATTTGTTATTGGAAATATGCCCAATTTTTATGTATTTTTTGTGCTACACAATTTCTAAATAACAATTGTTTACTGAATTTCTTTACCGTTCGTGCGATAGCATGCATTGATGAGTGTTCTGTGTCTGGATGTTACTATGTAATATTAAAAAAAAGATTAGTTATATTGTATATAGCTTTGTTTAGTTTTAAGTAAAAAAAATGCCATGAATATTAAATTGCTGATATTTTATTTAACGTAAAAAAGTAAAAGTTAAGTAAAACGTACCGGATACAGTACTGCGTCACCAACTATTAAAAATATATTATTCAGTCTATACCTACTTACTGTCATAAAGAAAGAAATTATTATAAATTCAAATACTAAAAGAAATAGTTTTAAACATAGCCTCTAGCGTTATCGGGGCGTACCTACAAGTGTCTGTCTGTCACACTGGGTGACACGCGGCTTCGGTCGCGGTTGTCGGTTCAAATAAATATTATTACAGTACAGTTTGAAAGAACTGTAAGTGTACTTTTAAACTAGCAGGTTACTTTAACACGGTTTATTTTTATTGTGAGGTGTTTAAAACAAAATGTTTTGAATATCACTTTTTTGTTTTATTATTAATATTTAATTACTATATGTGACACAAATGTGACATACACTCTCCTGCACACACACAACTTATAAATAAAGTCTAAACAATACTAATGATAACTACTATTAAATAACTACTACTAATGGTGTCTTTCAGAAATAAAGGCCTGTGACAGGTAAATTGCTCATAAAAACGTAACGAAACATAATTTTCATTAATGATTTCGTAACAGTATCCATATATATCATCCATATCTATTGTTTACAAAATATATATTATTATTAAACTACTATTAATATTATTATCTTTACTTACATAAACCATAGTTTATTATAGTATTAGAATTAAATAACTTTAAGATTAGAATAACAAATCACTAAAATTTTATCGAAACTCAATTGTTAAAATTGTATGTTAGTGTACATCACTATTCTAAACATTAGCAAAGGAATGTCGTCCGCTTATGCCTACAGCCAATAATTTGTGTTGACAATGTTATTTCACAGTACACCGTAACACGATGGTACAAAGCTCAAATTGGAAGAGCAATGGCGCCCGTCCGTCATACAGTGAAAACTAGTACGGAGGGTAGTCGTCACTTAACCAAATCAATGACTTTGTTTACAAACTCCAGAACTTTTTAATAAAATCTGTTAGGTTACTCAGCACTTGCGTTGTTTGGTTAATTGTTGGTGTAGGTACTTATTATTTACATACCTACTATCTAGTATCGCTGAGAACAAGAAGTATCCGTTAAGAAGCATAAAAATGTCACAGCCCATAACAAAGTATCAGAAAGTTTTCTTAATTTCAACAACTCCGAAATAACATAACAAAGAAACACGGCTTCCAACACGGGTCATTACCGCGATGGCCCGCGGGCCGGCGGGCCGCAGCCGGCGGGCCAATAAAGCACATTTATAGATTCCCTCCCAACACTAAAAACTCCAATATTGGAGAGTTCGGATTAAGTTGACTTTACATGGAGCTAGTAGCTGGTGACAGATAGTTATGTATGCCAAGAACACAACTTTTTTCGTGGTTAGCTAGCTACAACTGGAATCTAATACTTATTCGTCGTGAATGTAATCGACATAGTGTAATCAAATATCTGTCACATGTAAATAAATACTTATTCGTCCATATATATAAAGATCCCGCTGTACAATTCTTAAAGCTATTGAAACAAATGCAATAAACTATTTTAATTTGTCTAAAACTTCTGAAATCTTAGTATTCTTCTGTCTTATTTAGAAGTGTGTTTAATGCTAGTAGCTCGGTCCAGCGACTGCTTGCTGACTGTGCATGAACCCTCTCAATTTGAAATACAGTCCTTAATACGAGTTGGCTTGTAGCGGCGACTTTATTGATACAGTTTCGAGTGACATCTCAACTTACTCGCAAATCACAGTTTAGTACAACTGGATTTTATTGTTATTCACTTTTTTTCATTTAGAGTTTGTTAAATCGAACTAGAGATGAGATAAGAGGGTAATCACATGATAAGGCATTACGAGTATATGTTTATTATAAATGCCTAAATAATTATATTTTATTATTTAATACGTGTTTTACAACTATTGTCTACTAGCATTTTGATAACAATATTGTTCCATGTTATAGTGATGGATGGCTTATTAAAATACATTAGAACAAGCAAGAACGCAGTATTCTAAAACCCTTCACATATTTCTTAACAGAAACAGTAGCAATAATGTCTGCATTTCGCTCAAGAAACTCAGTGTGTTGCAGTTCCGCAAAGAAGTCTATTAATATTCCTAAGACGCTGCAGGTGAGAGATGTACACTAGCACTATTCCCTAGCGTCATCTAACTTTTTTTTGTTTTGTTTATTTATATATTGTACTTTTAATATAAAAATACTTATTTTTAAAGTTGAGATAAATCTCTACGTTAGCTAGATGGTAAAATTAGAAAACTAAGTTTATTGACGGCAGGTTCAAGGCAATCTTTAATGTTAATTTTTAATTAAGTATTGTTATTTACTAAACCATGAATAGAATAGAATAGAAAATCTTTATTGTCACAGATGAAGGCACATTAATAAAATTATATTTAAATTAAAGTACAGGCTATGTTTGCCGCAGAACCGACAACCGTTGGAGCAAACGGATACTGGAGTGGAGACCGCGTTTAGGCAAGCGTAGTGTAGGACGCCCTCCGGCGAGATGGAGCGACGATCTGAGGAGTGTAGCTGGCAAACACTGGATGAGAAGAGCCGAAGACCGGGCTCAGTGGCGCGTCTTGGGAGAGACCTACGTCCAGCAGTGGACTGATATAGGTTGATGATGATGATGATGATGATGTACAGGCTATGATTCGCCATGTAACGTATGCTTTTAGTAAGTAGGTACGACATTTTTTAGATTGATATACTTACTAGCTAAACTTAGTGCTAAAAGCATTGCGTTACCCATGCTATGTTACTGAAACCCCGCGTATGTAATAAGTACACTACAATTCAAGTCACACAGCGGTGTAAAAGACACCTGTCGGGTACAACTCTGTTGCGTTCTTATGAATAAAAATATAAAACGTAGCCTTATGAAATTGGGAATTCCGTGATTTGTATATAAAAAACGTATAAGATTTTTGGAGGTTTGGGAAAATCCTGTCAGTAGAAAAGGCTCAAAACTACCCGAGTTTTTTTCAAAAGGTTTCAAAGAGGTTAAATAAAGTCAGACTGTTCGGAATAAAACTTCAATTAGCAAACTAAGTGCGCTTTGCATATAAGCAGTTTTTTATATAAGCGCTTTTGCAGCAGACAAATCTGAGGAAATCTAAAACAATGGTTCTCGAATATCGACAGCAAACCAGATGGGAGGAATAGCCCTAAGATATAATGAGATAGAATAGCTTAATAAAAACTCAAAGTTTACTGTTCTAGAAGTGTATACATGCTGAGCATTCATAGACAGACATTTTATTTATTTACCTCACACAGCATATAAAAGTAAAATAAGAATCCGACCTTAATTGATTTCAACTATTACAGGCATAGAAGTTCAGTAGAACTTAAACTGCTTGTAGAAACCGGCTACAATGATGAAAGTCTGTATTCCATCTCAAATAATGTGCAATTGTTGACTTTTCTTGGCACTTGAAATATTTATAGAACGTCGTCGCAAAGCACAGCAAGGCATTGAATTATTCATACGTCGGACTGCCGGCGCTAAGCTCTGTCATAATATAGAAACATTATCGTATTTTGCGGAGCGATTTGATAAAACGACTGCCAATAACGCTAAGTGTTTCGATCGAGACTTGTTTATAGATCGGTGAAAGAACTTTCTAAATACTGGATGTATTTTCTTTCCTTTGTTTAGGTTTTACTAGTTTTTACAAAGCTTTTATTTAACCTTAGCGTTGGCCTAATCAAATAATTATGTTGTTTAAATAGTTCACATAATTGGTAGAGTCGTAGATTCGAAACCAGCCAAAGTACGAATCGTTACTAAAACCTTACTAGTTGGCAAAGACTTCATGCAAACACAAAATTATTAGCACTCCAAGCTATTTGTAAGGATCAGTTGAGTTTTCTAACAAATTTTTAGCAGCAAACATTAGATACAAAACAGAGTAAGTACGAGCTGTAAGGTCATAAGTAAGAATACATTCCTACATGTGGGTCGTACCTACATAAAGCGTTACCCCACTTCCGGAGCAGAGTGCTGCTAAAAGCGAACTACAAATAAATATATCAAGAGAGCACTTAAGGATTTGTCCATCTTGGTACCTTTATCCAGATAAATTGAATTTCCTTTTCAAAGTTGGCAACCTTGATTCTGCTGAGTAGTACGAATATTCAACACATTTTCTTATTTTACAATTTGTATTTCTTTTCAGCATTAACTTTCCTTTTCGGGTCCCGAAGTTTGACAATGGCCCTTTTTAGTTTTGTACTCGAGTGTCTATCTTTTTTCCCGAAACTTAGCTTTCTGTTGCTAAAGCCATTTCATTCAGGCTTAAATCGAATACTAATCATGAACTAATAAAATGATAGCATTTATATCTGAACGATGGGCCCAGTGAAATGCGTTACAAGGATCATTCTCAGTGGACATAGGCACTTAGTGAGGCAACCTCTGATAGTGGTTGCTAGACTAGATCAGTCAAAAAAGGCAAAGGTCTTCCCCAAATTCCTCCAAACCTTTCTTTCTTTTGCTTTTTCCCACCATTTCTTTTCAAGTCCGTCTAAACAATAATATTAGTGCTTAAAGCCTACCTTATAAATACAGCTAATCCTTGAAATATTAATTAACACGGGTTCCAAAAGGTGCGCATATAAAATGATTATGCTGAAGTTTTGTCGTAAAATGGCTTTGTATTCCGCATTAAGCTTGAATAATTACGAAATTAAATCTAAGTTTCATTCAAGAGGAAAGATATGGTAGTTGACGACCGATGTGGCGCGGTGGGCGATGGTCCGCCTGCAGCGCGGAAGGTTTGCAGGTTCGATTCCCGCCTTGGGATAAATGTTTGTATGTTCTGCAAATATTTATTCCGGGTGTTCTGGGTATTATATGTATAAAAAAAATGAAAAATTGTATTGTATTAAGTATGTCAGTCTTCTAGTACCCACAACACAAGCTCTGCTTAGCTTGGGACTAGATGATGTTGTGTGAATTGTCCAGCATTATTTATTTATTTATGAAACTGAAGGGTGTGATCATAGCTCAAATCCTTTATTTTACCAAAATAATAACTTTAGTTATAGTAAGTCGTTGCTACCAATCCTATCCAATAAAATGTATCCTCATTCTTAAAAATGCTCAATTTTTGGCATTAGCTTGGAATTTGCGATGACGCAAATAAGATAAGATTGTGGTGTTATTAAGTGTTACTTATTTATTAATTTAACAAAAAATAAAAATATTATAAGTATTCTATCATCAACCAGGTTCACAGTGCAAGATTTGCTAAGTTTGGGTCTAGATCGCGATACGTCAAATGTTCATGAATATTTAAAATAATATAGTAAACACTTAAGCTTTCAGATCGTTTGTATGTAGATAGCTCAACTGTTTCTTATGTATTTACATATACCTATGTACATTTTGTAAATACTGCAATTGTCGTAAGTTTGTTTGTGAGTTAAGTTGTTAAACATTGATTATCTTTTAAGGTGCATCTTTCAATGTGTCAGTTTACTGTGTAACTTGGCGAATACGGATTATCACTTTGAATAAAAGCTAAGACAAAGCAGATTGCTGAACTAAGCCAAGTAACAGCACTCCAACGCATCGCCCACATTTCACCCCACTTTTAGTTTAAAGCCGAATTATCCCTAAAGCAGACAAAAGGTCTATTATGGCCCCAAACAATAAGGCCGGTCTCTAAGACCGCTTCTTTCAAGTTGCCGACTCTAATTGCCGGTCTTTTGTACCGGCTAATGTAATTTGGCGATATTCGTGAGGGTTTTATTATCTGTGGAAGTTTCGTACCCACTTAGTTGTGTGCCTGATGGAGGTTTCGGGAAGAATTAATTGAACGAATTTAGGTAAAGTTCTTCAATTGTAGATTATTTACTTAGTCTTATAAATGTATTAATTTCAAATATTATTTGCAGTAATTTTGAAATAAGTCGGTACGTACATATATTATTCATGAAAATATCATAGCAGTCAAAGTTTTTCTTTCATAGAGTTTCTTAACTGCTAACTTTGTAACTTGTATTTAATTGGCATTACCTATAGCCACGACAAGCAGCGACGTATACTAGCTGACTTGCAACTCTTCCGGAGAGTTTCAAGTCAGCTAGTATAAATAAAATACAATAAATAGAAACGCTGGTCAATAGTCCCAAAAAAATATGGTTCTTGTTTACATCATTTAGTATCTCATAAATCTTGTTACAATTATAACATGTTTGCAACGGTCTGTAGATAGCTCAACTGTTTCATGTATTTTATATGACAATGTAGGTACATTTTGTAAATGTACCTACATTGTCATATGGTACTGTAAAGCCGTAAGTTTGTTTGTGAATAAAGTTGTAAATATAAATATAATATTATAACATGAAAACAATATTACATAAACTTCTAGATGTGTATTTCAAAAACTGATGCTTCACGTACCATGGGTTTACTCCGCGGGGTGAAAAAATATTTGTGTTTTCGCAGTGCCGCAGACCAATGATTTGGACTGTATATTTGTGTTCGTAAGTGGTTTGCAAAGAGACTCCGGCTCTAGCGTAGTCCGTTTGTATTCGTTACAGAACGTTTTTTAAATGGGCTAAAAAAAAGTAATGGAGCAATCAATTAAATTTTGCTTCTTATATAATAAAAGTGGAAATTGATGTTTGTCTCTATAACGTTGCACTTACTGGTCTGATTTGTGATAAGTAGGTACGAATATTATTTTATGAGATTAGTAACAAAACAAGCTTTAGCCCGCCATTAGCTCACAAAATAAGTCTTTTAGGATTAAACTTTGTAAGGCGACGCATTGCATTTGCTAAGCTGAGAAAAATAAGACTAAATATACTTACTATGATAAAATGGATTTATTCGACTATTTATTTGTAACTTTCTTTGATAGTTAAAGTTTTGATTTGATAAAATGTAAGTTATAAAAACCGTTCATACTGCTAATTATTCTAGACTTGCTTGTGTTAGATGTTTAGTTTTTATCACTCTTAGAATCGATCGAATAATATTTGCTTAGTGGTTGAAAGTGTATAACTAGGTGTGGGTTTGTCAACATTGATGTTACAAGTTCCACCCACACGATTGGATGGCAGAGTACACGGTACACAAAGTACAAAAATAATAACAATATTTTTCTAGTAGAGTACACAATTTTTATAGAAATTTTCTTGTGTGTTTACATTGACGTGTCTAAAAATAAGCTCCATTTTTATAATAAGAACTTTGGCTTTTCTAACCAATTTCAGAGTGCTTGGTTACCATCAAATATAAAAGACAGGCGTCTCAGCACACTGAATATTAAAACATCTTTCATTTATTTTGTAACTAATCATTATATTACAATTTTAAGACAGCTAGACTAGTTATTTAATTAAACTTATTGGTTCTCAACTTAAAAATATTCAAATACGTTTAGTTTATATGAATTTAAATAGATTTTAAATACTGTCATGTACCCCAAATGTCATGCAAATAATTAGTATGACATCGTGCAGGACAGTAAACCTGTGCACTCATCGCTGACAAATGAACATAATTTTGGATTTATCGTCATTACGCATTACTAATATATTAATACATTTATTGACTGTAAAGTTGCTAAATTTTAAAGTCCAGACACAAATCATAGCTGTCCGTAAAATAAAATGTACGGTTAATGTGAAGTCCCTCGAGAGACGGTTCAATTTTCCGGCGATTTATCCGGACAAAGCCGCCGTGGGCACTGCGGTTATCAGCGACTGTATTTATACAAACAACCTATAGCCCAGCTTGTATCACAAACAGGGTGTTTTAGTAATACACAGGGTATCCTGACAACTGAAATGTTTTTGAACTGTTATTTGATCAAATTGCAGTTCAGTTTTCTTCTTCGTCTTTTATTGATATTTTGAATGATCAATTTTCATACCGTTTGATAGAATTACCTAACGAAAAATCAGGTAGGCCATGCTCAAATCAGGTAAGTCATGCTTGAATCAGGTAGGCCATGCTCAAATCATGTAGGCCATGCTCAAATCATGTAGGCCACGTGCTAAACCGCGGCATTGACGTAATTTTTAATAGCTCAGTCATAATTTAAACCATATTACACCAACGATATATTTTATTTACAGAAAATAGAACTAAAGGCAGAATCGAACCTCCACACCTTCTTCCAGCCTACTCGTTAAATATCGAATTAATAAAATGCGTGGCTCACTCTATTTTCACTTCAATAAACGAAAACTTTTTGTGGGAGCTATCTAAAAAGCTATTTTGTCCCTTACTAAAACCCCACCCTGTATCACCTGGTGATAAGGCCACCTGCTGTTACCGGCCACAAGTACCAGGACAGCTCGTTAACACGATTACCTGGCCCTAATAATTCTACCGTTTTTACTTAACGACCTTTTTGTCACCGAATTAATGCCGAATTGTCTAACTTTTACGCTTGAACAAGTTTCATTGGGTAATTTACATTTATTTCGTTTCGATACTAAAAGATAAAAAAAGTTGTTATACTAATCTAGATTGAGATAGACATTTTGTTATTTTTTGTAATACTAACGGCCGGTTTCACGAACGATGATCAACGAAAAAATCAAATAATTACTATGTGTCAAACTCGGATCCATCGTGATTTGGGTTTCTAGAAACCGGCCGTTTGTCACGAACCGACATTGTGATTTGTATACGTAAATGGGGATCATTTTAGAGTGATGCGTTTATGCACGAGCTGTGATAGTTGGTTGTAAAACTTAATATTATCATCCTCAAGAACCTTTATTCCTGTTTTCTTATAATACTGGATATTTTTCATGATTTATGAGTTTGGATATTTCCTGATATTTTCGCATAATTGTATGCGCCATGATCACATGGGCCCATGTGATTTGCATATATTAGAAAATAGATAAGTAATATAATATAGAACCAGTATAGCCTGCAACACATAATTATAAAAGCTACTGAAACGTGCCAAAATATTAGAAAATAAAGAATTTGATAAACATACCTTTTTTTAAAGAACTACATCGCTATGTTTCTGTAGGAACGTAGGTTGTTGCTTTTGTTATAATTTCTAATGATCACATTATTATTAAAAAACTGTGAAAACAATACAGTTTTTACACTACCACTTAAAGTTTGTAGGCTGCATCATAATTTAACATCAGATGTGATTGTGGACAAGCGTTTGGCTATAATGAATAAAAAAAATACTTGAACAGTGACACAAGCGAGATGCAGTCTGTGGTGCAGTCTGTGGTGCAGTGATTGCTTCGGTTATTATACTTTACGACATCCGCAACGTTTATTGTTCAAATTGTCGACGCTTTTCGGCTGCGGTTCTATGAGACGACAATCTGATTTTATTTTTATTAGATGTTTGATTTCATCTTTGTTTTAATGCCTTGATACATTGCTTAGTATCAGACATTTTTGCATTTCTTCATCTGTTGTTGTAATCATAACCATAAAATGTACGTGTCAAGAAAATCTTTCATAACCAAATACTTAAATAGTTTTAGTAGATGTAGTAGATTTACGTTCTTGGTCAGTCAAACAGAGCAATGTTTTTTTATAAATACAAAAACGTGCGTGTACTATTTGCAAGCCACTAACGACACCTATAGAAAACCCCAAACTCAGCAATTAATCACCAAATTAACAATGCGAAAACAATTTCCGTTGCAAACCGCCCCCGAAATATGTCATGCAACGTGCATTAATTTTGTATACCAAAGTACTTATTGCATAACCGAAAACCTTGATTAAATCGCGAATCCGAAATTCAAACATAATTAAAACACCGTTAAGCAAACATTAATTCCATCGGCTCATTAAAAATGACCGCATTTTATTGGTTCACGTGTCGCCACATTCTGTTGTCAAAATATTTTCGTAACAGCTTTTGCATTCAAAATGATTATTCATTATTGTTTTATCGTCGTTGTCAATTCAAATTAGTAATTAATCCTATTTGGACGCAAAAACATTAATTATATTTCATGTTTGATTTTGACAAATTCTAGGAATTGCCCTCAAACTAGATAGTT
This sequence comes from Ecliptopera silaceata, assembly GCA_932527185.1. Classification (NCBI taxonomy): domain Eukaryota; kingdom Metazoa; phylum Arthropoda; class Insecta; order Lepidoptera; family Geometridae; genus Ecliptopera; species Ecliptopera silaceata. Next base: position 11,296,227 of record OW052199.1, read on the forward strand.
TTCAGACAAAGGACAAATAAAAAACGATTTAATTGGAATTTTGTTGAAATTTGTTCCGAAAATCTGTCAAAGTCATAATCCAATACTTACATTTAATACATTTATTGAGAAAAAATAAAGCTAATTTTGTTACTGTTGATAAAAATACTAAATATATGAATAAATGCCAGCATCTTGCATAACACCGTTCACATCTGTTTCGCAAACTACATGTACGAAGATCAACTTGAGTAATGATACAATGCGCTGTAAAATGCACAATTCATGCACTACAATTTGAACCTTGTTGCTCAGAGATAAGACCTACTTTCTAGTATGATTGTGCTCAAGATTTAAATATAACGCAGACATTTGTCGTGTACTTTGGATGGTTACTATCAAGATATTTCTATTATTTAAAAGTAATGTTGTTTATTATTCATTTTTAAGTAAATAGTTATTTGGGACTATTTGAAGACCATATTTAAACAATTCATCAGCTCACTATGTTGTCTATGACTTAAGCCTTTTATGCTGAGTTAGAATATATTATAGAATAGAATAGAAATATAATTTCGTTTATTAAAAAAGATGTACAAAAAATAACAAATATAAAAGTTAATTTAACAGAATTGGTGTGCCATCGATCTTTCGTCATATTGTAACATTTGTCTATGTGTGATGATAGTTCTTCTATTTGTGGGGTTCTGCGTATTCAATGTATGTTTTGACACAAGAAAATATGCGTTTATCAGAAATATAGTTTTTATATTACAATAGTTTGTTTTAGGACAATACTCGAAGGTAAAATATGCAACTGGTTATTTAATAGTTAATCATAATAAAAAATATTTTTTAACTTGCAGACGAAGAAAAGTTTTGCTTGAGTAGGTATATCACGAAGAAAATTAACACATTTAGTCTTAAATTGAAGAAAATCATAAAATAATTTAAAACTCGGTTGAGTGAAATAAAACGTTGAAAGGCCTCGTAAAGTGTGGATGAAGTCGTTTTGTGCAGTCGAAGTGTCGGCGCCGCGGCGCGCGGGCCGGGTTAGTGTCGGTCGCGGTTACGAATAACCTTCAGTTAAAACCCCACTAATAATATTATTGCATTTAAATCCATGTTTGTTACTTTATGAGGGCTAAGCGGCCCTGAGATGGTAAACACAAGTAACAAATGAAGGAAAGTAAAGAAGCTATTTCGAATTTATAGGTAAACATTTAGCCGGATAAAATGGAAAAATTGGTAATTAAATATAAAAATGTTAACCATATTTACTTGAGTTCGGAAACGTTGAAATATGTTTTAGAAAATTTCACAAACCAAGGTATTCTATTTTGTAATCGACTACAATAAAACTTTCACTATAGTCCATAAATTAGCAAAGACGAGTTCACGGAAGTATTTTTAAAAACTATATCTAACTTCATTTGCAATTCCGTTACGAAAAGCTACGAAGTGCTACGAATAGCGCTACGAATAGTGCTACGTCGTAGCATCGTAGCAGTTGGTAATTTGCATTCCGCGCAATAGACAGCTTTGCAGATGCGCTCGGAATTGGCTCCGAGATGATTGCCATACTTACCCAACACTGTAAAAAAGGAGTTTAACAATTACTCTACTTTGTTCTGCACCTTACATTTTGTAAATGATAAATTATTAAAAATATAATAGCCAACCTACTTCAGGTAAGACATCACAAGTATCTTGGACCAGTTGAGCTATCTATAGATCGTTTGACAATATTCTTGTTTCTAATAACAATTAAAGAGCATGCTTACTTTGGATACAATTGCCCCAATAGGACAGGCGTCACAACTCAGTAAGTAATACTCAACACAATTTTTTTTAAGTAATAGAAACAAAAAAAAATAGAATCGCAAACATAAGTAGCAGAGAATCTCTTTTATTTATTTTATTTGCTCCATCACTTTGAATTCCTATTAATGTAACATTTCTCACAATGGAGACATTTTGTTATTTTCCGTAAAGATGTTCATATAATCTGTTACCTCAGACATTTCCAATATCTGTTCATTCCATTACAAAAGCGTCACCTTCGTCTCTTTTGTCTTTTCTAATAAAATATTGTATAGTTTTTGCTCAAACTTGTTTAAAATGATACGTTTTTGTTGGTTTATTCTTTTTATCTCGATCTAAATGAGAATGGGCAAGTCTCTATGGAGCCTGGGCCACGACTAAATTACTAAATAGTATTTATTAGTTATTTATTAGTTTATTAGTAAAAATAGATCTTTTATTTACGTTTTTTAGAAAAAACCTTTAAATAAATCTTGTGATGATGATTTATTATTTATTTATCATTTACTAAAATGATAAATAAATAATAAATCATCATTTATTTATATTGGTAGCACATATTGATTGTCAGTTGTTGTATTTATATATCTATATATTTATATACACTGGAGGAGCTGGCAAAACATCTGTCATAACTAATTTCGATAAGACTATAGCATCGACACGATAAGAAGAAGAAGTTGCTGTATTTTGAAATGCAACAATGTTGCTGTTTTAGTAAAGTCGACTGCACATTGCACCTCTAACTTTAACACCAAGTGGCCATCTGTCCGTTCTATCACTTAGTTTTATTCTCATAAAAACGACTAAGTAAGAGAAGTTTTTTACCGCAGTCCATAACTATACTCTTTATAACAGTGTGGTTAGAATACGCCTTGACTGTATTTATAATTTTTTTCATAAAATATACAAAGTACTTAATCTTGAAAAGTATGCCCTGTTATTATTATGTGTCATGATACATTTTTAAGCTGCTAATAACAAAATAATCGAGTTTATCGGTAGTGTAACATAAAATTAACGGAAGATCAGCGTATGTTATCACAACCTATATGAATTGGCAACTTTATACTATTTATGAAATGTGTAAATCTTTAGACATACAATATTATTGTTTTTTAGTTTTGTAATGTAGATTTCCGGCTAATGTACTTTGGCAAGAGCGGGATCTCCTAACACAAGTATTGTTTACTTAAAAGGAGATCTCCAAAACTGCTATGATATGTATTACTTGGAACAAATAAAAACATTTTGTATTTTTTTTTGTATTATGTCCCTCTCGTCGACGTTGTGTTTAGAGACCACTTGTTTAGAGCCCACCTGTTTAGAGCCCACATGTTTAGAGCCCACCTGTTTAGAGCCCACCTGCTTAGAGCCCACCTGTTTAGAGCCCACCTGTTGGGAGGTCCTATTGCGGCTGAATGTACATTCCGCGCGCCGTCGCGTCGAATAATAATTACCGGTACATATGCACAAGTTTTTCCCTTATATTATTCACGGAGAACTTAGCAAGAAATTTTAAATATTTAAAGCAAACCTGCTTCTCGAGTTTTGAAATCTGATTTAAGAAATATTACGCTGGAGGCGAAGCGGTTTTGAATTTCTTTGAAAATAACATTTTAAGGTTACACAGATTTTAGCTGATAAGTGAATTAAGACATTTTATTTTGATAAACACTGTGATACGTATAGATTTTGCATTTTTCGTTTTGGCAACATGTAGAACTAATTAATTTAGTACAAGTAATTAATTGATCAAGCACATAGTGATCAGTAAATCAAATTAGGTACTAACAGAGCAGCAAACATCGAATTCCAGCTGGTTAGCGAATCAATGTATCGGCAAACGCGCACATTCAAAGGGTATTTTGTTACTTTACAATCGGGTTTTACTAAATTGTTTTTGTACCTAATATTTTGTGAATTACGACAAATGAAATATAGCGTTTAAACTGCATATTTTTTAAAAGAAAATGAATATATGAACATTCCAACATGAATGTTTGGTGTGCGGTGGTTATTAAGAACGTTTCGTCTAAACACGATGAATGTATTGAAAAGCCAATTAAAGCAAACCTTTAGAAACTATGTTCTGTTAGATATTGCTATTGAAATAGACCGAAATACCGCTTAATTTTGGAATAGAATATTTGCGAGTTCAATAACATTTTGTTACAAGTAACAAGGTAAGTTTAGACGATAATAAAGCCTTCGGAAATACTCAATTTCTAGTACCTAATTAGATCGATGCCCCAGGGTTTTGTGTCTGATTTGACATACTATTCAGACCACTGCAGCATCTGGCCAGTCCAATATCCATCCACAGCTGCTGGTCATAAATCTTGCAGTAATCTAGAGCTGTGCGGCGTATCAGCGTCTGAGATATCTTCCTATTTCATTACCGAAGCAAATTGAAAGATGCATTTGTTTGCTCGATAATTTGAGTCGAGGACTGTTGCTCACAAAGTGTGAATTATTTAATTGCTAAATTATTTAAATCCTAAAATTGTTAAATTAAGTAGGTTTTCGATTGATTGATTTTATTAGTAAGACATAGCTGTCCCACTGCCAGGCAAAGGCCTCTCATTTCTCCTTCCACTCTTCGCGATTCAACGCTGTAACAGGCAAAGGTGTGCACCAAGTTTTATTCTTTAATTGGTGGTAATAATATAACAAAATAATAATATGATAATACCGTCTATAGGCGTGTGACACTATTTTTAGTCTGGAATTGTGTAAAGTTTGTCTGACAAAATCAGAAGTAATAAGTAAGAAATATTAAGAAGACATCGCGAACGGACACATTAAATCGGTCTAGATAACTCGAAGACTTATGGTCTGAACAGCTGTAGTGTGATATTGGACCGGCATCTGCGTGGGTTCAAACTTGATTCAAAGTTTTAATGTTATTTCTGAAATTTCTTCTCTAATATCCTCAAAAGTACCTCTATTGAATAAATCACAAAATGAAAACCATTTTTTTTTATAATCGAAGATCTTTACCGAGCATGCTGAATCTGATAGATATTTTTTTTCAACCTATAATTACACAAAATGAAATAAATAGGGTTCCGAATTTTGTCTAATTATAAATTTCATATTAAATATTGTAAATTATTTTAAATGGTTTATTACATTTGGCGGTAACTGGTCACGCCACTGGTTGCAAAACAAAACCTGCCAATTCGGCAAACCGAAATGAATTAGGGTAAGGTCGCCTTAGTCGTACCAGTTCAAGAAAAATAACTATAATTTCTATTCTAATATAAATAAAAGACAAATCTTTGCACACATAAAATCTTCACTTATTAACCAATTAAAAATCATTAATAGACATTTAAGAATCTTTTAATAACATTGTATTTTAATGGTTTTACAAAAACCATTTTTCGGTACGACTTAGGCAACCGGTTGCCTTAATCGTACCACCCATAGCCTAAGTCGTACTTCGAGTAATCATCAACTTTTTCAACTAGAAGTCTTAGAACAATAAAATTGCTGAGACTTTTGAGCCACGAGATCAATTTCAGTCTACCTTATTAAAATAATAATAAGCAAACATTACTTTTTTTCCTAATAAAGAGTAGTTATTTATTACATAATATAAAACACATATATCACATATACATATAATATTGTATGTTAATTTCGACATCTGCACATAAGTCATGTACCCATCCATTGCAATTAATACATTGGGTCATGTTTTCTTTGCGATCTTCGTTACATAGCTTGCACAACCCATTTTCTTTAGCGTTTGCTTTTTTAGTTTTGTTAGATTTCCTGTGTATCTTTCTTTTCTTTTTTATGAGTTCTTTTTTCTTTTTTTATGTTTTTCAAATTTAATATAGATCTCTTTAGTTTCTTTGGTTTCAATTTTCGTTTTGTAAGGGGACAAAGTCAATTCCGTGGTCTTATTGGTAAAATATCTCCGTAACCCTAAGTCGTACCAGTAGGTACGATTTAGGAAGTTTATGCAGGTACGAGTTAGGCAGAGGGGTGTACAAAGTTATAAATCAAAATTGATAACATAACCCAGAAACCGTTTACCGTTTGACCTAGCTCATATCAACCAGAAAACACTAATAAAACAGACATGAATAAAAAAAATATCTATTTCATCATGGTCTTCTGTCAAATGGCTTACGACTGATGTAAAAATATGAGTGAAAACTGTGCAAAAAACTTACTTTTGCAATATTTTTCGATCGCGAAATCCGGCAAACCACCGCGTGTTATTATTTACCCCTGCGACTGAGTAGAACCATATTGCATCGTTAGATGTCACCTTTTCTCGACGGGTGCGCAGATATCGACGTGGTACGACTTATGCGCTGGTACGACTAAAGGTACTTTACCCTATTTATTATTATACATAGAAAATTAATAGAGTGCTGACAAATGTGGTAAATTAACAAAACAGGTAGTGGTATTGATTCCAGTATAATGCGTGGTAAATAAGATCTAACCTATTTATGTATCAGAGTTCCATATTTGTCTTTCTGAGAAAGTGCTCAGCGAAGTATTGCTTAGCGTAGAGTAGACCTTATTCCAACACATTTTCGTAACTCATTAATAAATAATATATTTTGTATTATATTATGTGCCTGACGGAAGACGCGATGGATTAGGCAAATTATTCCGTTTGAAGCACTCGTAATGACTGACCTTGTTTGCTCAAAAGAAAATGGCGATCTTTTTCGCTTTTTGTGTAAGAATTTGCAAAAGCGTAATTTGCATAACCATGGATTTCATAATTGATGAGACAAGCCTCGTGTTGCTTAAGAATAAAATGCCTTCATTTAGAAAATTAACAATAGGTAGAGTATGGCCACGCTAACTTTACAAATGACAGCCTGAATCATGGCAATATTTAAAATATAATAATATAGTTTAAAAAAAGGTTTTTCTTTAGGCGGCCAATTGTTTTATGTCCTATTTCGTCCCACAGCTGGGATTTCAGGGCACGTCCTCAGTGAACATACTCAGTGACGCAATTTATAATTATGCTCTGGTTATAACTGCTTATTAGGAAGGGATTTTAGATAATTACTGTTGATAGACCCGAACAAAATCCCTCTCTATTCACCAAATCATTCACTGATCAACCAGTTATATTGTGAAGCTAATCACAAACCACAAAACATTCATCTATTCATGGACTTTTCATTCAAATTCAAATATTAATTTGGTATTCCACGTAATATTTTACCATCAATGTTCACTCCATCTTTTGTTTGAGGATATAAAAGTATACTACCCGCAAATTGAGGTTTTATAACCAACTTGAGAAGTGCACTAAATAACTCGCTATCATATTTTATGTACATTTCAGTGGGGTGTCATTTGAACTCGTAAATCAGGTTTACCTCGGGGTTAATCTGGGGGTAATAAATCAAGTCTTCGTCGCAGATTTTATCTGTTTAATTCACTTTGGGACGATTAACTGGGGATGTGACCCACCGTTAGCATTTCGGGTGGTAGTTGGGATGTTTTACTCGCTGAACCTGATTTGCTAATGACCGAACCATTTGCAGTCACCCAGCAGTGGGGCTCATATTTCTGTGTTAGTAAAAGGTGCATAAATACTGTACGTGGTTCACTCGGGTAAATTAAGACGAACTACAGGCATAAGTACCTAAGTATCACTGGTTTTTTATAGAAGATTAAGAAGATGAAGCACGACAAAGGCCGGTGCGGGCGTAACTTAAAAAATAGACGCTTGGATTTAAACATCTTTATCAGATACCTAGATAGCCACACAATGGTACTGTTTAGTTGAGATTTTAATAAAGATTGCATTACAAACGTATTATCGAACTCCTACAATAAAATAAATCAATATATCTGAAACAAAATACTATAAAGCAGATCCACTAAAAGCTTAAACTAGGTCACTCTGGGAACTTGCAGCTAACCGCAGCAAAATGTGAATTTTCACCGTGTTACATCGAAACTTGTTCCTTCTCACTCAGCGAGGTCGCTAGTTCAACAGTTCCTAACTTCAGACCGGTAGGTAAGAAGTTAGCAGACAGCTTACTAGATAAGCGCTAAACCCGATGGCTCCTAGTTTAGAGAACAACTTCAGATTAGATACTGTTAGGTAAGATAATTATATTGTATCCCCCTATCTTATAAAAAGTTAGCGTAAACATTATGTCACCATTATGTATGGTAATCAAAACTTTATGTCTGCGCTAACTTTTTATAAGATAGACCGTAAATGTATAAGTTGTTGATAAGTTATTTGGCAATCAAACAGTGAAAGTTTTATTAAAAGCGCTGTAAATGTAGCAAAAACATGTTACACCCGGTAAATAATAAAAACAGTCTTAAGAACTATCGAGGACAAAAAGGTTCACCTGAAACCACAAACTAGAAAACGTAACTCGCCGAGAGAGTAATGTGACAAATCTTCCACTAAGCATTCTATCATGTATCTATCATGTAAAAGCTGTCAGTTGTGAACCAGACACGTAAAATAAGCACCTTAGTTAAAGTGAGTTAAAACGCTAAGCTTCGAATCGTGTGTAAACGGGATTTTGTCGCAGTCCACATTATTTAAGAACTCCCAACTGAGCGGAGCGGCGCGGTTCAACTTTAAATAGTAGTTTAACTTTACGTTTCAATGTAGTTATTATTTGGTTTGCGAGCCTGCTTTTAGTTTTGTGGAAGTAGAATGTAAATTATGAATACATTACATACAACTGGTTTCGGAAATTATGGTTGGTTTATTGTTATGTACCTATGACGTAAAATCGTGATATGAGTCATCATATCAAGCCACATCAGTCACGATGCGGCTTGACAATGCAAATGGTGTAATGACATCTACGAACAAAAACAAAGTGTATAAACACTCTGTTTTTGCTGCTAACATAATAAAGACCTCGATAGTTTTTTATATAAGCCGCTTTAACGGTGTGAATGAAACCCGACCAAAGATTTACTACGTGCAAAATAATGATTTCCTATAATACTTATTTTTTTACCTGAAAATTGTTTCAATCTATCTATCTCAATGTTGTTACAAAACGAAATACTGAGACCACTGATATAAGTTCTGTGGCAGTACACAAACCACTATATTTGTGTTAATATTGCGAATCTCCGCGCGTGTAACCTGTCACCGCTGACATGACACAACACGAGACATATCTGACTCCGCGCGACACTTATAAAACAAATATAACAAACAGCCTCGCAGAGACAACCTCTAGTTTAATACACCCGCGACACGACAGATAGCAATACGTCACTCCGATGTGAAATAATTCAAATAGTTGAGCCACAGTAACTGATATGACACTTTAATCGTTCGCTGTAAGATTCATAATAGCATGTCAGCATTGTAAATAGTTTACACATTTGTAAGTTAACGAGAAACGCGTAATAGACGGATGCCTGGAGGTGTTGACGTGTCAAACAGTTCGTCATTAACACGGTGGTGGTGGTGAATAGACGAGGGGAAGTAATTTTGCAGTAACTTTGGTTTGATGGATGAGAGGATCATGTGATGTTTGAGGCGACGTATTGTGTTTCGAGACGAGTACGTCTTGTGTTCAGATTACATGTCGAGGTAATGTGTTTAGTTAGTGGCTCAACGAAATGTTTAAGATCTCATTTCCACTCTCATTATGGTACTAAAATTTTAAATAAAGTAAAATTTGTTCCGAGTTAACCAAGTTTTGTCTCCTTAGTAATATTTAATTTTAATACTTAGTATAATATCAATAAAACTAGCAAAGTAACTGATTATTAATAACTGAGTTGTAACTTATCTTCAATAATCTCAAATCAAACTTGCACACAAAATAATGACCACTTCTAAGGAAGCATATTTTCTAAGAAAAGCATTTCATTGTAAATTCAATCCGTAAAGTGTTTGTTTGCTCGTAGAAATATGAGCATACACCGTTAATTAAGTACTAAGCTTTTACATAAATTAACAAGAGTCAGTGGAACCACCGCCACCCTCTAATAAGCTGTAGTCAGGCGGACCACTGCCCGCTAATAAGCCTGTAGTCAGGCAGACCACCCGCTAATAAGTGTTATCGCAATCGCACGGTCGACCCTGTTTGTACAGTCAGGAGGACTAGTGCTACGTAACAAAAATATTTAAAAATACTACCATAATATAATTTTATTACAGCTATGCCTTCACTAGATTCTCTACTGATTGTTTTCTATTTTTATTTTAAACCTTTTATACACAAATTAACTGATGCTGTAGGTAAGTTACTCTTTGATTATTGAATCTAATAAAAAGGCAAAATTGTTATTACGTGATGTTTACCATGATTTGTGAGTTTGATTATTTCCCGATCAAAGTCAATAGTAATTTTGTGTGTGGTATATTAATATTAAAATGCAATATGGTCGTGACTGTACCAACTCGTGTCCCGCGCTTATCGCGGTCACAGCTCGATGTGTGCTCGTGGAAAGATTGATTGTGCCTTTGTCTGATGAGACCGGGGGTGAAGCCCAGCCACGCGCTGTCCGGTGTACAACGTGTGTCCGACACTAGGGGCACTCATCTGTTCGACAATATCTCATCTTATTGGCTCAATGTAACTGTTAGTTTACATTGCTCAAAGAGATGACAGATACCTTTCTACACAGAGAAATTCATACGGATTTTGATCAAAGCAATGTTTGTAACAAAGCTCGATCGTATTACATAACTTAGCTTATTCGTGTGCTATGTAGGAGCTAAACTAAACAACTTACTTGAAAAGAATAGTAAAACAAATAAGGCTTTTTGTGAAAGTCTATCAGTAGAAGTACTATCTATTATTGTTTGTATTGCAATGTTGCTGTGTTCCAGTCGGAAATGGGTGCCGATGTAATAACAGGCCAAAATAGCATTTTGACGTACCTAATAGACAGAACTTGACATCAGAGGGATAAAAAAATGCTGTCCGCCAAGACTAAAGACTAGTGGGAACCTTCAGACCGCCTTCTTTCTTCAATCAGTCTAGCCCTTATAAATGAATGTTAAGCTTTCCATAATCCTTCAGATTTAATTATATTTTCGATAAATTTAATATTAAGACCCTTCAAACTTGAAAGTTCTGCAACAAAACCACTGGAACTAAGTTGATTCAAAGCAGCTCAAACTCCGAAAGGCGTTAGACAATTACATTCTGTAAACAAAGAACTTCTTAGTTGAGTCGCGCAATAATACGCCAACTCGAAGATGCGGGCGCTGCTTCTCCTCATTTGTTTGTGAGATGATATACAGCATCTTTATCATTAGCTTTTAAGACACTTTTGAGTATTCTATACCTTGTTACAGGCTTTTCATTAATACCTGCATAACATTTTGGTATAACGGAAATATGAAAAAAAAAAATATATTATATCCCATATTCATCATCATCATCCGCAGCCAGATTTTGCCCACAGCTGGACGAGGGCCTCCCATTTTCTTGTGTCACTCTCCACGGTCCTGGGCTAGTCTCATCCATGTGCTATGTATAGATATACACCATAGATATAGATAGATATACACCATATTAAACGTTCAGATGAAATTAACTTTGCACAGGACTTGGTAAATTTAATTATGTATAAAACGTCTACCTTTATAGACTACGAGATACAAAAACAAATTAAACGTATTGAAACAATTTTAAGATCTGTTTTTAGGGTAGGAAGCTATTTGATATTTACTCTTGATTTTCCTCTAAGCTCGTTCATACATATTTTCGCGAAATTGAATATTAATTTACATTACGAGGGAACAGTAATTTTCTCTCGAATACGAAATGTTCAATTGTTTTGATAAAGCTTAAGTTTCTGAAAAACGTCAGCCGTCATTCTGTCAGTTAATTTTGTAGTAGGTACCTATGTAGTACCTACCACTATACACAAAAAAACATGAAGGATGTCAGTCTATTATTCGTAAAATCTTACTTACTTACATGGTTCTATCACAGATATTTTTGTCAATTGGTAAAGTTTTCGTTTCTCTATCGAAAACTGCCAATATTTTTTGTAATTAAATAAAAACTCAAAAGGTGTCCATTACGCAGCAAATTGATGAAAACATTTATGATATTAATTGATTTGCAAGAATTTTCTCGAAATAATTTTGTTTAATTTATAATTTGAGAATTTATATCGAGTTTGGTACATTTTGCGTTTCGCTCATTTTTTAGTCGGTATTCTATAATTATTTTTACTTGAATTACTTATAATTCATAGATAAGGACTACAAAGCTTTTTTTAAGTTCAAAGCATCGCCCTAGGTCTAAAGTAAATGCCTTTTCAAAAAGCTTCTACCACAAAAACTTTGGTTTATTTTTCGTAGTCAAACCAGGCAGATTTGATGAAACCTATCTCGCAGTACAAAGGACACCAATCCCAGACCAATTTAAGCCGTACATTGCAGATACAGCGACACCTAGTATCCAATTCGTATTCAATAGTTTGCGACACCGCTGTCCGTTTTTCAAATCTTTGTGGGAAAATTGAAAATAGGAATGAATTTTGATGGAATATTTCGTTGTTTTGTTCGGTTTGTGGTCAAGGGCTTTGTTGTTTTACAATTTATAAAACTACGAACAACTAAAACTCGTATTTTCGAATGCGAAACAATCTATGTCTAACATTGGGTCGTTAAACTCAAAGTGAAATTGTTGTCTGAAATAGCAGCGAAATATTTTACTGAACTAATCATAAGCTTATTATGCTTTGAGTTGATTCCCACCGAAAAACATATATTTATGTGGAAAATATCTTTGTGTGGTCAAACAAAAAAAAGTTTTCTATTAATAATACAGTTTACAATCTTTGCTTACTTTGGGACTAGATCGTAATGTCCGAGACTATATTATTTTATTTATTTAATCTAAACTTGACACCGATACGGTTGTCAGCTGCCAACAAAATGCAGAACAAGCAATCAAACCACCCCGACTAATACGGCTGCTAGCTGGTCCATATAGAGACCGATAGCGACGACATACACAGCCTGCCGATCACTACCAGGGATGTACAAATACATGGAAATTGAGTTTGTTATTAATGTTACGTAAAAATATTTTCATTGATACATTTGAATAACATACATTGAACATATACATTTGTATTTTGTATTGAGTAGATAGGTACCTATGTTATTAAAATTCTCCCCCTGTTTATTTTTAGGATAGTATTTTATACGCTCTCAATACATTTAATTTCAATTCGAATGAAATTCGAAAAAGCTAAACGTAAAAAAGGAGACGTAATAAAACGTCACTTGTGCTAAGAGTTAAAGCATGGTGCGTCATTTGTTTAGTCTCTGTATTCCCAAAAACCAATATAACTAAAAAAAAACATGCTTCATAATACCTTATAATCCAATTATTAAAAACGTTTATACCTATGTATATGTATTCTCTGAGAACGCGCTTTCTTACCACTTCTAGTAAAAAGTGTTCCGTGTTGCCATTATTTAGCTGTATCGTCGCAGTGCTAATTAGGAAACGTCAAAACGCTGCAGGATCTCGGAATCTAATTCATTAGTGATTGAACCCTTACCGGTCATGCTGTCGTGGGTTCGATTTTCGACACCCAAATATTTACATTTGTTGGATTGATAATACTGATATATTTTTTTGTGCCTATGTGTAATTATGTATTTACAAAATAAAATGTATGTTCTTCAATGAGCAATTCTTGTAGCACTCACTATGCTTAGTTTGGGACTAGATGGAGCTGTGTGAAAATTTATCTATGAATATTTTATATTTCAATGTTCGAAAAATACCAACAGTATCCACACTTTTCTAGTTTGCAATCTTTGGTTATAAAATGCTTTATTTGTTTGATCAAGTTCAATCGTAAAGGTAGAAAAATGTGCATCTCTCTTAAAGCAAATCCTTTTGGAATAAAATAATCATTCGATTGTTGAAACGGCACGGAACCTACTGTTATTGTTATAGAACCGAACATTCACTTTTATTGTATTTGAATTTCATTTGTTCCGAAATGAGAATGGTCCAATTAACCCGCACTCACCCTTTTGTCGTTTCAGATCTGCTTGTTGTTAAATTATAATTTATTTATGAATTTTGCTATAATTAAATGAGAATTCGTATCTCCTAACATTTTTAATTTAAAGTTGCTCGTAACGATACGAGTTGAAAGGTAATTTCTGTAACTTTTGATAGACGTGTGTACAGAATTGTGCAGAATAAACAATGCCAGAAGCAATATTGTTGTTTAATTTTCAAAAGAGTGAAAAGTAGGTACTTGGAAACACATAAAGCGTACATTGGTGTACAAATACTTTGTACAATTTATGAATTCCGCAAATATTTACTGTGTACAATTTATCTAGAGGCGCCGACTGTATTTTATTTAACGTGGTTTAAACCAAAACATATATTATGTGCATAAGCATCCCATTTTTGCTAGTTCTAAACTACGAATGTAAACATTAAATATTACATTTCCAACAAACTATTCAAATATTACATTACCAATAATTTGCTATACCGACTCTGACGTCAGCAGCCACTTTAGGATTTAGCTACTTAAATATAAAAAGTGTACTTACCTACTTATGTATTGTAATTATTATTTAATATAAATATAATTAAAACTACTTTCACTTATTTATACCTAACACTTGAAAGCAAGCGTTTTTGATCATTTGGTAAATAAGATATATTTACTTATTCATCAAATTAATTAAAATTATATGTAAATAATTTGATGAATAATTTGACATAACAAATTGACCGAGTTCAAACAGAAATAATTAAAATCATCGTATCACGAATGTGTGCCGGCAAGCTGTTTCAATATTTAAGGGTACCTACTGTAACCATGGATTTATAAATGTTTCAAAGCAGGTCAAAACATGCCCAAAATTAGGTTAGATATAATTGTTGAATACATTTTTCTGAAATAAATTTATCTTTATCTTTATTTTATTTTTAAATCAATATGTTTGTGGCTATTTTAAATAGGTATCTACTTAAGTGTTTTTTGTATGCTTGACATGTTTTGAAAATGTCAAAGTTTTTATAATTTTTATATTGTATCATGGCTTTCATGGTAATTACACCTCTTCAATAAATACCAGACAAGTCCGGACATATGAAAACGGATGGTCACCCTACTCTCTTTGCGGTAGCGAGGAGGCGCTAACTTCATTCGCTGTTGACTTTCCGAACAGCTTGCGCCAGCAACACATAAAAACAAACCTAAATGTGTAAACTTGCGCATGCTTTTATAGTACCCACTTGTTTGATCGTTAACCAATTCTATGACTTTCTGTGGTTCTACTTTTATGGCGTAGATGAATGCAAGGTTCAGGTTCTATTCCCGAGGACCATTGTTTCTATGATCTGTACAAATATTAAATTCAAATTCATGAGCCACGAACCTTCCGTGATCCTATTATGTCTGAATATGTGTAATTATTAGGTAAACATTTACATAGATAACGTTATATTACCAAATGTACCTAAGCCTTAGCAATATATTATATATATCATTATGAATGTATTTCATGATGTTATAAGTATATATCATTATGGACCGTATTTAACCCTAATGCTCCTACTTACTGGATCGCGACTGAGAAGTACCTAGAACTAGATGAAGTAAACGTGTCTAGTCCGTAGTTCAACTTTTAGCCTAATCGGCCATAAATAGACGTCATGCATCATTGTATGTTATACTTTTCCCAAAGCAATCAAAAAAATATATAATATATCCTAAAGACCTTCATAAAAACTGCAATCTAATAAACCTTGCACAGAGACACAAAAAACTCCTAATCCTTCTAAATACGCAATACCACAAAAAGATCCCAAAAATCCCCCGACAGCCTCGCAATAGACAATTAGATCCTCCCTTCCCCCACCCCAACCCCTCTTCCTCTTTCAGATGAAGGAAACCATTAAATGGTGGAAGCCAACCCATTGTTTAGCGCCTAGTTTGGAGTTCAGCGTTATATGAAGCCGACCTTTGTTTCCTAAGCTCTTAATATCGAATAAATCAAAATTATCCAACAACTTTTGGTGTTTGATAGTAAAATATGTACTTTCCTGCGTTATTTTGCGAAAAGTAACTTGTTTCTACTTATTATTAAAAATTATGTCTATAACTTATAATCTTATCTACCTATTTACGTACTTGTCAATCTCAAAGTTATGCTTTACTTGAGACTTAGACATATCATATTAAATCAAAACTTAGTTCTTATGCTTCACTGATGATAAAGAAGATATATTGATATGAAAGAAACTTGAAAATCTACTAAGTAATTACTGACTTACATTATTCTAAAGCAAAATATTTCAGACTACCGAAGAACATTTCGCAGACAGCTTTCAATAGCCGATAGATTAGAACTTGGCCACTTTGAAGGGCTTTAACATAACTTTGATCTGTTGCCTGAATTTAAACCCATTATAAGTTTTATAGACTAAAAACAAACGTAATTTCACTTTGACAAACTTCAAGTGCCAAGATTTTTCATAAAGAAACTTTCCTGAAAATGCAAATATTCAAAAAATGCTAAAGTTTCTCTTACAATCTTCACGGTGTTATTATTAAAGAAAAACTTTGAAAAGTATCAAAGTGGGTAAGTGATAATACTTTTATCATATTATTTATTAGTAGGCAATATATTAAATAACCTATTTAGACTAGTTTCCTTTCCATATAGAGAGGGTAAATCCTGACTGGACCTATCAATGATATCAGTTTAAGCAAAGGTTGTATAGAATCGCATATAAATAAAAAATACCAACTATTGATGATGTCGACGTAGCCAAGAAACACTTTATTCTTTTACGAGTTCCTTCATCAAACACAAGACAAATCATCAAACAAGACAAAGGGACTTGTGAAACAGTTTTATGAACATAGTTGATCCGTAATGAAGTATTTACGACACAGGCCGACAAGGTTCGGCCACTTTGCAGTAGTCGGTAAAGGTAGAGGTACTTTGCAGTAATCGCCACTTCATTAGGTGCCCGTTGTCACGACATAGGAAGTTTTGCCTCTCGTAATCACTGGGGGACGGAAATAGGTGTCTTATTAAACCCTTGTTTTTAGGGTTCTAGAGGCCGATACGGAATCCACGCTTAAAAGAATGTTAGCTTGAAAGTTAGTTTTGAACAGCAAGAGGAATATTCGTTGAAAAGTTTTGAAATGCTGAAACCTATGGTGTTTGTGTATAAATATTAAGACGGATCTATTACCAATCTAACGATGTCATAAATATATAAGAAATGCTTACAGAGTGCTATTGTATAGATACTCTTTAAAATGTCAGATTAGTGGTGGTCGGTAATGAGGTAAATCAAATCAAGATAAATAAATAATGCAGGACAATCCGCACAACATCATCTAGCCCCAAGCTAAGCAGAGCTTGTGTTATGGGTACTAGACGACTGACATACTTAATACAATACATTACATAGATAGATATTTTTATTATACATATCAAATACCCAGAACACCCGGAATAAATATTTGCAGATCGTACAAACATTTATTCTAAGGCGGGAATCGAACCCGCAACCTACGCGTCGCAGGCGGACCTTCGCCTGCCGCGCCACATCGGTCGTCGCTAGATATGTGTATAGATAAAAGATACATTTTATTTCATTAGTTGCCACCCCTAAAACGGAAAGTATGCGAACAAATAGGGTTGCAACCTTAATTAGCTAGCAATAACGGTACAGCGGTCGTGTGGTCAGAAACGGCCCGCAAACCAGCGGCAACGTAGCGGCTTACATGCGTAAATGGACCCTTTCCGACCTCATACATGTAATGGCATAAGAAGATGCCTTTAATGGAATGAAAAAGGATTTAAACTCTATGTATTAGCTCCCCGGATTCGTTTTTTTTAATTCTTTGTAAGCAGGATCATACACAAGAACGGCAGAATTCAGTCCGTCAGTAAAGAACACATTTTAAGACAAATAAGTTGACTATTAACGGCCGGTTTCTGGAAACCCAAATCACGATTGATCCGAGTTCGACATATAGTAATTATTTGATTTTTTCGTTGATCATCGTTCGAGAAACCGGCCGTAAGTCTTTTAAAATACATAACACAACAATGTGCGATGATATGAATATGTACTTAAGTATTTTCTGCCCATTTTTTTTAACTAAAACTACTTCTAGATAAAGATAAATGAATTTTCCTACATTTTATAACGATTCAGTGTTCTATTTGATTGTATGAAATCCGCTTACATTGATATTGCAAGAATTGGAGTCGGATGTGACGTGGGGCTCCGCCCACATTGCAGATCTTGTTTCGTGGTTCAGTTATTGCGGAATACCAGACGGATTCAATAAGCGTTTCAATATGTTTGAGATTCGAAAAATTCAAAAGAATTTAAAGCTGATTTTATGACTACACATATCATGTTGTTATAGAAAATTGTTTGGAGAAGAATAATTTATTTTACTAGCGGTTGGTTAAGAGTTTCTGCCACAGTTTACTCAAAATTCCTAATAATGTAAGATCTCATGTACACAGTTTTACAATAAATTATTATTATATTCTTAAAACATATAAAAGGCTGATTTTAAACGCAATAAACTAAATTAACTTTTCATGTTGAAATTCATTTTGTTCCATGAAGGTCTTGTACTTACCTATAAATAAATATAAATATTTATGGACATTTCACTCATCACACTCTAAACCCAAACTAAGCAAAGCTTGTACTATGGGAACTAAATTGCTTATAATATTATTGCCTTTTTTTTGTAAATACATACATAGAATACATAGTAACACCCAGACACAGAACAAATATTTATGTTCATCATACAAACATTTTCTCTGGGTGGGAATTGAACCCACGACCCACAGTATGGAAAGCAGAGCCACTACCAACTGAGCTGTGACGCCTGTCAAATAAGAATGTTCCAAGCATAATTCAACTACATACGTACTAAGTATAATTTCTAAACTATAAAAAAAATCATAGAATATTATCAGAATATGTTATTATTCAGTCACCATGTTCTTGATACGGTCGTATTTCTTCATCATACAATAAAAATATGTCGAGCCACGAAATGTCACGGATCACGACCAACTGAGTCGGACCTCGTTCGGAGTGAAGTAAAGTCAGCAAGTAGAGCGCGCTCGCATTGTGACCACTACTACAGATTAATGAACATTGTACAAGCTATATGTACATTGTACAAGCTATGTGTACATTGTACAAGCTATGAAAAATACGGAACCACTCGACGCAACAAGTGCTATTGTAGACTACTCTGAAGGCATTGTGTTGTATTGGAAATAAAGTTGAATAGATTGTTGGATATAACATGAAACTAGTCAAAAATCAAATGTATACCTACAACATAAAAGCCAAATTTTAGTGCTTTTAGTCTAACCTGTAGGCTTAGTTTTACCTACTGTAGGTAAAATTTAAGGTACTGTATTGTATTTTTTTGTGTGATATATTTCTGTGCCTGAAATAATTAGTTTATTTAAGTACTTATATATTTTTTTGTTTTATCTTAAACTAACTGAGACGATATGCAAACCTAATAATAATGTCAATATTGTGAAATATTTAACTACGCATTTGTTTACAGCTATATTATATTAGATTTTTGTCCAATTACAACGTTTTTAAACTCACGTATTTTAAAAATAAGGGTACTTTTTCATTTCTTTCTCATCAAGTAATTTGCCAAATTATCAATACAATATAATTTCAACCCCCGCAATCTTTCTCCACTATAAGTAGAGCTATCGTTCCTTTAGCAACGGGAGATATATATTTGAATTTTGAGAAGTAGTAACTTTCAACTAATTCACTTAGTAGTCATTTTATGATGATATTTTCTGTGGGTCTGTCTCTCAGACTTTATATTCTATACAAAAGTCGTACGTTAAACACTGAAGTTACTTTGTAAATAAGTCAGGTTCATCCGCAGCTAGTGGAGAAATACAACACGAGAAAACTTTGTGGCCTTCGCACGTATTGTCTGAAATTCCTGTAAATAAGGCTGCCTACAGGTGCTGGACACGTTTTCCGTAGCTTAAATAAGTAAGTTATGGAATAATAACTAGATAATCCCAACTGTAGGCTTTGAGCATGTGTTAGATGTAATTTCATACGTAACTCCTCAAAATCAAACTTGAACTAGGAACTATAATTCACTCTACACTATTCTGATAGTAATTGAAACATGATACTAACACCCAGTCGGCGAACCCACCTGAATGAATACTGTAACTTTAGCACTTAGACTCGAGAGTCTAAGTTAGCTGAGTTTAGAACAACTCGAGTATCCTGAGACGTTATTGATAGCCCCCGGCTTTACTCGTGCACCTAAACACCTGAAACTACCCGCAAAGTGTTTGTTTGGTGTGCTCTTTGTTACAAAGTACTCTTAGTGTGCTATGTGTGTGTGTGGGAGCAGCTATATCGTTACGTAGTAAATAAACAATGACATTATTGAAAACAAAAACGTAAGTCTTCGTAGATGAAATAATAATAAATATTAACGGACATTTCGCACATCACACTTTAGTCCCACACTAAGTACCTAAAGCTATGGAAACTAGATTGCTGATAGAATACATTTAGGTATACATATTTTTTACTTACATAAAATACGTAGAAAAACCCAGACACAGTTAAATGGTGTAACAAAATGTAGCACCACTTAACATCACCAAGAAAATTAAATATAATTCTAGTTACACATTCACGTCGTCCACTGCAAAGCCCCAAACACTACTTATCTAGGACTTACGATGCGATGCTAGCTCTGAAACGCTTTCAAACACTAAAGGGTAGTTAACTACCGAGCGGGGTATTAAAGCTTTTAGACAAATTAATGTACAGTCGCTGACAGAATCTGAAAACAACCGTTTGATATCTCGTGAACAAGTTTTCAGTAACCACGCGCTTTCTCTAGAAAATTCTGTAGGTGAAAGTACTCGAGATCTTGTGGAAGTATACCAATGCTCTGAGCATTTATGCAGGCAGCAGAGATTTGCTAAGGTAGTTCTGGCAGTGAATGTACTTACTATATAATCGTGTCTAGAGGATAACTTTATGAAATACCGCCATAATGCTGTTATTGTGAGGACATTACTGCGATTGGTTTATGGGGCGGAGATGGTACGATAAAGAACCACTAGTGTTATTCAAAAGTCAAGTAAGATATCGTATAGTAGATAAGAATTTCAAATACTTAAACATTGTTATTAAAACATATATTACTTATTTAAATATCGTAGTTGTGAATTTATATAAAAAACAGATTATTATATATTATATGGTACCTTAACAATCAAAATCATCAATACTTAAAAATATGGTATTCAATCCAGTATTTTCAGATCATAAACTTGTATACTTATTGTAACAAGAAAAATCTCATTACTTATGTTTCAATTTCAATTGGTTTACCTACAGGCACAAAAGCAATTGATCATTATGAAGCATCTGCAAGTCCCTTGATCAAAAAACGTAAGGATCAAGAACCAGGGATCAAAACAAAATATGGTTTCAGATTCAACATTTTCATGGTTTTCCTCTTCCATCTTGTACGAAATTCCAATGGCGCTTCTTATATTCCATAAATGGCGCCCATCAAATCTTTATGAAGGGCGTGCGCCGATACAAATCGTAAATGTTTTACTGGCTATCTTATTTTAGGAGATATTATTGGGGGCGCGGTAGTTTTACTGCAAACAATAATGAGATTTCTAGGGTACACTGAGGTGGTGGTACACTTGGCTTGCGAATAAGGCTGTACGTACGTTCTATAGGACACCAGACGATGCTCTTACCAGCTGCACGCCTGCACACAAGTTCCTAAATGACAAAGGGGAGGGCTTGTGCACCCAATCTTAAGCTATTAAGACGATCACATTTTTAGAATAAATGATCTTCAAAAGCTGTAAAATTTAACATATAATTACTACCGATATAATCATAAAAATCTGCCTGATTGCCGATCAGTAAATAATACTCATGGACTTCAAATGAACTTTTATTTTATTTGATTAATTAGTTTGTAATTTGGTGCGTGACGACGTTGTGTAGGTACCTACAGACGACCCCAGTAATTTTCCACAAAAATGTAGGTCATCAATATGGATGATTATAAGGGTCTACACTATAAGGGATGATGGATGAATAGTATGAAAAGCACGAGCAACAAGTGAGCACAGACGGCTGAAAAATGAGAGATAACAACGTATTGAGGCATCCTGGTTTAGAACCTCAGTTTTATTGAGATTAGGTAATAAAATTAGCGCGGTGTGGCAATTTTAAAGTGTCAACAAATAAAAGTTTTAGGCTATTTATGTAATGCTGCTAAACGTTATATGCCAAGTTAAATTTAAACTATGAAAGAATAAGAAGATTGACAGAGTTCAATATATTCAGGAAGAAGCTAATAAACATATTAACAAAGTGAGCACTCGCAAATTGAACAGCTTGACTTAATTTATGGCTGTGCTAGTGTAAACTACCAGCAAAAAGTTCCCGCGAGTTACGAACAGATTTTATCTGCAGCGCTACACTGCATAAAATAGTTACGAAGTTTGGCAAAATCGTATTGACACCATACGTTGGAACTGCGACGGCCCAAGTTGCTAGTTCCAGAATGTTCCAGAAAGTTCCACAAAGTTCTAGAAAGTACGAGCAACATTGCCGGTAAACAATATTTAGTCATGTTAGGCGAACAAAGTTACTGTTTTATTAGTTGGCCGCAACTAGCACCTTGTAATGTTTGTTTTGTACTGATTCAAGGAAAGGTTCCATGTTTTATACTGCCTTTACTTAGTGGTAGATAACTCAAACATAACAAAGTATTCTTTGAAAAAGGCAAATATCTACTATGGAAATGTTTAAAAAGTGTGCGTTCAAAATTATAGACATTTATTCATTTAAATTTCGGTGAAATTGATATAAGAGCAATATTTTCGCAATATCAGGTGCGATATCGATAAAACTCCGTCATCAGAAATCCACTGCAGTTCAAATGTATGTCAGTTCCAGCTGTTTTCTGTTTTCCTGTGACTTGCACCACCGCCACAGATTTGCATGGAGCGAAGTTTCGCGCCAGCAAAATTGTAGTAAACAGGATTAGTGACTCCATTGTTGGCCAAACTCCGCCGCTGCTATAATTAACAAAAGCCCATCGTTTATTGTACAGCCGTTCTGACTTGATTGAATTTGAAATTCAACCGTGTCTGTCTTGTTTAGGAACAAGAAGCAGATCTTGATTTACAGAGAATTATATCTGTTCGAGTAATATCTAGTTTAAGGTTTATTTTAGTAAGATATTCTGAAGCACGAACCGCGGTACGCGGCACATTTATCGTATTTTTTTAGTATCAGAGCATTTATTTGTGGAATATATTATATTAAGTTAGAGTCCCGACAACTACAAAAAGACAGAAACAAATATTCTGGCAAGATATGTATTATATGAGTCATCAATAACTACTGGTTTATAAAAAACATTTCCTTTCCAAATCCTGATTTATTAATGTAAACGGATTTCCTTTCCGTAACTCAATATTGTTCTGTTCCTAATTTTTTTACGGAATAAAAAGCCGAGGGTCGGGCGCGCCTCACAGAGTTAACATCAAGTAAATCAGATTTCTATGACAAAGTATCGAATACTCTCTTCGTTACGTTCCGAGATATTTTTAGAGGCGACGTGACACAACTTTGCTCTTACCTCTCACCGTCTAAGGCAATAAATCCGTATCGATTCCTTCGAAGCCTCCGGAATAATAAGAGGAACAAGATAGGTAACCCATCTTGGAGTTACCATCAAATTTTTATGACGAGCGCGAACATGATTCTATATAGTTCATGAAATACAATAAAACGAGACGCTAGAACAAATACTTTATATTTATAGTTAAATTCGATTGCTTCATTTAATGTGAAAGGTACCTACCCTCTCAAGGAGACTATTTGTTCTAGCGACTCGTTTTATTTGAATTGGTTTTTTTGTTGAAATTTTTATTTTAATATTACTCTCAGTTTACAGTAAGTCTTGAGCATCCCACTTTGTTCTTGATCTTCGAACATTACACTCGAGTAAGCACGCCTTTTCAGTCCTCAAAGAAAATCCACAGAGAAATTTTACCTCGAAAAAATCTCTATAGAATTGATTGAAAAACATTACGGTTTATTTGCTAGCTCTCAACTTTTAATAAGCTATGAAAGCTTTTGAAGTAAACAGCCAATAAATACTTGGATTATGAAAATCTTTTTGCTTACCAATTCCCAATATCGTGGGCGGATTATTCACTCTCGACCACCCGCCCAGGAGTGGAAGGTTCCACTTAGGATTAAGGCTAAGTAAAATAGCCTTAAGGACTCTAGATTTTGAGTGAATTCGTGGTCGTTGTGTCATTTTAAGGATTACCTATTTATTATATCCCCGAAAAAGCTTTTCGATAGGTAAGGTTTGTGTTTTATAGGCTTTGAAATGGACTTTTAAGGGATATACAATTTAAAACTACGCGGTTTCAGTTATTTTATCAGTTATCAAAATTATTATCTACAAACCTCAATCATTAGGTAAGCCAAACCACATAATTGGAAAAACTACTAACTAATAAGTGCCGTTGAACAAAAACAAATTCAACAGTAAAATGTAAGCTCATTAGATATGTATATGAGCTGAGCAGCGAGCTTTCATATGCCAATTGTGGTCCTGTACGTTCTTAATAGCCACTTGAGTTTATATATTTCCCATAGGAATAAAAGTAACAAATTAAGAAGTCTATGAAATTGCGGCGATTAGGAAAACCCGACCGCAAAGAGATGTTATACGAACACATACACTCCCTGTAGCGCCAACCACATACACCCGCAGTTCCATCGTTGCCAATAAAGAATAGCACAACTTTTCAAATTAAATCCTCGACCGAGACAACTCCTGCAATCAGTCGGTTAATAGGAAAAGTTCAAGATTATTGCCTTCCAATAGCTCTTAGACTACTTTGTCTTGGGAAAAATGATTTCACCAGTGTCAGTCTGTCTTGGACTTTATGTAGGCGGTTCATGGATTGGTTTTAGATGTACTTGGTACCTAGATAAGTGATCGAAGTGGTAATGCAATATCATGTAGGTAATGTTTGATTAATCTCTTTATGAGGAACTAAAATACCTATACCTACCTAATATGTTGAAATTTTTTTTTAGAAAAAAAAAGTGATGGTTTTATAATTCTTCCACGAGACATATACTAACTCCAAAATGGTGGTGATCGATACTTTTGGCACGCCCTCTATCGACCAGTGAATATAAATAATGAATCATTGGATACAGCTTCCGGTCCAAACATTTAAATTGAATTCACAAACTATTCGTTCGTAAATTAATTCCGGAATCGAACGAAGTATAATTAATCACCTGAACATTGATGCGAATTTCGGTTGAAATAAATGAATATAGTTAACATCAAATAGTGTAGCTCATCGATCCATTGGATAGGAAATGAGATGGGTTGCCAAAGAATTACATTAAATCAATCAGACAGACTTAAAACCTCAGTATAATACAAGCACTCGCAAATGAAGTTTTATATACAAACACGGATTGTTAATTGTATAAAATAGTTCGCGTAGTCTGGTAATAATATAATTAATTTTTAATATTTGTAAGATTTATTTATTATTATTATTTCGACTAGATCTCCGCTACGCATCTGCCATAGCGGTTGCAACCTTCTGGGCGGATTCAATTTGAAAGGATGTTGACATGAAAGAAGAAGAAGAATATAATTAATGCAGTTTTACAAACTTATCCTGTTTTGGATAGGTTTATAAACTTTAGAAACACTTCGATCCGAGTGAAAGATACATTAGCCAAAAGAATCGTGAGACAAAAAAGTTTCGACAGAGTATCTTCAGCTCATTATAAAATTAATAATGATATAAACATCAAAGGCAACCTATTTCCTTGTAGTCACGACCTGTCGATGTGTCTTTATCAAAGCGACACATTATTTCGTACTGGTGATTTTCCTTATCTACGGCTTTTTCCATAACAAAATCCTCATAAAATATCCCGGGAAACAAATAATTAAGAGAAATGTCCCTAGCGGCATAATTAGATTTGCAGACAAAGACTAATGTCTCGGTTATCGATCACCGCCCCTGGAGATCGGGGATCGTTCATTATTACGTCGGAATTAAGCACCACACTCATTTTTCGCCATTTTATTTTATTTCTTATCGTTATTATTGTGATCCGTTAAACCCGGCGAGACTTACCTACCTACGTGGTGCGGTCACGGATTTGGGGAAGAAATAAAACGTGAGGAAAATTATTAGTTCAACAAATGAGCTAGCGGCCTGTCACCTGAGGTGCTGTGTCAAAAATATGTTTGGACGTGCAACTGATTACCTTTATAATTCTATTATTTATAGTGTGCTGTGGTGATTGATAAGAGAACTGTAATAGAGCACGTTTGTCTTGTTGTTACAGGTGGCAGGAGTAGTGGGCCGAGCTGATGTGCTGGCGTGTGTTTTCTTTCTCTCTTCTGTTCTACTTTATCATGGGTAAGTTTAAACAAAATAATTTTCAAAAATGTAGATAATGTTCGGAATTACTACCAACATCTCGAGCAAGAACCTAAGATGTAGGTACACTTTTTAAAAAATTGAAAGAAAAACAAAATTATTGGTTTAAACTCGTACAAATCATTGCTAAGACTCAAATCAGTTTGCTTTACTAAAAACTTTAGGCTGTAAACTTTTAAAACAAATTATTGAAAATGATTCACTGACAGCACCAATAGAACGTAATCATGTGAATTAAGTACCACCACAGCTACTGTCCACTGCTATTAGAGAACAAGACATAATATTGTTCAGAACATCAGTCGGTCGTAGTTAAGTTTCAAGCTATGACGGAGGGCTGTAACTACTTTGACCCGCATAGCTGCCATTTGGCTCACTTCGGCTTAGAGTATATCCAAGGACACAACGAAACAAGACATAAATAGCACATGTCTACGCATCACCATCTCCAAGTCGTTGACAGTTGTCGTCGGTTGCAGTACAGTTGTTTTAAAAGTTTATGATAGCTTACTAAATTAGATTCAGAGTTAGAAAGATAACACACGAAAATAAAATGATCAGTGCTCAAAAAAATTCATTGAAACAGTTTTCAAGATACATTATAATGTCATGGTGTAAAAGAGTTAACATGTTCGATCAATCAGTCATCTCCTTTGTGAAGATAAAAATTTATAATCAGTTTTTTATGTAGTTTAAATTGTGAAGTTTCAGAATACTTCATTTCATTCATTTCATTTATTGTCATCATTATGTATATCACACTTTGTCTGATCTTAGGACTACTTAGAACTAATATCTACATAATGTACCCTAATAAGGGTGTTGCAAAAGGGTGTTACAAGTTAGTTACTTATAGGTATATCGTCAAAATAACAAAGATAGAGAGTCAGCCTTGCAAAACCACAAGGACCGCTAACACTTTGATCGTCTTACAAGGGATAAATCAAGCACACGACCTCCATTTATTTTCCTGCCTCCTGGACACTCGGCCACAATACTCGCTTCAAGTTGTCGCATAGTATTGAAGACATGCCGCGTAGTTAAGCGGTATTGCGAAGGGTTTGGGACAAGTTTGGGCCTTGTTCAAATTGTAGATGACGTGACACAAAAGTTTTGCACAAGTTATCATTTTCTGCTGGCCAAAATTAAGGTCAGTACGAAAGTTTAGGGAGCCAATGATAATATGAAGAGGTTGTCTGTCTTCCACATCATATTCAAATAATTAATGTATTTCCATTAAAAGCAGAATAGATTGCTTTTGTAAAGTCAATAGCACTTGCCTTTATTATTAGACTCTTTTTTGAGTGATCTAGTAGGTAGCCTGGGATTCAATGTTCAAGATACCGTTTTTGAATAGGCAGTAACATAATGTGATCTCCCAACATCCTCATTCAAAGATGTTAATTGCCGCATCTACAATCATCGAGCCAGCGCCAGCGGTTCCTTTCAAAACAAACACCCTTCGATACAAACCAACTGGTCCGTATTGGGGCTAGTCCACCGGTCCGTAAGCACCGCATGTTTTCACGTGTTGCCATTGACCCGAATAATGACAAATTGGCCCGGGGAGAGGATCGATTGAGCCGATGTCTGGCGGTAATGATGACGGAAACCAATGGCTGCTAGGATTACGACACTTCAGGGTAACGTGAGCTGAAACGGTAGCTGATAAAACCAACACTGATTAATATGTCAGGAATATAATTTCTCAACTCGGTTTTTTTTTCGTTGTAAAGATTATTTGCTTTGTTATGCATTTTGGCTATGACTCAAGTTTTGAGCAACATTCTAACAATAGCAAAAAATATAATTTAACACTAGACGAACATTTGAACTGGTCATCAGGAGGCCCTTGGAATTGAAGTTATTGAATAATTATATACTCTTAAATATTGAAAAAGTAACCAATAATAATTGTAATTTTTCGCCATCTTTCCAATACGTGGACAATCTAGGTGGACATAACAAAAAAACAATCACAAGGTTTATGAAACTTTTTGAAAACTTTGTATGTAAGCTCTTGGAGTTGTGTCGCACTGGATGATAACGAATGGGTAGCCGGTTGTATGGAGTAGATATCAAACGGGGAAGCATCGATCGTAATATGGAGTGTAATCAATTAGGAGCCTTTTGTAGGATATGAACGCTCATTTCTGTTATTTATGTGTTTCCGGTTCTGAAGGCGAACTAGTGCTGGTTCGTTATCGATATTACCCACATTATTTACACTACACACTACAAGTGCTTTTCTTACTAAGCTAATAACAAATCAACCTAATTAGCAGGAAGAACTATCGAGGAAAATCAGAAATAATATTATTAATTACTACATCTTCGTTTTTATTTATTTCAGGTCATCGGGCCGTCATCGAGTGTGGTCCAGCGTGGTGCTGGCTGCACTCAGCATGCTGGCCAAGGAGACCGGATTAACGGTGCTTCTGTTCAACGTGGCTTTTGACTTATACCGTTGCTGGGGACACATAGCTAGGTAGCCCATAAATTATGACAATTCATTTTAAGAACTAGCTCTGTTTAATGATAATTTGTTCAAGCCGTTAAACTATCAGCATTTCTGTAATAATTTAGGTCCTCTCAATCATTACAGAAATGTTATAATGGCTGATTAACTGTTATTCAAAATATATTCGGAACTTTTACTCGATGTTAGATTTTCATCTGTTAACAAATCCTGTCAAAATTTTCAGATCAACTTCCCCTGTGAAGTGGAGATGGAAATGCGACAGTTTCTTCGGCCGATTGATTCGGGCACTTGCCGCACTAGTGCTGCTAGTTGGGGTTAGACTGGCACTGCTGCAAGGCTCTCTGCCCGCTTTCTCGCCGCAGGACAACCCACCAGCCTTTCATCCTTCTATCATCGTCAGGTAAGTCACTGAGAAAGCAAACTGACTAGCCGCAAAAATAAAGCTGGAAAGGTTAATTGCAGAAGTTAGTTTATGTTTAAAATAAAAATATCGATTGATGAAAAGTCCTGTTGCCATGGTTTTTCAACAGCAATTTTCAAATAAACATCTATCTAAGCGTTTCTTTATCGATTTCAGAGTAATGACGTTTTGCTACCTGGCGGCGTTCAACTGGTGGCTGCTTCTGTGTCCGTGGACCCTCAGCCACGACTGGCAGATGGGGTCAGTGCCACTCGTCGCTAGTGGATGGGACCCGAGGAACCTACTCACCTATGCGGCGCTCTTAGCGCTGCTGGCGATGTCCTACCGATGTTTAATGGACTTGGAGGTAATGGTAGACGAAGCATAAATACCAAGACAAAATAAAGGAGCTATAGTCTTGACAATTTTTTATCCCACTTTAATAAAATAAGTTATAGACACGAACCCACCATCGATTTTAACGCTTTGTTTTTAATTCCAGCTACAGAGGCAAACTCCAGCTGTAGCGGGACTGATGCTGCTGGTGATTCCATATCTCCCGGCATCTAATTTGCTCGTCACCGTAGGATTCGTCGTAGCTGAACGAGTTCTTTACATTCCCAGGTAAAATCTGAATACTGAGGGAAGGCAGTCTAATCAAACTTATCAAACTAGACAGGCAGCCTACGACTAGCATGACTAAGACTTAACTTTTTCACAGGGTAAAACGGTACCCTATTAATAAGACTTCTATTTATCTGTCTTTACAACAAGTACCTTTTGCTAGAAAACCTTTCGTGCACTCGCACGAGTCCGACTCGCACTTGACCATTGTTATTACGTAGACGCTTCGCTTGCTTGTGATTTGATCATTTAGGTACCTACCTAAGCGTTTGTTCTTAACATTTCAGCGTGGGTTCAGTGCTCCTTACAGCCTACGGTATCCAACTCCTCTGGCGGCGAGCAAACGGCAAGAGACTAGCCTTGCTCGGCGTGGCGGTGCTGGTGGCGGCAGGCGCAGCCAGAACACATCTTAGAAACCGAGATTGGCGCACCAGAGAGACTTTGCTAAGGTACTCAATATGTGGCATAAAATTATGTCTTATTGTATGTGATTACAAATGTCACTTTAAAGTGGGGGTGATATAGATAGGTTAGTCACAGACTAAATTATGAACAATTCGATTTATACCTTTCAATATGACTTAGGTTTATCTGGACTTCGAATAAGTACTAGTGATTGAACAGTAAGAACACTGCTCAAGGTCAACTACAGTGGGTTGCAATATTATAAAATTGACAACTATCACTAGTCATTTAACTTTAATCATTTAAATCACTGTTATTTTGGTCTCACGACTAAAAGATTTAGCAAGTATTTTCACAAAAGATTTCACGGCATCGGTCGAGAACCACGAATGTTTACTCAACTACTTATAGTCCACCGCTTTGCAACTTTTCAATTTCTCAAAGGAAATTAAGTTAAGGAGCGATTGTTAAAACTTTAACTTTTATGTTTTCAGAGCCGACCTAGCGGTTTTGCCGCACAACGCAAAGCTCCACTACAACTTTGCGAACTTTCTGAAAGATGTCGACCAGCAAGAGAGCGCCATCAAACATTATAAAGAGGCTTTGAGGTTAGTTTGTTTTTAATTGTGCTCAAACGCTCACTACTATTAGGTACTACTTGAAAACCCCCTTTCGTATATTCCTTTTACGAAAGACTTGTAGCTTTTGATTATGTAGCACAGTGCAGTACTTAGCGATTTCATTGGACGTTATCATTTGCAAATAAATCATTCCTCCGCGATCGATGTAGCGAGAAAACTATTTATCTATTTTGGATAGTAGGTAGGTACCTAGTCAAGAACTACCAGCATTAATATAACAACGAAAAAATATTGGAATAGAGCAGTGATCCAGTATAAAGTATGTTTTCGCAAATCTTTAATTTGACGACCTATGTGGCGCGGCGGGCGAAGGTCCGCCTGCGACGTTGCATAAATGTTTGAACGATGTGCAAATACTTATTCCGGGTGTTCTGAGTATTTTATATGTAGTATAATAAAAAATATCTATCTATGTAATACATTGTATTAAGTATGTCAGTCATCTAGTACCCATAACATAAGCTCTGCTTAGCTTGGGGCTAAATGATGTTGTGTGGATTGTCCAGCATTTATTTATTTTTATTTATCTACCTAGGCTATGATGAAGAGAAGAATAAAATATTGTTGTTATATCGTTGTATCTGTGATTTCAGCCTCTGGCCGAGCTACGCCAGCGCACACAACAACCTAGGGACCCTGATGCTGGCGACGGGTCGCGCGGAGCACCACTTCCTGCTGGCTTTGAAGTACAACAGGGATCACGTCAACGCACATTACAACCTCGCTAAACTTTACAGGTACTATTATATCTAATCTTTGAAACTATCAAATAGATTTCATAACAAGTTATAGGACAGATCTTAATTTCAGAATTCTTAGAAACTATGTTTTATTGTGATAAAAAATATGTAATTTTAATATTCCTGCTGTGTAAAACGTTATAAATGTGAAAATCATGAAACTTCTAAACAATTATTAGAATCCATAGTGAGATATAAAATATAAAAAAAAATATATAAAACTACTATAAAAAAAACATAATAGGATATGTTTACTCGCCAATTACAACATTCATATTTTTATCTCTAAGCAATTATTTATTTGTAAAAATGATTGCGTAAAAAGTGCTAGTATTCGTTGTTTGTTTACTAGGTACGAGTATAGTAAGAGTAGTAACTTATCTTCATAAAAACCATATTTTTGACGATAAAAATATTCAACTTTTCCCGCAACATAGTTGCAGGGGTCAGCTAGTACATCATTGCTAATGTTTGCTAATGCATTGCCATACCATTTGTACAACGTAAATAGCAAACCAGATAAGGTTCATCTGTTACATTGTAGTGTATTTACATGTGTGTGCAATGCTTAGAGACTGTCTCATCATTCCAGCTAACAAAGTGAGGGATTAGGTTAGTCACAAGGGGGTTCAATGACAATTGAACAATTATACATATAATTTATTTTTTTTGTTTTTCTAACCTAGAAGGCTTTGGGGGAGACCTTTGCCGAGCAGTGCGATAGTATGCACTGCTCGGCAAAGGTCTCCCCCAAAGCCTTCCACCTATCCCTGTCTTTGGCGATACTCCACCAATCCCTCTCCTGGGCGTCCAGATCAATAAATAAAATAAATAAATAAATAAATGCATCATGCACTCAACATTTCTAAATGATTTTATAATCAAGGGCAACTGTTGTCATCTGTCTATTTAGGAGACACTGCTTTAAGAATCTATTCATCTTATCGATAATTCCCTTTAGATATTTTGAAATAAAACTCTTGTGACAATGAAAGTAAGAATATGAATGTTTTGTATTTCAGAAAGAAAAACCGAATTCATGATGCTTTAAGAATGCTGGAACGATGCATAGCTCTGGAGCCTCGCTTCGTCCAAGCTTACTTGGAGTTGCTGATACTGAAGCCTGAAGACCGGAAGTGGATACTGGATAAGCTACTGGAGCTGGACCCGGGGAACTGGGAGCACTACGTGCTGTATGGCAATTGGATGCTAGAAAGAGGTAACCTAAAAGTAAAAAATGCACTAAGAATCTGTGGCAGAAACATTTCTACTACTAACACTTAAGAATTCGTCTGCATATCGTACATTCTTTTAGATATTCTCGATATCTTTTAGATAGATTTTAGCCTATACCAATATTAATCATACTAAACTACAAATTGTAAGTTTTATCATAATTTTGCAGGTTTACTGCCAATAGCAATGCAATACTACACGACGAGCATGCGACTAGCGTTCGCAAGCGGCTCCACTCGCGGCGAGGTTGTGTCACTGCGAGCGACGTCACTCGCCCTCCGCACTGTCGGACAACATGCGAGAATACTACAGTTACTGACACGGTATCGATCATTTTTTCATTATTAAATTAAACTTTTACTTTTACACAAATTGATGACTTGACGTTTATCTGCCGACTCGTCTTTAACATAGGTCACTGACATTTATACTGCTTATTCTTGAATATTTAACTTTGACCTGCGTTGACGTTGACTAGATTTTCTAAGCTTACTTCTAAATATCAATTTATAAAGTAAGTAAGTATCATAAATGATTCGCATTAAGTATAGCACCCGTTTATTTATGAAAATATCGTTCTTTGATCCCTTTAACTTGACTTGACTTTGCCCCGACTATCTTGAAGCTAGTATAAAGTGATGTATTGTACAGATGGCACGTGGTGCGCGACGATGGTCAGTCGTCAGTGCGGCGCGAGCTGGCGGCGCGCGCTTGGCGTCTGCGCTCCGAGCTGGCGGAGCGAGCCGCGCTCTACGCCAGGCCGGCGAGGGACCCCTCGGTACCTATACCTACCTACTTGTACAACATAGTTACGCACGCTCGTAGTTCTATTACAATATCATAGTCATAGGTACCTACTACCACCGCACTGGAACTTCAGTTGTCGGCGACAAATCGTCCATCGCCGCGCTGCGGGGAGCTACGAGGCGACTTCAGCCCACCACTCTCCACAATACCGCGGCACCGAAATTATTTCTATATATAATAATACAGAACCAGTAATATACAGTCCACTCTTTTATTTCTCACCAACTGAGGTATCCAACATCAGTATTTAAAGATCGAGCTACTATTACAAAAATAATTAACTTAGCGCAAATAATTTCTGGCGTGAATATCCGTGTTTAGAAATCATGGACTGGTTGTGAGATGTAAAAAAAGGGGAACTAACGTAAGCGCAGCGAGCCGCTAAATTTAACTTATACCTAAGTTAATTATTTTTTTACTAAAAGCTCGAACATTTTTAGACATTTTTTTTTCGACAAAAATATGTCACAGTAACACAAATTTAGTCCCCAAAAACGAGAACATAGTGTGTTATGTTATATTTTCCGTCTTATAAAGGGCAAAAGTCATGAAGTCTAACAATGTTATCATAATTTCAGATGACATCAACATGTCTCCACCACAGCCAGCTCGAGGTCTCAGCGGAGTCGTACGTCAACAATATCAAACAGAACACCAACACCGACACAAGGACACTACAAACGCACACCGATGCAAAACTCGTGGACAAAGTGAATAAAATTAGTTGCCAAAAAAACTATACAAAAAAAAGTGTTTCAATACCTGCTCAATACAAACACACCCATAACAAATCTGAAAGTGGACACAAGCAGAAAAGTTGTCCGTTACACAAGAAGAAGAAGATAAAAGATCCCGAAGCTTTTCCGCCGTTTTCAGACCACCTGATAAAGACTTACTAGAATGTGAAACTCTTGCAATATTTAGGATAAAGTAAATATATTATGTTATTGACAATTGGAATTGACCGTGTATAAATTAAGTGATTTATTTTTGCCTAACAAACAACGATTACCATCTCCTATATAGTTTTATAATTGTAAATTACTACTTAATGTAATAAAATGTGCCATATTTAAGGTTAGAAAATATCAATTACTGTATTCAATGTTGTTGCTTTATTATTGAAATAATTGTTTATTAAGCAATTATAAACCGTGATGTGACCGAAATCGCAAATCGTTTTCGGTCAATACATTGTTTTAAAACTGTGTTTGTAAATAAACAATATTAATAAAATTGAAGTACCTAAATATAACAACAAGATGCACGTTTGGCTTATAGGCGTAAGTATCGATTGTTTAAAACACAAAATAAAAAAATTGATTAAAATGTGTTACATTTGATTTCATGTAGATTTACTTATTTTTTGCGACTTTAAATTCAAACAATACAAGTCAATACAGCTTCCAAGACGAGAGCTGGGTTGTAATACCTACTAGTAGTCTTTTTGAAATAAACAGCATTATTTATGGACATTAAAGTGAAGCCTATTTTCTGACTAAATATATATATTTAGTCAGAAAATAACCAAAGACCGGAATTATTGAAAAAAAGGCAACCATTACTTACCCAGCGTGTTATCTACTAAAAAAATATATTATTCTGTCTACAATGAAAACATTCAAATTGTGTAATACCTATACATTCTAAACAGTTTTTTTAATGAAGTAGGTATAGTTAGATAGTTTTTATTCGAATTGCTACGGTTTCATTTTTGAGCGAATACCGATTTCAATGAGGTGATTTTTTTAATTAGAATAACGTAACAACATTACCTAGTTAAAATGATTAAAGAATGTTGTAATCACGCAACAATAATGTTTGACATCTTTAGATGCATTCATTTGCTTTGATTGAAATTTAGTGTGCGCTCGTGCGTGGCGGCGGGGTTATTCTGAACGGAGATAGCAATGTCACTTTGAGATCGCTCTATCACTATTTTCGTTGCAAGTTTACTTATTTTGTCAGGTTAGCAGTTTTACTCGGTTAGATGAAATTTAAAAATGCTAGAACGATTTCTTTATTAAAGAGAAATAAACATCTTAATTTCATCTTTTGAGATTAAAAAAAAGTTCATAAGTATTACATATCATAATTAGCAGGAAGTATCTAATGTTGAATGTGTTTCGGTACAATCAAAACACAATCTAGATTAAACAACTCCAGAATAAGATTGTACCGAAATGAGACATTCATTAAATTAACAAAAAACACTTACACCATCTTAATGTTGGTCAAGGAGTCGAACAAATTACAGAATTCATTGGAATTATGGAGAATTACAACAGATTATAGGAATACCTACTCAATTCGTGATATTTTTGACCTCGTTGACTTATCCACGAAAAACTCGGTTTAGTAAGAATAAGAGAAAAAATGTGAGCAAAATTGTCACTAGTAGATATACCGAGATACCTATATAATTATGAACGGTTGCATGCAACATTGCGTCAAACAATATGATAGGTCTCATAAATTAACTAAGTATGTATGCTAAAGTTCATGGGAATATATTATCTAACACATAGCTATGTCAACGTTTATGATGTAAATATTACCTACCTTTTAGTTCCCATACTTGTTACATTGTTTGCATAATTATTAATTATGTACAGAAAAGTGCCTAATTAAAACTTAACTATTGTATAGCATGTGAAAAGTGGTTTGTCTATCTATGGTAATGTGATTGCTTTTTATATGTAGGTTCGTTATTAGTTATTACACTTATAACATACCGCCATCCAGATAGTTCAGAATATGCGTTTAGATTACGAATAACTCACTCCAAGGGCGTGACAGTTTCGAAAAGCGGGTAGTCGTAGTCAAAGTTCAAAACATCACTTTCCCGTACTACGCCATTACGCAAGGTCCACAACTTAAATTAGTAAAAGCCAATATTCACGGCCGTTTTCAATTCGAAAATTCGCGAAGATAATCGGCGATCGTCGATTTGCATCTGGTGTTTATCAACGCTTTCTAGAGCCGGAGCAGCCGCGCCGGCGCAGTGTCGACGCACCGCCGCGCGAACCCACTCGTCACCTAACCAAACACCTTATCTATCTCCGAGATACGGCATCCTATAAAAAACTTCATCGTGCACCGAAACACGGAATCGCAATCCCGCGCCGTTTGCGACACATCCTAGAAAGGTCTGATATAAAAAGAAAAAAGTATCGGCGCAGTGGAGTGCAACGAGTTACGATGCGGTCGGTGGTGCTTTGGCTGCTCCTGGCTGTCGCTGTCGCGGCGGAGTACGACGAACAGCCGATCGGCGGCGTAGAGGAGGAGGACGTGGAAGTGGACGAGGACGACCCATACGTACACAACCCGGACGAGGAGGACGTTTACTATCGGAGGAGACGCGAAGTCTACGAGCCGTATGAACACGTTCGAGTGAAACGATGCTGCGAGGATCGAGTCCGAAGGTCGGCGGACTACGTTCGGGTCCCGAGACAGGTCCACCAATACGAGGTGCACGAGTTTCACGACGAGCACGATCCATCGTCTCCTCCCTACGAGGAGATGCTGGCAGCCAGCGCCGATCATTATCACAGGGTTTACGCCGCGCCCGGTGCGCCGAAAACAGCGAGATATCTTAATCCAGACGTGAGTCCTCAGAATGTGTTGTCCGCTTCAAACTATCAGCCTTTGTACCGCGCTCAACGTCAGCCATTACCGAGCAGTTCATATTCCGAACCAAATCAACCTAAAACTGTTTTGTCCGCTCCATCAAATCATCAACCTTACAGCCATGCTCAAATCCCACCGAGTAATGTGGTATCTGGACTGAACCAACCCACCAGCGGCCCGGTCCTGACTCTTCATCAACAAAACCATCGCCAGCTGAACCAACCATCGCCATTCTTGTCAAACAAACAATCCCCCGCTCAATTTCATGTGCCTTTGTCTCCCGTGTCGTCCCCTCGAGAGGTCCCAATACCCGTGGCTTCAGCACGTCTAGTTCCTCTCCAGCAGTTGGATGGGGATCAGTTGGTTGCGGCGGCTGGTCATCAAAAGAAGCATGCCAATGGACATTCACAAGGCGGTGGTCATGCCAATCACGCGAAACATTTTAAGGAACATGGTAGTAAGGTATGTTGTTAAATGCTTTATACGTGCTTATAAGTGTGCTAGCGTGTGCTATAGTACGTAACCTCGATCGCGCCAGTATTATACAATTGTGCATATCCGTATCTCAAAGGGTCAAAAGGAGACAATTTATTTACAAGCCCCAACCAGGTGAAGATTTTTTTATGCAAGGATCAATTGATAAATTGGCATGTGCAATTCTTCAGTTAGTGCTTTGAATCTTATCTAGTAACCATTCAACTGTTTATAGTTTTGTAAAAATATGAGCAAGTTATTTGCATTTGTAATCTGTTATCTTTAAATTGTTTGTTTTATGTTGCTTACTAAGTAGTCAACTTACTACTAATAAATAAAATATACCAACGACGTATACCTAATATTGAATTTGCAATCATGTACTTCGTATATTTTATTTAGATACTTAAACAATCACTGTTGCTATTACATTAATTTATTTTATTTTAGCTCAAATTTATAATTTGTATAGTCCCTGTATTTCATAACTAACTAAATCTTTCAGACCACCAAAGGTTTCAACCAGGACCACTATTTAGATAAGGGGGGAAAGGGCCACAAGACCGACGAGCTGCATAAGAAGGAGTACGAGGAGGCTTTGGGCAAGAAGAAGAAACACCACGACCAGGCGGGACACAAGGGCAGCCATGACGAGGAGGCGCACGGCCATAGAGGCGCCAAGTTCGACGAGAAGAAGGGACATAAGAAGGGACACAAAACTAAAGGTTAGTCACACGTCAATAATTACTTCTCCTGAGGTACGTCATGATCTTCTTATCAGTTTTTTTACTACAGGTACCTAATAAGTGCGACCTTTGCCCAGCAGTGGGACACTGAATGAAAATACTTTATTGTACTACATGTGAAATTTGCAACGAATTAGCAAGAAAAATATAAAATAAGTGAAGTAAATACAGTAGAATGGGCGGTCTTATCGCTAGGTAACGATTTTTCCAGATAGGATTATTAGGAGATTTCTTCACTTTATGTACCTAGGTACAATGCATAGATGCACTGTCTCTGAAAACAGTCATTGAAATCGTGTCATGTAAGTTAGTTCACTCGGTTAACTTTATTCGGTATCAGAAAAAGTATTCGATATTTTTTATGTTTATAATCTTCAATGGTATAGATTAGTAGACAGTAGACTATCCAAATAGTTGCGGTCAGAGAAAGCGAACAATTTAAGTATTACGTGATTCTTTGTTAGGCATTTTATATTATTTGATTGTAATAATACAGGTGAGAAAGTGATATTATGATGACGAAATTCTGCAAATAAAAAAATGATAAGCTGGAAATCTTCTGTGCAAATATAATGGTAGTATAAAATAAAGCGTTTAGTAACAAAATAGGCTGGGTTTCATGAGAATGCGTGAGTACAAGACTCACACAGTTTACAATAATGTCTCATAATATAAGCTCGCCACTGAGCACTGTGGCGCCAATGCCACTAGACCTTATTCAATATTAATCTGTAGCACGCATATTTAACTCACCATATAGATATGCCTTAGCCAAAACTTTTTACGTAGTAAACTTTGTTTTGTACATTGATTTCGTGAACCTTTAGATGCACCTAAGCTTTATTTACTTACCTCAAATTCATCCAACTGACCTAAATACTCTGATATTAACAGGCGTCACAGCTCAGTTGGTAGTAGCTCTGCCTTCCATGCTGTTGGTAGTCGGTTCGATTCCCATTCAGAGCAAATATTTGTGTGATGCAAATCAATATTTGTTCTTTTGTGTTACTATGTACTTTACAAAAAAGTATATCAGCAATCTAGTTCTCATAATACAAGCTCTGCTAAGTATGGGACTAGGGTGTGATGTGTGAAATGTCCATGAACATTTATTGACTTATTGCAGGCTACCACAACAAATACCACAAGGATGAGTTC
Organism: Ecliptopera silaceata; assembly: GCA_932527185.1. Lineage (NCBI taxonomy): Eukaryota > Metazoa > Arthropoda > Insecta > Lepidoptera > Geometridae > Ecliptopera > Ecliptopera silaceata. The sequence goes on from OW052199.1 coordinate 11,335,941, forward strand.
CACAAGGAGCACAAGTTCTACGACGACTACCACAAGAGCGGCGAGCACCACCGCTACGGCAAGTTCAACGCCAAGCACGCCTCCAACGAGAGCGGGAAGAAGAAGGCGCATCATGTCAACGCTGGCCACGACTTCGTTGAACGAGGGAAGAAAGGATACAGGTATTTTTATAGATTGTATCAGTTCTTATGAAAAGGCTTTTTGTGTATGTTTTGCAACGGCCTTTGCTGTTACAAGCCCAGTGGATCAATGTCCCCATGATAAACACATTGAGAAATATATTGCTGGATAAAGACTTTCCCAGTCCAGAAATAAATGGGTTTATGGCTTAAGTCCATTTCCTGCCATATCACAGCCAGCAGTGTAATAGGGCACCATATTAATATGTATTAATTTTCTCAACACAAATCTCAATAGTGATATCATGTCCTTCTAGTTTTTGGACGTGACAACGTCTTATAATTCGATAGAGCCGGCTGCACGCACGAAAAAACATGACTCATGCGGCGTTACCTCGCTCTGAGACTTATGCGGCGTTACCTCGCTCTGAGGCGTTCCATGAAGTGCAAGCGAGAGCGCGGAACGAGCGACAGAGAAGCACAATCGGCCTTTGCGTTCGTTGTCACGTTCAACTATCGTCAGTAAACCGACTTTACAGACAACCATTTTTTTTTTGTTAAATGAAGTTCTAAAACTTTCTAATTTCCACAGCAACAAGGGACATGTGGACGCGGACCACAAAGGTCACGATGGAAAAGAAGGTCACGAGGAGCATCATCAGAGCCAGTCCTCGCACGGGAAGAAGGGAGGGAAAGAAGGGGGATCTCACTGGGGCTACGCCAAGAAGAACTAGATTTTTACTTTTTTATTTTGTGGAGATGCCATGCGAATATTGAACAACTAGATCAATGATCAAATCAAAAGTACTAAATGACTTTTTGGATGAATAAAGTGCAACTGTTCCTCTGTTAAAAGATAATGTAAATAATTTGGTATTTCTAGTTTAAGATTTGTTTATGTATCTGCTTTTTTATGAAGAAGTTTACCAGTTTGTTTTATTTATTGAAAACAATGGTCAATATTTTACCTATCAACTTTGAGAAGGTTTTTTTATGTTATAGACTTTTAGCAGGTGTAAGGAAAGGAATGCCTTGTATAAATTAAAGTATCATTCCAGTATTTATTATTGTTAGTAAATAGATCTATAAAGTAGAATCTAGGCTTTTGTATGTTTTATATCGAATTAAAATGTTCCATTAGTATACAGTGTTTTATTTATAAACTCTTGAACATAATTTGTTACTTATTGTCTACGTAAGTTTTCACAGAATTATTTCTACATTATTGAAAGAGATCGTTCCAAAGTAATTATTATTGTTAAGATCCTGGGGGTATTTTCTCTCTGATTTACATAAAGATATATCCAATAATACAAAAGGTTTAAATCAAAATGTTACAGGTTACTTCGTCTGTTCAATAGATGGCGTTGATAACAATAGCCAAATTATTAAAATGCAATGTTCTTTACTTGCAATCATTGATAGTTCAATCAGCTAAACTCTATAGCCCTCCTGTATTACACTGCTCCGTTACCACTGTGCAATGAACCGTATCGCCGCACAATGTGGGTCTATCTTATAAAAAGTTAGCGCAGACTTGAAGTATTGATTACCATACGTAATGATGACTTAAAGTCAATGCTAACTTTTTATAAGATAGGGGGTAAATCTTTGAATAACCTCCTTTGAAATTCTTTGAAGGTATGACTGTTCGTGATAGAAAACCCCCCAGATTCGAATACAGCAGTGGTAGCACCTACCTCAAGGCGGTACGATAACTTTGACATCTTCATGGTACTGCGGCTCGCAAGGCATCGTGCCCCCCTTGCTGGGGTCGAAGGGCTTCACGTACAGCTGCACCGTGTGGTGCGGCCGGCGCGGGAAGAACACGCGCTGTCCCGCGTCGTCCACGAAGTCCGTGTAGTTCATCGACCACTCTTGACGCATGCCGTTGCGCTCGCAGCATTTCGAGCTGGCGATGGATGGGTTACAATTTATTAGCTACTGAAGAAGCGGATATGCCTAGATAACTACCTAAACACAATCGATATTCTTTATTCTTTATTGTACACATAAAATACAGAGGAAAAAAAACTACAAAACAAAACATGTACATATAGGCGAGCTTAACCCTAAAGAGAGTTCTCTTCCAGCAAACCTTGGTATGAGTGAGGGTAAATGAGATGTGGGAAGTGTACTAAAGATAGAGAGAAAGATATTAACAAAAAACATACTGACATGCATAAATAAACACCAGATACATAAAGATAAACATACATACAAAGCAAATGTACTTACATACAAATAATATAACTCTAAACATACATATAAATATAATATGACCTACAATAAACATACATACACTACATAAATCAAACTTACAAGGAAAGAAAGTGCTCTTTGACTTTACGCTTAAATGTGCTAAGCGAAGGATCGATAGATAAGTACCTAAATACTACAGAAACCGAGGAAAATTTAAGGTTTTAGAAAAATAGATTTTAATTTTGACAGGGAGCGTTTGGTAGTCTATTTGGCCTGAGTTCAGGAAATTCTCAAGCGTTATCAGGCCAGATCTTGTCGGGCCATTTGACCAACACTTGAAGTTTTCCTGAACTCAGGCCTGAAGCTCAGATGCTGGACATCGAGCATTTTATTTTAAACACGTTCAACATCAGCCACTTTTGTATAGCGACATGGCATCTCATAGCATCATCTCAGGAAGGGTTATAATAGTGTCTCTGATACTCACGTGTACTGACTGACGGAGACGACCTGCGCGAGCGGGTAGCGCAGGTCGTGCGCCTGCGCCAGCGCCGTGCGCAGCAGCAACGTGGCCACGCCCTGCCCCGTCGCCTCCGCCGCCGTGCCCAACACCTCGATCTGGAACGTGGACCTTTATTTGCATAATCAGGACTAATAGCAAATAAGTACCTATGCTGGAATAGGATTAAGGCACCTACGTACACGGTGAATAAATGAGATAGAAATGATTTTTTTAGAGCTGTTTTTATCATTAGCTAAACATAAGCACTTCATTTTTAGAATAAGCGATTCTTTTTAGAACCCGCCACTCGCAACTTGATATGCAACAAGCAAAGTTCTAGTATCCATTTCTCTAAATTTGTTTTTCAATATTTGACCAGCAATTGAGCAAGCAGTTACTTACCTGGATGAACCCTTTCATATAGATTTAACTCCTGTAGCTAAAGTTTAGATGGTACACTCACGTCATAGATATAGTCGACGTTATACTTCTTAAACAGATTCGGGCTCTTCAGACAATGAGCTGTGAAGTACATGCGATGCCGCTCAGGGTTAGAGGCGGTATAATGCGCCCATTCCTCCAGCTCGTCTATCATCCACGGCCAGACCTTGTTGGCGACGCAGACGCCGATGAGCTTTCGCTCGTTGGTGCGCGCCATTCGCTCGAAAGCTAGGAACCGATCACCTGAAACGAACACCACATAATTTACAGCACATTGAAAACAGGTGAGCTGATATCCTGGGTAGCAGACAGTGTAGAAGCAACAGGTAGAAGTTCTAGGTTATTTGCTCACCTTGATGAGAGTACTTTTCAGTCAGCACATCCAAGTAAGGACAGTCAAGTGCCATCCACAGTCCACAGACGCTGGGCTCCCGCGGCCAGTAGTGAGTGTACAGAAACGATCTGATGAGCTTGGAGTGGCATTGATTGCCGCGCTCGATCGTTACGTTGCGGATGTCGAAACACTGGAAAAATGAAGCTAAAAGTTACATAAAAGAATGCTTATAATGCATGAAGATGTGATTCTATAGTTAACCATTGTTATAAATAAAATGGATTACGTTTCATGGATTATATACTAGAACTAGAACTCACTGGTTTCTTATCTGGGGGAAACAAGCAAACGTCACAGGGAGACGGCTTCCTAAACCTTTTGAACGACTTATTGATGCTGGGCTGGTGAGGCAGCTGGCTCACTCTCAGAGCGCCAGCTTTCAAACCTTTCAGGAAATTCATCCCGGTAACAGCTGATTAAGTCAGCATTCTTTCACTGAAATTTAAATTCCTTTTTTGTCGTATTTTATTTTAGTTTTAGTTTTCTATAAAATTTTACTACATTTCTAAAATGTTAAAGATGACAGATTTTGAAACGTTTTTCATGTGATAGAAGAATGAGGTAAAGTTGTCAGTTTTGTTATAAAAAGTTAGATGCATATCTACATTTTTTTGCAATTAAGTTAATCGTAGACCGATAGATAATCTACAGATAGCTGGGTAATAGGAAATAAGCTGTACTCAGATAATCAAGGTTGAATATTTTGGGGCCCAGCAGTGGGTTGCGTGTAACCTTTTCTTGATCTGCTTAACTACCTAAATCCTTCTTTTAAGTTAAAACTCATTGACATTTCGGCAAAAACAAATTAATGATTATGACGAAACAGTGACACCTGTGACAACTACACCATCCGTCAATATGCCACCACACTATTTTATTTGGTTATTTATTAAATTAATGTGAAATTACAAGAAACCAGTATGAGTAGGCGGAAATAATTTGAAACTTTTGACACCATACTCATTCTCGGCTGCCCCACAATGTCCGTGCTATCCAAATGGCTGAATTGTTTGGCGGGAAGGCAGGTCGTCACGAGGTCACGGGTCTTCAATATCAGTCACAAATCAGCAAGGGCTTTTGCAGACACTCCTAAAGATGCTCCCAAATCTGATGTCAATTCCAAGCAGGTTATGGTAAATTCTTTGAACTTTTTAACATTAGGTATGCACGGATACAATCCGAGGGAAGCGATGATGACTCGATGACTAATCTACGTAGCTGAAGACGAGATAAATACGCATTCTTTAATATGCTTCTTTTCTTTCGAATTTGAATGCGAGTCGACAATTTTTCTTGAGATCCCTATTAAAATTATTTTTAGATTTTTGTAGGATCCGAATCAAGCTGAAATGTATCGCTTGATTCATCGCATGGTCATTAGTCTGTAAAGGCTTACCTGAAGTATTTGCCAGGTGCAGGGCACCGAGAATGAGGAGCGGGTGCGCGTGCGGCGCGCGCGGCCCGGCGACGTGCCGCGCGTGCTGCGCTTCGTGCGCGAGCACGCGCGCGTCGCCTGGCCCGGCCTGGCCGCACCGCCGGCGCAGCCGCAGATCATGCTGTGCGATTACGTGGCCAGGGCTTTAGCACAAGGTATTCATCAATGGTCAGGAATATACAAATGGTAGCTATAGCATACCTTCCTTTAAGAACCAGACTTAAAAGTGTAAGCAAGGCATACAGCTGCTGAAAATGTATATCATATCTACAGGCCACTCTATGCTGGCAGAGCAGCAGCAACCTCGTCAGGGCTGGTCTCAGATACGAGGGTTGGCTCTGAGCGGAGCCGTGTGTCCGTGGGATGCCTCGTCCCTGGAGAGGTGGGCTAAATGCGTACGTTGCGTACGATCTCGGCGACTCATGCACTTCACAGCGCATTGCTTGCGCGCACCCGCATTGCACGACAAGTACAAAGTGCATAACATACTGCAAGTGAGTATGAGGAAGAATATGGAGAGGATTAATAATCAAAGTTAATTAATTTCTAATCGACCCACAAAAGCACCTAATCATGCTGTTGTGAGTCAATTAGAAATTAATTTGAGTTTAGACTAAACTTTATCTCTGACAATGTCTTTAAACCAATATTTTCTTTATTTTCAGGTGGTCCTTATCGTACCTCCAGACAATCCAAAAATCAATGAAATAACCAATATCCTCGCAAAAAATGCTATAAAAAGAGCAAAGGAAGTCGGCTTTCCACTTATCAGATTCGATGTAACCAATGACAATTTGTAAGTATTACAAAATAACGTAAAAAACGCCGTTTGTTTAGTGAAGTGTGTGATAAGCTTACTGAATATATTTTTCACAGAGCAAAATCCTTGGAAGGCATACATCTAAAGAAAGAATGGCAGTTAACCTACGACATATTGCCTGAAATTTTACGAGATCAAGATGCATCAATCAGTCAAAAATCCCTCCCGGGTGGCGAAACATCTCGTGATAACAGTAAAAAGACACCGATTGACAAAAGCTACATAGCTGTGTACAGTGCAGTCACCGGAGACGTGAGCACAAAATTAAATAAGAACAAAATGTCTTGATGGCTTATTGATGAATGCTAATAAAACATCAGCAAAATTAAGACAACTTTATTTTAAAAGCAAAACTAACGCACTTCAGCAAAGATCTGTGCTTATAATAGTTATGAACTCAGTATCATTGCCACAACAAAACTGAATCACGATAAATTCCATAACACCTTTCTCGATTGATTTTTACCTATATCGTGGTCTCATTCTCAGGTCATAGAACCTCAATCTGACATTGCGGTTTAATTTCATGCTTATTGATTCTGAGGTCGGATTTATATTGAACAGAACACCCACACTATTGCTTTGAGCAACATTAATTTACTGGTAATCATAGGTTTCCAAATCAGTTTACTGAAATCGTTTTCGAAGGTTGGATATTAAGATACTTTTAAAGAGACAAAAGATTTTCAAAATAGTTTTATGGTATAAAAAGTTGTAAAAGTTTTACAACTTTGACACGGGTGAATGCTTTTAGTTTAAGTTTATAAGAAGCCTTTGATTTAATTCTTAACTAAAATTTAGGGGTCAGTAAGTTGTGAAAGACGATGTGGTCGCAATATCAAGTTATATAAAACCAAGATTTGTAGATACCACTGTCAAGAGTTGGTTTGTAGAGCGAGTGTTGACTGTTGTTTTTGGGTGTACCGCAAGATAAATAAATTAGTCAAGCCTTTTTTCTCTTGGCATCTTTTCATACTTTTTGCGATAGCCAGCGTCGTATTTCAGAGAATAAGAATGGCGTTTAGGTTAGTGACGATTGCAACTGCAATGCTGCAGATAGTTGCAGCTTTTCCAGCAATCACTTTGGAGGACATACAGGTGGCTGATGACATGATGTCTGTCGGTTCTTACATCCGTGAAGCAAGAGCTGCTCCGGTAAGATTCTACATCTTATCAAAAAAAATTGTAAATAGATTTATAACGTTTCACGGCTGCTTTTTAAATTGAATTTTGATCTTTTCCCTCAGCCGGAAAACTTTCATAAATCCTACCATAGCGACGGAGACGGCGAAATTGGTTATTCTCGCAAGAAGAATGGAGGCGGCAAGAAAGGCTACCAACACTTTGACTCTTTCCACAAGAAAGCCGGGGACAACTATGAGTTCGAAAAGCAGGTTTGTTGGTTCCCTAGTTTCTCAACAAAACATGTATTTAAGTACGTATAAGTAAGTATTTAACACATAAAGTACCTACCTATGTAAGTATTTAAATTGATCATTATTTGATAAGTTCCAACTTATCCATTAAAAGCCTAATGAAAATAGGATGATTTAATTTGAACACTTCCTCTTACAGGACTCCTATGGCCTAGACGATGAGGGGAGTAAAGGAGGGCACAGTCACGAGCACCAGAGGAAAGACGACTCTTATGATGACGATGAAGGAGCCTACAGCAACAACCACGAAAGGCATGGTAGGTAAATGTTGTTTATGGTTACACTGAGGGCATCTACACAAAAATAGATCAAAAATATGTTTTCTATCTATGAATGAGGAATGAGGTTTAAGAGGTGAAGCACGCTAATAGTTTAGAATAATTTTCTAAAATGCTGTACTTAGGTAAATTATTTTTTTTGGTTTAGCTAGCTACCGGGAGCCCGAATCTGAAGACATCGATGGAGCCAACCCCAGAAACCCTGCCAAGAAAGAAAATGAAAGGCATCAAAAGCATGGTCATGAAGAGTTGAGGTGAGTTGAACTAGACTACTACATCTTTAAGTACCTATATTGTCGATCTTAAAAATATATCAAAGGTAGGTAGGTACCTAATTACTTAGGTATACCTTCAGAATGCCACATTTATTTCATCGGGCACCGGAATCACCCACGCAATTTTTGTGTTCCAAAGTTTTGTTTAGCAACCCAACGAGCCTTATGGAACATAAATGTAACTGATTTCAATGCCTCTCAAGGTTTTTAACCGAAAGATTTGAACCCGATATATAATAGGTATATATGTAGGGTCAAGTGGGGGACAGTGTAACAAAAAAGTTATTTTTATTTTTAGAAATAAAACCGTTCATTGTAATGTCTCCTTATTTTTTACCTTAAAATCAACAGTATTTACCTTCATATTAGGTTTGAAATAATATCAAAATTATACATAGAAACAATATTTTTTTTTAGTTTTCTGAGATCACAATTTTGTTATAGTGTGCCCCAGGGGTGGGGTACAGTTTAACAGCTATAGGGGTACACTATAACTGAACTAAAAAACATCAATAAACATACAAATAAAAAAGCAACAAAATTATAACATCCTTTAACTTCAATTAGGATCTAAACATATTTTTGGCAATCAAAAACAAACAAAATATAAAAAAAATATAATATTATGAAAAATCTTTTCTTAACATAGATTAAACTGCCTTAGAATTTTTTCTGGGAATGAATAGAAGTCTGCCTGACGTTTCGTTTGTTTTTTCATTTTAGGTAATGGCAACATTAGCTCAATATCACACTATAACATGTTACACTGTACCCCGTTACACTGTACCCCACACCTTATTGTTTATAAATAAAAATTAATAAAAAATTATGGGTTACAAATTGCAATTCACTTTGTTTTTTTATTTAAACACCAAGTAATTAAAGATTAAATTAAACATATATTTATTTACCAGATATTATTAGTTTTCCAACAAGAACAAAACTTCAGTAGTTAAATTTTACACAAATTATTGCCTCAAAACATAAATTCTATGACTATTCCGTTAACTCGGCAATTCGAAGTCCGATGACACTTGATTAAGATGGCGGCACATGAGGTGGTCAAAACACGGAAAGAGTTGCCTTGACAAATAAGAACAAGACAGAGCTAACCTTGATGTTATACTGTGCCCCTTGTTACACTGTCCCCCACTTGACCCTACCTTTATTAGGATTTAAATTAGGCCATGAAGTATTTGAGTAAACCCTTTTTTCAGAGAAGGCACCAGCGACGGCAACGGTGGTGTTGAAGCATACGGCCACAACCCCGACGATTATGTGCTGCCTGAAAAATATACCTACGGCAGCGGAGAGGAATACAATTTTTAAAATAATTAGAAATGAGGTTTAATTGTAGACTGATATTTTTGTAAGGTTTTCAAACACTACCGCAGCGTACAAGGGTTAATAATTAAATCGCCTATTTTTGTGGCTATTTGGACTCCTGCTACCATCTATACAAGGTGCTTCTCAAAATCATGCAGATTTCTAACCCATGCCATCTATCGAAGCTTAGCGTAGTTACTGTTCAAACGTAGTAACGGAGCTCTGCATCTGAGGAGACTTTTCTAGATAAGCGCCATCTGTTGTTTATTTTTTTAAGAGATTATAAATAAAAAAAACCACAACTATTTTCTTTTTCATTCTCCGCAGAATTCACACAATATTTAGAACGTAGTAAACTACTACATGCTAGCTTTTGTGGCTAGGCTAAGTCGTTTTTGGGATAAGATGGCAACAGTAAAAACGAAACGCATTAGTGACATACACATGACAGCTCGTTTGACAGATTAGACAGCACAACATTGATTCGTTCGACTCGACAAAATTGTTTTGCTCAGACTCGGCACAAAGACATCGCTTGATTATTTTCGAAATTCATAAAATCTATTGCATTTTCTGTATTTCTTGTGATGTAAACGTGAAAACCAAAACCTGACTATCACTATGGGACTAAAATGGATCGATATCTTCGTGGCGCTGGCTTTAAATCTCATACAATGCGGTAAGTAGCCAACAATTATTTAATTGAATGAATTCGTCCGGGACGTAGCTTGAAGTTGTTTATTTTTAACAGACCACATCCTGTCATGCAACATTACGGCGATGGACCCGTGTAGAGATAACCAGATTTGTAACGGAACGACGTCCCAGTGCGAGTGCATCGAAGGGTTCGTTGTGAACGGGGATGACTGCGAGCCGCCCTCGGCTGAGGAGCCTTACCACCGGTCAGCCACGGTCCCCATAGTGACGATCTTTGCTCTAGTACTCGTGGTCTCTGGCCTTGTGCTGGTAATAAGGAAGTACAACTTGGTAGATTATGTCCGGCAGAAGATTAACCAGAGAAGAAACAATGATGTCATGTATGAAGATGTGATGATCGGGAATGACGACCCACCACTCAGTCCCTAAATGCATTTATTTAGTTAGTAACTGTTGCTATTTATTGGATATTACCTAATTTACTTGTTTAGGAATTTGCTGGTCATTCCGCTTTCACAGATATTTAGTGTCATTTATCATCATCATTGTTTCTCTTGTTGGCATTCTACCAAAATGAAATGGTACCTATAGCTTCGCAGCTTAAGTATTTAACGCAATGTAAACAAATTAGATAGGCATTCATGTTGATGTTAGTTCAATATTTTTCTATTCATGTTTATTTACTTGTATTGATATGCTGTGTAGGAAATGTCACCTAATCTACAAGTAGGTATTGGTTATAGCCTGCTTTATTGGTTCTTCCACTGTTGAGTAATAATTTTATTAAACTTATGTTATATCTACCTAGTTCCAGTGTAACAATGTGGCCACTCAGTGGTACAGCAGGATATTATTCTCAGAATGGTATAGATACTTGAATTATTTTATCCTGTTCACATAATTGTGAATGCATTATTGTTCAAGTTTTCACATCAACAAGTTCAAGGACCTTTCTAGTAAGATATTTTTCAGATCTCAGGAGTTAGGTTCAGGAAACTATTGTATCAGATTCTAATAGGGTTAAACTATTATATAGGACTCTCTGAAAACTGTTTTGAACAAAACCTAATATTTTTAGTGTTTTTCTTTTTAAATGCTCAATCTAGCCAAAGACTGAATGGTAATGCCATTCAAGAGATAATTTTATGCACAAAAGTGATTCTGTATATTTTGTAACTTAGTTTTAAGAAAAGTATAAAGACAGTTTATTCCTCTTAGAGATCAATTATTCATTATTGCATGTTTTTTTCTTCTATTTAGTATTAGTGGTAAGATAATGAACACAGTGCAGATTTATATTTTATTTTTATAACAATTAAGTGATAGCACTTTTTGCTTTTCATATTCTTATAATTAAAAAACTTATGTCTGGAAGACTTCATTTTGGGACTATTATTTTTAAATATCTTATTTGTCAATTCAGCATAATCTTGATAGATTGACAAATCCAACAAAGTTATTATTAATATTCCAGTTTGTTCCCACATATGACCCTGACTAACCTACATCCATTCAACATTCTCATTTACAAAATTATTTTATTGTTTGATTTACTAAATAAAATTATGCACCCTAAACATTAATTGTAGCACAAAAATATACCATACATTTTCATTGTTTTCTTTTAGCCAAACCTATTTATTATCAAAACAATATATAGATTATCTCAATACAATAAACAATTTCATAATAAGCTTAAGGAAAAGTATTATATTTTTAAATAAAATACTCTGTGATACTGCAAAAATGTTTTATTCATGTAACAAAACTCCTGAGGTATGGAGCTATGTGGAAGCTTGTTGAGTATTTGGCTATGTTACTTGCTGATAGGATAAGTATTGTTACCGCTAGTGGACAGTCGTATAGTACTGAAAAAGAAAAAAAAAATGCTTTTTTAAACAATAATTTAACAAAATTATACACTGATGTGAATAAAATCATTAATTAGGGTTGAATGAACACAATAAAATACTTATCCCAGCAATTGAAATAAATACATTTGTAATACAACAAGTAGTTGGATTCATCATGCAGGAGATTTTGGACATAAACACTCCATTGCCAGGTGTGGCATTTACAAAAGTATAAGATTTCTGTTGAATTGGAATATAATATGAGAAAGTCCATTCCCAAGCCTAAGGGATGAATTACTATAAAATTCAATACAAAAGAATATCTTTGGTTCGATATAAAACAAATGCATAGAATCATTGATTTTATTCACGTTAAATCAGTAAGAATTACCTAGGTACTCTCCACCCCGTTTTATTTTACGTTTTAAAATAGTCATTGTAAATGCACAGAATAAGTACATTATATATTACAGAGGTTTATGCCATGGGTACCTACAGAACTCTCAGTTAATAAATATGAATAAGAATTACTTACCAGTAAACACATTAGTGAACACAGCGAAGCTATACATGAACACTAGCGCCAGGTGCAGCGCGCGGGTTTCTGCGGAACTATCCGTGCCCCACACCAGCATGGGCAGAGTGAACAGAATGCTAACGTGCGCCAGGGCAAAGGCTTTCACTAGCCTCGAACTCGAAACTGAAAGTAACAAGTTTATGTGAACATCTAAAAAATAAGCAAAGTTAAAATACTAAAATTAATCCTACTAATATTATGATCTTTCTTACAATATACTAAAGTTACAGATGGTACAAACTTAATCAAATGCACCAACATTTAATTCACAAAGCACTACTTAGAAACTTACCAGAGTTTTTCAACAGCGGCGTAATTAACTTCATGGAACTTTGCACTGTTAGTATGAATGCAACAACACCTGAAAATTTATGAAAAAAGTTGTACAAAACTCATAAATGTAGGTCTGAGAAGGTAGGTGTGTATTTCCTATGAAAAGGAAAGATCTTCCACAACGAGCGACCTTTGGCTCAGGGTCTGAGGACCGATAGATAGTAATCGGTTATATTACTTGTGTTCTAACTCCGTAATAACTTCGTTTGATCTGGGATTTCCTTGTGCCATCTGTTGGTCTGTTGCTTAGACTACGATGCAGTTCATCATGTAGCGAGATAGATGGCGCTGCAAGTCTTAAAATATTTTCGAAATATATTGTACTAGGCTGTGTTTCTGGATATTGTTATATTGAGTCCAACCACGCCAAGTTTGCTGCACTATACTGCGACCACACACTACACTGACTAGTTTTAAGAACTACTTCTGCCACAGAATGCTTCTTTGGGACTTACTTGCACAAAGCAAGTTTTGGTGACAATAACAGCAACATGTTTATAGAAGAGTTTTGAAATAAATAATTAATTTAATAATTTAAAAAAAATCTATTTGCTCTGTGTAAATCAAGAAATGATTAACATTAAAATGCTCACCAGCAAATATAGATGTAAACTTGATGTAGAAATCTTTTTCCCATATGAAAAGATCTACTTCATCACCCTTTTCCTCTCTCGCCCACGCATCACACATGCTCAGCCATGAGGTGGGAATAGACATGTTGACTGGAAAGCTTCTGAAAATTTATAAAAACCTTTAAGCAATAGTAATCTATTACCTACTAGTGGTTCCATTAAAACATCTTGGATAGAATTAAGTTATTACTGAACTCTCCATTTGCTTGAATTATGTCAATAAATAAAGCAAACTTTCCCTGTTTCCATAATATTTTTGTCCAAATCAAAATTAGTGATCAACTAAAAATTTTTAAGTTAAGGAACTTGGGTAGCACTTTTTGTCAAAATTGGTTGAAAAATGCAACCTGTAGAACAGTAGGACAAGGATAAGTCACGAAACATGACACTTTACTTGCTCAGTCATTAACCATGTACAATAATGTGGTAAGGAAGGTACTTACAAGTATGTGGTGTTAATAGTACTATTGCTTTGTATCCCGCACATGGTGTTGATGACAATATTGAACAGGCTGTCGCTCCGCCATACCCCGTACGTCTCCAACATTATCAGAATGATGAGTAGCTTCCAATAGGACTGGAATGATAGAAAAACATGATACTTTTTGCCTAGATACTTTTTTGTCTGATGTTAATGGTTAATTTATCAAGATTATAATAATATGAGAGACAAAAAGGTGTTTCAGCATTGCTGGTATAATTATGATTTGCAATTTAGTAACATAATAAACAAGAAATAAAAATTTGACATGACTGAAGAACAGGCAAGAAACTTACAGCCTGGTTCCTACTGTTTTTTTATATGATCCTTCTTACAGCAAAGATCATTAATAAATAGGATTAAATGGGTACAAGTATTGTAACTGCGACCAAATTCTAGCAAAGCCAAGCTAGACAAGAATGATAGGCTGGGTCCCACATACCTTGAACTCTGTATTATAGAGAACATGTCGCTGGGCTTCTTTGGACATCAGCACTAGATCAATCATCACTATCACAGGGTCGTATTCTACATATTTGTCCACTATTCCTTTGCATCGTTCCTGGAACATTTTAACTCAAGATCAGCTAGAATAAATAAAGGATTCCACAAGGGGTTAAATAAATTAAATAAATATTCAGGGACATTTCAAACATCACACTTCAGTCCCAAACTAAGCAAAGCTTGATTAGGGATTGGTGTACAAAAAGATTTTTGCTTCGAATATAACGAAAACGTACTTACACATTTTGTAAGCTTCAAAATTGTTGGCCCATAACTTTTGTAGAGAGCAGCAGATGGTTGACCGCAGTTAACACATTTGTAATCGTTTTCACTGTTCATTCTCATTGCAATGACCTCAAATACAATCCTAAAACCAGCCTTTCATTCAAACGAATACCTACCTATAAATTAAAGGCGAAAGAAAATTGTTGTTATTTATAAATAAATAAGTTTTTTTTTCTCCCTTATATTACTTTCTTCTTCTTTATTTTTGTGTGTCAATAAGCTGTCAAAGCCAAGAAATGTCAAAGTCGTTAGGTGTTACAGATCTGTATTGCTGCGGGTAATGGCTCCTAGACGTTAGAAAAATAAGTTCGAGATCAGACAGTTCATTTTTTGTTCACTTTCGCCTTTCATTGTTCACCTTGCAATCTGAATGATACAATATCTGAACACAAAATGAAACATTAGTGCCGAATTCATTAATAATTGCACCACCACCGGTCCAACAGATCCAACACTGCAATAATGAATTCTTTGTTATCTCTTACTCCCGCTCCGATTGATCAAGAAATTAGTGTCTGAACACCAAATATATGGTCATTTCATTTAATAGCGAGTCTTATAATTCTGTGGACGAAGGACATAATTAAAATAAAGGTAAACCTAGAGCGAATGTTTTTTTTCTATATCATTTCGTATAGAACGTGTGAACATGGAAATAAACCAAAATGAAGCATTCATTAAAATGAATAATCACTCAAGTGAACCGTCTGTTCCCAGCTTAGCTGCCATTATCCATTATTCATTATTATACTTACTATTTATGTACCTACTATAAATTTTTTTGTAAATATTCCTATATTATGTAAAACTTAATTGCTTCAGTAAGTATAGCGTGCATTATTAGTTATTTTTAGATCTGATTATACCTCTATATCTAAAGTCGAATATATTTTGTATGAAATCCTATTGAGCACCTACCTACTTACTTATCTAAATAGGAAGATTCAACCCAGCAGGTTCCATGTTACAGCATTATAAACATTTTACCGGTGATTTCCCGCACCGGTAATTTCCGATTTACGAGCATGGGGATCGTGGAAGCAGTTACGTCTTTGTCAGACCGTTATTACCTTTCAAGAACACCTATAGTTTCTACCTATCTAGTAAGTATACCTACTTAGTACCTACTTAGGTACATGATCTACTCACATTATCGACTTAAGTTGGTAGCCTACCTACCTACCTATCATCGCCTCAATTGGTTCATTACATTTGACTGTACTTACCTAAACAGGGCTTTAACTGAAATTATATCTACATTACTTATATATCAAAATTAGGGTAGGTGCCTTAAAATTTGGTTCAAAATGTTCACTTTGATTATGTTAACGAGTGTAACAGAAAGCCAAATGGAATTTGCTAATGACTAAATGTTAACTGTAATGGCACCGAATTATTAGGCTGATAGCAAAATTGGCAGTTGTGAAACAATAATTTGTAGTTTTAGCTCTCATTATGCGATAGTGTAACTTTGGCAACAGAACTAGCTTTTATAATGCACTTTTATCATCGATATCTTTATCGTTTCTGGTTTAAGTTACCTAAATAAATTTAGTTTGTTACCAACGGCATTTTAAATTTCTTATTCCATACATTTCTGGTTACCAATTTTTGCGGTTCTTGAATATTCTCATCCACAAGAATAAGTATGAATTGTGGTCCCTCTTCCAAATAGGTACGACCTTGTATTATTGATATAGGAACAAAGCCATGTGCATCAGGGCAGGACTCACATTTAAAGTTTACCTACCACGTTTTTTTTGCTCCTACGAAATACGTATTTCCATCACAATACAGAGAATCAATCTCAAATACTTATTCTATCTTATCAAATTGGTTTTCGCGTCAATGGCAGAGGGCTATTCTTTCATAGAAAATGGCGCAGGACAATGGCAATACATCGTTCGTTATCTTGATGGAAAAAAAGAGGAAAGGTCTTAGTAGCTGTGAAATAATGGGATTTAGAAGCGCTGTCCTGACGAGTTTTTTTTATCTATCACCATTGTGTTTTATGCGCATCTACAGCGCAAACCTTTTGTGAGAGAAATACATATTTATTTTATTTTTATTCCTACTTATTTGTTTTACTTACATGCGATTTATTAGACATACCTACTACGATAGACTCTTCGTTCTTACATCCGCGGTACCTATCAGAAATCTTTGCGCTGGGTTTGACAGACGTAGACGTGGGTATACATTTACGGTCTATCTTATAATATTAGCGCAGACTTGAAGTATTGATTACCCTAAGTACCTACCTAATGATGACATAAAGTCAACGTTAACTTTTTATAAGATAGGGAGTTAAAATACCTACAACATGTTTGATTTTTACAGACATCGAGTAGATACCCAGATAAGTAGATATGTAAGTACTGGATGTATGTAGGTAACATAATAATAATTGAAGCACTGGTGCCAAACAATCACAAGCGCTGAGTTCATTCAAATACCTAGTAAAAAAACCAGTCTTCGTTCAGTAGTTCCAAAGTACTTAGGTACCTACCTACCTATTCTACGTAAGTTTCAGACACACAGAGGGTGTGTGTCTAGAACTAGAACTAGAGTGTTTACACACAACCCGACTAGGTAACACTTCAACTTTGTAACTTCAGCTTTGTAACAACTCTCCTCTGTAACAACTATCCTAGGTCTCCTTATGAAGAACCCTGTAATACCAATTAGGCAATCACAGTGCAGCCATATACTTACCTAAAGGTAAGCGAGATAATCTTACGACAGTGGAAAGCAGCGTGTTATAGTACTTAGGTATGTTTATCAAGTCTACACAGTCTCAGCACACGTTACTCTGTCTCTCAAATTAGTAAATCCGAGTTGTAATTGCATTGCCTTGCTTATTGCTCGGGTTTCCCGTTGATTTGCAATTTGTCAGGAAACTAACATTTGGATTTGAGTTAGGAAATAATTAGGTTTTGCATCTGAAACAAGCTTTAGCGGTGCTTCAGCTCTGTAAGTAACAACCTACGTATGAAATTGCATTTACCTACCTTCCTCTAAAGTAGATTAATTTATGGAAGATATTCTGATAATATTACAGAAAGGTCATTAGCGTTTGTTTATGAGTGTTAGTAGTTACCTAGTAGGTATTCTCTGTAAGCAACTCTTTCATGAACTGGGCATCATAATACAACTCGCTAAATTAATATTGAATTACCGAAATAACACATCATTGTTCGGAGCAGTCAGATTATATGCAGTTGAATTAACATAAAAGCTATTCTGTATAATCCTCCATCTATAATAATCCCAAATGATATCGCACTTGTAAGAATTCATAAGTTCTTTCATGTTATCTCATGACCATCATGGTCTTTGATAGGTTTCTCAAAGCTACAAAAAGCTCATACGCAGAAGTCATGCAATAATCAGCGCGCGTGAAGCCAAGCGGCGGTAATCCCGGCTATTTCTACGAGCGAAGCTTTTATGTTATATGTACCTACTCAACTTTTTACTGTTATAGGCTGGACACAGACTGGGTTTTGAAACCTTGATCCTTTCAAAAAAGTAACACTGACTCTATGTTCATTTAGAATAACATAATTAGCCAATTAATTTAACCATGCGCGACTTTGAAATTATTGTTTTTGTCTTGAAAATTATCGCGTAAAAATATTTAATTGAAGATACGTTGAATGTCTGAACATAAATATTCAATTGTCAATCAACATAAAACTATTACGGTTTACAACTTCTGCTTACTTTTTCGGGACTTACTCAAAACATTTTAAGCTGTAAGAAATACACGTTTTTTGACGAGGTGTGTACATTTTGTATAACATCACCAGCTACATTAGCTAAGCTACATAAGCATTGAATAGAACTTTAACGACGTATATAATATAATAGGTAGTACCACATGAAATTAACAACCGTAGTCAACTGGACATTAAAGGTAAGGTCTAATTCCACCCTGTAATGACCTTTACGAGTCATTAGTACTTATTAAAAGTTATTTCATAAGTTTCTGCTTTCCAAAATTAATTTAATTTATTTATCATTCAAAAACTGAATGGGCTTTAAATTTATGTTAAACATGATTAAATGTATTCATTTTAAATTAAGTATTGCTCGACGATCGCTGGCGATGCGGATTGTACTTAGCTTTTAGTATTTAGAGGGCTTACAATTTTATGAAATAAGTATCCGAAAAAGGCATTATTTATATTACATAAATAATGCCTTTTTAGGGTTATCTCTAGAGAATTATAATTATATATTTTTTGATTGAGTATTTGGCATTATTTTATATGTACGGTGTTGTTGATAAAATACAAAATCAAAACATAACCTAGAGGCCTTCCAAAACAAAATGTTTGCAAGCAATTTCCACAAAATTCTTTACAATTTCGACTATATGTCATTGCAATAAAGCTTTCGTTAACTTGTAGCAGCGATTGCTTATTCAAATAGTAAATTTCCAAATCGGTATATATTGTGATTCATGTCGCGAGCGATTGCTACGACGTGACAACCGGAGGCACAATGCTATACAAATAACAACCTTATGTTATACCCATAGACTAGCGATTGCTTATTCAAGAAAAACTTGTTTATCGCTGAATAACTTGTTATGAATGAAAGAAAACTCGTTGAAACGTAAGTTTTTTCTGCCTATTCAAAAAAGAGGCTTCCTCAAAATAACCTTCCTATGCATTATGTGTTTTTTATAAAAAATCAACCTTAAAAAAAAAACCTTTACAGACCAGGGCAGGTGAAAAACAAAGAGTCACAACATACTTTTTGTTTATCTAACTTATAATGCGCTCCGTGTCACTAGTACCTACTACTAAACAGTTTATAATGCGTTTATTAGAAACCATAACTTAAAGTAAAACAAAAACATCATGGAAAACGACGACATCTGCAGAAGTTAAAATAACTGTGTCGCAGACATCAACGCCCCCCTCCAGATAAAAAATTGTATAAAAATACGTAAGCTAAGTTCTTTTTAGCAAGGAAACAAAAGTAAAACTAACAAAATAAAAGGTATAAACTAGTAAGAAATGTGTGTGTGTGTTGTGAGTGAGAGTGGGTGTGTGAGGGTGAGGGTAAGTGTATGTATGTAAATGTGTATGTGTGAATGTAAGTGAGGGTGTGTGGGTATGTGTGTTTGTGTAAGTATTGTGTGAGTGAGTTAGAGAGTTTAGTGTTATGTAATGGCAACCAAAAGGTTTTCCGTATCTTCGTAAGATAGTGATTTTAGCCAATCCAATTCAGTAGAACTGGTAGGTAGTACTTTTGTGTCATTTTCATTACTGCAATAAATTCAAGTATTTTAATAATAACCTACACGACTTCTAATTTAAATGAATTATAAATTATTGTAATTCTAAGTTAAACTGTTGTAGTGTAGTGGTTCTAGTGACACAGAGTGTTAAAATACACGTTATAGGCCCTTCCACTAAATATACTTATAGGAATGCACTTAGCATTTACCATTTACTTGCCTGTACTATACACTACTTATCTGAGCACATAGTTATTAAAAATAGCAGGAAATTTGTACCAAAGAATACTAATCAGGGTATTTTTACGATAGGTAAACTAGTTTTGATAAAGGCTAACTTGTATGCACTGCTCGCAAAATGCCACTAAACTTAGCATACATCTTTATCAACGCTGAAAAACTAATGACGACTAAGGCTTTTCAGGCGCAGACATAGTATATTGAGTCAGTAGCGCAAGAACATCAAAAAATACCTTTCTTTAGATTTTTTTTATAAGTCGATTGTGGAACTTTTATATAACAAGTTTTAATACCAAATAACATGTTCAAATTTTTTGTAATTGTAATAACCATTTGATTGGTTTTGTCTACTGTCCATGTAAATTTGGCTGTAAAGCTTAGAATTTTTTACCTTACCTACCTAGATAGAGAAACTTTTTTTATTGTAAAAAGAAATACAAAAAATATATTGAACTAATAAACTAATAACTAATAACTATAAACAATTTGACAGCCTTTTTGGCGATGACAGCGATTTTATTCCGGTTCTAATGATCAAAGTAAAGTTACAGAACTGACTTCATGAACACGTTGTCTTGATGTTTTGGCCGCGGTCGGAGGCCGCACTGAATTTACATTTAAATTACACTTCGGGCCACTCACCAACTTCCTAACTTACGCGAACGTCACTTAACGGAGGATACCTTTTTGTGGCCGGCACTGTTTCGACTTCGTTTTTCTTCCTTATATAAACAAATAAAAAGCTATTTAAAAGTGAACCTTTGTTTGTCTGTGAGAAATCGTTCTTGGTGTGTTTTAGTATTGTGGTGACTAGTTCAAACTGATATTGATATTCACAGAAACTTAGCTTTTTTGAAGATTTTAAATGTACCTAGTAGGTAAATAGTTGATTAGCTTTCATTATCTCTACATTTAGAGCACTTTTTAGGTAAAACGACTACATAGAGCATAGTAGTAACAACGGCCAACAACTTAGAAAAACTGGAACACCTGAACTGTACAATCTAAATACTTAAGGCGACGGGTAGGGTGAAATTTTTCATAATAAATAAAAATGTCAATAACTTCCAAGTTTATTATTTATTTATTATATCTATACACACGTTAAACTTGTAATACGGCATAGTTTTTGCCGTGGTGGTTAAACTCTAGACAGTCAGCGTGGCAACGTCACAATTTCAATTTCAACAAAAATGCTGACAACGGCGCAAAACACATAATGAGCCGCGCACAGTTCGGATAGTCAAACTCTAAAGCAGTGCCTTATGTATATTTGCGAGCACACAGCAATCAAACACTTATAATTCCTAAGGCGCTACTCTTCTTCTTCTTTAAACACCTTAATGTAGAAATGTTTTCTTTAGAGTCACAAGATACGAACCATAAGAATAGCTGTGCTGAGTTTGGTACCAAACAAATCTGCCAAACCCATAAAAAATGGGATCTTAAACCACACTTTTGCAAAAGGTGTTGGTACTAAACTTACATTTAAAAGTAAACTATATCCAAGAGCACAAATTTTGAGTAACAATACACTAGTTCAATATATGTGTTATAGGAAATAATAAGTTTCACAACTCCACATGCTATCACTTTTTCTGAAAACAGTTTTCGGTTTCCCCAAAAACACGCATTTGGCTATACCCGTCACCTTAAGTTATAAGTTTAACCCTTTATTTGGCAAAAAAAAAAATGTTTTTTTAGATGAAACTATTATTGAAATTGTAATGTGTAAAGCCTAAAGATGCCCAGAAAAATAATAAAAAAAATCTAGGGATTACAGTTTTCCTGAAAAACCATGTATGCTACTACATACATTGCCAAAACCAGTAAGAATAAAAATCATAAATATGTATTGTTACTTTAATTAAAAACAAACATAAATGAAACTTTTTTATAAAAAGAGTTGATGGACATAGATTATGACAGCAAAGAACCAGGTATAATGTCTCTGCAACACTGTGATTGGCAATAAATCAGTAGCTTGTGATGCAGAAGCGACTTGAGATATAGGATTTAGAGTAACAGGAGTGGCAGGAGTTGCAGGCGTGGCAGGGGTTGAAGGCATTGTTGGAATGTCGCTTATTATCGGAATAGCGCTGCAATCGGGCTCAAGTGATGGATTCGGGTATACTTCTTGGAATACAGGCGTAAGCCGAAAATTCTCATCGGTTGAAGTTTCATCATCGGAATCGAATATATTCAATAATTTTACGGATCTCGCGATAGATGGGGCTGGGGAAGATGAGTCTGAATGCGAAACTTGAGCGCCTGATAAGTCACCATCGACCAAGCAAACAAAAACCCATAAATATAAAAAAATATATCACAAAAAGAAATCAAATAAATTGGCAATGTATGCTGTGGCATACAGATTTGTTGTGCAGTGATTCATTACTAAGTTGGCAATGTATGTCACGGCATACAAAGTTTATTATCAAATAAAACAACTAATATTCAAAAATATTGCCAAAATTATATAAGTGGTCACTTCACTATAATGTCACGATTGAATTATAAGTGTTTTATTAGAAATTTATGAGGGAAATGTATTAAAAAACAAATTAATACTTTAGTGAGCACAGCCGGCCTCTTTTGAGCAGACATTATGTCAAAAAATGACAGCACCAATGTCGCTAACACTCAAAATCATTTTTTTTCATAAAGATTTACTAGTTTATGAGCATAAATATTAATAATTATATCGAAATCATAATATTTCTTTAACACTTTATATTTTTTTAAAGTTTGTATGGCACAGCATACAATACCAAATTAAGGGATAAGTACCAAATAAAGATTTTTTGAAATTGAAAATTCAACTCTATAAAAAAAGTGTAAAAATTGATGGCTCCTTTGTAACTTTGTTAGTAAGACAATGAGTACTTACGTCACTACAAAAACATGCAATATCAAGTATCACTACCATAGAAATGAACACTAAATACTTATAGCGGTACACTGTAATAAATTCCAGACTGTAAAGCCTAGGTCAGACCAAAAACCTAGCGTAACTAACTAGCCGCAACAATTCACAAGTCATTAGTTGGAGCTTTTTGTTTCGTTAGTTAATTAAGCTCAGCTAACGTAATAAATTTATTTTTATCTTCAAACGCCCGAAACTGGTATCCTTTAGATAAATTGCACCCAAATTAAGTCACGGCTAGTGGTTTCGCCAAAAGGATCTACGGGAAAAAATTGACTTAGTTCAAAAGTAGTCGATAAAAAGAAATTGGAGCTAAACAGTAAAAGCTCCGTTGCCCTGCGCAATTAAGTAAAAATAATGAATTTTAAGTTTGTTTTAACTTACTTAAATTATGCCATCCATAATTTATTTGTAGGTAATAATAATATAATTTTATCTGTAGTTTTGTGTTTGCGAATTCAAATGAGTTATTCATTTCATTTCATGCCATTATGATGCCCAAAGGCGTTTTAATACTACTATTAAAACGAATTTATTGGTTTAATTGCTTAATAAATGTAGCGAGCTAGGTTAATGAATGTACAAAAATCACGAACTTTTATAAAACTAATAATGATTCAATGTCATGCTAAAATTATGTAAGAATAATTCATAAATAAAATTATTCCAAAATATAAACCTACCTGAACAAAAATCTGCTTGTTTCATAAGTACTTAGGTCTCATTAGAGCAGTAAGTATTCTAAAATGATTTATAAAGGCGATGGTCCATATGATACTATGTTTTGCCACTAACTACACTAAATGCAGTTCGGGTTAAAGAATCTTTATTTCTCAGAAGAATATAATGTACATTCGCTTATTGAGAAATAGTTATATAAAGTAAGTTTATGGGCTACGTACATACAAAATTTTACACAGTAATCATCGCACACTTTCGCACATTTATACAATTTTTTTAATTTATCTGTATGTGAGGGTAGTTTAGACTGCATACACAGGCAAGTTACGCAGAATGAGCAAAACTGGATGTGACATTAACATAGTGACTGTACATATTATAATAAAGTGAATACTTAGTTATTCAATGTAAATATGTATATATATATGTTGTTAGCATAATGTAGATATATTTTACTTTTAAATTAGTTTGTGTTATATTTGCATGTTTTTTTTTTGTTATTGTTATAAAATTATTTTAGATAGTGTAGTGATGATGTAGAATTTAGACTTTAAATGTAAATTTATTTTAGGATTTTTTTCTGGTTAGGTAATTTTCACTTTTATATCACTTCCTTTTTCGGCCACAGAGTTATGATTTTTGGGACACCTTTGACATATCTGATAGTTAAGTTGGGCTCGCCATTTTTGTTTCTGCATTTGAGTTCTTCAGTTAGTTTTATAAGGAATTCTTGTTGTTGCGGTGTTTTGTCGCAGTATACTTTCATATTGTCACAAATGATTTTGTTCTTATTTTGTAGTATTTTTTTGCAATCTTCTTGTGACTTAAGGATAACTTTGATGCCACGTTTTTTGTTCGGGTTAAACTTTCCTATTCGCATTACCAATTCTGGTTCAGAGCAATTTGGGCTGATTTGTTTAAGCACTTTTAATATTTCTTTTTGATCGAATTCATTCCTTTCTTCGCTTTGCATTGATGTTGGTTCAGGTATACCTGTCACGATGATGTTTCTGCTTCTTCTTTGTCTTTCATTAATTTCTTCTACTATTTCCTCTGTTGACGTCATCGAAGAAGATGCCGAAGAATCTTTTGTTGTCATTTTTAGCATTTTGATATCCGCTTCGAGAGTTTCAACCTTCTTTTTTGTATCATTTTGTTCTGTAATAATGTTACTGGTGATTGATTTTATTTCAAAAATTTGTTCTTTCATAGAAACAATTTCTAAAGTAATTTTGTCCATAAATTCCTTTTGAATACGACCAAAATTGGTTATTATAGCCATCATTTGTGACATCTGATTTTTTATCTCACTAACTTCAGTTTTAATTGTCAAAATATTTTCATCCTCATCCGGCGTCTTCCTTTTATTGCGACAAATGGGCCATTTTGAATACTCGCTGCTAGTTCTTAAATCAGGTTGAGAATCGCTACGACTTTCATTTATGCCACTTCCAGTAGATGATCGCGATACGTAACTCATCTTGATCTGTGTTGTTGTTGTTTTGGTAAATCGCGCGCAGGCTGGTCACTCCACTCACTTCACTGTGTACCTGCATGCGATGCGTCGATGGGTGCAGAGCGAGACGAAAATTGCAGGCTGTTCTTGTCACCCGAGGGGGTGAAGAGGGCTTCTTCGGGACCACCTTACGATCGCAACGTAGTTACTTGTGAAACTGGTTTTAAACTAAATTAGCACTTGTGTACATCATGTTTAGGTATGAAATTGAAATGAAACAATTATCAAAATTCTAAAATAATTTGACTGCACGTCTGTCTTGTACGCTGCCCTGAGTCAATTTTGATATTGGTAACTAACTCAAAAAAAAATAAAAAAATACACTAAATGTGTATTGCGATGCATTTCACGACGTAAACATTAGAAAACATGATATGTCACGCCTGTAATTGCATAAATAAGCAGTTAGTACCCTTCAAACTGGAACAAAGCGTGGCGGCAGAAATTGTAAGTGCTTTTCCGGACGAGCTAGCTTTTTCAAAAAGTTCTACTAAGGTTACTACAAAGTTTACCGGTTTTTACCGGTCATTTCGACATCACTAGTCCTAGCTTTAAGGAAGGCTTGTAAATAACTCAGACACTTGACGGTAAGTAGGCGAGTATAAATCACGGCGAAGCCTCCACAAGGCACTTTTTGCTAGTTTCAGCCGGCTGGTGTTGATGCAGGCATGTTTAGTGCTTAGCTTAGGTAATACGTTTTACCGCTAGCTTTTTTAGAAGTGAACACATCTACATACGGCACCATTTGGACTAGATAATGTGTTAT
Source organism: Ecliptopera silaceata (assembly GCA_932527185.1). Lineage (NCBI taxonomy): Eukaryota > Metazoa > Arthropoda > Insecta > Lepidoptera > Geometridae > Ecliptopera > Ecliptopera silaceata. Next base: position 11,361,871 of record OW052199.1, read on the forward strand.
TAGTACAAGTAAGTATAGCAATTAGAGTGGTATAGTACTGGTAAGCATTTCATTTTTAAAAAGATATTTATCAAACTAATGACTTATTTATGCTGTATGATTCTTATGTGAATTTAATTCAAGAATCTGACTGGATAAGCATTATTGCTGTTCCTATTTCTGCCACAAAGCCAATATGCCTGTATTTTTGTGTTCCTATTTGAAGAATTTCTAGATGCTTGAGCAGTTATAAGCGTGAGGTACATTATTAATGATGAAAGCAAGCATTGTAAGTTTATTATTATTTTCTCTCATAACATCGTCTTATATTTTACTGTACTTACCTAATAGGTCAAAATAATCTTCTGTTAATTCAAATTTGTTCATAAATCTCATAATAGAAACTGCAGCGATGTACCATTTACCATTACCATTGGAATGGAATGGCAGAACTGGCACTCGCCTTTATCCGAGCCGGCAGGCTGGCCGCTCGAGCGCTGGATTATTCAGCGCGACATCGAGACACGTCCACTCGAGTAATCAGCGCGATTGTGCCGAACGGCGATACGTTCTCGACGAACCACTACCACGAGCTCTTCGCATCTGTACCATCAAACAATATTTATATAAATCGTTTTTGAAATAATAAGGTCCCAAACACGGTTGAATGCGGTTGTAGACAGCGGTTGCTAGAGATGAGACATGGTTCCTAGTAGCAGTTAGCAAGAATGATACTTAAATTATTACACGAACCATCTTAAGATCGCTAAGAATGTTAAAATAAGTCGATGTCCCAAAATGTCCCATCTTATGTTAAGCGGTATCAACTCGTTATTTTGCATGATATGTGTGCAATAAATTATTTTTATTCTTATTCTAGATTTTCACTGAGAACGTTAATGTAAATCAAAATTCAATTAGGTAAACCTTAATCTCTTATCAACTCATTTAACCAATGATCAATTTTATCTATAAGATAAAGGAAGATGTTGTCTTACAAATTGTTAACGTAATTTATAGTAGGGTAGCTTATAATTTTCGAGATATTATATTGTAAAAAGTATTTTCGGTTCCAGTAGTAGTAGCATTCAACTCTATTCCAGGTTAACGGATTCGTCGCACACGTCCATTGCTGCAGTGATTAAACATGCTCTCCAAAATGCTATCACAGCCATACTTCTAAATAATTAGCTAACTTAAATTTCTTTGTAAAACTGGGAACATAAAGTTAATTAAAATAGAAGTGAAATTCATAAAGAACACATACACGTGACTTTTTCGTCTTTTTTTCATGAACTTTTGATGTTTTTATTTTCCAGAGCCCTTAGTCCGAGCTTGCATTTTAAAACTCCCTACTCTCGAGCCGAGAGTCGTCTCTCTGATCTCTCTCTCTACTTCTTACAAAAATATAAGGACATCCGAGAGACGACTCTCGGCTCGAGAGTAGGGAGTTTTAAAATGCAAGCTCGGACTAAGCCCTCTGGACAAGAAGTCGTATTGAAAGACGATCCCCCTAGACTTTGTGTTGCTCTCTGACTCTATATTTTTCTCTCAAAACTTCTTCTTCTTCTTCATATCGTGTCGATACTACAACTGTATTTTGTTGTAGCATCGTGTTGGAAAGATTAGCCAGACTAGACACTGTTTTACCGTGCCTAGCTGTTACCGGTGTGCGCCTCAAAACTCAATTGTAATGATACAATATAGTAATATATTATTTAAAAATAAAAAAATATACCTAACAGACTTAAAATAACGATTGCAGTTTTACAGAAAACCCACGTTTGTTGCCGCTAGCGCTGCGCTGTGGCATATCATTCTAATGGAGACTCTAACATCGCTCAATGCACAGACTGTCTGTTCAAATTAATAGGTTATTCGTTAGTTGGCAACTGAATATTGGAATATCGATTAAAATGGCGATTCGTTTGACTGATAATGACTAATAGATCAGTTTATGCATCATTGCAACCAAACTACTAATTGGTATGTAATACCTACCTACTAACTTTTATGTAGTAGGTACATATTATAATTTTTTTAAAGTAAGTACTTAAAAATACTTTAATATTCATTTTGAGTTATAAATTAGCACATAATTACTTTTATAAGACAAAAGATGTTTCTATGTTAAGTGTTACTATTTATATTTTTAGTAAAATATAAACTCATTAAACAGCTTTTCCTGTTCCAGAACCATTAAAACTTGATAAATACTTAGATAAAAAAGCATGCAGACTTCAGTAAGTTCTAAATAAAACATTCGAAGAGATATCTAAGCCCCATAAGCATTATATATGTAATATGCTATCAAAAGGTTCAAGAAATACTCGCAGAGTCAGAAGTGCGAAGTTCTCGCAAAGTATGTTCTACACGACAACACGATTTATGATCTAACGACCGCATAATAATACGGCTAGAACTACTGGTACCTTTTAGATTTTTCATTTTTATTGCTCTTTCCTTAACATAAAAATACTACCCAGAATATATAGTAACTAACTGGAACTTAGTAGGTCGGTTAGCGGGTTACTACGGTCTATTCCTTTTGTAAGTTGTAGCTATCACTTGTTTGGTTCCAACTTTGATAAATCCTTTTCTCAAATCAAAGTGTACATGCTAAATATATTCTTGATATTAGCAGACAAATAAGTATCTACATTCATGCCATTATACTGAAGAAACGACCCATAAATGAGGTTTTAAATGTGAATGGCTTTTAAATTTTAATCGCTTCCTCGTTGGCTGCTTATCACAAAACCCGTCACACTCGCTCGATGGAGCCTGCTTCTGGATCCACGCGGATATTACAAGGAAATTGGCCGCAAGCGAATGGATCCGAAACATAGTATTTGTAAGCTAGTAGCACTACTATGTAAAGTCTAGATTTGAGAGCTAACCTATGGTTAAGAGTCTCCTGGTGGATCTGAAGGAATTTTCGCCACAGAACTTAAGAACCTACCTACGGCAAATCAGATGGTAATAAAGAAATTCGGAGAGAAAACTGCATAATTGTATGATTACTTGATTATTTGTTGAAAATACGTTAAGATTAGAATATCCAAGAACTTAAGAACACCCGGTTTACTTAAAAATACTATCAGAACATTACGACCAATGGGACAAATATTAGTATGATCTTAACAATACTTGCCTAGGGGCCGAGGTGATCGAAATGGAATCAATTAGTGCAAATTTTAGGCTTTATTTTTATGTAACAAAATGAGTTACTGCTCTCAAATGTACAGTGGCTTGTAGATGAAGCAAAGCTCGGCTAATTGGGTAGGATATTACAAGCGTGTCACATATTCTCTGCTTGTTTTCTATCAAGCGCAGATTTGCAATTTCAATGATTATCGTGGATAGTACACTATTCTGTTTTTCTTTGTGATCTATTTACGCTTTTAATCTGGCTACGTGTAGCAAAACGAGGGTAATGAGTTCAAAAGTCTATTGATTTATATATCTGTCTATATGTAATGAACACTTGGTTAAACACCGATGTTCATTGAGTTATTTTTTCCTTTACATTTAGTTTCGTTAAGTTTTAGTTTCGATTCTTATGAAATATGCACGTGAAGTGAGTGAATGCTGGACGGATGATACAGGATAGTGGAGGAAGAGAACATATTGTACCGACCCCACCTAGTGGGATAAAAGCAAGGCGAAGACTTTTAATCATCAGTTCTGTAACAAGGACTCAAACCGTTACTAATTCTCTTGTACATAATTTTTAAGGAAGTGTACGTATACCACAAACTTGAGGCACTTTAATCTGCTTCGCGGTGCGCAAAATGTGGGTGAAATTAAATTTTCATCAATAAGTATTCAGCGTGTAGGGCGCAGTACGTGACTTGTATTGTAACAGCCCTTAAAGGGCTTGTTGGAGTGCTTATAAATGTAGGGAAAAGTATCGTGTACTTGACTGAAAAGTTATTATACATCTTAGTTGATCATGTTTCTATATTCAGGTACCATAGCCTATATTCAGACATTTTTTTATCTAAGATAGATAAAAAGTTTATATAATTGGATAATATGGAATGTAAATATATAACTTATCTTAGAACATTACAAAGGTATTTTTATTTCGGAAATAGTTCGGTTATTCAGGTAATCAAATCATATAATATACCAACTGACGAAAATCTTTAACACGTTTTAGCTTTACACTGTGTAGTGAGAAAATAGCACTTGTTTATAATAAATTTAATTTGGATACTTTGTGTATCTGTAAATGGAACGGAATTCTTGTGCATCATACCGCGAGTTTATCTCATCGTGTGCAAGAACCTCAAACGTTACGCATGCAAATTAAAATTAGGAATACTCGTTTACAAAGCTGTAGATCACAAGTGTTGGAGGCATTACAACATTACGTGGCATATAAATGTATTTAAATGATAAATGTCGTGTTTTACGTACTTATTATGTTGAAATGACTACCCAAGGACGTTTTTTACTAAGTATTAAATTAGACACAGGTAACAAAAATATTAGTTTTGGATTAAACAAATACATTACTTCTGTATATTTATCCTTTACTTTAATATTATATTCAAAAATTATTGTAAAATAAATAACTGGAAAAGCTGGCCATTTACCATAAATTATTATTATTATTTAGCCATTGCTGTCCCAAAGGCATCCCTTCCTCCACTCTGCGCGATTTAACGCTTTGTCATAAATGTATTGTAATAAAAACGTACTTAAAAATACAATTATTGTTCACAACATTTTATTATAAAGTACCTACTAAACTGTAATACAGAGGAAGCGACACATCTTTAAGCTACAGTTTACAAAACTAGTTAGCTGAATTATTCCTCCGAAGTGCCGTTGCAAAGCTCAAGTGTCTTAATTTCCTTCACAAGCAACTTGTTTCATAACTAACTGCACAACTCGACTGAATGCAAGCAATAAGGCATCTTCACGAACTTGTCTAATTACGTGACGTCATCTGCTTTAGTGACGTCACGTTTGAATAATATCTGTGTGATTAAATTCTTAAGAACTATGTGCATTTCTTCACCACTTTATAAAGAGTTGAAAATTTTAATAATAAAGGAAATGGCTTTGTACAAAACTAATATAAAAATAATCGAGATATTTAGAAGCCAGTTTTCTTTGAATACGCAGAAAAGTCTTTTGTAATTGTCTAACCTATATTTGTTTAGTACAAACTCATTCTTGATTTTAGATTGAGTACTAATCTCCTTTGATTTGCGATCTAGGGTCGGCTTAGCCTAGGCTGTAAATCTAGTTTCAGGTTCATTTGAAACTTTAATACCATTTGATGTGGAGTCTATAAATATCGTACGTTACTAGTTGAACCCTGACGTTGACCTTACTAACTTATCGGCCTTCCTACAAAATGTTTACCGTTTTATAACGACCACAAAGATCTAAAAGATTTCCTAATATACAGTAGGATAATCTGTCAGTCTTATGAATTTGAGTGACATTGCGCGTCAACACCCGCTCGACTGTGGAACGTTGCAGCGACACTGCGCATTGTACTCGTATCTTAGAAACACTCCCGTTAGTTTACGTTTACGAGTGTCGCATTTATTCGTGATTGCCTCCTAGATCTCGGTCGTAATGTTGGGTAACCGCTATCTATCAGTAGCAGACATTTGAAACTAAGGCTACATGCGCACAAAGTGGCTTAGGGGCTAAAGCTGGTATGAATGTTTTAGCTTTTGTGTCATTGTGGTTAAGTTCATTTTTTTTTTTAGCTAATGATGACTATTTAGGCTGTACCTTATCTTACAAGGAGACTTTTTTTGAAGAGCTTTTATAAGAAAAAAACGTGAACAATTTTTGCAACAACAGTAAACGTATGACACTGCGCGGTGACGCTGCAACATTCGACGGTTGAGCTAGCGTCAACGCGTTGTGTTACTCGAACACGATGCCGTATCAATACGTTTGCGATTGGCCCATTTAATCGTGCTCGATCCTCAGAACACTTCAAAGTCGCCAGTCACTGTGCATGACGAGTGCTTAATGCGTTCATAACCTAAAGCTAAACTGAGCCTGCTAGGCCTTGCTAAGTAAATAATTGATGAATCTACTCAGTTTTAGGGTACCGTGGGAATACTAACTTTGTTGATCTAATATTTTGTAACTTCGGAAAATAAATCGGATCGGTCTTGCGGTAAATTCATGTTCTTATATAAAAGTTATAAATGCTAATAAGTTATTTTGCAATACAAGCACTTTGAATGCGCACTTTAGGAAGTTTAGCTTCTTGTTAACTTCAGTTTAGTTATAAAATGTTTATGTGTGGTCTTAGTGACTGCTAAAAGAAAGTCTTCGTGTGTTTCAGTCAGTCTATATGTTTTAACTTCTAGTGTATTTATGTCAAAGTATCAAGTTTCAATATTTTTGAATCATATTACTAGTAATTAGACATTGCAAAAACATACAAATGACATCCTGTATTTAGAGTTGTGACTGACTGAAATTCCTGACATAAACCGAGTTATATTAGCTATGCTAAGCGTGTGATAAATAATGTATTTAATTAAACTAATCCCAGAGGTAGTTCGTCAAATAATTCCAGACCGATGATTGTCATCAATCCACTAATCCTGGTACTGTCATCAGCATATTGTAACAGTAACATTACAAACAAAATATGGATAGCAATCATGAGTAATTATAGTATTTTTTTTTAACAAATTAAATTATTTTTAATTATTCAATATAATTTTTGGCATCACGATTGCAATGATACTTGAATCTGAAACTATTTGAAAATACAAAACATGCTGTATTAAATATTTTTAGTAAAAGGCTGTTGAAAACAAATTGAAAACCTATACATTAGCTAGTTATTGTTGTAAGACGCATTTAATTAAACAAAAATACCAGTCTTAATCAATATGTTTATCAAAACAAGTTCAATTTCATTTAATTTGTGATGCTGACTGTACCAGGTATGATTTATTCTGTGATTCTCCATCATACAACGAGCCGAGGATTAACCAATTCACGGAAATGTTATTCCATATGGGAAACATTAGCCCAGAAGCTGGTGGTGAATTTACTACGCAAAACTAGTCAAAAATAAACGAGTAACGGCCGGTTTCTGGAAACCCAAATCACGATTGATCCGAGTTTGACACATAGTAATTATTTGATTTTTTCGTTGATCATCGTTCGAGAAACCGGCCGTAAATCATTCTACTTTTTTTGTATGACTTTTTGAAATCTATCTGTAGATATTTTGATAGTATGTCTGTGTGAAAATAGCTAAGATAAATTATAGACATAATATCGTGCTAAAACAGGAGACAAAATTGTTTGTTTATTTACAAATTTTGCATATGAAATATTGATACGAATTAAGAAGGAAGGTAATTAATTATGAGCAACCACTAATTATTCTTAGTTGTGATTAAGTTAGATAATAATCTGGCCATAAAAAAAATATGACATAAAATAACAACACCGAGCTTCTGTACTATTTCAAATTACTTTTGCATGTTTTCGGAACACAAACACTTCCCATAAAAGCAATAGGTAGCCATTGTGTTTGATCGAGCAGATATTTTTATTGAATAAAATACATTGCCGTTGGTTTTTAATTATTAGAAGAAATAAACTCAATACTATATGATTTTCAATATAAATAGTTAAATAAATAAATAATGATGGACAATCCACACAACATCATCTAGCCCCAAGCTAAGCAGAGCTTGTGTTATGGGTACTAGAAGACTGACATAAGTACTTAATACAATACATTACAAAGATAGATATTTTTTATTATACATATAAAATACCCAGAACACCCGGAATAAGTATTTGCAGATCGTACAAACATTTATACCAAAGCGGGAATTGAACCCGCAACCTCCGCGTCGCAGGCGGACCTTCGCCCACCGCGCCACAACGTTTCATTGTGAAGTTGGAATTTTAAAGTTTACTACTAAAGGCACTTTCGACAGTTTCTTAGGTACTTATCTATAAGTCGACAGAAATATCATACGTCTTCAGAACTTTAAACAAACAGCTTACAATTACTAATTATCAAGTCAAAACAAAATACAAAAATCAATCAGAATAGAATACCTTAGAAAAAATGTACACGTAAAACTTATGTCAACTTGTATTCACGCAGAAAGCCTTAATTTGTTAATATTATATTTTATTGATAAACAAAGTTTCAAGTCAATATAAATAATATAATAATATAAAACAGTTTTGATTTATATTATGTTTCTAGAGCCGCCCATCAATTTATATCCACTGCAGCAAAGCCATTACGAAGGCTTTCACGGACTTCAAGTGGCATCATTACCAGCGGCCATTCAACCAACAAAGGCCTTTCAGGTTAATCCTTTAGAATATTCCAGAAGGCTGATTCTCGTGTTAACTTGACAACTTTAAAGTTTTGCGAACGAAACTGAATTGTGAATTAAAAATGGAGTTGATCGTAAATCTTGTCATCATCCGATGCCTATTCCAAACCTTTTGGAAATACGATTATAATTTATTTTGATGGATGCTTTTTGGTTAGCATAATAGCAATTATAGTGACATATAATAAGTAAAAAAACTTATTGAATTTGAACACATAATATGGCATTTTAATGTTATCGTTACTATACATTGAAACTTTCCTTTGTTTTTTAATTTTTTTTTTTATTAATTATTTTTTAATGAGAATTGGTTTTCAGAGCTGAATGTCCTTTAAAATTGCAATTCTAATGAACTAATTCCATTATTGAAATCCGAGGGAAAATGCCGTTTTGTGCGGATCGAGTGCAGTCTCCATTGACTGCACTCGAATGCATGCAGAAGATTAGAATCATTCAGAACGGTTTATGAAAAGAGCTTTTATGCGGGCTCGCCATTTCGTATAACTAGTTATTTAAATCAATGAGCTTGAGATAGAGCAACGCTGAATAGAGAAACCAAAAACAGTATCTAGCATTTGTGAAATGGCTCACTTGGGGAAATATCTATTCCTGTCGTCAAGCATTGTTGGGATTTTGGTTCGTTCCGGATTAAAGGGTGTGGGTGCCGGTGAGGTTTTTACAAAGTCACGTGACGAAAAGCAAACCGTCAACTCCGGTATTGAAGTATGTGAGTGCACACTCTAAGCCTCAAAAAGTCCTCCTCTCTAAATGTCTCGGAACCATATTTTATCGAGTATTTCAATTCATCGTTATTGAATCATATTATGTGTTAAAATTCAATATGTTTTTTACTTTTATTGTTACTTAAATAAATAAATCAATATACATTGTTTATTAGCTTTCATGATATCTTCGGCACTAAGTATTTGACAAAACTAGATAAATTACTGTATAAAAATACCAACGTAACGTGGTAACGTCGTTTGCCTTTTTCATTCGTTTTGTTAATTATCTATCTTTTTGTGAGCAGGAAAACTTCGGAACCTTCAGAAGAATAATTTTTCACGCGACATCTGGCCCTTGTTTCAAATTATCAATTTCATTTCGTTTTCAACAGTTTCTTTTGATAAATCGCTTATTGTACCAACTTGCGATCATATTTTCTTTGGTATTCTAATATTTTAGCTTTTGCTTATTACTATAGTGTTACATTCCATCTTATAAAACGTTAGCGCAGACTTAATGTATTGGTTACCATACGTAATGATGACATAAAGTCAACGCCAACTTTTTATAAGATAGGGGGTTAGCTTATTACTTGGAAATAAAAAATAAACACTATAATTAAAAAAAATACGTTTATCACTGAGGTTTATTGTTTGTCAATCCTATAAAAAAATAATCAAAGTTATTTCCAAAAGTAATACATATAGTCCAGTCAAAATAGACTAAAATTATGACTTCAGTTTGCATTAATTCCCAACAAGCTGGATTTTTGTACAGGCCTTGAATACGTCATTATAAATGATATGTCAAAAGTCCCCATCGATCCCGCTTGTGCGTTGTTTTTTATTCGAGGTCAAAGGTCATAAATTTGTATTTTTTGCTTATATCTCTGAAACAACGAAAGCTATTGAAAAGTGGTTCAGGCAAAGTTTGTACATCGTAAAATTGTCTACAAAAATACCTCAACACTTTTCTTCTACAAAGCATTGCTTTCGAGATATAGTGACTTTAGACCGCAGGAAAATCGTCGAAGATGCTGCGTTTTTTTCATTTCAGCCGTTTTATCTGCTTCATTGCCACAAAACAAACAGTATTTCTTGAAATTTACTGGAAGGGGTGATGGGTTCGATGGGTTAGTCCTCCTCCAAGGTAATAAATCGTCTTTTGTTTCAAGAAATACTGTTCGTTCTATGGCAATGAAGGAGATAAAACGGCTGAAATGAAAAAAACACAGCATTTTAGTAAGTTTTCCTGCGGTCTGAAGTCACTATATCTCAAAAGCGATGCTTTGTAGAAGAACAGTGTTGAGATATTTTTGTAGACAATTTTACGATCTACAAACTTTGTCGGAATCATTTTTCGATAGCTCTCGTTTATGACTTTTAAACGCAAATTTATGACTTTAACCTGGGTATTTGCGTTTTTCGCGTATATCTCTGAAACAACGAGAGCTATCGAAAAATAGTTTGGACAAAGTTTGTAGATCGTAAAATTGTCTATAAAAATATCTTAACACTTTTCTTCTATAAAGCATCGCTTTCGAGATATAGTGACTTTAGACCGCAGGAAAATCTACTAAAATGCTGCGTTTTTTTCATTTCAGCCGTTTTATCTGCTTCATTGCCATAGAACGAACAGTATTTCTTGAAACAAAAAGACGATTTATTACCTCGGAGGAGGACTAACCCATCGAACCCATCACCCCTTCCAGTAAATTTCAAGAAATACTGTTTGTTCTGTGGCAATGAAGCAAATAAAACGGCTGAAATGAAAAAAACGCAGCATCTTCGACGATTTTCCTGCGGTCTAAAGTCACTATATCTCGAAAGCAATGCTTTGTAGAAGAAAAGTGTTGAGGTATTTTTGTAGACAATTTTACGATGTACAAACTTTGCCTGAACCACTTTTCAATAGCTTTCGTTGTTTCAGAGATATAAGCAAAAAATGCAAATTTATGACCTTTGACCTCGAATAAAAAACAACGCACAAGCGGGATCGATGGGGACTTTTGACATATCATTTGTAATGACGTATTCAAGGCCTGTACAAAAATCCAGCTTGTTGGGAATTAATGCAAGCTGGAAAGTCTATTTTGACTGGACTAATATCCTTTGAAAAAAAAATCGAGTAGAATAATGCATATGCTTGCCCCATCACTTGCTCAAAAAAAACTCTTTGAACCGTATTGCTATAAAACAAAGAGTTTTAATTTGAGTAAATGCCATCTCTATTATGAATGCTCCAATTCCAATATTAAACATGTTTAGACGATATTCAGATCTCATTTGTTTTACCGTCTTTTGTTTTTTGCGCTCATCACACAACGAGATGTGAATCCACAGCTCCCACATTTGCAACATTCGCAATAATTCAATTACCCAAAGCCGGCGGTACAAGCTCCGAGGTAAGTAAACAAGTACCCGCCGATGTATTTACTGGGACAATCAATGCCACTGGTAATTCCCCGTCGACGCTGTAAGCCCCTGATTTATGCAAGCTCTCGATGTAATAACCACGAGTGCCGAACGAGCTGTTATGTATTTCTAATTATATTTGTAGAGTGTAAATCTGTTGAAGATGCGAACAAAAGCTCTATAACGGGTTGTAAGCTTCTTGGAAACATTAATGAATCCCAATGATATTCTATCCTCCAGAAAAGACACTGAACTGACAGATTTAATATAATTTCACGTAAAAAAGTTTGACTATATAATATTGTTAATTAAAAATGGTAGTATTTAAGCAAAATGAGAAATTCCAACAGTTCAAATAAGCTTTTGCAATCAAAATTATAATTGCGTACCCGAATGCCGAGAAATATCGGCCGACCGAGCCCAATCACGCTAACTATTTGACCCGAGCGCGATTAGCCGAACTAGTTATTGTACCAGATGGTCCAATAGTCGCTAACCTCTGCCCAAAGTGTCACGTGACACAGATCTGGTAGTACTTCCTAAACCTACCTTGTCACAGTATGAAGTCAATGCAGAGTAGTAACGCTCTTATTGTGCTTCGTATTTTTAACCGGCGATTCAAAATGATTGTTTAAATATAAAATTTGTAAAACAATACACATTCAAACCGTATTATTTGCTACTTTATATACAATTAAACAACAAAAAGACAACTTACTTATTTTAGTTACTTGAGACTTTGTGTTTTATGTATATATATCATATAGTTTTTTTATTTATTTACTTCCTTTAATTAAAACGACTAAAAATGCCAATTACAATAATTAAAGATAGTTAATCTTCTTTCAAACTTCAAATTCATTTATTCAATAAAATCACAAGGATCACTTTGAAACGTCTTACATACTAGATGATTCTAGGCGCCAGTTCGTCGCGACCAGTGTCTAGAAGAACTGGTAAGAAACTAGACCTGGATTCTAACATTTTTTTCATAATGATCCTTCTTACAATTGTTTAACAAAGTTGGAGCTAGTTCGTCCCAAGCTTGCTTGTCTTCTAAATAGTCAGATATTTTATAATATGCTTTTGATAAGAGTTTTCGTTTTATTACGTTTTTGAACTTGCCAATCGGCAATTGACAAACATAGCTTGGGACTATGTTATAGAAGCGTACACATTGCCCTTTAAAATATTTATTTACTTTGGTGAGCCTAGTAATGGGAACAGCGAGTTTATCCTTATTTCTTGTGTTAACATTATGATTGAAAATGCTTTGAAAGCTTAACTACTGTACAGTTTATAAATTGTGCTAGGGTGACATGTAAACGGTTAGAAATATGTATGCTTTGCATAGATCACATTCCCTATGGAACCCGCTCCGTGATAAAGTATGGCAGAATGATTGCTAGTAATGCGACGATGAAACACCTGTTGAACGCACCAAAAATGGGCACAAGTTTATTTTACTATGAAGACACTTTGCAAGTTTTATTACATTTTAGAGTAAGTGTGGTTACTTTTTCGGTTGACACAAACTAGAGCTTATTTCTATCTGTTTAAGTAAATAATATATACGGACATTTCACGCAGTACACTCTATGCCCAAACTAAACAAAGCTAGTCTAATCAATATTTAAAATCATTTCACACATCACGCTCTTGTCTCAAACTGAGCAAAGTACCTGGCTGTACTATACTACTACTGAAGATTGCCGATATAATACTTAAAATATTTTTTCCATATACATATAGTAACACTCTTCTTCTTCTGTGGTCGGCACTTCATGACTGAAGATCGTGATCGCTAATGGATGTCTTTGACGACGTCATGGAGTGAACGGTCTGCCTCCAGCGGTTTCTGTCTGTGGCCATTCGGACTACTTCGCAAAACTTTCGTCCACCTTCTTTTAGTTGGTCCGTCCATCGGGTTGGAGATCTACCGCGCGATCGTTTTCCCTCAACGTTACCAACGATCACTAGTTTCTCCAAGTTTTGGTCGCCGCGTCTGGCAATATGGCCGAAGTAAGAGAGTATACGGCGGTGACAAATTGTGGATAACCTATCTTTCACTTTTAACTGCGTAAGAATTGACACGTTGGTGCGCTTAGCGGTCCACGATATTCGCAGCATACGTCTCCAACACCACATCTCAAACGCATCAATTCTTTTCCTCTCTCTTGATAAGATAGTCCATGTCTCGACGCCGTATAAGAAAATAGGAAAGACTAGTGCTCGGACTAGACGCATCTTCGTCTTGCATGATATTCCTCGGTTTTTCCAGATACCATTCAACCGAGTCATTGCGTCTCGTCCCATGGCTATACGACGCTTAATTTCAGGCACACAACTGCCATCATTGCAGATATAAGAGCCCAGGTAAATAAAATTGTTCACTACTTCAACACCCCGGCAGCTATTAGAGCCAGAAAGGTGGCCTCCTCGGTCAACTATCATCAACTTTGTCTTGCTTTTATTGATAGATAGTCCCATGGCCTCACTCTCAACCTCCAGACGATGAAGTAGCACCTCCATCTCTTCTACTGATGTAGAAATCAACGTAGTATCGTCAGCATAGCGAAGATTAGATATTCGTTTTCCACCCACTGCAAATCCACCATGCCAATGCTCTAATGATTTTCGAACAATGTATTCTCCATAGATGTTAAAGAGCAATGGCGAAAGTATACAACCCTGTCTCACACCTTTCCTGGTTTTGAACACATTCGAACAATCAGTGTCGACACGAACAAAGGAGTGGTTGTTAATGTACAAGCTGCTGATAAGTCTAACTAGATGTTTCGGTACTCCCATTTCACAAAGGACCTCCCAGAGTTTATCCCATCTAACGCAATCAAACGCCTTGGCATAGTCTATAAAACACATAACAACTGGAGTATTAAATTCACGACTTTTCTCCACTAATTGCCTTATGTTAAGAATCTGTTCCCGAGTACCCTTTCCTTTAACAAATCCTGCCTGCTCTTCTGGAATTTGATAATCGAGAAAACTCTTAAGTCTTTGATTTATAATGTGTAGCATTACTTTACTCGCATGAGGGATAAGGGCTATAGTTCTGTAATTGCCACATTTACTTTTAGACCCTTTTTTGTGTAAAGGGATAAATACGGATTCCGTCCATTCATGGGGCCAATGTCCTGTTTTCCATACTGTGTTACATATCATACTGAGTAACACACTAAGTACTGCCATTACAAAAACCCGGAACACGTATACGTAAAAGTAGGTACGTTACGTTATAACATTGCGATCATATAATTGGTTTTGTATTGTAATGAGTACGTCACCGTATCTCGAGTCGGAAAATTAGTAACGATTTAAATGGAAATCGAGTCGAATGCGACGCCAATCGAATAATGATCATTATTAATTTTTGCAATTTCAAAAGACTTTTTTATGAAAAGTAACTAATAATATCAGATTTAAAAAACATTGAATTAACTTTGTAATTTTTATTATAATTAGGTGTAAATTGACAAAACCGTTCAAGTTGAATCACAACTAAAAAAACAAAAATATAATTGCAATAGAAAATACATTTTAGTTTCAGTAACGAACATCAGTTTCCAATAATATTCCAAAAAGTAATTTCGCAAAATATCAAATTACTGAAATATATTGGGGGCTCTATAAATCACAATTTTGTGACTTTTGATGTATCCCTGCCCAATTTATTCATATTATTATCGAATAGAAGAGAAATGATGGCAGTAAAAATGGTATTTTGCTGGGTTCAGTAAAGTTCAGTTATTATTAAATTTGACAGGTGTGCAGAGTTTGGGACGCACCTGGCTTAGGGCTAAACCTTAAAACGTCTTTTATACAAACCGTCATATCGTTTTGAATTACATTGAGCAGTGACACGGTCACGCTAAATTAAAATTACATAGCAGCCACGCAGTGTAACTCCAATGTTAAAAGTGAATCTTCGTCTAGTATTTTTCGTAGTAGATGCCTTGGTTTATAGATATTAGAATAAATCATCATTTTGTGTTCGCCTTAAGGCCGACGCGGCTGTCGGCCCTTATTAATTAGCTTTTGTTAGTTTGGGGAATATAATTAAAAGCAAGATGGCACCTGGCTTAACCTTACCAGTATTAATAAAGGATCAAGAACAAAATCAGAGTATATAAATAAGGAACCAATCTACAAAAGCACATTTAAATAGACTGATCACAAACTACTTTCAGAATATTTCTTTAGAGCTCCTAGAACTCACATATTACATGCCTTAGAAAAATAAATGCTCTAGCCTTAATCTTCCCACAGCTGGGCAAAAGCCTCCCTCAAACCCTTCCGCTTATACTTATGATAAATAAATAATATATATTTCTTTTAAATATCCTTTGATACATAAAGTGGAAAGCAAAGCGAAGAACTCTAAGGAATAGGTTGTGAGAATTTCGTTAGATTAATTTAAATGTTTTAATTTAATTTTTAAAGCGTAAAGAATATCTTTATTTCCCGGATAAACATAAACTTAGATCATAAATTGCAACAAATCTGTCCAAATAAGCGAAAGTAAACAGAATGTTCCCATTATCAAAGCACTTTGTTTAGCTTTTCAGGCATTTTAAATACTTATCTCTAATCTCACGATATCATTGGACATTTGAGCAATTAAAAGTTAGGCTGGATGCCACAGTTACCATACAAACAGCTGGCCATCTAGATCCAGTCTTACACTAAACGATAAACATTAAGCAGTAAAAATATTTTTCGTCACTGCACACGCGCCTCAGCGTCTACGAAAATGCTACACAACGTCTACAACGTAGCACTTGTGTAGACAAAAACTCTACTCGAGTGCTAAATCGAGAATTTTTCACTTACTATTGTGATTTTTACAAAAGAAATACTGTAGTAAGCAATGATGCAGCTATTTAGCAATGGTCTGTGCCACAGTCATAAATAAGGAAAGCAATTAAGGGGAGACACGTTTAGGCAGAAAACAAACAAATTAAAGAGGACTCGGAAAAATTACATTCACCTTAAAAGAAAAATTTCAGGCTTTTTAAGGCTAAATTAAATGTTTGTTTATATTTTTATGGCTTTTTGGTTAAAAGCTTAAACAAAAAATAGAGATAAATAAAAGCCTTGATCTTTTTAATTAATTGTTGTTTTCCGAGTTTATTCGTTCCTAAAAATGTTTTTAATGATATTTATTTTAAAAGCACTTTTTGACTTTTTTCGTAAGTACTCTAAAAATTAATTAAGTTACAGAACGGCCAAATTAGTATTTCTCCGTTTACTAACGTAACATAAACTGAATAAGAAACTTGGTTTACCGAGAAAAGAGTCATATTATTTGGATTAAAATGTATACTTTTAGATATAAAAAAAATATTTTAAATTATTATTTATTATATTCCTTTTTTTTATTTCTTTAATTCTATGATTTAAAACATAACACAGAAAACGGGTATAAATTAAACTGTAAGTACATTGTAAATAAAACCGTGTACATGTGAAAAGGCAAAGAACAATACTTACATTAGCGCGTCTAATTAGATTGGCGGATAAAGTAAAGACAAAATGAATAACAAACTTAACAATGCTGGGACGACATTATAACAATTGTATTCATTAGACACGAAATGGTTTTTGCCTGGTTTTGGAATCGACCCTGTATACGTGCATCCAATCGCACTTTGCAGCTTTTGATAATCCAAAATTATATTTTTAAATCTATTGAATACTATATAGGCTGATAAATACTCATTTTTCGATAAAAAAACTAAGGTCTACGATATACTTAATGTAGGTACTTATGTAAAATACACAGTCAAGTTTAGCTGTCATTTATAAATGTCAAGTAAAGGAAACAAGTTACATTTTCATGTTCCTACATATTAAGTTATTGTAAATTAACATATTATTGTGTTTTTTTTTCAAAATGCGTTAATTACATTTATTTAAAAATATTATCCCCCTATGTTATAAAAAGTTTGCGTTGATTTTAAGTCATCATTACGAACGGTAATCAAAACATCAAGTCAGCGCTAACTTTATAAGATATAGGTACCATATGTATTTGGTTTATATAATATTGAATACATACTACAAAAGTCGAACGAATGCCTTGTGTTGAGGGATGATCCTAAGTGTAATTAGATTGTGTTTATTTGGTGTAAACAGAAATTAAGTTACGAGACAACTTTACCGAACCAACGAAGTCTAATTCGTTTGCTGTGACACTGGTGCTTTTTATGACACCCTGGGAAATACACGGAGCCTATTTGACAGCTGTGAGACATGGGTCAGATCAATGCAGGGCTGGAGCTTTTTGACCACGACCTATGCGTTAACTTAAGTGTACATACATATTTAATTTTTGTAGTTCGGTTAATACGGTTAAGACAGGCGTCACAGCCTGGTAGTATCTCCGCCTTCCATGCTGTGGGTCGTGGATAAGATTCCCACCTAGAGTAAAATATTTGTGTGATGAACATAAATATTTGTTCTGTATCTGGGTGGTACTATGTATTATATGTATGTATTTACAAAAAAATATGTATATGCGTATTCAGCAATCTAGTTCCCATAGTACAAGCTATGCTTAGTTTGGGACTAGAATGTGATGTGTGAATTGACCGTGAATATTTATTTATTTACTTAAAGTGCATAACACTATTCCAAAATGTTATAGTCTTAACTTAGTATATTATGTTGTGATTGTAAGTGTAATTAAGATTAATAAAATGATAAATGTGCCAATTATCATTAACTATTAATTTAACTAACTAATGACTTCACTGAAAATTGGTGTTAAAGACTTTTGTCAAAAGTGCCGAAATATAAATTGGATTCCTTCAAAGCTGTTTAATTTCAATTCTGTTTTATTAGTCAAAGCCTCCAGCCGCAAATTGACTAAAGCATTTCTGTCTAGAATATTTAGTCTTCGTGTAAATTGAAGTAGAGGCGCGGTTAGTGGTTACTGACGGACTCATTTATTACCATTTCAAGCTGGATTTTGAAAGACTAATTGAACGAACGAGCGAAGCGTGCACATTACTTAGTGGTTACGTTAAATAGCCAATAACGTAATAATAGTTAAAATAATTAAATGGGTAGTGATAACCCATTTTTGAAATGAATATGTGTGAACTTTTGTCAATGGTAACGTGTCAAGACGGTGACAGAACAACCGATGTATTGTACCTATCTGTAGGCACATCATTTTTGAATCCGAGTGTAGCGGCGGAGGCGTGTGCGTCTTTAGAATAGTTTATGTATAAAATATTTTACACGATGACATGTAGGATTAGGGCGATGTAGAACGAACAAGCAGAGTCAGCTCTTTAAATTGTAAGTCTTCGTGCGCGTGCTTGAATACTGACCGATACGATGTTATGTGACTCGAGCAGTACACTAATATAAGTCCAACTTGTCATTTTTGACATCTATATTTATTCATTTTTAAAACAGGAAGTTTTTTACGTAAACTTGTAAACGAGGGATTCTCTCCAAAAATATGTGTTTAGTATTTAGTTTTAGTAATAAATCAACAATTCAGTTGAAGGAAAAAACCATTGAATCTATAAACTTTTCAATTTTCCGTTTTCGAGTAATTTAATATCCGAGCGAGAATTTGTTTCAATACTGATTCGGACCTGAAATATTTGATATTATTGGGCTGATATCGTGTAGTTGTCGTGTCGGAGGCACTAATGAAGCAGTCACCGGCCGCGTTCAGCCCGAGTTAATCCTCCCAAGTTTTATGGCAAGTAGACTTTTATTGTCGAACAGATGAGGTTATTACGCTACAATGTAATGTTCTTATGACGGTTTATCGCTCAGAAATGATAGTCGCACTTATTTCACAGTTTTATTCAGCAGTTAAGTTTATGTGGCCGTCTGCGCTTTGTATGAACGTTACGCTTCAAACGGCGAGGTAAGTTGAATTCGGTGGCTTTGTGAAATTTATTAAGTTGTATTTGAGTTTAGAAAGTTTCTTTGGAGGCGGTTTGCAAGGTGAACATTATTAGCTAGGATAATCGTTTTCCACCGACCTTTTGTACGATTTTTGCAAAGTTTCAAGAAGTGAATTCACCGGTAAAGTGTCTTCATAGGAATAAATTATTATTATATTTTAGCTTAGAAGTAACTGCTTACGAGTATATCAGCACATTGCGTAGCGTAAGGCAAGGTACAGGGTCCATTGCTTTAGAGACATAGAGCTTTATTATTACATAACAGGGACGACAACCAATGGACTTTATCGGTTCTTGTATCACGTACTTACAGAACCGATCCAAATAGTATGGCTACAGAGCGGCGTCATAATGAAATTGTACAACGCTGGCAAGTTGCCTCTCAGATGTTAGCAGACGAACTGGGAGTTTGAGAAACAAGTTTGTTGCGCTCTTAGAGAATTAGACCGAGGATATTGTGATACCTAATAGCGGGATTATAAGATGCCTAGCATTTATAATAATAAAAACACTAAAATAATACACTAACACATCTGTCTGTTGCTAGGCAAATTTAATTCAGCAGTGTTTTGTAAGACGACGATATATTTGAAGTAAAGTTAAGTAGTTAGCCTTCAAAGAAATTTTATTTAGAAATTAATCAAAAATACGTATAAGTGGTCAACATTATATAACTTTAGATAAGATATAGCTTCATAAGACTGCCTGTTTTCCTTGGAAATGAAATAAATAAATACTAGTTAGAACCGGAAAAAACTGAGCCAAACTTAGGTTATTCATAGTACAGTTTGTATTCTCATACACTGACCATTATTTTATGTTAATTGATGATGTTTTTATATATAAATCGCGGTTTCAATGTCACTGTGCGCCGATCGGAGTGCGGTCGAGTGGTCTGCTCGAACTGAGAACTGTATCGAGGCAGCTTTGCTGCAACCGGCGCTGCAAACTAATATAACTGGACATTCTAATGATGCATTCACTTCATCATCATCATCGGCAGCCCGTACTAGCCCACTGCTGGGTATAAGCCTCCTCCCTCAATCACCACTTTTTCTTTAATTGGGCCTTTTGCATCCAGGTACCCTGTACGGCAACGATATCGTCCATCCATCTGGCTGTTGGTCTGCCAAGGCCTCTTGTATGCATTCACTTGTACAGACCAAACTTGATTCTACAATGGTTTAGATAATCATGCTTTTTGTGTTTTTTTAAACTAATTAACAGTATATTTCGATTCTATCTTCTATTTCTATCTTGCAAAATACTTATATCTTTATTATCCCGCTATTTATGGTTAATTGTTCTAGAATAAATGATGACAAGTATTAAACTTACGTTGCGCTTTGTAGTGCATTCGCAGACACTCTTAGAACTCCATAATAATATATCTCACTTAAATCTACATTATGTACGATTAAAAACGGTTGTAACATTGCCTAAAAAGTTTTTCAATTTAACTAATGTACAAAAAATAACCTAAATAAAAGAGCTGCAGTAAAAACGTGTAGTTCCTCCGTTATAAATTCAAACAGCGGCCGACATAATAGCCCGAGGCGTTTATGTGCCCATGTTTATGCTAAAACGTTTACTGTAGCGCTGACCTATATCAGAGTATTACATGCAACGCCTTCAAAAGTATCCATACAAATCCGCATTCGACTTAAACTTCTTTACTTGTATTTTATCACGATACTAGCTGTCCCGGCGAACTTCGTACCTCCTTAGAGAGATTTTTTATTTTTTTTCTGAGAGGATTTCTTAATTTTTTTTTCCGTAAGAACCTTGTACAGAGTATTAGAAAAATACAAAAAAAACAGCCAAATCGGTCAAGCCGTTTTCATGCTATGTCGTGACAACGGAAAACGGGTTTCATTTTTATATTATATAGATTTCTAGAAAATAAAAAATAAGCTTTTTCTGACATTGAACACTTTGCTATCTGCCGGTTGCTTATTTAATTTATTACCGTAATTATAACCAAGTAAAAACTCAGACAGAATAAAAGCTTTCATATTGAATTTAAAAAATATAATTAGGTACGTATTGTTTTTCAAAATAATGATGTTACAGTCTAGTGGATTTGATTCATAACAATTTGATTAAAAATTCCTTTTGTAAGTTTTCTTTACAGCCATTAGGTACTCGTACGTTTTGAGCTAGACTTTTATGTGCCTATTCAATTTAAAATATTAAAGTAATTTTACTAAACTCTGTCATAAATGAAATTATTTATTATAAATGAGCAATCAGTAACAATTCTGTAATTTAATTTCTATTGAAGACGTTATAACTCATTTGAATTTTTAAAAACTTGCTTATTTTAAGATCTTTTCTGAATTACTGATAATTCCACAGCTTTTTTATCAAAATGTTATCGAATAGTAATAATAGTAGTATCGAATGGTATAAGTACTAATATGTCAATGTGTAAGAATAGTTGCGTGTACAACAAATCATCATCATCATCATCGACCCATATTAGTCCACTGCTGGACGTAGGTCTCTCCCAAGACGCGCCACTGAGCCCGGTCTTCGGCTCTTCTCATCCAGTGTTTGCCAGCTACACTCCGCAGATCGTCGCTCCATCTCGCCGGAGGGCGTCCTACACTACGCTTGCCTAAACGCGGCCCCATTCTAGTATCCGTTTGCTCCAACGGTTGTCGGTCTAGGAAGAAGAGCTAGGAAAATAGATAGTTTAAAACATTTCAGTGAATAAATGCAGCTTTCATATTGTTCGTTGATGTCGTCCGCAGTGCGTCCTGTCGATATGACGGCACCGCAGCGCCGGCTGGTATCGCTTCCGCTCGCCGATAAACTGTCGCGTGCATGGCTTTACAACTTTATACAATACTAGCTGATCCGTGCCCACTTCGTTAGGCATAATTCGACCGTTTTTTCTCCGATTCACTTTGCAAAACGGACTACCACGTAAAAGCCTTCTTATTTTTCGGTTTTTTACATAACCTATGACACTCAATAATGAGGCTTTCTATTGGTGAAAGAATTTTTAAATCGGTTCAGTAGATCCCGAGATTACCCCTTACAATTTAACAAATACACAAACTTTACCTCTTTTTATTATTAGTATAGATAAATATATTAACACATATAAAAAATATATTAACACAAATAATATTATGGTTCATACCAAACAATCTATACTCGTACTATTACGACTATGACTAACTATTTTGAATAGTTTCTAGAAACACTCATAAACACGTTGCTTTTGGACACTTTGGTAGATATGTTTCTTGTAAGCACTACAACTAAAAAAACTGATTAATTTAACCTCTGCTAAAGTTAGTAAGGCATTTTTAATGTAAAAGTACTAAAAGTATTATAATGCAATGAACCTAACATTGATTGCTTATTTGTCTTTTAATATCATCGCATTTATATCAACGATATTTTAGTACATTAAAATTACTTTGATAGAAATCTTTAGTATTAAAACATTATTAAATGGGTAAATCATGTTTACGTTCAATTTTCGGATTTAGTAGATTTGGCAAGTCACGCGAGCTTAGTTCAGGTCAGTGTACCAGCATGCTACGTATTACAATTCACTATAGAACTGAAATAAGGTTTACTATTCTTACGGAAAACTTTAAAGACGTTTTTGTTATTATTGGAACCAGTAACCGACGTACTCGGTCTGAATTAGCAATACCTTCCGTGCTGTTAGTCGTCGGTTCGATTCTCACGACTTCGATTTCTAAGAACAAATATTAGTGTGATGTCATAACATTGATGTTTGTTTTATGTCCAGATACTTATAAGTATTCTATGTATGTATTTTCGATAATTTATGTTACGTATTATTAATCTTTAAATTTTTAAAAAGCCACTGTCTAATTAAGTTATTAAAACGGTACTAACCAAATTATAATCCTAAAATTCATCTTGCTTGCTGGAAATATCTCGACAGTCTGTAGTTGGTAATGTGGGAGTGTGGCACGCTGTACAACGTAGAATGTGGTCATTATTCAAAGTGACAGCGTTAAAGCGCTTCTGGCGTCTGTTATGCCCACAGACATAGTATGAACTGAGTGCTCCCTATCCAGGTATGAAGTAAATACGACAAAGTGTGAGAGAGACAACACAATCGTGCTGCTAGTAGACCTACAGAAAAGAGACATGTCTCTTTAGGCCTGGAGGTCTGTTGGTCTTGGCCGTAGTATATGTCAATTTCGTGAGGCTATTGCTTAGTCTATTATGTATATCTATGGTTAAATCTCGCACTAGCGGTATACTAGAAGTTCACATCTGTAGCTACTACTGAATTTCTTAGTAATTAAACTTTAGACTTTAACTTTATTTTAGAGTTTAATTACTCGACTAATTGTGGAGTAGACGGGGCAATTGAAAATGGACGAAAACTTTTGATTGCCGGAAGAGCGTGTTGTCGGTTCGAACTTCGCCGTGTTTTAAAGAAACGTCCGAATTAGCATAGATAATGCGCATTTTCAATTAACTATGAATTCAGTATTTTATTCAAGGAACTTGGTTCTTTAGAAGTTGGAACTTTGTAGTTCGCTCACGAGTTCCTTTGAGAAACTGTTTACTGAATCAGTAAGGCTTGTGATTTTAATTTGTAAACATATTATTGAAATAAATACTCCACTTATTTTTAATTTATTATGTAAATCATCTGAAAAATTATATTAAGAACTTGCGCGGTTTTTTTTTTTTCATTAGGTATTGGAAAAACTGGCGGCTCACTTGATGTTAAGCGGTGTTTCTTGTACTCTACGTATTACACCACTATGAGTGGTGAAGTATGTTGTACCGGCACTCATAATAAACTTTTGGAACACCGTCAAGTCTAGTAAACAAAATTGTTTGCCTGCTTTTGGCAGTAAAAATATGTTTCGAGACCAATTTGCATTTAATTAGAGTTTTCCAGGTGTTGTAGGTTCCAGGTGTGGAAACAATCTGGGTTATCTACGAAACTCGGCGGCGGTTTTACTACGCTTACGTTTTAAAAACGCTTTTTCATACCATAAGGGGTAATAACCTTTGGGATTTCGAACAAACTAATATTTTACCAAAAAATAAATAAAAGTACTTACCTTAAAGCAAGATTAAAATGTAACAAATTTTAAATTCCACTCAAAAGTCAAAATGAAAACCAAAAGCAAAAGCTTTTGGTTTTCATTTTGACTTTTGAGTGGAATTTAAAATTTGTTACATTATTCACAAAATTATGTTATTCACAAAAGTGAATAACATAATTTTCCACTTACGGGGCGCGAGCGGGGACATGGGATCACAATTAATGTTAAACAGCTCTTTCAATTCACTCGATTTTGAATCAATTTAATGCTTTGTTCTGTATTGAACCATTCGCAGTAATTGTTGCTGCAACTCAAGATAGCCTCATTTAATCGCCACTCGTGTTATATCAGTTTAAGACTTTCATTACACTTCTCACCAAACCCTAAACCTAGGTCTTCCTTGAGGTACGTTTTTTTGATCACTTTTGTAAGTAGAAACCGATTACAGAAAATTTTAATGGATATTGCATTTTTTACTTTTTTAGCAGTTAATGAGATTCTGTTCTAAATCATAAATCGCAGGTTGTTTAGCAGGTGTATTCAAATCGTGGTGATTTATATACAGAAGTCGCAGTGTGTAACTGATCTTAAAAACAATAAAACATAAATCCTAATCTTCTAAAGCTTTAATAGGTACTAGAATCGAGAATGCAGCTTTGCTGCTGAATAATAGATAGCAGCTTTAAGGCCGCCTTTCACTGTAACTGATTAAAATTAATTCAACAAACCATATTAATTGACTTCATTGCATGTTTTGTGTTGTCATTATCGAATCAATCCGCGTGTGTTTCTATTATTCAAATTCTTATAAAGACAAAAAGAAAATAGTGCAGTTTGATAAACAGATTTTGTTTTTCAATTACATTTTGTTCGTGATAAAAGCAGAACGAATCTTGTGATACTACATGTGGAATCACTCTGCTTTGGTGGACAGTGAGCTTAAGTGGCAAAGTTCACGAGGCATCTTCAGGCAATATAGTAAATTCATTGTTTTTGCAAACGTTTTTATGAGCAAACCTTTGTTTTTACGAGTACGTTACTAAAGTTCTGTAATTTTATGATCAAGAAGTTTGAAAGCAGAAGAAGTTACTGTTTCTTATTGAATTGTTACCATTTTACGACTATTATAGCGTATTACTATGACACTTTTAGATTATTATCTCGACTAGTTTGGGAAATCTAGTAAAAATATCTAAAAGCACAATGTCACAGGTTATGTCACCTTTATGACATTACAATAAGCATTAGCTGGAATATTTTACTAGGATTTATGATGAGAATCACCCAGTTTAAATTCAAAAGACGACTAAGTATAATTATGAATGCAGTTCTGGTCCAACAGAAAATGACAAATAGAAACACCGTGTGATTTAGGGAATAAAGTAAGATAGGGGAACCTGTTGTACCTAGGACAGTTTTTTGAATTTTGATTTTTAATTAAATAATGGTGCTAGCTATATCTGTCCAGTGTATGTGTATGTAAAGACCATGAAATTACCTACATAATTAATTCATAAAACTATGTATTTTCCCAAAAACCTGTGACCACTAGCTATTTGAAAAAAAAAGTCAAAACTGTCCAAGGTACAACCAACCAGATGTACCTTGGACAGTGTATGTTGTACCTTGGCCAGAGTAGGTTCAAATCGAGAAAAAAAATATTTTTAGCTGTAATTTATTTAGTTTTTGTTGAAATAATAATTATTCAATCATATTTTCATTAGCAATTAACAAAAGATACAGGTATTAACAACTATATATAGGTGAAAGGTTGTTTTTGTAAAAAGCTTCGCCAATTGATTTATAGCAAATTTTTTATGACATTATTTTGGTCTCTAATCACGTAATTTTATCTTGAAACCTAATTATTTCATTACTTTCTTATCATTTAACATAAGTTTTACCATTTCTGCAATTAATTAGCACTCAAAAAAAAATATGCATATAAATGTCAAACAAATGATGTTGGCCCAGGTACAACGTAACTTGGATGGCCAAGGTACAACATCACGACTACTTTACTTCACAAGCTTTGTACACCCACTTGTGATTGAATGTAGGATCTGAGGCTTATGTTGTCCAATAGCTATATATATTAGATTAGTTTTTAAATAAAACCGTTTTTTAAACAAGCATCATTTTGAAAAAAATAGCAAAAACAAAAGTCAAAAAAACTGACTTTTTAATTGAACAAACCGAAATTATTTTTTTTCGCTGCAACCATTAGCGCTGGCAAACCACAACTGTTTTGACGTTATTGTTGACCAATGATGTCTCAAATACTATAGACAATGGTTCCTAAAACCAACGCATTTTTTTTTAAAACACGATTGTCCTAGGTACAACCATGTCCAAGGTACAACAGGTTCCCCTATATGTTTAACTTTAAAGTTCTCTATTACAATTCTCTTTTACAATCGCATACAATTTGTGCTTAAGATGGTGTAGTTGTACCAGTAAGTATCTTAGATAACATTTTCCAGGTGCTTTTGTATGCTTCAAAGTTTCTAGAAGCAACTGGTTCTTCACAATAAACACTCCTTGAAACTTTCAAAACGTGTACAAAAGTAACTTCGAGACTCTAGTTAGAGACAATGGCTGCTTAAACAGCGAAGAAAAGTAGCAAAAACTATTAAATTACACTTCATAGCAAAGAATCACGTTCAACATTATACTACCCACATTAATTCTAAATAGTTTTCATTATAAACGGGATATTTACCATGATTTTTGAGTTTGATTATTTCCCGATATTTCGAAATAATCAAATTCAAAAATCATGGTAAATATCCCGTTTATAATGAAAACTATGTTCGAAACCGTGATAGTTTCAAATATTATATTAATTCTAAAACCTGCAAATTCAAAATAAATCCAAAATTATTAATAAAAGTTACTTAACCAAAAGACTGATGAGTAACTGGTCCTTGAATACATTCAAGATGGCAATGCTCAGCATTGCTATTAATTGCGGCAATGCAGCCAGCTGTAATTTGGACACGTTTCGGTTGGAACTGATTTGTATCAGTTGAGCTATCTATCTATTAGACGTTCGGAATGGATTGAGATTAAAATTACAAAGATAACTTTGTTATTTAATAAACAGTGATGCCTCTGACATAAATATTAAGATATTTCTCTATGCTTCTTCTTACAATAAAATACAAATAGCGTGAAAGAGACTGATTGAAATGTGTGTCTTGCGAGTTTTTTTGGGATCGAATGAATTGTCCTCAAGTGTACACAACAACACACTGCAAAATAATAACACGAAGCGTAGAAGTACAATGAGAACCGCGGCTGGTCAGCTATTATAAATCAGCAGAGCAGCGCTAACTTGATTTAATACCGTTCCTCCAGCATTATAAGAATTTCAGCACTTACAGCGCTACAGCGCTTAATCTTAAAGTTGCGCTTTAGTAAAACCTTTCGTAGAAACCTGAGAAAATTGCTAGAATAAATTGTGAGAGCTTTGCATTAATATTTCGGTTTGTTATGAAACTAAAAATAATGAGCATTTGAGTCAGTTGAACTCAGGTATGTGTATCTTCTCATACCAACGCTTTCAGAAATAACGATCTTAATTATGAAACCACGGCTATTGCAAGGCAGCTTAATTGTGGAAATAAATAACAATAAGATATGAGATAAAAACCTTTTATTTAAGTATTTATCTCTTGATCTATGATCGATTGCGATTAGAACTCATATTGAAAGAACACTAATCTCAAAGTTAAAAAATCTTAGTCTTAAAAACTTGCGCTACCGCTTCATGATAAAACCGTTTTATATGTTAAATTATTGTTACCATCCTTTATTTAGCTATTTCATAACTTTGTTTCGATCAAACCGTGATATCATTTTTCAACTTAATTCCGCAAGCGTATTTGTGCTAGAAATCTAATGGTAGTTGATGTTAGCTTGATTTCATCTTACTACCACCATTACAAAGGAGCGTGCGCCCTTGTCACCGGAACACCAAACCGGATCCAGCCGGATTCAACCGGATTTAACTGATTGAGTAAGAATGTAATTTACTGGAAAACGGGCTTACGAAACCGCTGAACTGTCATTCTCCGTTAACTTTGATTGTCACCCTCGAGGACGGCTGATTGCTGCCGTTCATGAAGACATTGTTCTCTGAACTAGCGATATTTTGGGTTTCAAAAACGGAACCCAAAATATCGTGGTTACAGTAGATATGATTTGATTACAACATATTACTATGAACCCTGTTTGAGGGCACTACAATATTACAGGATGGTAGGCAGACCGAGGTTTGTTTATAAAATAATATTGATTAAATTAGATTAGGTATGTCGTCAAAAATAGAAATTATTACATTATAATTAAAAGCAAATGTAAATGATTTAATGTTAGTAGAATTATTCAATTGATTATTATCATTAAATTTCCATTTTTGAAATTCGTTTTTATAACGGGAAAGCATTGTTACCTGTATTTTAAATAGATTTTAACTTTATTCTAACGTAGAATTAAGATAATTATAAGAATAACCAAATTACTTTAAAACTTAAAGTTGCTTAAATAATGGCAACTTGACTAACACAGGCTTAAAACTTGAGCAAATCAATCAGCATAAAACAAAGCCTAACCCTAGAAGTTCAGACACAGCTGAAAATTTGATAAATATTTATACAAATTGGGAGGAACAAAGTACCTAAGTTAGTTATCTTCGGATGGAAACCAACTTTACTAAGTTGACTAAAGTATCTACCTAACCAGGTTTATTTGCAGACGCACCATTTATGAAAATTTGATCAGATTTTGTTAAAATACCTTCCTACAGTTAATAAATTCTTGTTGAACCCTTTTAATAAATCGTGTTTTGGAGAGTAATTTTTTACTGGTTATTTTATCAGACAACCCGAGCTACGTTTATACTTCTAACGGCCGGTTTCTGGAAACTCAAATCACGATTGATCCGAGTTTGACACATAGTAATTATTTGATTTTTTCGTTGATCATCGTTCGAAAAACCGGCCGTAAGGGTGGCTGTAAGCTTCATCACAAAACTTCATTTACTCAAAATCGTCAGTGACAGAAATACTAAAAAATATTGACTTTGATATAACTGTTAATAAATGAATAATTCATATTCCAATTAAAGTCGTATTCGCTGAGGCAGAAACATTTTAATCTGGTGTCTTGTATTCCGCTGGCACAGAGAGAGAGAGTCTAGTACGTAAACGCACAGGCACCGTGCACCTCTAGAGACGGTTAGACATTTGATAATGCTTGAAATCAGTAGATGTAAAAAAAATATTTTACGCAAGTCGGCCTATGGCGATAAATGGAATACTATGGAATACTCATTCACATAGGTCGCCATAGTACAAGCTCTGTTTATTCCGGGACTAAATGATGTTGTGGGATATTCATGAATATTCATTGATTGTTCTGCGTGGTTTATGCTAGCGTTAAAAAACTGAAACTGTTATCGTATTAAAATATGTTTAAATATATTTGAAATGTGAAGGTATTTTGTTTATTTTAGTTCTTGAAGAGGGAGAGTAATAAGGATGTCGAGTGGTGTGATGATGTCGCGGCCTCGCGCCACGAGATTGGCGCCTTGAAATTGAGCACCGCTGCGGAATACCTAATGTTGGGTTGACTCGAGCGAGCGTCTCGGGTTAGCATGCTCCTGGTTTCATCATTATGAGATCAAAAAAGCTATTATACATCTGTTCGCACCTGTTTCATTCTAATTTAACGTCATCATCATCATCAATCTATATCAGTCCACTGCTGGACGTAGGTCTATCCCAAGACGCGCCACTGAGACCGGTCTCCGGCTCTTCTCATCCAGTTTTTGCCAGCTACATCTAATGTTATTTATCACAAATTAAAAATCAAACGTCCTAAACAATAAGACTCTTAAAAACGACTTGAGAGTAAATATGAAAATTGAAAGAAATTATAAACATTTCTTACGAAGTTACTACCAAAGTGTTAAGTGGTGAGCAGAGACAAATGGATATTTTATCCAATGAGAAATATCAAAAAGTATTTTATACTGTCTTTAAATGTTTATGCTAAACCACATCGACACAGCTTACGCTGTGTGCTATAAACGCTCTCTTTACGTCAAAATTTGCGAGTTTCACTATAAAAGATAAAGTAGGCTTAAAATAATGTGCAATTTAAGTTCGCATTAGAATTGTAAATGCCGTAAGCCGGGGGGTTGGCATGAAAGTATTTAACAATCGCAATCTCATCGTAACAACGTTGTATCCCAAATACATTGCGTGGTTATTACAGTCTGGGTGTTCAAGCATCGTCGTGCCTCCGCGCAATGTAACTCGAACGTTTTAGCGTTACGATACGTTGAGGATTGTCAGATGTTTTCATGGTCAAACTCCGTAAGGTAACGTTGCGGAGCACGGTTCAGTAGAAACGGAAATATTTAACCGTTTTACATTTTAAATCAGAGGTCGGGCGTCCGAGCTATTGAGTTCCGCAAAGTTAAATTCTGTTAAGTTTCTTTTATAAAATCAGCTGCTATTATTTTATTACATTTCTTATGCTGTGAAAGCGTTATTTTTGTTATTTAAGGTCTAAAAACAGTAAGTATCTAAGTTTCATGAAAAAGAATAAAATAGATTTTAATGCAAAAAAAAGCTGAAATGATTATAAAACACTAAAATCGATATGGGTTCTAAACTAGTCATAGCTAAGTTTCATATTATGAAAAACAAAAATAATTGCACCGATAACAAAACCCGAATAGACCAAAAAAATATTTTTAGTAGGTACCTAGATTTACTCACCTTCAGGTAGCGATGTAAAATCTTTAAAATGCGAAAGCATGTGTACAAGTAGAGCCGAAGCCTCTGACCCCGGTGATAAAACCTCATCCGTGAAACCTTCCAATCACTCAGCTTAGTGTTAATGAACGTAATGAACGGAGGACCGAATGAATGAATTAAACATGAAACACGAGATTAATGTCACGATTGTGTTCGTAATCCAGTTCATTCTAGTCGTAAATTAGTGATAAAAGTTATTCATTGCCTGAGGGCTTCACTTTATAACTTAGACCAAAACTACAAGGCAAAGCGTTGCTCATACTAGAACATTTTTTTTATAATTTACTAACATCTGCTTTTATATTACTATAAAAAAAATTTATTCTGTAACTATGAAATGATAAACTATATAATTTTTATCTTTTGTACAGGTATGTTTTACATCGACATTTTGTATAATTCTAAAAAATATCTGAAATTTTATAAAAATTTTATAAACGCACCAAAAAACTATTTGTAAAATATCGGAAATGTTTTGTTCAACATTCTCCGAATCCAATTACTACAGTTCGATGCAAGTTAAATTCATTTGAATATTGCGTTACGATTGCGTTTTAGTTTACACGAATTCAAATAACAATAAGCTTTTATTCAAATTGGCTAAATGTATGCCAAAAATACTGCTTTCATAACAACTTTCAAAAAATACTTTTGTTGCCAGAATTAGTTGAGGCATTTAGCGAAATAAGCTCCCCTTGATGTTTTCATTTTCCTCAAAACATCACAACTTTGGAGTTGCAGTTAAATTACTTTCTCGGTGGTTTACTGTTTCACGAGATGTACAGTCTTACCAAACACTGTTTCCAAATTATTATTATTTTTTTTTATGTTGAGTCAAGAGCACACTGAGCAACAGACTAGCGTTCTTTTCAAATTTTTTTTTCAGAAATTGCTTAATATTTTGTATGCTATTACTATGTAACAATGATACAAATCGTCTTTTCTAAACTTTTTCGCTTGTTTTTGCTTGAACATGTTGTTTTAACTTTTTGAATTAACTTTTGCTTTCGACTACCCTCATGATGTCTTGCTTAGTCTCTCTGTGACGAGGAGTAGCTCTCATTAAAACAAGTTAACTACCTCTCGGTAACGGGTTCGCCTTTATTTGTGAAGGCAATATACTTTAGTTTACAGCTAACTTTATAACAAGCTTTATTGCTTTCGAAGGGTGAGATGTATTACGTTTGTACTTGTTCATCACATGATATGAAAGGAAGAACACTCAAACCGGTTTAATTTTTTTTCTGTCTATTCACTGTAATATATAGGTAAACACCTACTGGGAGGTAAGCGTGAACAATTTGAACGGTCACTGCGTTGTGTATGTCAGGCACACTGCGCGTCAACGCTGGCTTGAGTGCTGAATGTGGCAACGTCAGCGCGCGGTGTGTTGTGTTTGTTCAGATCAGTTCATATTTTGCTCTACTTAACAAAATGATTAGCAAAGCTGAATAGATCTACTGTAATTTGAGATTATAATAGAGTGCTCAATCAGATGCCAGAGACCCCTCAGTTCAGCTATACCTTATTCAAAGTAACTTATTCAGTCCTACTAACATCGTAAAAATTGTTTACAAAATAACCTTTTCGCTTTTGTGCTAAACAAATATACAATGTTTGTAACTCGTTTCGGTAGAGCCAAACAAAAATTAGACCAGCATTGCGAGCATTCTAATCTAAATCGAGATAAATAAAATGTCAAATCATTTCGCTCTCGCACTTTTTTCGACATTTCGAT
Source organism: Ecliptopera silaceata (assembly GCA_932527185.1). Taxonomy (NCBI): domain Eukaryota; kingdom Metazoa; phylum Arthropoda; class Insecta; order Lepidoptera; family Geometridae; genus Ecliptopera; species Ecliptopera silaceata. Next base: position 11,394,945 of record OW052199.1, read on the forward strand.
ATTGCTTTATATCTCCAATACCCCACTTGACCACTGGAATTGAGCCGAAGGAAGCTTTTTATCATTCAGAATCTACTGTTATTGCTAAATGAGTTGTAATGCCTTGTATTAAGGTTTACAATTAGTACTGAAAAAGCTTCGAAGCTTTGCCTTTTCGTCATTTTAGTGTGAGTGGTTCTATTCAATATACTTGTGTCAGACTCAAGTTACAATTTATTAACAACTTCATACTTTTCACAACGTACTCTGTAATTACACTTAGTTAAATATAATTCGGTCGAGTTACAGAATAAACTTGATCAAAGAGAAATTTTAGTATTCAGCCAATATTTTCCTTGCGATAAAACCAGAAAGCCGTTAGAAATAACATGGGCCTATCCCGAATTCAATTTCAGTTTTCATAAGTGATTCCCTAATCCCGCGGGACGGCCTTCCAATCTGAATAACCAATGAAGGCATATGTGCCTGTGTGTTTAATTCTGGACCGATTCGCCAGATTGGCTGAATATCTTGAAAGTTTTGGACCAAAGCTGTGCTATTTGTTAATGATGCTTCAGCATCAAAATGTTGAACAGGGTCACAGCTCGGGATACAGTTCTCAAGGACTTTCAGAGCAAGCAAATATTTGAAGAGTTATTTACGTATTAAATAACGGCCTGGCATTTATGGAATACAAGAAACTAAAATATTTATCAGTTTCATTTCAAAATAAAACTACAAAAAGTTGACACTATGATCCACTATTCCACACCACTCACCGGCATTATGACTGCTCTACGAATTTATGGTCAATTTCTGACACAAATTCACCAAAAGCTTTGAATTTTTCTTTTCATCTCCCAACCTTTCTCCTTAATATACCACTCGAATATAAACTTTATGCTGTTGACTTAAGGTTCGATGGAATGTAGGTGTGTTTGTAGGTTGACCCGTCATAAATTGAGTGAAGAGTCCCATCTGTTCCGTGATACCCGCGTAACTCTCCCCGTGACGGATGGTCGGACGCGAGCTTACAAAAATACTGGCATCAATGACTTGTTTATGCACCTGTAAATATTTGCGCCATCAATGCTGAAAAACATGTTTTTTTTTACTTATAAAAACTAGGAAACCGTATTATAGGTTCCTTTAGTAGAACAAAAACTCGACAAAAAATTATCATGTCACATGTTTTAGTGGTTTCATCAATAATTTGGAAATACATATTCTTAAAAAAAAACATCTCTGAGAATTTTTTCACGATAAATTTTCGTATTCTCTATATAATGTTTAACAAAACCATAATTTTATCGGACGACCCTCATAAGTTCCGTTAGCTACGAGCCGACACCCATGGCGAACCGTGGGTGCCGCGGGTACCCGGTAAATAATACCCAGTTTTGACATAGATTATATTTTAGTTGATCACGGAAATTCTACTACGTCACTAAAGGAAACGCGCTGAATGCGGTGATGTGATGAAATATGAGGGTAGTCGAGATTTGCATATGAACTGACAATATGTCATTTTTGTATACTTATGTGACTTGTTTTGTGGTGCGTAAACGGAAATGAATTAAAATGTAAGTGTGTAATGTACTTATAACAAATTGTGAAGCCACTATGATCTTTAAAAAAATGTTTTTTTTATTTAGATTCACTTAATTAAGTTTTTAGCATTTATGGTGATATTTTTGTAAAAAAATTAATAAATCGAGCTGATAACCACCAGCAATCTAATGTTAAGCTGATATCTATATTTATGACAATGCACCACATCAGTACCATGGATACCTGTGGCAGGTTCACTAATACGGGGACGCAAAGCATTTATGTTAGTTCAATAATGTTTGTTTTATGTAATTAAAATGACACTTTTTAGACTTAATAAGTGGAAAAGCAAGCGTCAATGCTTGGCAGAAATATTTGTTGATATAAAGTGATATAGGCCTATGCATACAGGGAGTGGCAAGTCGCCAGGCCGTTGTAAAGTAAGCGATAAATTGCGGCGCAGGTGCCCGAGCCGGAATTGAACCCGCTACCGAAATGAGCAAGGGTTAGATTGCATAATGATTTAAATTAAGCTTAGCAAGTTGGGTTTCATAGTGCTATGTTTGAGTCGTTGTCGTCGATAACTTTACTTAGAAAAGAACACACTTACGGCCGGTTTCTGGAAACCCAAATCACGATTGATCCGAGTTTGACACATAGTAATTAGTAGATTTTTTCGTTGATCATCGTTCGAGAAACCGGCCGTTAGTATTCTATGAAATCTTTACCAGCTGCATAAAATAAAACTCTTACATGTAAGTAATATCTTTTTATCTAGACTACCTTTACCTAGACTTTTAAAATATTTAAATACCAAGAAATTAACTTTTATTTTACATCCTCATACTAAATAATGATAGTAAAAATAGTTTTTTTTGTGTGTTAATCACAGAACGAAAGAAGATTCTAGATAAGTGCCCATATTCTAATAAATAACGAACTATCTCTTGAATATGTTATGAACGTAGCCGTGACAATATACTACGTTATTTAGAACATGCATAATGTCGGGAAGCATATCTAACCCAACATCACAATACGTATTCAGTTCGCCCCGACGTGGTTCGCGACGCAGGACGAATGAATTTTAATTTAACCGACTAAGACTGTCAGCGACAGATCTCTTAAAAATAACATTTCTAAGAGACTTTCACGAAAGTTTAGTCTGTATAATTTTAGTTGTGTTTGTCAAATAAATAAATTCTTATTCTTAAGTTTAAAACAACTTAGGCTACAACATCGAAAGCGATTGTCCTCTACTTGCCTGCACAGAATTTTAAAGTACTTTGGCCACATTGCCCGCAGAAAGACCGATAACATCGAGAGACTAATTGTGTCAGGCAGTTTGGAGGGCAAGAGACCGAGAGGGCGCAGTCCTAAGCGATGGGCTGACCAAGTGTCGGAGCAATTACAAATACCGGTGCATGAAGCGTTCCATCAAGCTACCGACCGTTCCAATTGGAGAGCCGCTGTACACAAGACGTTGGATAGGAGTCACGATCCTTCAGTGAGGGACCGACTATGGAGGATTCTTAAGTTTAATTACACACAAAAATCTTAGAATTTGATCATTTTCAGCCAAAAAAAGCAAAAAAATCTCAGTTTAATAAACGGAATTCCAGTTTTTTGTGTAAAAAAGCTTATCGTGTATGAATGCAAAAGTGGGAAAGAAAAAGAGATTTGACAAAATGACAAACTTCAAAGGTTAAATTCTAAATTTCAATTCAACACGTTAAAATCTCTTAGCTTTGATGCATCTAAGGTGCGGAGTGTGAAACTTTTGGATATAAATGAGTCGAGTTGTGAAGTAACTGCTGACACCGACTGTACCAACCTGTTGCAGGGTTAGACCAATGTCAATGGAGCTGTTTAACCACCGCTTGACGATGTCTGAATTATTTGAATAACTTTGGTTGGATGTTGGCGTATTGTTTGAAAGGGGAAGTTTGGAAAAGATAAAGTTTGTAACTCGTAATACCGACGGAACCCTTTTGTTATAATAACAACAAAAAAAAACTATTTTTAATAATGTAAGTACTGTCAACAATATCACATTATTCTAAAACTATTTTAGTTGTAGGTAATGGTAGGTATAGTGAAAATGTTTGATCGGTGACAAGGTATGAAATGAAGTTTGGTTAACTTTCTTATGATTTATGTAGATTTATATTAAATAATTAATAAATCAAGTTATTTTCTTCCTGTTGTAAATACAAATATTTTCTTAATTATTCTTGTTCAAACCTTACAAGTTAAAGGATATATATAGACACAACTTGTAAAAAAACTTAAATAAATGCCATTCAAATAGGTTTTGATTTCGAGTTGGCGGTCAAACTGCTGGTGTATTTTTGAAATGGGCTATTTACAAATTTTCTCGCTTCAAACCGCTAGTGCCCAAACTCGATGTTTGCTTTTAAATTGGATTTTTCACTCCACTGCACTGCATTCTAACTAAAATGCACTATATATACCTATAGCAACCAGTGTGGTGAAGGGAAGTAAAATAGTAACAAACTTGAACACAGCAATAGCATCACTACTGTGGAACATAGGTACAAAGCTACAGTGGTAGAACATAAAGAAATATTCAAATGTATATTTAAATATGAATGCTATTTCATTTAACGTTTTCATTGATATACTGCTCATCCGTTTGTTTAAATATTCCTGAATAATTGGCTCAACGCCATTTAATTCCAAATCTAGCAAACATTGCTATAACATTAGGTATACCCGTTTGAAATACATAACTAATCTTTTTACTATCTTGACATAGAACAAGCATTTTATATATTTTACAATAGGCAAATGTTTGGCAGAGCGACCTCTTTTTACGAACATACATCTCGATGATGATTCATTGATATGATTGCACTGCCAACATTAAAACTGTGTAATAAAAATAAGCTGGAGCTCTTTATGTTATGAATACCTACATCCAACTTATCGACCTCAGATAAGTAAACAAAAAGCAATAATAATGCCTTTTAAGCTGACTGGCTTAAAATATACATCATAATTGCTTTTTCATAATAGGTAAATCATAATTACATTTGAATACATTCAGGGGGGCTATCCAGCAAGGGGAAACTTGCGTGACCGAATATCATTTCAGTTGCAGTTCAGTTTTCGATGATTTTACTATAGTAACTCATCAGTATTCCGTGGCATTTTTGTGGACAGACGTGACTGAGCTTTATAAAATTATGACTCAGCTGTTAAAAATGACGTCAATGCCGCGGATTAGTACGTGGCCTACATGATTTGAGCATGGCCTACCATTTCTTTTTATTTTTTTTATTCTAAATATTAATAAAAGACGAAGAAGAAAACTGAACTGCAATTTGATCAAATAACAGTTCAAAAACATTTCAGTTGTCAGGATACCCCCCCAGAACTCGCTTACACCTAAATAGTTCATAGAACTCATAAGGATTATAAATAAAACAGCTAACCTCAAACTTCAGCAGCGCAATATTCGATTTATGGAATCCATTTCGATTCTAAAGGTAAACAAGCAGACCGCTCGTATGCAATAAATGCCGCTATATTTTAACTTTATAACTCCATTAGTTCATCGTGAGCCTCTCGGAAATTGGCAAGCTTTCTCGAGCACCTAGTGGACACTGGTTCTCAAACTTATATTGGGTAAACATCAAATGAAGTCACTTCAGTCACAATAAAAAAAATACTGGCACACTAACAGATTTGGAAATAAAAATGACAGTTGAAATAAAAGCTTTTTTTTTATGTGTGTAGGTATTATCATAAGCAATGCATTGTTATAGAAAGCCTATTTATCGAAGACCTATCATGTGTGGTATCATGCTGCGTCTGTCACCTAGCTGCATAAGTCTTGTAATTAGTAAAGTTAATACAAGTTTGTTAAAAAGTCCTCTTAGGTAAACTCGTCCGCGATGTTCTTTGTTTTGTTAATTCCTGCTTCGCCTAACTTTTGAAGGTGCGTTTGTTATACAACAAAAGTAAAGTTATGTAATTGTTTGCCAACCTTACGGCCTTAAAATTTTGCCACAAGATCGTTATTATTCTTTTAAATTTAAAGGTTTCAGGTTGATCATTCACTTTCGTACAGTTTTTACATTGCAGACTTCCATGATCTATCTTTTCAAACTATCGGTTGTTTAGGTTTTATTACTGAAATATCTAAATAATATTTATTATGATAAAATACTTATCTTTCGTTCCACCATAACGCAAAGTATTTACTACACAAGCTCAATTTACAGCATTTTGTTATTTAGTTCTATGTTCTCATTAAGTTTAAAAAAAAAGGTTGAGCATCCTCTGTCGAGGTGCAGGTAAGCCATAGTGCTCGGAGTTTCCTCCGCCATTAGGAGGTAATGAAACGAGAGCTGGCTTGCGATCCGACGCCTTTTAATTGCGTTTCAGAGTGCAGCCTCTTTATTTTATTTGAAAGCGTTCACTGTGATACCATGTCTAAATAGAGTAGGTCACAACTGTTATGTTATGTTATTAAACGTGTTTTTTTTAAATTTAAGTGATAAATTAGCCTTCAATCAGCAATCTCAGTCTCTCTTTCTGTATTAAGTTTTGTAATCTTGTTATTGATATACCAGTTGTTTCAAAAACAAATTAGTCGTATATTTTTGTAAATAAGGCCGACCCCTAAGTGACTTAGCAAGATTTAACACAAAGTCATGAAAAAATTAATGCTCAAATTCACTCAAAATAATAAAATCGTTACATTCACGGAACCCTTTTTAGAGGCTCTCCAGGGTCAAAACAAAACCCTCTTGTACAGCCATTATTTTTTCAGAGGCCACGGCGGAATATCTACCCGTTTCGTGAGAAGGAAAATGGAATTTACTCAGAAAAATATCTCAAAGATACGGTTTAGTTCATCTTATAAATACGCAAGCCCGGCTGTCTCAGTTTTAGCACGTCTTTATGAAAAACCCGTTAACTACATAGTTTAACTCTAAGTTTAACTCTTTGCGAATGGAACAGCGTAATGTTCATTTTAGTTTGCAAGCTTCAGTCATTACGTAGATATTCAGGTACGTCCAGTCGATCAAGTCTTTAAAAGCTGACTATTAAAGCTTCTATAGGAAGAGGAGACTAATGACCCGCTCACAGTGAAACTACCCCCTTTATCACCGGAAGGACTACTCACAAGCTTTTTGTGTGTAGGTACCTACATGCTTTTAGTGTTTGTAAAGATTCGCACAAAACCCTAAATGTTACGTGAAGAAATAAATAAAATCCAGACTGAGTACAGACACAATTGAAGCCAATTTCTCGCTCTGAAATGGAGTGTTGTTCGAATTGGTTTGATCTCTGTAACTCTAATGTGCATTCAAGTTCATTCACACTAGTCAGTAAGTACTACAGAATAAATAAAAAAATTAAAATTACACACCAAAAATACATTGAATATTAGAAAGCAAAAACATTTAAAATGTTTAAGATAAACGTAACATATTCGATATACATTGCGCGCCAACGATGTGTCCGTCAATCAAGCTGTCGGTAGTACACTGTCTCTGTACACATTACGACTCTCCTGTTATTTTCAATTCTCGACATCGCTTGCAAACCAAGCTGCCTATAGCACGGAAGTTCAATAACCACCTTTCAATAACACGCATATACTCTGCGTATGCACACAGACCGATACCGATAACTTCTATATTGTAAGCAAAAAGTACTTATAACCAATGTTTTTTCGAAATAAATAAAGGTTTTCTATGTAATGATGTTTTAAATAGACGTTCACAATCTTGATGTCAACTAGTAATGTCTGAAACGAGACTAAAGCACTTCAAACAAGTGTTTTGCACAGTTCATACAAAAACTAGTATAGCTAAGTGCACTGACGTTTAAATACCATTGATATTGTATCGGTGTCGTATCGGCGGCAGTATAAACACAGCCATTCAGCCTCTATTTACTCTCAACACACCTGGTTTCAGTATGGCTTTCAAAGCAGCCTTTCAAATGTTTTTTTTTCCAAAGTAACATTCGGAACGTGGATTGTGAATGAAAAACATTGGAATTCAAAGAGTTTTTTCAGGAAAAGGATCAGTTTAAATATAACGAAGTTTTCCTTAAAAAAATCGCAGTTTTACAATAACGAACCAAATTACACTGTTAATATGCAGTATTGAACTTTTTTAACGTTTTTTAACTGAGTACCTATTCAATGTTTTAAATAATAAAACATAATTTCGGTCGTTGAAAGTTGTTAATCGTTGAAGAGTAATAGAAAAACAATTTTGATCAGTAAATAGATAGGTATATTAAAGTCCTGCCCGCTAGTTTACCAAAAGATCATGAACTATTTCAAATGACTCAAGAAAAAGCATTTTGATTCTCAACTATGCGAAATGAATCATTTGTCGAATAATTTATTATCCTCAAACTGGTGGCCATAAATTACAGCCTGTGAGATATCTCACCGAAAGGGGCGGAGTAACTGTTACTAGGCCGTAGGACTCAAGTAATAGTCGAGTTTCTTTCAAAAAGAATGAAAAAGCTTGTGAAAAAGCTTATGATTGAACAGCATTGTACTCTTTAAAGCAGGTGGTTTAAGGATACCGCACCGGGAAATCAAAATGTTTATAAAATTCTGTTTGCAATCCGACAAAATAAAGAATTATTATGTTTAAGGAAATGAAAATTGCTGGGACATTTCGACCAATCATTTTATGAAAAACCGAAACACTTGGCCTAAGCGTTTATGGAAATGGCTGAAAATTTCTTCAAATCATGCTACAAAATAACAAAATTAAATAAAGTTATGACAATGTTTCAAGCAGACATTCTCGTAACAAGTAACACACAACAAAAGTTAAAATGGTTGTTATAAATAAGGGTTTTTGTGCTCTCCGAAAAGGACACGCGCTAAAATCCAATATTAATTGAAAGTTCCCGACCGCGTCCGTGTTACAATTTAGCAATGTTTTTTGTTTACAAAAGCGGAGTTTGCAAAACAAACAAAATAATTGAAAAAACGCCTTTTATTTTCACCTACAATAGAATAAATAAATATTCATGGACATTTTGTTCACCGTCATACATCTCCAAACTAAGTAAAACTTGTACTATGGTAAATTGGTTGCCCATAGAATACATACGTTGTTTTATTGTAATTCAATAATGAATAATATACTTTTTACTACGGTGTAACATCCATAATCTCTTGGAGTTATTTTACACTTATCTTACTAATTCACTAAGTACATACCGTATTTTCGCTAATAAACAAATATATATATTAAGGCTTTATTAACAAGCAGTACCCAGATAGAAAAGTTTATACAGTTTCATTATTTTATCTATTTGTACGGTAAATGTAACGGATGACATCGCTATCTCCAAACCGGCCCAAATCTAAATGTTTACAAACTACACAAACAAACGATGTGTATGACATAGCAAGTTCCGCCTCGGGCCGTTATTTGAACAGGCTGAATACTGGAAATAATACCTCTGAGAATACCTACTGCTGAGTCAACATGTACTTAGGTATGTTTGCTGATCACCCGCTATAATACGCAACTTCATTGTAATTATGTGTTTGGAAAATACTATGGTGTTGTTAATACGAGGATAACTAACTTATAAGTTTGACGTTGCGTAGCGCGTCCCTGCGTTGGGGCTTAAGTTATGAAAGATACTTTGTTAAATAGCAGTTAATGCTATTATGTAAGTGGAGTAAGTCTATTTAAAACCATCCTGGTGTAACGGTTGGTCATCGCGACACTGAATGCCAAACATTTGTTTAGGAAAACCTTTCACCCTGAAAAAGGAAGGATAAAAATACAATTAAAACTTTATTAAAAACATCTAACAACCGTTCTGTAAATACTTGAAGCCGAAAATTATAAGCATAACTTTTATAACATCCCATCAAAGGGCACTTCATACTTCAAATGAAATTCAAAAAACATTTTATTAAAATTAAGAATATTACTTTACGTTTCGATAAAACATTCATTTTATTATCGCATTTTTTATGAAACTAGCTGTGTTTCAAAATTACAGAATTTTGCTGCATACATTTTAATTCCAGAGAAAAAGTGATATTTAATTGTTTTAGTCGGTTAAAAACTAATCTAAATGCTATCTATGCGAATGCCACCTTGACTAAATGAGGAATTAAAAATAATACAAAACCTTTCCCTTAGCACAGCAGGATAAAACAACACATAAGTAAAAAAAAATATTGACTTTCAAAAGAGGAAAAAAAATCCGTAAAATGTTTCCGCGTAGAACGAGTGAATTTCCACATTTCACCACACATTTTCCTCAGCGAAATCCCCTTCTCGATTCAGGGCGCTGTGTAACGAGCACCCTTGCGTCCCGATTGTCCATTTCACGCCTATAAAACAATCGTGGATGGGAGAATTTATTTATACGATGCGAGAAACTCACGAGTGAATTGTCTCGCGCTTGAGGCGGGGAATGGATACCTCTGAGTTGCGTTTCACTGTATTCGGTGAAAGGCTTTCTCAGCGTATCCGCGTTGTATTTTACTGCAGTTTTACTGAAGAATTTTGTCGGTTGCTGGGCCATTTTGAACTTTGCGGTAAATAGGTGACAATTTATGTATATTTTATTGAGTTCTTGAAATAAAAGGTTTATTTGGATTTAAATTGTTTCAGATATGAAGCCGAATAAAAATGCAGCTAACTTAATATTTTGACAGTACGTATTTTCATTTGTCACTTTCCAAAAAAGTGCATTCATGTAAAAATAAACAAGTAAATAGCCATATTGTTTCACAATGAGTTCTCGTCACAGGAAACTACGTAAAGTTAGTTTCGTACCGAACTAGTTCCACAGGAATGAGTCGGAGCACACGCGCACTTCTATTAGCTAACTTTTATTCATTTGCCAGAGCAAAGCAACGGACGGGGTTCACACTGCACTCTACTAAAACAGTACATCTATTTTAAATTCTTCTCTAGATCTAAATAATTTTACTGCGATGGCGATGGTAAGTTCATGAAGTTTTAGTTGTCATCGGAGTATGCTACGGCGTGATCTACTGTAACCCAGAGGGTTTACAAACACTAACGATAAATTAAATCTAGAGATTGAAATAAACGTTAAGTCTTCATCATTGATCAACTCGATTGCACCGAGTTTGACCCAATACCTAATATAGGCCTCTTTAGCTATCTTTTACAGCCACTTTCTCCGGATCCTACGAAACTGCATAAATTAATAAATAAAATAAAATAAGGACTAAGTAAATAAATCTACTCGTTGATTTTTGTCTTTGGATCATACAGGAGTCTATTAGCGTGCACTTACGGCCGGTTTCTCGAACGATGATCAACGAAAAAAACAAATAATTACTGTGTCAAACTCGGATCAATCGTGATTTGGGTTTCCAGAAACCGGCCGTAAGAGTCCTTTGATTATCATTATTTCTTCTTTGGGTTTCTCTTACCGTCTCTTGTAGTCGGGTGTCGACACGTAGTTATACATCTAGATGTTGGTTACAATGCCATTCCGCGTCGCAAGGCGTGTGTTCAGTTAGCTCGCCGCACTTGTTTGTTTGTTTGTTTGTCGCGACGGAAACGAAGCACCTCGATTCATGTAGATGAGTGTGGTGTAAGTCATAGCATTCATTGATAACAATTCTTAAGTATGCTTTGTCTTTCGAATACATATTTATTTAAATAAACTAGTTAGTGCACTAGTAGTTTTGGACTTCTGGAATGGCTCATTATTTCGAAATTCATTGATTTCTTATATTTTGAGCATTTAGTCAATTTTTATTTTTATAACCCTCCGCAAAACTTGATTGTAAATTAAGATTAAAGTAGCTAATATGAATTGTAAATAATCCCCACGCTGAAAGCTTACGACTTACAATTGGCAGGACTAGTTTACGGTATCGAAGCATACTGGTCGCGTCACCAATGCCGGCTTTGTTCAGCGCGCGAGCACAGACGCCGCTGCTAGCCGGAAGAAGACTTGCAACAACTAACGTTTGTTTGTGATTGCTGTGAATGCGATTCTATGAAAGGTTCTGAAGCATTGTTCGAGTTCTAGTTTTCTAGAAATGAAGGTAGGATGTTATGTAATCAGGACTTACCTTTACCTTTTTACTCAATGTAAACATTACAAAAATTAAAAAAAAATATGAATCCGTTACTTGGATCAGTATTTTTTAAGGTATAAAGATTTTTCATGACATCTTTGCGTAAGTAGGTAAGTGTTATTTTATAGGACTATTCAGTGAATATTTGAACTAAACACTATTTATCTGTCCATTGCTCCTTAATTCGCATCTCATAATATCATTTTTAAAATAAATAAACCCTGTATCAATAAAACTTTAAAAACAAGAAACATAAAACATTTTAACAACTTAAAACACCTGTAGCTGATATTCCAGAATTTTAAAACAATACCAGTCTGAGCAGTAACAGTAGCGGTAAAACAAAAAGAACTAAAATAATAAACTTCGCAGAAATCACGAACACGGCGGAGCGGAGATAAGTGAAGAGTCCTGCAAAATAATGAGAGTTCCGGACAGATAAGGAGTCGCGCTGAGGGGGTTTCATTAGTCCGCTATTTTTCTGCAAGGCACACTGCTGCTATTTAAGACTACTATGAATCACTGTTTTTTTATCTGATGCAATTTTGATAAAGACATATTTTTCCGTGTTGTTCAAAGCTTAAAACCGTGGGATTTCACATATTTTTAATTACTTAGGATCTAACTAAATTAGTACCCAATGTAATATATCTACTTCTTATTTTAAGACAAGTTCTGAGTGCAAAACATGATGTCACAAAAAGTTTGATCTCAATTTTCATAGCACAACTATAATACATAATATCGTAAATAATGTATTCAATAGAGCCAGGCACTTACTTTGTAAAGAATGCAAATGTTTGCTAAGAACTTCGGTAAGCGCATACTTAGCACTAAAACATTTTACGATTCTCAGTCCGCTCACGGATCCCTAAAACTATTTTAAAACTAGTAAAATTCTGAGGTATTTTTTATTATGCAGTTTTCCTTTTAGTCGACATTGTGAAATACTTTCATACTTTAAATTGTTTAACTTATTTACATAATTTTATAGTTAAGGTGTTGTATTTTTGAATTAATTTTGTTTTTATTGAAGAAAAGTGATAAATTAATGATGGCGCATTATATTCTGTAGGTCAATGGTTGTAAGTATCTAATATTTGCATCTCATGAAGTAATTGGAGGGCGTTCCATTAGTACATTTATTATACTACCCCAAAACTGTTTCACAAGTTTTGTAGTATTCGTAAGCGTAGTTATTACTTTTGTAATGTATGGCACCTTAATATATTTTTTCCGACACGCGGGCCCATACAAATCACAAGGCACTGTATACTGTAATGAAGCAGTAATGACACTTACATTTTTAAGACACAAAACTAAAACCTTATTTGGCTCACATGCCAATAAAACTGCAACGTGATTTGCTATTTATTTGTTGTGTTTGTGTGTTTTGATAGAATAAAAGTATTTTTTTTCTTTCTTTCCATTTTTTTGTAACAAATATATTAAAATGAATATTTGCAAATATCCTTAAAAAAGCCATAATATCATTATAGCAAACTCCATTTTAAATATTTGTAACGGAATACTTAGGATTCCTTTCATGAATAATACGGAACGTATCTCGTATTTATCGATTTTGTTAATCGTAATGTCAATAGATGGCGTTAGCTACCTGATTTAGAAAAATAGGATTTTGTTTTTTCATAGTGGCCATTTTGGATGCTAAAATAGCAAGTCCACGACAAAGAAACTTTAAATGTCGTTTCTTTGTTTACAGGTAAAAACATTTACTATAATAATATCTAATTTTAGCTTATCTTTGTAAAAATATCTAATGAAAATAAAACTTTGTTTACAGAGCAACACATTCTAGTTTAATTTGTCGAGGAATTATAATAAGGAGAACCATTGTCTTATAAAACGACATTTATTGTAAAGAGAAAATGGACAAGTTACGATTCACGTTTGCAGTCTTGGCGGGGGCTGATGGAAAAACAAATATAATCAGCATAACCTCAATTGAGACACCTGGAGGACAGGTCTTTGAAATTCCTGATGAGTTAAAACCTGCAAGCAAACACACCAACATAACCACTACGGATGTTTACACTAAAGTTAAAAATTCTCTCAAAAAGAGGCATCAGTCACGGAAAGTATGGATCCCGCTAACCTCGGAATTGAGAAAAAGTTACTTAGATGAAGGTGAGAATCTGCAGTTTGGTGACCAATACCTTGATGAAATTATACAGGAAACGAAGCTTTCTGAGAATAATACTAGTAAAAGCTATGAGAAAAAAAAGCTAGGAAAAATAGCAGAAAGATTTTTACTCGAGAAGTTTTCAGGAAAAACATCAAATGTTAATCAATGGATCAGTGATTTTGAAAATGAATGTGCTCGGTTTGAAATATCAAAGGAAACAGAAAAAATTGAGACTTTAAAATATTTACTTGAAAAACAGTGCTTGGATTGGTACAGTAGTATGATAATAAAATGTACATTAGATGCTGGATGGGAAATTTGGAAAACAAATTTCTGTGAAACATATGGAGACAAAGGTTGGTCACGAGTTAAATATGCATTTTCATTTAGATACCAAGCAGGTTCACTAAGGGAGTATGCCACAAAAAAAGAGAGATTATTACTAGAGATAAATAAAAATATTGATGTACAGACTTTGATCCATATCATTGTTATGGGTCTACCAGATTATGTAATGAACAAAATAGATAAAGAGAAAATCACTACGACTGCATCTCTTTTCAATGAAATTGGCAAACATGAACAGACAGTTAGTAAATATTATAATAAATTCAAGAAAAATTCATTTGATAAAGATAAACAGGATAAAATTAAACCGTGCAAAGTATGTGAGAAATTAAATAAAGGTAATCGTTTCCACTCTGAAGATAAATGCTGGTTTAAAGAAACTTACAACTATGAGAAGAAGAAATACTATAACAAGAATGTAAATAATACAGTATTAGATGTTGAGTTGAGCGATGATGAGTCAAAAAACGAATAATTACACCATTAATTAAAATAAAATTAACATTAGAAGGAAAATTAGACATATATGGTATATATGATTCCGGTTCTAATGTTTCCTTGATAAATTCAAAATTATTAAGATTACCAGAAGAAAAAAAACATGAACAGAATAATACAAACCTAATAACAATTAATGGTGTAAAAAAGACAAAAGGTTTAACAACAATAAAAATCAACATTTTTAATATAGAAAAAAAAATTGATGTATATATTGTAGATGGAAAAGATTTCAAATATGATTTTCTAATTGGACTAGATATTATAAAAGAGTTCAATTTGATTCAAAATGAAAAATTAGAAATTGAACAAGTGGCTGAAGAAGAGACTATAAAGAAGGAACTATGTTTTAAAAACAACCATAACGAAAATGAGAACAAGAGGGACTTACATTTCATAAACTTCAATGAACATATTGGAAAAGACTTTACAATGGATCTGAGTCATTTAAATAATGAACAAAAATCTGAAATAAATAAACTTATTTATACATACAGATCAAACTTTGCAAAGGATAAGTATGACATTGGAACTGTTAAAGACTATGAAGCAAGAATAGATCTACTTGTCGATACATATTGCAGTAAAAGACCTTACAGGTGTTCAATAGAGGATAAGTTAGAGATAGAAGAACAAGTGAGTCATCTGCTTGAAAGAAATCTTATAGAGGAATCATACAGTCCATTTGCAGCTCCGGTAACCCTAGCTTTCAAAAAAGAAGACAATAGAAAAACAAGATTGTGTATTGATTTCAGGGACTTGAATAAAGTGGTGGTACCTCAAGCTCAACCATTTCCCTTGATTGAAGATTTAGTAACAAAAACCAGAAACTGTAAATACTTTTCAACATTGGATATAAATTCTGCATTCTGGTCAATTCCCCTGCGAGTTGAAGATAGAAAAAAAACAGCGTTCGTTACACAGGAAGGGCACTACCAGTGGACATGTCTAACCTTTGGCTTAAAAACTTCACCAGGTATATTTCAAAAAATATTAAGCAACATACTAAGAAAGTACAAACTATCAGAATTTGCTGTAAACTTCATTGATGACATTTTGATATTTTCAAAAACCTATACTGATCACATAAACCATTTATCACAGCTTTTAGAAGCGATAAAAAAAGAAGGTTTCCGACTTAAGTTCACAAAATGTCTATTTGCAACAAATTCTGTAAAATACCTTGGACATATAATCCAAGATAACACCGTCAGACCAGTGAGAGATAATCTCATTTCAATTAGAGATTTTCCAACACCTAAAAATCAGAAAAATATTAGACAACTTCTGGGAAAAATCAATTTCTACCGTGAGTACATACCTAACAGTTCAATAATTCTTGAACCATTACATAACTTACTGAGGAAGAACCAAAAATTTATATGGTCAACAAATTGCCAAGAAGTTTTTGAAATGATAAAACAACTATTATGCTCACAACCAATCTTAGAAATATTTGATCAAGACTTACCAATAAATATATATACAGATGCATCATTAGAAGGTATTGGAGCAGTGTTAAAGCAAATCCAGCCAAACGGAAAAGAAAAACCAGTAGCATATTTTTCAAAAAAATTGAACCTAGCCCAAAAGAAAAAAAAGGCTATATACCTAGAATGCTTAGCCATTAAAGAGGCAGTAAGATACTGGCAGTTCTGGCTGATTGGTAAATGTTTCACAGTATATTCCGAACATAAACCATTGGAAAATTTAAATATTAAATCTAGAACAGATGAAGAGTTAGGAGATTTAACTTACTACCTATCACAATATGACTTTCAAATAAAATATGCTCCAGGAAAAATAAATTTAGAAGCAGATTGCTTAAGCCGAAACCCAGTGTTAGAGGCTAACAAAGATGAATATGAACAATTAAAAATAATAAACTTAATAACGTTGAAGGACATATTGACAGACCAAGAGAAAAATGAAGATGTTCAAAGATACAAGAACAGATTAATATATAAACAAAATGTATATTACAAAAAAATAAAAAAAAAAGAGAAAATACTTCTGTCAGAAGAACTGAGTATAAGATTTATAAAACTTATACATGAAAATATGTGTCATATTGGTATAAAGCAAATGCAAAAGAAAATAGGAAAACATTATACAGCTACACTGAGAAAAATGTCATTTTGGCATAATCATAAAATATCGTGACGTTGGTTTAAAATAGATGCGTTGTCTTATAATATGTTGATAATAAGTAAATATTACGCTAGAACTGAAATGTGTTAAGATGGAATCGAATGTTTTGGGTAAATAATGCAATATTATGATACTTGTCATCGTAAAAATTTGTAATTATGAAATAACATTACCTTCTTCAAATAATAACACAATGTAATAGAAAATGGTCCACTGTCCCATAAATTAGTATGATAATTATAAATAAGATTCTAATTAAAAAACACAATGACAGTCACCGTAATATAAATAGATTTCATAGTTTAATATGAGGAAGTATCCTCTAAAAATACGATGACCTCCCCCTAATGTACTATATTAAATTATAATGCTTTAGACTTAAATTTTTAAAGTAAGCATCATTTTTTAATATTACAGTCATATTATTTTATGTGAATCCTATGATAATACGATTAAATAATCTCATATTTTTAGAGTAAGCATCAAAGTTCAATATTATAGTCATATCATTTTATGAGTATCCTACTAAATTATTATTACAGAGACCCATTTATGAGTAGCATCTAACATTTGAATGATGTCCTACAAATTTATGGTGACGGCATTATTTAATGTCTCCCTCTCTCATTTCATTCCGCCGCCGCGTCATTTCGTTCGGTCGGCCTGGTCGGCCATTTGTATTTCACCGCTACAGCCGGCGCACGACTTACGAGTCTCAGAATTAAGTTTAATTTTACAATTTTTTTACATTCGTATTTTTTATTCTTCTTTTATAATAAACTACAACAATTCCATTAGTGCTAGTGAACGTGTGGATAATGGATATACCTACGCGTGATCTTTTAAAGAAGTGGAATTTGGAACGCTACATCGACCGTTTTGAATGTAAGTTGTCAAACCTGCATATTAAGTTTCTAGCATGAGCTCACACATTACATTCACACATTCTAATTTCCAGCAAGAATAGGGTCAGAGTGTCGTCTTAGGGGCACTATGAAAAAATACTTTAAAAAATTTCGCGACCAATTTCAAGGTTATACATAACCTAACTTAAGGATCCCTTCCACATGGTTTTACGACAAACGGTTGGTCGGAGACAAAAACACCAAGACACTTTTAGCCTTTCTAGGTGTTACATACCTACTATAGAATCGAGAAAATAAACGATTTGCGAAAATAACACTTTTTTGACCGCTGTACACTCCAACCAAGAATAGTCTTGTCGTATGGTACCTACCTAGATATACGTTCATATTTATATTAAACACTAGATTCGATGTGCAACTGCAACCCAAAAAAAAAACAAATAGGTACCAACCTACATTTTATAAAGTCGATGCGACGTAGTGCATTTCACAGCTGCAATCAGGGCGTTGTTAAATTTACCTATTTTTTCAGCTGAAAGAATTGATATCGCAACAATGCAGATGCTTTGTAAACAAGACATACATAGTATGTTCCCTCAAATAGGGGACAGACTCCGATTTGAAGCAGCTTTGGCCATGTTAAAAAGTGACCAACCAAAAGATATGGTTTGTTTTCATGTTAAATTTTATTTAAAAAAAGTAAATTTTGTTTTAAACTGTGCTTACACATGCTTTGGGTTGCTTTAATGCACATTCTCCTACATGTAGGTAGGTATCTACTTATTAACTTTTATTTAAAGTCTTCTTAGGATACCTAACAATTTAACCGGTGCAGTATTTATTTAAAAGTGGAATAAAATCCTAACTTTTCATCAGTCTTTTTAGTTTACCAACTAAGTACATTATTATTAGATACCTTTTTAAACTTCTTGCTCAATTTCAGGATAACTCCTACAATTCATCACTCTTTGAAGAGGTGTTGAGGAATGACTTGTTAACTAGTCTACCTTGTAACTTAGAGCCTCTGCCACCCTGTGAAGGACTGCAAAGCTCAATCCTCAACCAAGACTGCGAAGCAGGACTTAACCAGGAAAATTTGGTAAGTTATGCAAAATTGTAGAAAAGTACTCGTACTTACTGTTTTTTGGTTCAAGAGCAATATGTATTAATTTGTAATTACATCCATACTAATATTATAAATGCGAAAGTAAGTCAGCTGGGCAGGACCTTTTCACATTTTCATACCTAAGACACTGAACCGATGCAAAATTTGGTATAGACATTCTTTGAGACCAGGATCAGTCCTGATCTTGATCGATTAGTTTTTATCAGGGCCGGATCAAGGGACGAGGGCAGGACCGTTTACACCTGCAATGCTGAACCAATTACTAGTAAAAAAATATAACACTTCCCTTGAGTTAACTCCGGCTAGGGCTACCTATAGCCTGTTAGTTAACGGTCGCACTCAGACACATTTAGTGATTATTTCAACGATTATTGAGGTTAATTGACCGTACATACTCATATTATCACACCTTTTTGTTACATGTACTATTATAACATTGTCTCAAAGTAAATATTATTTTAGGATGGTGACATACTGGTGATACCACTGGACTCGTCGTCGTCAGTGGGCGAAGCAGTTAGTCAAGAGTCCACCGGGAGCAATTTAGTAAGTTATTGCCTATTATCCTGTACTTTTGATATGGAATTTAAATTGACATTCAATATTTTTAAACTGCCTCGATGGTCGAGTGGTGAGTAGGAGCTATACTGTCACAAAGATCAGTAATATATTTGGAGTTGGTGACAGCTATAACTAACAACTAAATTCATGATGCCTAGACTGGCACCGACTCCAACTGATCATTATACTGAATGGAAAGTAGATATTGAACCTGTATTTTTAACATTTTAGTGTCATTTTTTTTTAACTTTTACCTTGCATATTTAGTTTGTAATGCCATACTTATACTATTTGTGTTTCAGGTGAATGTCATACTGAATTCATCAGTCGAGGGAAAACAAATAATAGCAATTGGGCAGAAAACGGGCGCCTTACCCTCAAGCGTGCGTGGACGTTTATGCAAGCTGCTTATGGAGAAGCTCATTACGGCCGAAAACCCGGTACTTCTGACAGATTCGCAGTTGCTTGCTACATCCTACGACATTGGCAGATTATTTAAAGAGGAGTCACCACCCCTATACTACGCGCCGTACCTGCCGGCTGATGCTTACCAGGCTAAGCGCAATATCTCTGGCTGGTTAGTCACCGCCAGAAGGGCTCGACGGCAGCATTTAGTTTCGTTGGGCCTTATTGAAAAGCCCAAGTCACGTTCTCGCTCCAAGTCCAATCCTAGGCTAGACACCCCTCCACTCGCTGGAATCGACCTAACCGGACTTAAAGAAGGTAACTCCTTTTCAAGAAATTTTATGTTTTCAGATTGAATTAAATTATCAAGAACAAAATTATTAAGAAAAATATCTGAATTAGTATAAATTTTCGTTACAAATTACAAAATATCTGAATCTAAGAACCGTTATTGTTATTGTACTAATTATTAATCGTTTTAATTTTTGTGTGCAGGTGAAGTGGAGGACGTAGCGTCAGCATTAGAGCAGCTGTCAAGTCCTTCAGCTGGTCCGTGGCAGGAGGTCAGTACCCTGTGGCGGGAGACGGTGCGAGCTCGCCTCCGGTACTTGTACTACGAGGAAGGGACATTACAGGAGTACTTCAATAAGTATCCTATCCTGAAGTCAAGTGATGGATGGCGACTCCTGACGTATGACTACGAAGCACTGTTCCCTGATAAATCCGGGGGCCTCGACGCCTTGGATGCTTCATCGGAAAACATACTAAAAGCTGCTCAGCAGAAGCATAACACCACAAAGGACTCGTTTCTTCGTCGAAAAATAGCTGATACATTGGCAATTTGTGACGGTAAGGAAATGATTCTGTTATATAGTTCTAGGTGCTCGACCTTCCTGGGTTGGTGAACCCGTTATAAAATATATAGACAAAAAAGAATTTAAAAATTATCTAACATGGTGCAGTCGTTCAGAAGTAACGGGCGGACGGACACACATTTCGGCAATTCATTTTTACTTATATAGATAGATTTTATTTTGTTCTGATACTTTTCCCTATTTGCTCAGTTAATGATGATGTGTTGTGTCAAATATACTATTATTATTTTCTTTCCAGATGAAGAACCGGAGACAAAATTAATAGCAGCGATATTGCTACTCGGCTGTCTCTTTAATATTCCTCCTGCCCGCCGATCCAGAAAAGACTGGCAAGCTTCACGAGCGGAGATATTGGATGGATTTGTGACCATCGTGGATGATGACGCAGACGTGCAAGTGGTAATTGAGGAGCGTCGCCAAAAGCTTCAAAAACTAGGTATTAACCTCCAACCATTTATAATTTGGTGCCGCCAGTCAGGTGTCTCCTTCACAATATGTGACAATACGTTTTACAAGTTCACAAAACTAACTGAGGCTGTTGATGTGACTTTTAAAATATTTCATGCTACTGCGGCTAAATATCCTACTGAAAGCTATAACATTTGGCTTATTATCCAAATTGGTTTTTACAAAGTCAAAACATCGTACGATCGTATGTCACAATCTGTGAAGGAGATATTAGTTACTCTCGGAGTCACAATTTAAATTAAGATGAAGTGTCACAGTTGTAAAAAGACTTTTCCCACGTTTTCTTCACTTATTACCCACATAAGGAAAGAATGTGAAAAAATTGATATTACTGGAATTTATAAATGTGGTGAAGACGCATGCTACCG
This sequence comes from Ecliptopera silaceata, assembly GCA_932527185.1. NCBI lineage: Eukaryota > Metazoa > Arthropoda > Insecta > Lepidoptera > Geometridae > Ecliptopera > Ecliptopera silaceata. The sequence goes on from OW052199.1 coordinate 11,416,389, forward strand.
GTATTTCACGGACATTAGACAATTTAGAAAACATGTTAACTTAAAACATTTGAATAAAGTAAACACTCGTTATTTGCCATCCACCTCAAACGAGGCTTGCGTAGTTCCTATGTGTGAAACAGAGACTACCGAAGTAGCAACTGAGCACAACATTGAAGCTGATAGTGAACCTGAAGTCCTTGATAATGCTGATAGTATTATTCATAAAGAAGTTTTGAAATTTATTTCAACGCTTTATGTAAATCCCTCTGTATCTCGATCGTCTGTACAAGCTATGGTTAGTCATTTGCAAACCCTTCTTGACAATATCGCACCGTCTTTAATGTCCGTATTCGACCCTGTGCTAGCTGATGAGGAAAGCATGTCTGGAAGCGAAATTAATAAACGACTTCATAAGTTCAACACAGTTTTGAAGGGCATCTTTTTTCCGTTTCGTTCAGAATATTTGAGATTCCGAGAATTTAATTTATTAGGTTCTTTTATACCACCACATGAAGTAATCGTTGGTTATTGTCCTGACATTTCACAAAGGAGTAACACTTTAACATTACACACCAAGCAACGTACAATGCAAGTAATTCAACTTCACCAGGTTTTGAAGAATTTTTTTTCCATTGACACTATTTGGAAAGATGTAACGGATTATTTGAACCACCTAAAAGGTAATTTAGTAACCCGTGAAGAAAATCCGATGAGGCCAATGTGTCTAGAAAATGTAATGCAGGGATCTGTATGGCTGGCAATGTGTACACCGCAGGCGTCGGACATTATTCTTCCTTTAGTAGTATACTATGATGATTTTGAAATTGGAAATCCTTTGGGGAGCCACGCTGGGGTGCATAAGCTTGGTGGTGTATACGTTTCCTTGCCAGCACTCCCACCACATTTATTTTCATTGTTGAATAACATTTTGCTGTTAGCTATTTGCCATTCTGCTGACAAAACTAAATATGGAAACAAAGCTATTTTTGACCCTGTTATTAAGGAATTGAATTACTTGCAAAACAAAGGAATTTTTATAGAAAATAAGTTTTTTAAAGGAACCGTAAAATTCAAGGTTGTTGCTATAACTGGCGATAATTTAGGCCTGAATTCAATTCTCGGGTTTACTGAAAGTTTTTCAGCTAACAAGTGTTGCAGAATCTGTAACATTGACAAGAAAGGTTTGCAAACTGCTCTATATGAAAACAGTAACTTGCTTAGAAATATGACTTCATACCACGCTCAATTGCAAGAAAACGATACAACTAACACGGGCATTAAAGAATCATGCTGTTGGCTTAAGGTGACAGGATTTGATTTATTTCAAAATGTAGCAGTAGACCCAATGCATGATATATTAGAAGGTATAGCTCGTTATGTAATGACCTTTGTCATAAACCACTTCCTTGCCGAAGGTCTTTTAAAGATCTCAGTATTGCAACAAAGAATAATTTCATTTGATTATGGACCAGATAGGAATTCAAAACCAAGTAATTGTTTAGTTGTCCAAGGTTCGAAAGTAAAATTGAAAACTTCAGCATCAGAAATGCTTACCCTTATTAGATACTTCAGCCTAATAGCCGGATTTTACATTCCTTTAGAAAATAAAGTATGGAAATTATACATTATGTTGCGGCAAATCACTGACAGGTTATTAAGTCATAGGGTCTTTAGTGACACCAATATTCAACTCCGGGTTATAATAGCAGAATTTAATCAATTGTACATGGAGCTAACAAAATCACCCCTGCAACCAAAGTTTCATTTTCTGACTCATTATCCTACCATGCTAATGAAGTTCGGCCCCGTACGTAACATGTGGGCTATGCGTTTTGAAGCCAAGCACAGGGTATCTAAGTTAGTGGCTAGATCATCTTTTAATCGAGTCAATGTTTGCAAGACTCTAGCAATAAAATGTCAACTTATGCTCAATGACTTGTTTGTGAAAAATGCAATACCTACAACAAAAATACTAGGGAAAAAATCTGCATTAAATTCAGGAGACACTGTCAAGTTTTCTCTCGGCACTGGCGTTGTCCTCAAATATTCGGTTACTTCCGCTACAATAGCTGGTGTTATATGGCAGCAGAACTCTATTGTTACTGTAGATATAGATGATGAAGAATTATTACCCACTTTTGGCCGAATTGATGCAATTTTGGTGACAGATACTGAAGAGGTTTTTTTCCGTTGCTGTATGTTTGAAACTATTGAATTTAATTCTCATTATGAAGCTTATGAAGTTAAACAAGGTAATGATTATCTGTGCCTTCCTTGCCAAAATGCCGTTTCTCCGTGTCCTAGCACGCTCACTCTAATGCGAGGTAACACGTCATATATTACAAGTAGATGGCACCTAGAGTAAAAATTTCAAAATTCTGTAGGTATTCTAACGGCTTACGGTCGCTGCTAAAATTTTATTTTGAATCCAGTAATATCAATTTTTTTTCAAACGTTTACATAATTATTAATTATGTACTCATACCGTACGCGGCGTTGCTAGTTTGAGGCACTGCAGAGTCCAAGGGCAGTTAATTTTTTATAGCAGAGTGCGCTCAACTAGTAATCTACCCTTAGTTACGGTATTTATCGGATATCCCTTTAGGATATCCTATAAAGACGGCCCGATAACGGTGTCCGCATAAAGTAATGGTATGAGCCAGCACCAATAGCTAGTTCAATAGCTGGTTTAATAATAGATTTTAAAGTAAAGTATTTGTATGTACAATTATTTATTTATACCGTACGCGGCGTTGCTAGTTTGAGGCACTGCAGAGTCCAAGGGCAGTTAATTTTTTATAGCAGAGTGCGCTCAACTAGTAATCTACCCTTAGTTACGGTATTTATCGGATATCCCTTTAGGATATCCTATAAAGACGGCCCGATAACGGTGTCCGCATAAAGTAATGGTAAAATCATTCTAAAATTCTATTCTTTCGCCTCCTTCAGCTCTGAAAAGTGTGCGTTCACCTTTAGTAATAGATTTTAAAGTAAAGTATTTGTATGAGGGAAAGATTAGTCTCATCGGAGTGTTTATAGTAGCACTTTACTTGAAAATAGATTTTTACTATAATAATATAACCAATTTATTGTATGCAGCTTTAAGGTGAAAGCGTCAGGGTAGCCCGCGAAATTCAATTTTTTTTACGTAGTACAACTTATGTACTTACACTCGCGTGCAACATTTAATTAACATTCAACCTAGTACTGGCCTGCAAATTGCAAAAAACGTAAACAAAATGGCTACCCTGAAACAATCAACTTAAGGGCAAAAGTGTTTTAGTTATAGGTACATTAATGTAAAGTTTGTTATTTTTTGTAAATTAAACTTCTACTCGTCTCAACCTTTATTTTAATTGATTAAAACTAGAATTATTGAACATAATGTATATAATGACTATTTATAATGACCGACAAATAGATATTGATTAAAACTAGAATTATTGAACATAATGTAGATATATAATGATTAATTATAATGACCGACAAATAGATACTGTAATCATTAAGGCGAGGATGTTTCTAAACAAAACAGTCTTCTTTTATACTGAATAAATGTTTAGAGTAAGTATATAATAATTATTCATTCATACTATGGAAATAAAAATACCATTCAAATTTATTTCTTTGTTTAATTTATACATACATCCTTTCTTACCTTCTTACCATTCTTGCCAAGGTACTTTTTCCTATTTTTTTACTTGCTCCCCATTTTTTTAAGGTTCAATTTTAGGGTTCTTCAGTTTTTTCTAATAATCCAAACAATTTCTGTGTAATCCACCAGTATTTAGTTGTAGTCCTACTGATGGAGAATGAGTAGAACTACAAGTAATCACTGGTGTATTATAGAGATATTAATTGGTTAATTAAAAAAACACAATACTCCTATTGAGGGCGACCTCCGTAAGATAATAGGCTATAACCAGAGATATGAGGAAATAGTAGGAAAAGTAATAGGACCTAACCTAAAATACGAGGAGGTAACCGAGAAATAGTAGGAAAAATAATAGGATATAACTGGATATATGAGGAAGTCACCGAAAAATAGTAGGAAAAATAATAGTATATAACTGGATATATGAGGAAGTCACCGAAAAATAGTAGGAAAAATAATAGTATATAACTGGATATATTAGGAAGGCACCGAAAAATAGTAGGAAAAATTGTATGACATAACTGAATATGTGAGGAAGTCACCGAAAAATAGTAGGACAAATTGTATGACATAACTGAATATGTGAGGAAGTCACCGAAAAATAGTAGGACAAATTGTATGACATAACTGAATATGTGAGGAAGTCACCGAAAAATAGTAGGACAAATTGTATGACATAACTGAATATGTGAGGAAGTCACCGAAAAATAGTAGGACAAATTGTATGACATAACTGAATATGTGAGGAAGTCACCAAAAAATAGTAGGAAAAATAATAGGATATAACTGGATATATGAGGAAGGCATCGAAAAATAGTAGGAAAAATAATAGGATATAACTGGATATATGAGGAAGGCATCGAAAAATAGTAGGAAACTAAAACTAAATTCATGGTGACACATCATCTTAAATACTGTTATCATCAACATCAGTATTATCATCGTTCTTTTTGGTGAATCACTATGCTCCGTCCTTTGAGTGAATTCATCATACTTTAAGCTGAATTTACCTCTTTTATGATTGTCAGTTTTCTCAGTGTAAGAATTTAATTAAAAATATCATACATTTTTGCAAAAACTGTGAAATATGCATAAAAAATAAGACAAGAGGTCAAGCAAAATATGGCTTAATGTCTCATTTAGGCCCAGCAACAAAACCACTTCAGATAGTTTCAATAGACACAATCGGAGGATTTGGTGGTTCTCGTTCTACAAAAAGATATTTGCACCTTTTAGTTGACCACTTCACTCGTTATGCATATATAGTAACTTCAAAGACACAGAGTGCACATGACTTTATAAAACTATTAAATAGTGTACCAAATTGTGATGAAATTGAAACAGTTCTCACCGATCAATATCCTGGAATTAACTCAAAAGATTTTAAAAAACTATTGAATGAAAGATCAACCACACTGATTTTCACTGCTGTAAATTCTCCGTTTTCTAATGGAATCAATGAAAGGCTTAACCAAACACTGGTAAACAAAATAAGATGTAAAATAAATGAAAATGGAAATACTACCGCTTGGACAACTATAGCTCATAAATGTGTGGATAAATATAATAACACAGAACATTCAATAACAGGTTTTGCACCAAGATACCTATTGGATGGTACTGATGTTTCATGCATACCAAATGAACTTAAGCTTGAAATAGAAGCCGATGATTGGATACAAGAAAATTGCATTAGAAAGATCAATTAAGTCGCACAAATATAACAAAATATTGATTAATAAAAACAGAATTGCACATAATTTTAAAACCGGTGATATGGTATATGTTGAAAATGGTAATAAACTAAATAGAAGAAAGTTAGACGAGTTAAGGATTGGTCCATTCAAGATTGAAGAAAAACTATCGCAATCAATTTATAGAATTAATACAGGACACAGAAAGATGGAGTCAAATCTATTTCATGTAACTAAACTTATTCCGGTCCCCATTTCAGAAGAAGGTTAATACCTATTGAAAAGAAGAACAAGTAATAGAAAAGTAGAAAATTATGGAAGACATTTTTTAATCTTTGGGGGGGGAGATGTAACGGAATACTTAGGATTACTTTCATGAATAATACGGAACGTATCTCGTATTTATCGATTTTGTTAATCGTAATGTCAATAGATGGCGTTAGCTACCTGATTTAGAAAAATAGGATTTTGTTTTTTCATAGTGGCCATTTTGGATAAATAAATAAATAAATAAAATAAATAAAATATGTTTTTATTTTCTCACACAAAGTAGGTAACAATTCATAACACAACAGTACAAGTTTAGTTTTTTCAAGTTTTAAGGATGCTAAAATAGCAAGTCCACGACAAAGAAACTTTAAATGTCGTTTCTTTGTTTACAGGTAAAAACATTTACTATAATAATATCTAATTTTAGCTTATCTTTGTAAAAATATCTAATGAAAATAAAACTTTGTTTACAGAGCAACACATTCTAGTTTAATTTGTCGAGGAATTATAATAAGGAGAACCATTGTCTTATATATTTTCCATCAACTGTCACCCAGCGTTGACAGTGACAGCACCTATCGATCGTCGACCAATTACGTCGGCTTATCAGAACGTTCTAGATTCGAATAAAGACAATTTCGATAGACAGACGTGTAGTCGAAGTTCGTCTTAAATTTTTTTTTACGTGTCTTCATTTATTATCGTTCCACAAAACTTTTAAAAATAATACTAAATAGTAACGCTACTGTATGTTGTCTATATTGTGTCGCATACCATAAGTCACAGAAGGGGAGAGAGGGGAAGACCGACATAAGTGCATTTACATAATAGCTGCAATTTCGGAAGTGGGCCGAGCCTCCCCATTTTGTTTATGGTGAAGTTATACGCGTATTATACGCCATACTGCAGCTCTACTCAGAAGTAGGTGGCTTACCGGAAGAATAATGATCAGGTCAAATATTTCAGTTATATTAACATTTTAAAGTGATGTTTTGTTAAATACATTGCTTGAACTTTTTAATAACCGTTTTCATCAATTAATGTAAATTCGTAAAATATTTTCTTGTTAAAAACCAAATGAATGAAAAAAACAAATACGTTTTTCCAACGAACGTCACAAGGACTTAAAACTATTCGATAATTATCATTTTACTCTCTACATCGAATATCTACTCCAATCTGCAAGCTTTTGGCCTCAATTTTATTAATCCAGCATTGTTATTGCATCGGTGAATAAAATAAAAAAGTCGGCAGCGCATTGTGAACCCTTGCTTGTTACGTTGTAAAAGCAAAAGTAATTTTATTTTTGAGGAGTCATTGTGTAGCATTATTCCGTAATCAGGGAATCGAGGGTCGGAGGGAGCGATGGGGAATAATGCTGAGGTCTTCTAATAAGCGGTGACTTACTAATTTGATGGCTTTTGGTGTTTCATAAAACTGACGTCACGGTTGTGTTGACGGGTGACGGCACGGTTGTGGTGCGATGGCGGCCGAGTGATGGTAAGGTGTATGGTAAATTTAGTGTTAAAATAACGCATTTTCACATCAACTTATACGTTGTTGGTAAGAGTTTTTTTTACTCGTCTTATTCAATTTAAGTCAGTTTTGTACGCGCAGTATAACTTATGGAGCGTATACCAACAGTAACTCACGTCCATATTACGATGGAGGTTTCTCAAAAAAATTACCCATAAGAGCTTATTAAAATCATAAATTCTTTTTGTACCAACGAAAAATTTAGCGAAACCCTAGTTTTTTTTAAATGCAGTGGCCGTAACAAAACGCTCGTAACGAATAGATTTTTTTTTTTCATCATAGTGCTTTTGGCCAACCATCAACAATTAATGACATCGAATCCTTGAAATACTATAAAAGTAAAACTTTTGAGACTTGATCCTTAATCACACAACCTTTGATTTGGTATGAATGAAACTTGGCAAACATATGTTTGAACTAACACATCGTCATTAGTGTGAGCTAATTCGTCGCTAGACGTGGTTGACACAGCATTATTCTTTTTTCCAGTTACTTCTTTATACACGTTGTTATTTATACCTTTTTTGTAATATAATCATCCTTTTTCATTACATATAGAACTATCTCGTTACATAAAGAACTGAAAAACAAACAGGAAAATGTCAAGTGACAGGCGGCAGATCGTTATTAGTTTTTTTAATTGTGGTTTTTGTCGACCGTTATATAACAGAGGCCGTTATTTTGAAGAGCAAAGTTTAAACCGATTGAGGGTCACAATCCACTTAAGCCAAGCAATAGAAATTGTTCGCATTTTTATCGCAGATATATTAATCTTTATTTATTGGAGCGAGGTTGGTAAAAATCACGCTCTGCTTTTTTTGCTTGGTCTTATTTCATTTTGTTTATTAGAGCATGAATGAACAGTAATGGATGATCGCGGTACATATAATAAAGGCAACTAACTAGACCTTTGCAGAATATCAAAGGTTTCACACATAGCAATGTAATTACAAACATTTTATTACAATATCTTCAGTTTGTAAAATATACACATTTATCGAAATAACTTTACTAACATTGAATCGCAAAGTTTGAATTAAAGCTATTGTTTGTCGTATGACAGATAACGATGTTAATTATCAGGGGATTTTGAGATATAACGTTTCAAGATCCCCTACGCAGAAGAAACTAGTAGGGGATTTTTGTGAGTAAGACTTTTAAGTTAACTTTAAGCCTGCTTTGTTGGAAACTTACCTTAACATTGAGCAGCTGTGTCCGATTCCATGTAAACTTTTTCTTTTCTCTTCGGAACTACTATAAAAACCTTATTCAGTTAAGAATAACTTTCTACGAGAAAATACGTTGAACAATTTCCTTCTTTTAGAAAACTGCAATCTAGAATTGTGATACTTAAATGAATACTTTTAGTTTTAATTCAATATTTTATTATTCTGGTTAAAATGTAGTGAAGAATTTGTGTTTATTTTTGCCTTCACGTATTAATAGTATTCATTCTCTCTCAACAAGTGTAAAAAAGCCACCACTCAAAGAAACCGAAAACGCTGGTTTTTACTAAGACCAATAATCCAGACAGAGATTACCACGTATCACCGTAGACAAGTTTCTTTTTTTAACATTTAAAAAAGTTTTGTACAGCAGAATTTTTTTTGTTGTTTATTTAACAAACTAAAGGATGAAAATAAAACTGAGAAGTGCCCATTTGCCAAATAGATAATGCGTCGTTTGTAATCGGAACCCACTGCAGTCCTACAGTTATGCTGAAAACTTATCCGCTCTAACTTTCTGCAAAGCTTTGGATCACATATTTTACATGTTATTGCATTTTAATTTAAATAAATTATACAGAAACAAATTAATATCATGAACTACTAACGAACCGCCAGTTCAATTGAACCAAATAAGTACCAAAGGAAGCAAAATTTCAGCGCAATATGAACAATACAGTAAGTTGTATACAAAATGTTATAGAAACCATCTTTCTGTGTAAATGCGTCTTATAGCCCCACTAATACCGCGCTCCGGTTTATTCACCATTTTGTATCGACTTATCTCTTTTATTGCACATCGCGCTAAACGCGGAATGGCCACAACTGTTCAAACGTATTTGAAACTAATTTTAAATAGCACTAGGTTGGTTTTAGTGCACACTATAATGTCAAATATACCGGGTAGGAAGTAGTAGATAGATAGCGGATCAGATTTTCAGTTGTAAGTACGTTTAGTCAAATTGTTGTTTAAGTGCTGATCTACCAATTTCTTCTTCTTCTTATCGTGTCGATGCTACAACTGTATTTTGTTGTAGCATCGTGTTGGAAAGATTAGCCAGACTAGACACTGCTTTACCGTGCCTAGCTGTTACCGGTGTGCGCCACGAGGAGGCTCTTTCCATGCACCCCCAATTTACCAATTTCAGAAAACGCTATAGGATACATTTAGTTTTAAGCACACGTTTGAAGCACCATCTACTTCTTTATTCACAACCAAGGACGACCAATTTATTTATTTAATATTTTGCATGTTAGTGTAACGTGACAAAGGCACGAGATGCATTTTTAGAATGGTTAACTTCATGAAAATATACATAAGTAAGTACTAATTACTTATTAAGAAGTATTGACATACAAAATGTCAAAAAATAACAAACAAAGGTGCAGCAATAATAATTTGTACACCAAACTTTGTATAAGGGAGAGAAGCAAGGGGTAAAGCAAAGACGCTGCGAAATGAAATCTGTCATTTGTGTGTACCTCGGCGGGACAGGAATACAAAGCGTGCACCCACCCACCACTGTCCCTGCTTACGTTAGAATACGCTCCGTCTTCGACTCGTTGATATTACAGACGAGCCGATTATACATTCGATTCTATCTTGTATTGCAAAACACTGTTGTGTGTTGTGTCTCTTAATAAGCAGAGCCGATTATGCGTTCAATTCAATTTGTTAGCTAGTTTATCCTGTTCTGCCTATATAACCGGTTTCAAGTAATAGATTGTCATCAATTTTTGTTAAAACTAGCTGGATAAACAGCAATATTACCCAAATCAGATCATTGCTTAACTGGCAATGATCACAAGTTAGTGTTTTTCACAGTTGACAATGTTACTAACTTTAAATAAAATTGTTTAACTTTTTGAGTATAAAATACTTCTTCAATTATTATGTTTCATTTTAAGTACGGTAACCATTTTTGGGGTGTCACTGAACGGTAAGCGAAGGTTTAAATAAATAAAACAAAGTTTCAATTTTCAATAAAACTTGTTAGAATGTAATCCGCTTAGTTAAAAGTTTTCTAACGAAATGGGGTCGTCTGTAGAGACTCGTAAGTAACAACCCTTTGTTTACTGTCGGTCCACACCGCAACACAGGTTTAATATCACATCTTGAGACACCACAAGGAGAGACAATGAGATGCAGGAGCGAAGGGAGCCAGGAGAGCCAGGGAGGCCAAGGGAGCCAGGGGAGCAAGGGGAACCAGGAATTGAGCAAATGAGAAGGAAACTTGTAATTTTATTATCTTCAAAGCTACTTTAATTCTGTCGCGTCAACAGAGTTATGAGTTTAGTTTCTAAGCGTTATTCGTAGATTGTTTATTTGTAAACAGATTGTTTAGAGATTTCGTTGTGTAAATTGTTTTGTGGCGAAACTTTGAGAAAGCTGAGAGGCTTGTTAAAGAGATGTACAAAATTATTAACTTTGTATTTTCCTTATTTTGGTTTTGTTCAGCTACAGGCGAAGGACGCAAGAAGGGAAAACTCTGTCACTATTTAATTAAGCCTGAAGATGAAAATACCTGGGTACTTAAATTAAACTTTAATTAAAGTCAGAATCTTAAACATTTTGAAAAATCCCTAATGAAAATTGCAAATAATTTTTTGGATTGAATTAAAATCGTTCATTCTGAGTCTTACATAATTTACCATAATAACTTTCCAATTCGATAAATACTAACCTTTTGATAATACTCATTTGGATTAATTTATTACTCTTCGTACTTGATCTACTTAATCTTGTTTATTATTAAGATGTAAGTACTTAATTCAAAGTGTTTAGTGCAAAGTCTATAATTAACTGTAGTAAAAGCATCAGTCTAAATAAGTAATTTACCCTCAAACAAAAACATTCGTTCAAAGCTTTTAAAAAGTATGTTTTAACTAGAAACTTCAAGTCCTAATAAAACTTTCTGTTTTCTCGTCTCGGGCGAATCATGGAAAAGTTTTTTTTTAGTTTCACTGCACTTTCAGCGAAGTTGTAAAAAGTTGCTCCTTAGTTTTGACTACTTAAGAATTAAAGAGCTATTACTTTTTAATTAGTTTCATGGTGTGTCCACGTCAATCACATCACAAAAGATGAACTGAAATGAATATCTACCAATTGTAGTGAAAAATCACCTTATTTCGTAATTTAATAATTTAATAATTTATAAAAAAAAATAAGTTAGCAAAATACGTGCGAAAACAGGCTTGCCTAAATGGAATCCATATATTCTCAAAGTAATTCAATTAGTATGTTAAGAAAGTACTGGGTACCATGAGACCTCAGGTTTACGTCACATCATAACGCCATAACTTTTTTTTTACTGAAAAGTTCAAGCAAAAGTGTAAAACGTTTGCTGTAAAAGTACTGACCTCATATACCACGCTCAGAAGTTATAGTAGAGTTTCTATCAAAGTTTTATTGCACATCGTTGGCTCCTTACATCCGAACTGATTCCAGAGCTTTCATCTGAAACCACTGTATACTTGAAGCTTGGAGATAACTACCGCACCAATATGCATGAGACCATAAAATGTAGTTTGATCGACATACTTGTGTTAGAATACGTGTATTTGTATGTAGCCATACATTTTGTAGTAGATATTGTGGCTTTTAAAAATAAAAAAATATCCAAATGTGTTACTATTACATTATAACAGAACCTACGCTAAGACAAAAGCTTGTGTTGTAGGTGTAGCAAAGTCACATTTTGTGAGCTTTAAGTGAAAATTTTTCACTTAAAGCTCTACAACGAAATGGTAGATAGATAGATTCAGATATTGCATCAAGTTGGTACAATTATAGGTCTTGGATTAAGATTAGAGCCGAACATGACCCCGCCGGGACTCTACAATATGATTGCCCTTACGGCGACTTAGCCAAGGTTAGTTATTGCTAAGTAACAGTAACATTACTTATAACTTTTTATCAATAAAGGCATCTTCATAGATAGTGATTAATAGTCCTTCATTGATTTACACAGCGCCCGATTTAGTGGTACACCTTTAGTGTACTATTTAGTGGTTTAGTAAAAGGGTTATTTACGCAGTTCAGTAGTTTCCAGTCGAAGTATTTTTTATTCACCATTAAATATATGTATTTAATTTAATATATTTAATTTGGATATTTTTAAGAGACGAGTGAATGGGTATTTTCTAGGCAAGTGTGCTACATCGTAGACCGCATCGTCACTTAACATCAGGTGAGATCGCGGTCAAACGCTAGTCTATAACTTGTAAAAAAAAAAGTATGGTGCCGTGTGAAAGATACTGTGATTGCACACAGATAAGTGTAGGTTGAAGCAAGTTGGATATCGAATGTCAAAGTCAATGGAAGTCATCTATCTTGTTGCATCGCGCTCACCTTTGCATAAACGCAGTCGATCTATTTCCTCTGCGGCAGGAACCGGCGGGAAATGAAAGAACTTGTGACACTCGATTTCGATTAATGATCAGAATTGTAAAGCGCTGGTTTTATACATTGCATAAATAAAGCTATTAGTACTATAGATAAACCATTTCAAAAATTTACGTTCGGCTCATTAACGCATTATTTGGCTGACAGATCCAGCCATTCTTTATTGATAGTAATGTGTCAAAACAGCGATTGAACCACCAATAAAAAAATAATTTCATTTGTATTTGATCTGTACACGATTCTATCATTTTTGCATGCGAGTTTAAAAAAATTTTTTTGGCGCGTGCATTTTTAGAATAGTTTGTCTATACCAATAGATTATGATAAAAGTTAAAATTAACAGTCTGAATAAAATAATATTATTAAAAAATTCAATCAGTACTTACCCCAATTTATTACCTAATTTTGAAGCAGGTCGTCGTAGGCCCTTTATGTTTATTTCTGAATTACGTATATTGTATTAAGTAAATACAAATCCAATTAGCTATAACGAACATTTACGCATTAAAACCGCTGGCATTTACTTTGATTTAAATAATTACCTAATCACTTTCTACCCCTCTTATCAAATGTTTACCGACATTTAATTCCCAAAATACAAAATTAAATAGAAGTTGTAATTATTGAATGCGAAGAGGCGGAGAGTCAACACAATTCCAGCGTCTCACGAGATTCATTTGATCAACAAACAAGCAGGGAAAACATTTGAAAACATTTGGAATCGTAACAATTCGCGTCACGGATGTTACGAAAAGCCAAATAAATTACATTATTAGTATTATCTTTGATTTATACATCAAAGATTCTGAAATTTTTAGTTATTCAATTTTTTTTAAACTATGTTTACTTGTTAATACAAGATTTTCTAAATAGAAGTTAATTGCACTTATTCATTCTATTTGGAACAAATTGGCATTTTGTCTTCCGTGGCACAAGCTATAAGTACCTACCTACCGTCAACAAAGGAACTGTGTTCTACGCGCATGCGCCTGCGTCAAACTGCTATTCGGCGTTTCCGCTGAATTCAGATTTAAAAGGATTATTGAAATATGTTTTAGTTTCTGTATGCAGATGACTTTATAACAGCATTACATTTTGTTCCATTGTTTTCTGTAATGCTAGGGCCGCATTAGCGGGCTACGGCGAATATTCGGGTTAACGCGATGTATGTGGCCGGGTACATCGTGTCATCGCGTAGTACTTATACAAGAAGATCGCCTATACCCGAACACGATGTTTTTGTCGCGCCAACACGATACGAATATTCGCCCGCTAATGTAGCCGAAGCATTAGAGGTAGCATGGCAAGTTCTCTCGTAGAATGTACAGCAACAAATAAAAGCAAGTAAGTCAACCGCCAGGGCACGAACAATGGGCAATCACCGCGAGCGGAGCGATCACGGCTGAATCCGGCGCCCAGTGCAGTGACGCTCATCAATTTTTGATGAGTTAGCGCGTGGAAAAAAGAAAATAATAGCCTGTGGCGACTTTAATATTGATGTTTTAAAGAAATGTAAAGAATCAATTTCTTTTATTTCAAAGCTGTTAGGGTAATTTTAATATATTTGTAATTAATGTCATGATTTTAGGTATTTATTGCATTATTTTATTGTAATTAAATTATGAACTATCATTAGTTAAGGAACTAAACATATTTTTTTATTGAACGTTGCTGATTTGATATTTTTGTTGAAATAAGAAAATAAGATTTAAATAAAAGTTAAATTATATTCTAATTTATTATCGATTTATAAATATGTATGTAATTTGATTATTTGAAGAATAGTTTTTTAAATCACATCTAGTTGTTTAAAGAATGTATCCGCCCTCCGCCATATTGTTTTCGTAAAACGGTACGACGGGAGGGCTGACACATTCGGACGGTGACGCTAGAAGTGGCTAGACGTGTACAAGGCTTGTGGTCTTAGTATTATAAAGAGTTATGTTGGTTAAATTACGAAGAATATTGTGGAAAGCTAATAAAATTCCTGAAATTGAACAAAGTGTGTTTGAACTTTTGGCATGCGCCAATAGTTCAGAAGTGGGATGAACAAGGATACATGAAATTTCCTTGCACGCCTACAAAGTGTAAGTACCGTTAGTATTCTTACTCGGTAATAAATACGATATTTTTTTCCTTTCAGTGCCGGACATTTAATTTTTTTTTTTTTTGATCATTTGATGACTTTTTATGACCACCCGTTTAGTAAAACTAAAGGGATTGTTTTTTTTAGAGGGTTATTATTTTATAACCTGAACATTCTCTTATAGACATTGGTTAATTACAATTACCGTAGATAAGACATATTTAAGTACCCACATGTTTCGGTATTTTAAGTTTTTTTTTTTCTGACATGTTAAACTTATTCAATATCCAAAATATAGCTTTTGTCTAATAGTTCAATTAATGGCGTACTGAGTACGATAATATTTTAATAGAAAGCAAGTACGTGGGAGCGGATGTAAATGGATGAAATTTATCTTTCAATTTTTATTCTCTGATATAATTTAGTTATTAAATATCGAAAATATAGCTTTTATCTAATAGTTCAATTAATGGCGTACTGTGTACAATAATATTTTAATAGAAAGCGAGAGCATTGGAACAGATGCAAATGGATTTAATCGAGGGGTCGTTACATATTTTTTTTTATATACATTTCCTCTTCTGTTGTTTTTTTGTGGCTCGTTATGTTACTTCATGATGCGTTTTTTTATTTTTCTTTTGAATCTACCCACAATATTATTTTTGCTATTGGAATTATTTTCTCTTGGATTCCAATTTCGTTTGTTGTCTGTAGACATTCTCACAATGCGGTTCGCGTGGAACTGGCACCTGGAATCACCTGATATGTGGGACGATTCTAGGTGATCCTTGTGATTTTATTGAATGGAGAAGTATTTGACTTGACTTTGACTTAGAGTCGATAAGTTGCACAGTGTTAACACCTGTCTTGGCATAAGTAGCTTTGCCGTATTTCGGATGGTGGATTGCTTTTACTAAATGTAACTCTGTAGCTGGCATATATTTTCGAGGTCTACATCATCTTTTGTGTAAGTTTCCTGAACATTGACTATGTCTACATTATGTGGCCGTGAAAGTTTTACAAGATCAGAAGTTTTAGAAGTCACTTTTGGCTTTGCTTATGCCTTCAATGTTTAGTTGTAATATTTGGACAGAAGGATCAATATATTTAGTCAATGGGCTCTGAAAAGAACCATTTATAGGAGGGCTTGGGGAACTGAATTATTACTTTGACTTAATTCATCTCTATAATGTTTAAATTACTATACTTTGAGGCGAGAGAATTCTATTAACTGTAAAATGTTATTATTAACCTCATTTTGATCCCCGTAAAAAAGTGTTGTGACACGAAATTTTCTGTTAGTCTCTACATAGGTACTCAATATTATGATAAAGTTTCTTTTTGTCGATTATTAATATAAAAGTACTAAGCTTTGTGTTTCTAAGTTCCAGAACCATGAATAAAGAAACAACAAACGCCCGAGGAGGTGGAGAGCCTAGTGGAGATGATGCCCATGTTTGAGGGTATTGTAAGAGCTCATGTTTGAGAGCAAGTGAGGCCCATGTTTGAGGGTATTGTAAGAGCTCATGTTTGAGAGCAAGTGAGGCCCATGTTTGAGGGTATTGTAAGAGCTCATGTTTGAGAGCGAGTGAGGCCCATGTTTGAGGGTATTGTAAAGGCTCATGTTTGAGAGCAAATTATGCCAGTGTTGGAAGGTCTATTGTACGAGCCCATGTTTGAGAGAAAATGATGCCCATGTTAGAGGGTCGAGTATTAATGAGGATGCCCATGTTAAAAGGACGCGATAATATAACGCTCATGCGAAAGAGCGGCACTTGGATAATGCTCATGTGAAAGAGCGGCACTTGGATAATGCTCACGTGAGAGAGCCTAATTAAAACATTTTGTAATAAATTTGTATTAAGGATATCTTGCGAGAAGGTGGGACTAAGAGTGCGTCATGCCGACGTCACCGCCACCGTGGTGGAGTATGACTTAGCTGTGTTTACATAAATATTTAGTTGTTGCTCAATTTCCTTTGTTCTACTTTACTTGATAAGAGTTTGTTTGTTCAGTGTAGTATTTGTTAATTATTAAAAAAATAAAACTATTTCTACTTTGATCCATAATATTGGAAATTAGGATCACTGCGTCGCCTCAACGCTGACGGCATCCGATAAAAAGTTTTTAAGTCGATTTGTGTAGAATTATGTGGAGTTGTTGTTTTTGTTCGCTTTTCAAGCATTTGGTGTCGTGCGCAATAATAGTTGTTCATTTTTTTTTTAGTTCGTGTGAAAAATTTGTAAGTACCCTCTTTGATTCATAAATTCAGATCTTCTACAAAGAAAGAAAAGTCGTAGTAGATTTTGTCCGAGGTATTGCAAAGGCTCGCCTAGCTATCGTAATAGTTCTACTAGTTCGGTATTAGATGCAATTCTGAGTAGATTCTGAGTAGATCGATTGAGGATATACTATCTGTCCCTTCATCTTTATCACTTTCTTTACCGTCATGTCCGCCACGAGAGTGACAAGCACAACTGAATTCTTCATTGTAGTGATGAATGTGTTGTGCAGGGTTAGATCCGACCATTTACTTTAAAATTTTGTAATCGATTCTAGTTTGCAAGATATTTTTTTTGTGTGGGTAGGTAAAACAAGCGTGTAAAAGCAAATGCCGGTCTATGGCAAGCAAGTGCTTATCCCGGACAGTTCAATTCTTGAAGGGCGATGCTTGTAGTTGACTTCATGAGTGAGTAGTTAATGACCTACACATGATCGAAGCCGAAATGAGTTAAGGTACGAGTACTGTGCTACATATTCGATATCGCAAATTTTTTTGGAAAAATATGTGTTGATGGCTATGTCAAATACATAAATTGTAACTAGGCACTTTGTTTTGTGTCTTTGTTGAAGTTTAGTAAGGAGCTGCTGACTGTTGGTGTGGTTCTGTGTGTGACGTAATTGCCTCATTGGTATGATCCACTGTTATTATTATTGTAGCATTTCCCGCTGTCGTTTTCAGAGTTTTTGTTGGCGAAAAAAAAAAATAGTGTGGAACGTGAGATCTTTTTGGATTGTTTTGACAAAACTACCTGTTATCTGTTAAGTGTGATAAGTTGTATGCCTTTGTTTTTGTTCATTTCTGGCAATTGTGCAATTGGGCAGATTTAGGTGTCGTTAGATAGCGCTAATTAGTACACGTAGCGCAGTCGCAAATGTCCTGCTTGTGATAACATCGAAAGAACACTTTACTGTCGAAAACAAAAAAAAAAGTGAAAAGTATATTTATTTCACAAGAAAAATGACAACTGATCTTATAGTAGAACATCATGTTAATACAATAATAATAGGTTTTTGCTGTCTATAAGATTAACAAGCCAATACTGGCCCTATACTACACTCGAGAGCAATGAATCCGGGTCACTTAAAGAAACCTAAAAATCTCGGAAACTAAAAATGCTAGGTTAATGCAATAAATTGTATTTAATAGACAATGTAATACTCCTTAAATGAAGGTATTAAAACTTCTTAGTTATTGTAAAGTTATATCATAAAAAAATCTAATTTGAAAAAGGGCCACTTTCGAAGATGGAACTACGAAACTACAGCATTTGGTTTTGCTTTTGTTTGTAATCTGTCATTTATGTGGGTACATAAACCATGTTGATAGTGCTCTATATTCATTATTCAAGCTGAAATTATGTCGCTTGCGCCTGAAGAATGCACCAGAATACTTACAATGCTGGAAACCGGCCGGAGTCAGCGCGATACAGCCAGGACTGTCGGTGTGTCGCTGTCAACAGTACAAAGAGTTCTCCGACGTTACGAAGAAACTGGTTCTAACCTACGCAGACCAGGAACGGGCAGAACCAGGTGTACCACAGCACGAGAAGACCGATACTTGGTGAACACCATGCTTCGAAATCGCTTTCTCACAGGAACTGAACTCACCAATCAGTTTCGACGCCTCGGAGGAAGTAACCCAAGTGCATGGACAGTAAGACGTCGGCTTGCTGAATCTAACTTAAAACCCCTTAGACCTGCAAACGGCCCTAAACTGGAGCGTGGGCATCGTATTTCGAGACTAAGATATGCCCAGAGCCACGTAAATTGGAGTATTGAAGATTGGTCAAAAGTTATGTTCTCCGACGAATCAAAATTTATGCTCTACAAGCACGATGGAAGACACAGAGTGTATCGAAGACCAGGGGAAAGATTCAAGCAAGCATGCATCGAAGAAAAAGTAGCCTACGGTGGTGGGTCTGTACTTGTGTGGGCCGGAATTTCTTCTGAAAGTCGCACAGAGCTGGTGATCATAGAAAACGGCTCTTTAACTAGCGTAAGATATGTGGAAGAAATCCTCAATGATCACGTTGGTCCATTTATGGTCAATTTAGGTGAGGATGCTATATTTATGCATGACAATGCCCGACCTCATACAGGTAGGATTGTGAATGACTACCTTCAAGAGATGAACATTACTCGTATGGAGTGGCCAGCGCGCAGCCCGGATATCAACCCGATCGAGCATGCTTGGGACGAGCTAGGCAGATGCGTAAAACAACGAAACCCTCCCCCAATCACGCTTCGTGAGCTCAAAATTGCTCTCACAGAGGAATGGGAGAATATTCCCCAAAATCGTATAAGGAACTTGGTGTACAGCATGCCAAACCGCGTAAACGCAGTAATGGAAGCACGAGGAGGCAATACGAAGTATTAAAATTCAAGAAAATCGTAATAAAGTTCAAAAATTTCATGTTTCCTATTTTTGTTTTAAGGAGAGATCAGCAGTTTTTTTCTTTATGTAATTTTGTGTTAATAAAATGTATGGTGACTCATATTTTTTTTACTTTCATTTAAGGAGTATTACATTGTCTATTAAATACAATTTATTGCATTAACCTATCATTTTTAGTTTCCGAGATTTTTAACATTCTTTAAGTGACCCGGATTCATTGCTC
This sequence comes from Ecliptopera silaceata, assembly GCA_932527185.1. Classification (NCBI taxonomy): domain Eukaryota; kingdom Metazoa; phylum Arthropoda; class Insecta; order Lepidoptera; family Geometridae; genus Ecliptopera; species Ecliptopera silaceata. The sequence continues at coordinate 11,436,144 of OW052199.1, forward strand.
TCGAGTGTAGACAGAAACCTGTGTGATAGGTACCAGTGTGCGAGTTATGTGGTTAGAAGGTGCTATGCAGCCTATTATGTGGTTGAAGGTGAGTTTGTTGGTGTGTATGATACAATTTCAATTTCAGTGTAAGGTGTATAAAGTGTGTAGGTACGTATAATTATGTGGTTGGTAGGTGAGTAGGTGAGTGATAGTAGGAAGTAAAAGTGAGGTAATGTGAGTAGGAGTGACAAATATGAGTGTATGTGAATCAGTCAGATAAAGTCAACCACTCAGGAGATGGGTATCAAACTAGTCAACAGATATGATTTTGTGTGTGTTAGGAATATGTGTGTGTGATGTGATTAAGTGTATGTGTGAAGTGAGTTAAAATGTATGTTATAAGATTAAATAGCTCTTCAGTTTCCTGATATGATTTTGACAATAACCAGGCAGTTATAGTCTTTTTACAAAGCGATTTAGGATAAAAAAAAAAGTATTTGTAAAGCAACGTTTAGTTTATTGTAGAGAGTGGGACCCAGATAAGTAAAATATTTCGATGAGAATTTGGTTTTAGAATCAGGAATCTCACAAACTATATGAGGTCTTCGTATGTTTCTTGGTAAAGTTGAGTTTGGGTCAATAGGGAGTGTTGTTGGAGAACTACTTGTTGTAGGAAGAGCTGTCTTACGGTTAAGAGATTACATGAATTGTATAACACTGTTGTAAGGAAACAGTAAGGGTGAAAAGTGCTGACTGAAAACAAGAACGTGACGTCATTTTTGTTACGCGATAAGACAGTTCCAGATCTGCATCAAATCGCATATTCATTTTGTTTAGGGTATCTTAACATGGTGTAACGTGCAATATCCTATTTGTAGAAAATGTCGTAATAGATTCGATGGTGCAGTAGTCGTTTTATCTTTTTGGAGCTTACCCCAATCTATCCGGTAGGGTAGACAGTAGACGAGATTAGTTATTCGAGTCTAGTAAACATTCTGTTAGCAAGAAATGTTTTCATCAAGTTTTGCGAGGTTGATACCTAGGTAACTAAAACATAGAGTACGTTTGTTACGTTTCTGGAAGGTGAATTGTTTTTAATATTTGTTTGGTGTGCAATCCGGATATTTAACGTACCCGGATAGTCAACAGTTTGTTAAATCCGCATATCCGTTTGTTCTGAGAACCTTATATTGATATTTTAGATCTGGATACATAATCGGAATCTAAGCTAGGTAGCTGGTACATATCAGAAGAACATCGGTGATATCTCTTATTGTGAAGTTGTGTCTTGTGAAGAGTTTGAAGTAGCTTTGGTCTTTTGTTATTGTATTGACGTACATTTTATTTTGACAAAGCAGTAGTAAACTTCCGAGAACAGTATCAGGTTGCAGATAAAAGTAATTTCACAACTATTTAAAGCCGACATTGACACTGATAATTTTTGGTTTTGTTTTAAATTTTGATGTTTTTGTTCGTTTAGAATGAGCGTACAAGTTGTGAATCAATCGTCAAGTAGACTGTTATTTGTTTTGAAGGTAAAAATGTGTGTGAAGATGTTTAACTTCAAAACATGAGAAAAATTCAAGGTTGTTTTGTCTTTGACCAATTATTGTAAGAAAGGTGAAACAATGTTTCATGGAATCAAAACGAGTGTTTTAACGTTTCGCTAAAGTTTTGTTTTGAAATTTTATTATTAATAAGAGTAGGCAACACCTTCAACTTTGTTTGTCGTGTGTAATATTTGTAGTAAAGCAGTCGTGCATTGCAGTAAGGTACTCCTACTCTGCTAGTCTCTTTCATAAGGTTTTATGATCGAACAGTTACAGTGTTGCACAACTAAAAGGTGTGCTTGAGTAAAATTTTGCCATTCCAGTTTTGAAAAGTGAAAGAAAGTTCTTTCGTGTCAAATGTGGTTGAGTTTGACATTTGTTTCTTGGTAAAGAAAAAAGTATCTAAGTAGCTACAGATGTAGAGTATTCGAATGTTGATGAGATTTTGCAGGTTAGACCGAGCGAGAGTTGTGTTAAAGTTTTTACTGACTTCTTTGTGTCGACAATCGTAAATAGATTCGACAGTTGGTTTTGTCGAATACTTTCGTTGAAAATTATATGAGGTACTTTGGTTATTCAGTTTTGTAATAATAAATAATAAATTTATTTATATAATTTCAAGAACTTATAGGTACATTACATATATGTACAATATAATTAATTTAATTTAATAAATAGTTAATACATTATGCAAACATCCATAATTAATTTAGCATAAGTAGAACCTACACTAAGTTTTATGTAAATGAACGCAAAGTTTGAATGTTGTCAAATATTTACGAGCCAGCGTTTGATGTTTTGATGCTCTGTAACTAGCGGACTAGTGATCAGGTGTGATAAGGTATTTTTTTTACAGTTTGGTACAGGTTTTTAGAAAAGATAGTAAAGATAAGTAGTAGAAAAGATAGTAAGTGGGTAATTAAAATAATAATTGTGTTTAGGTATATTGCTTAATTTTTGTTGTTGTTTAGTTTTCTAATTATTATTGTATTTCATAACAATAATAATGGCGCAAAGGGACTTGCGCATAGCAGGACGGCCGAGCTGTTAGGGTAATTTTAATATATTTGTAATTAATGTCATGATTTTAGGTATTTATTGCATTATTTTATTGTAATTAAATTATGAACTATCATTAGTTAAGGAACTAAACATATTTTTTTATTGAACGTTGCTGATTTGATATTTTTGTTGAAATAAGAAAATAAGATTTAAATAAAAGTTAAATTATATTCTAATTTATTATCGATTTATAAATATGTATGTAATTTGATTATTTGAAGAATAGTTTTTTAAATCACATCTAGTTGTTTAAAGAATGTATCCGCCCTCCGCCATATTGTTTTCGTAAAACGGTACGACGGGAGGGCTGACACATTCGGACGGTGACGCTAGAAGTGGCTAGACGTGTACAAGGCTTGTGGTCTTAGTATTATAAAGAGTTATGTTGGTTAAATTACGAAGAATATTGTGGAAAGCTAATAAAATTCCTGAAATTGAACAAAGTGTGTTTGAACTTTTGGCATGCGCCAATAATCCTAACCTCTTACAATCTTAAATTGGCTTTAAAAGAAGCTACACGACTCACATCGGGGAAGTGTATCGACAACTTTATTTTTAATATTCGGGGCAGTAAGTGTAGAGTATTTGAATTAGCACTGTCCGACCACACGGCTCAGGTACTAACCTGTCCTGTTAAAACGTATGCTACTCATAAATACTGGTATACTAATAAACGTGACTATAGTCAAGAAAATATTGCAAAATTTAATCAATGCATTAATGCTCTATCTTTTAATGATGTATTTCAATGCGATTGTCCAGCTACTGCTTTTAACATGTTTTATGAATTATTCACCTTATTTTATTACTTATGCTTTCCAGTCACAGTAGTAAAAATACCCGTGCAATGTCGCCCAAAATGGATTACAAAAGGAATACGTAATTGCTGTAAACGAAAACGGCAGCTCTTATGGAAATATAGAAAATGTCGCACTGAAATTAACAAAAATGCCTTTAAAGCTCTTTCATCGCGTCTTAATAGTATTATTAAAGGTACTCAAAAGTCTCAAAATAAGCATCATATATCGCAAGCCACTAATAAATGCAAAGCAACTTGGGACATAATCAATCGTTCCAAATTTAATCTTCCTAAGGAAGAAATAGAGCAGATAAAAGTAAATGAAAAGATTGTTAGTAACCCACAGCAAATAGCGAACTCTTTTAATGATTATTTTATTGACCAAATATCTATAACGGGCAAGCATAATCCAAAATTGAATCCAAATTGTTTATGTAAATCTATATTTATGACACCAACAATACCCAGTGACATTTTAAAAATAATTCTTAATTTGAAAAACACAAATAGTACAGGCTTTGACGATATAACAAGTAAAATGTTGAAACAAGTAGCTGGTAAACTTTCATTAGTACTATGCCATATAATTAATCTATGTATCCTAAATGGTGTCTTTCCAGATGAATTAAAATTGACTATTATAAAACCTATTTTCAAAAAAAATGATAGGAGCGATATGGCTTGTTATCGACCTATAGCGCTGATTCCAGTTATTTCTAAGATATTTGAGAAGGTAATTTACGATAAGCTTTATGAGTATTTTGAAATTAATGATATATTTGCAAATGAACAAGTAGGTTTCAGGAAAAATAAGTCAGTTAATCTTGCAATATATAACTTTTTAAATACAGCAATGACTAATATTGATAATAATACTACTGCATGTGCTTTATTTATGGACCTAACAAAAGCGTTTGATTATGTAGATCATGGAGTATTACTTGAAAAACTTCGCTCATATGGAGTTAGAGGTAATGTATCGGAACTCCTTGAGTCATACCTGAGTAACAGAAAGCAAATAACGCAAATAAATAGAATAAGCCCAAAATCTAAGAAAGAAATAAAATATCTATCACCTACAAGAAGCGTTAGTGCTGGTGTGCCTCAAGGTAGTGTACTTGGACCTTTGCTCTTTATATTATACGTAAATGAACTACCCAAAATAGCTAATCATCAAACTATAATGTTTGCTGATGATAGCACAATAATGTTTACTGGGAAAAATAAAAATTTATTAGAAAATGACATTAATCAAACTTTAAATGACATAATTCAATGGCTTGACTCAATAAATTTAAAAATAAACATAAGCAAAACTAACGTGATGACATTCCGAAACCGAGCTATTAGAATTAAGGATATTGACATTAACTATTTAGGACAAAAAATTCAACATATTGACACCACAAAGTTTCTAGGTTTAAGTATTGACTGCAATTTAAACTGGACGTCACATGTAGAAAATCTATGCTTAAAACTTAGTCAACAATCATATGCATTATACATGCTCTCTAAAGTAGCTGACATTGCAACAGTAGTCACTGCATATCATGGATATACAGCATCTATTCTTAGATACGGAGTGATATTCTGGGGTAACTCAACTGGCAAAGAAAATGTTTTTAAAGCACAAAAGAAATGCGTCAGGGCTATATGTAAAATAAGTCAAACCGATAGTTGTAAACCATATTTCAGTCAATTGCATATTTTAAGTTTACCCTGTTTATACATACTTGAAATGTCATTGTTTGTAAGAAATAACTTAAATTTATTTCAGAGGTATAAAAGTAAACGTCAGAGAATGAAAGTTTGTTGCCCGCAAAATAAGACTGCAATGTTAAATAACAGTGTGTTTTGCATGGCACCACGTATTTATAATAAGTTACCTACTGACATTTTAGAAATTAATAATATTAATAGGTTTAAGGTAATGTTAAGGACGTTTTTAGTGCGAAAAACCTACTATGATGTAAATGAATATCTTTCTGACAAAAATGAAAATTGATTTTATATAATTGCAAATGACATTTATTACTTTTGATGATACCTATAATTATAATTCAATGTTGACATAATTTTATACTTTTTGCATACTTTTTAAGTTAGACATAGCTGGACATATTTTTCATAATTATCATCTTATGTTCTGCAAAATAAATGATTTGATTTGATTTGATTTGATTTGCACAAATGCACATTACTGTGGATCGGCAGCTGTTACTTTTTTGTGCACGACTGTTCTAGAAATCCTTGGAAGTGACGCCAGTTATTTGTCGGCCGTAATTTTTGGAATTTCTTTCGTCGACGTTATAGTTTTCTATGAACTACCATCAGTATTTGGTTGCTGTGATAAGGTTGTTGGATAGAAAAATAAATTAATCAAATGTAAAATAAATAGTTTAGGCAATAAATTTAGTAAACTGGCTTAGTTAGATATAATAGTAAAAACGCCAAAAATTAAAAAAAAAAGGTTTTTATATTCAATATTAGTATCTAAAGAAGCAGGTTCATTAGATTACTGACTGACTTTTATAAAACCGTTTAGTTTTAGTCCGACTCCACTATTGTTGGTTAACTCTCAGTTTGCACCTTTTTAGAAAGGTCTGTATTTTTCTAACTAACAAGTCTCCTGCCGGAATGCTTCACCATTTTGTGTATGTTTTATTTTGATTGATGTACTCCACAAGCCTCTTTCATTATTTTGTCATAGAATATGCAAAAACGCGAGTCCCCGAGTGCCATCGAGCTCGTTATTACTTCGCTCCGGCGAGCCGTGGAGATGCTACTATTGCGAAGTATTCCGAGTTTTTCAATGAAATTGTCGTACCTACAATCGATTTACATCAGACTTTTTGAAACCCAGGTGTAATATAACTATTTTATTCGATAGAGTTACATAATTGTGTTACGACAAACGAACTGTGAAACAACAGGTTTCACAAGCGGTTTTCTTTTTTGTGCGTTTCATGGTAACGGTTCACATGTACAGCGAAGTTGCTGAATAGTTTTGATTTTTCATACATTTATTTCTTGTTAACTGATCTTTTCTTCATCCATTTGAGGTTCTTTAGACTAGGCCAGGTTTATTTTTACAGAATATAGCGCAGTACTTGTGGCATAAATGACTGCTCCCCTACAGATGCGGGATCCAATATCCGCCAGAACGCGACTCATTTCCGAAGGCTGGAGTGAGCCTACATGCGCTCTAGATGCAAATCTACCATTCCTAGAAATGGATATATACGAGCGGACTTTATAGACAAAGAAATCTTAAGATTTTCAATAAAAACGGCAACTGACCTAATGCACGAACCTACATATGACTTTTGAGTTGCTGTGGTCATATTCAATGGAAATGTTGGCGTATACATGATTACAGGCGCACTTGTTATAAATAGGTAGAAATAATGATTAAAAAAAAAAATGGTTGTCTGTAAAGTCGGTTTACTGACGATAGTTAACGTGACAACGTCAACGAACGCGATTGTAAGCGGTTCTGCAAAATAAATCGTCGTTCGAAACAATTTAATTTTTTTTTTCATAAAATTCTTCATTCAGAAAATCATTTTAAATTTAAAAAATAAAATTATTTTATTATATTTTATCTTATCTTATCTTATCTTATATTTTATCTTTTCTTTAGTGTCCGACCGAAATTTCGGTTTCGGTTTCGGTTGCGGCCGAATTTCGGCCAAAATTCAAGTTTCGGCTGTAGTTTTGGTTTCGGCCGAACTTTTGCCGAAACCGAAACTTATTTCGGATTAGCTCTGTAGCATCAAGACTTAATGCGGTATCGTACTTATCGCCCGACGCAAACATTCTTTAGGGGTTTTGTTTAGATGTAAATGATTTCATGTAAGATTTTGTATCGTTTCTGTACTTGAATGATTTATATAGTTAATTTAAATATTGAGTAACAGTAACTTTGTTTTGTTGTTATAAACAAATCAAGTCACATAAGAGATAGTAATTGAAAAATGTAAAGTGTTTAATTTCTTAAATTACGTTGTATAGGTAAACTTATTTCAAGATTTAAATAAATGTTCATGGACAATTCACACATAACACACAAGTTCCAAATTAAGCTAAGCTTGTACTATGGAAACTAGATTGCTGATAGAATACTTATATGCATTAGTTTTTGTAAATACGAACATAGTAACATATAGAACAAATATTTAAGTTTATCACTGGGTGTTACTATGTATGTATTTACAAAAAAATATATGTACTTATATAAGTATTCTACCAGCAACCTAGTTCCCATAGTACAAGCTTTGCTTAGTTTGAGACTTGAGTGTCATGTGTGAAATGTCCAGGAATATTTATATGTATAATTAACAAAAATAACCTCGGTTGACTTTTTAAAACCGAAAAGAGTATAAATAGACAGCTGTCGGTAGGCTTGCACTCATTCTGTTGCTAGAAGTCGAGGTGGAAACACCTCTCTAGTGCTAGTCGCTCATTCGGTTGCGAGACGTCGAGGCGGTAACACCTCTCCAGTATTGTCTAATTAGTTAAAATAGGCTGTTACTATGCCCAAATGGGTTTAGAGTTGTTAATCCTGACATTTATGGTTTCTGTTATAATTAATTCCTTAATGAGATAATCAATTTGTGACTGTTATCTATTTTTTTTATGGTAATTTGATAGAAACTGCTTAATTCAGAAGTGGGATGGGACTCATTTGTTCCATCCTAGCTCTGGCCTAAAGCAAAGATCAGTTTTCATTACTAAATTGTACCTACCGTCAGATTTTGATCTTTTGCTATTTGTGTGATTTAATCATGGCAACGTTCGTATTTTCTTGGTGAGGTAGAACTAAGCCTGATTTAAAACAAAATGCTAATGATTTTTGTAAGTTTTCAGAGAATGGTGTATTGAGAGTGCTAGTGCTGCGACCTTGGTGCCGATGACGACAGATGAGTGTGCCGTGGTGGCTACCAGCTCGTTTGTCACGTCTGCGCCGTAGTCTCGCCAGCACGGGTTCTAGCAATGCCTTGGCATTCACAGTCGCAGAGTGCGCGACTACCCCCAGCGGTGTCGCCTAGCGATGCGAGTACGTCTGTGAGCCCCTTGAGTGTGCTTACTTATTGGAAAACCACCACTGAACGCCTCATTGTAGTGATGAGCGCGTTATGCAAGGTCAGATCCAACCATTTACTTTGATTTTGTACATCAATTCTAGTTTGCAAGATATCGATTTTTAATGTGGGTAGTTGGTAAAACGAACGCCTTAAATCAAATGCTGGTCTGAGACGAGCAGATACTGGTCTTGGACAGTTTTAGTTGACTTTACAAGTACCCACACTTGTTTAAAATGAGTTGAGCACATGTTACACAGTAGTAACATAAATCGATTTCGTAAACTTTCAGTAAAATATGCGTTGATAGCCATACCACATATGTATATTGTCCTAAATGTTTTAATTTGCACCTTCAGGCCAATAAAAGCCCTTTTAAACGTACTAAATAGCAACTCTGAGGGAGTTTTTTTGTTGGGGGACCATTCTCCTTTGTATTTTAGGGAATTTTTTACTTGACCACGTGAGTTTCGGTTTCGGTTTCGGCCGAAAGTGAAGCCACGGCCGAAACTTCGGTTTCGGTTTCGGCCGGAAAACCAGTTTCGGACTCTACTTTTCTTATCTATTCTTATCCTTTCTTACCCTTTCTTATCTTTTCTTATCTTTTCTTATCTTTTCTTATCTTTTCTTATCTTTTCTTATCTTTTCTTATCTTTTCTTATCTTTTCTTATCTTTTCTTATCTTTTCTTATCTTTTCTTATCTTTTCTTATCTTTTCTTATCTTTTCTTATCTTTTCTTATCTTTTCTTATCTTTTCTTATCTTTTCTTATCTTTTCTTATCTTTTCTTATCTTTTCTTATCTTTTCTTATCTTTTCTTATCTTTTCTTATCTTTTCTTATCTTTTCTTATCTTTTCTTATCTTTTCTTATCTTTTCTTATCTTTTCTTATCTTTTCTTATCTTTTCTTATCTTTTCTTATCTTTTCTTATCTTTTCTAGTGGTGCCCGCGGTGTAGTTGGGTATGTGATGCCCGCGGTGTACTAGGGTATGAGGTGCCCGCGGTATACTTGGTATGTGCCTGCGGTGTTGTTGGGTATGTGATGCCCGCGGTGTACTAGGGTATGTGGTGCCCGCGGTAAAGTTAGGTATGTGATGCCCGCGGTGTACTAGGGTATGTGGTGCCCGCGGTGTACTAGGGTATGTGGTGCCCGCGGTGTACTAGGGTATGTGGTGCCCGCGGTATAGTTAGGTATGTGATGCCCGCGGTATACTTGGGTATGTGGTGCCCGCGGTGTAGTTGGGTATGTGATGCCCGCGGTGTAATTGGGTATGTATGTGGTGCCCGCGGTGTACTAGGGTATGTGGTGCCCGCGGCGTACTAGGGTATGTGATGCCCGCGGTGTACTTGGGTATGTGATGCCCGCAGTGTACTAGAGTATATGATGCCCGCGGTGGACTTTGGTATGTGATGCCTGCGGTGTACTAGGGTATGTGGTGCCCGCGGTATACTTGGATATGTGGCGCCCGCGGTGTAGTTCGGTAAGTGGTGCCCGCGGTATACTAGGGTATGTGGTGCCCGTGGTGTACTAGGGTATGTGGTGCCCGCGGTGTACAAGGGTATGTGATGCCCGCTGTGTACTAGGGTATGTGGTGCCCGCGGTGTAGTTGGGTATGTGATGCCCGCGGTGTACTTGGGTATGTGATGCCCGCGGTGTACTAGGGTATGTAATGCCCGCGGTGTAATTGGGTATGTGGTGCCCGCAGTATACAAGGGTATGTGGTGCCCGCGGTGTACTAGGGTATGTGGTGCCCGCGGTGTACTAGGGTATGTAATGCCCGCGGTGTAATTGGGTATGTATGTGGTGCCCGCGGTGTACTAGGGTATGTGGTGCCCGCGGCGTACTAGGGTATGTGATGCCCGCGGTGTACTTGGGTATGTGTTGCCCGCAGTGTACTAGAGTATATGATGCCTGCGGTGTACTAGAGTATGTGGTGCCCGCGGTGTAGTTGGGTATGTGGTTCCCGCGGTATACTAGGGTATGTGGTGCCCGCGGTATACAAGGGTATGTGGTGCCCGCGGTGTACTAGGGTATGTGGTGCCCGCGGTGTACTAGGGTATGTAATGCCCGCGGTGTAATTGAGTATGTATGTGGTGCCCGCGGCGTACTAGGGTATGTGATGCCCGCGGTGTACTAGGGTATGTGGTGCCCGCGGTGTACTAGGGTATGTGATGCCCGCGGTGTACTTGGGTATGTGATGCCCGCGGTGTACTAGGGTATGTAATGCCCGCGGTGTAATTGGGTATGTGGTGCCCGCAGTATACAAGGGTATGTGGTGCCCGCGGCGTACTAGGGTATGTGATGCCCGCGGTGTACTTGGGTATGTGTTGCCCGCAGTGTACTAGAGTATATGATGCCTGCGGTGTACTAGGGTATGTGGTGCCCGCGGCGTACTAGGGTATGTGATGCCCGCGGTGTACTTGGGTATGTGATGCCCGCAGTGTACTAGAGTATATGATGCCCGCGGTGGACTAGGGTATGTGGTGCCCGCGGTGTAGTTCGGTATGTAGTGCCCGCGGTGTACTAGGGTATGTGATGCCCGCGGTATACTAGGGTATGTGGTGCCCGCGGTGTACTAGGGTATGTGGTGCCCGCGGTGTACAAGGGTATGTGATGCCCGCGGTGTACTAGGGTATGTGGTGCCCGCGGTGTAGTTGGGTATGTGATGCCCGCGGTGTACTTGGGTATGTGATGCCCGCGGTGTACTTGGGTATGTGATGCCCGCGGTGTACTAGGGTATGTAATGCCCGCGGTGTAATTGGGTATGTGGTGCCCGCGGTATACAAGGGTATGTGGTGCCCGCGGTGTACTAGGGTATGTGGTGCCCGCGGTGTACTAGGGTATGTAATGCCCGCGGTGTAATTGGGTATGTATGTGATGCCCGCGGTGTACTAGGTTATGTGGTGCCCGCGGTGTACTAGGGTATGTGGTGCCCGCGGTGTACTAGGGTATGTGGTGCCCGCGGTGTACAAGGGTATGTGATGCCCGCGGTGTACTAGGGTATGTGGTGCCCGCGGTGTACTTGGGTATGTGATGCCCGCGGTGTACTTGGGTATGTGATGCCCGCGGTGTACTAGGGTATGTAATGCCCGCGGTGTAATTGGGTATGTGGTGCCCGCGGTATACAAGGGTATGTGGTGCCCGCGGTGTAGTTGGGTATGTGATGCCCGCGGTGTACTAGGGTATGTGGTGCCCGCGGTATACTTGGGTATGTAATGCCCGCGGTGTAATTGGGTATGTATGTGGTGCCCGCGGTGTACTAGGGTATGTGGTGCCCGCGGCGTACTAGGGTATGTGATGCCCGCGGTGTACTTGGGTATGTGTTGCCCGCAGTGTACTAGAGTATATGATGCCTGCGGTGTACTAGAGTATGTGGTGCCCGCGGTGTAGTTGGGTATGTGGTTCCCGCGGTATACTAGGGTATGTGGTGCCCGCGGTATACAAGGGTATGTGGTGCCCGCGGTGTACTAGGGTATGTGGTGCCCGCGGTGTACTAGGGTATGTAATGCCCGCGGTGTAATTGAGTATGTATGTGGTGCCCGCGGCGTACTAGGGTATGTGATGCCCGCGGTGTACTAGGGTATGTGGTGCCCGCGGTGTACTAGGGTATGTGATGCCCGCGGTGTACTTGGGTATGTGATGCCCGCGGTGTACTAGGGTATGTAATGCCCGCGGTGTAATTGGGTATGTGGTGCCCGCAGTATACAAGGGTATGTGGTGCCCGCGGCGTACTAGGGTATGTGATGCCCGCGGTGTACTTGGGTATGTGTTGCCCGCAGTGTACTAGAGTATATGATGCCTGCGGTGTACTAGGGTATGTGGTGCCCGCGGCGTACTAGGGTATGTGATGCCCGCGGTGTACTTGGGTATGTGATGCCCGCAGTGTACTAGAGTATATGATGCCCGCGGTGGACTAGGGTATGTGGTGCCCGCGGTGTAGTTCGGTATGTGGTGCCCGCGGTGTACTAGGGTATGTGATGCCCGCGGTGTAGTTGGGTATGTGGTGCCCGCGGTATACTAGGGTATGTGGAGCCCGCGGTGTACTAGGGTATGTGGTGCCCGCGGTGTACAAGGGTATGTGATGCCCGCGGTGTACTAGGGTATGTGGTGCCCGCGGTGTAGTTGGGTATGTGATGCCCGCGGTGTACTTGGGTATGTGATGCCCGCGGTGTACTTGGGTATGTGATGCCCGCGGTGTACTAGGGTATGTAATGCCCGCGGTGTAATTGGGTATGTGGTGCCCGCGGTATACAAGGGTATGTGGTGCCCGCGGTGTACTAGGGTATGTGGTGCCCGCGGTGTACTAGGGTATGTAATGCCCGCGGTGTAATTGGGTATGTATGTGATGCCCGCGGTGTACTAGGTTATGTGGTGCCCGCGGTGTACTAGGGTATGTGGTGCCCGCGGTGTACTAGGGTATGTGGTGCCCGCGGTGTACAAGGGTATGTGATGCCCGCGGTGTACTAGGGTATGTGGTGCCCGCGGTGTAGTTGGGTATGTGATGCCCGCGGTGTACTTGGGTATGTGATGCCCGCGGTGTACTTGGGTATGTGATGCCCGCGGTGTAGTTCGGTATGTGGTGCCCGCGGTGTACTAGGGTATGTGATGCCCGCGGTGTAGTTGGGTATGTGGTGCCCGCGGTATACTAGGGTATGTGGTGCCCGCGGTGTACAAGGGTATGTGATGCCCGCGGTGTACTAGGGTATGTGGTGCCCGCGGTGTAGTAAGGTATGTGATGCCCGCGGTGTACTTGGGTATGTGATGCCCGCGGTGTACTTGGGTATGTGATGCCCGCGGTGTACTAGGGTATGTGGTGCCCGCGGTGTACAAGGGTATGTGATGCCCGCGGTGTACTAGGGTATGTGGTGCCCGCGGTGTAGTAAGGTATGTGATGCCCGCGGTGTACTTGGGTATGTGATGCCCGCGGTGTACTTGGGTATGTGATGCCCGCGGTGTACTAGGGTATGTAATGCCCGCGGTGTAATTGGGTATGTGGTGCCCGCGGTATACAAGGGTATTTGGTGCCCGCGGTGTACTAGGGTATGTAGTGCCCGCGGTGTACTAGGGTATGTAATGCCCGCGGTGTAATTGGGTATGTATGTGATGCCCGCGGTGTACTAGGGTATGTGGTGCCCGCGGTGTACTAGGGTATGTGGTGCCCGCGGTGTACTAGGGTATGTGGTGCCCGCGGTGTACAAGGGTATGTGATGCCCGCGGTGTACTAGGGTATGTGGTGCCCGCGGTGTAGTTGGGTATAGATAGATAGATAGATAAAACATTTATTTGATTCACAACAACACACACAAATTACAATAAAACAGTAAGAATGGAAGGTAAAACTAAAACTATAAAATAAACTTATAAAATAAAACAGGCACACCATCCACTACTACAACATGCATACGGTTCTGTGTGTTGCGGTAATTCAAAAAGGTATTAGCTCAGCATAATTTTGCTCAAGAGCAAACACTGATTTTCAGCTAATACCTTCCGAGACGACAAGTTGAACAAGGTAACATCAAGTAGGTACAAGCTGTAGGTTTCCAGTTACATATCTATGAAAAGTATATTAACCCGGCGTCATGGGGGTGGAAAAATGTTACACGGACGTGGGGGCTGGGTCATCATTACCCAGATAAGGAAAGAAAAGAAAGAAAGAAAATAAGTTTATTTAATCAAAAACAGACAAATTAACATACATAACATAACAAATTAATATATAAAGTAGGAAAAACAATTATTATAGGAGAAAAAAAAAAAAATGAAAATAAAAACAGATACATTATAGAAAATTAACAAAAATATATAGGTAACTAATAGTTAACAAATAAATATATCTATACATAGGTAGTGAAGATAAGTACAAAAAAATAGGTAGATAGGTAAGTAGTACGTACACTTATTATGTCTGCTGATTAAAAAGGCAAAAACTCAGCTTTTGTGCTTGGTCCGAAGACAAAGCGCTGTTTTTCAGTCTTGCCTGCGGGGGGGGTGTTAGACTTAAATAAATAGGGGAGAATGTGTAGAGCGATCTAGTGCGTGAGTGATACATATAATGATTGAGTGTGCAGAGGGCTCCCCTGGTACGCCAGTCTCATAAGAGTCTGGTTATAGAGGAGAACCCTCATGTGTGCAAGTGTGCGTATGTTGAGTGTTAGTGAGGGAGAGTGCGTTTGTTACGTGTGCGTGAGTGAGTGCTGGGAGTTGGGAGATGCTTAAATAAAACAAAAGAGAATGTGTGAATGTAGGGAGATGCTTAAATAACAAGAGAGAATGTGTGAAGTGAACAAAATGCGTGAGTGGGAGTAGTGAGTGAGAGATATATTATAAATGATACATATAAATGATTGAGTGTGCGGAGGGTTCCCCTGGTACGCCAGTCTCTTAGGAGTCTGGTTATAGAGGAGAACCCTCATGCGTGCATGTGTGGAAATGTTGAGTGTAAGTGAGACAGAGAGTGAGCAATCCACCTGTTAGCGACCGGGCTAGCCACCGCCAAGTTGGTTGTCTAGTAGAAGTTTTTTGTAGTGTTTTTTAAACGTGGGTTTGGACAAAGAACTTCTCAATGGTGGCGGCAGATTATTCCAGCATTTCGTGGCTTGGTACCGGAAGCTTCCTTCAAAAGCTCGTGTCTGGTGATATGGAGTAACCATTTTAAATATGTTGTCACGTCTAGGATCCTGTCTTCTGTTATCATGGCGCCACCTAAGTTTATCGTGCAAATATTTCGGTTGTTTAAACCTGACGAGAGTATTCAACAAACTAGCTAAATGAAGATTTCTGCGTGATGTCATATTTAATAATTTGGCATCGTTAATATAAGGGCTAATGTGACTTCTAGGTGGAATGTTGTAGCAGTATCGTGTGCACGCGTTCTGAACACGCTGAATAAGTTTTTTGGTTTTTGATAACAGACATGGGCCAGTGACAATATCCCCATAGTTGAGCTTTGACAGAATCAAGGACTCACACAGTTTAAGCCTCACCTCTTCGCTAATTAAATGTCGAACCTTGTACATAACTCTTAAACGATAAAAGCAACTTTTTGTAACGTTTAAAATATGACTTGCAAATTGCAACCTACTGTCCATGAGTACGCCTAAGTTTCGTACCTCCGTGGCATACTCTACCGGGCTGCCGTGAATTAAAATGTTTGGGCTTAAAGCCAGGGTAGTCTCTATTTGTTTTATTGAGCCTAAGACCATAAATTTGGATTTTGTCGGATTAAGCGCAAGACAGTTATTATGTGACCAGGATGCTATTCTGTCTAGGTCTGAATTTAAATCAAGTATGGCGGAATTTACGTCAGTAGGCTTTGCATGAACATAGATTTGTACATCATCCGCATATAAATGATAACCAGAGTGTAAAATCTGCTTGGTGATATCAGCCGTATATAAAATGAAGAGAAGTGGTCCAAGTATAGAACCTTGTGGCACTCCTCTTTCAACGCTAGCTGTATCAGATCTGCTTGTACTACCATCACTGTTTCTAATTTGTACTATTTGGTTCCTGCCTCTCAAGTAACTATCGAACCACACAATAGTTGATGCGCTAAAACCATAAAATGACATCTTAGAAAGAAGAAGGGGTATGCTAATGCAATCGAAAGCACGAGAGAAATCAAGGAGGACCAATATTGTGCTTTTACCAGAGTCTTGCGCAGATAACACATTGTCAACGACGTCAAGAAGCGCAGTTGCTGTACTGACTCCTTTTCTAAAACCTGACTGCTTAGATGGCAAAATGCAGTTATCTTCAATATATTTCGAAGTTTGATTGAAGACTATACGCTCGAGTACTTTTGACAAACATAAGGAATGTGAATATTTCTGTATGTATTTGAGAAAAACGATATTTTTTTGTAACATGCAATAATTTACTTTATAAGGATAATACAAAACCATAAACATAATGAAAATAGAAACTTTTATTAATAGGAACAAGGTTTTGAAAACTATTCACTAAATATCAACAAATTTGGCTTTCCTTAGCAAAACTTAACATAAAAAAATATATACCAGTCTTTGGTTTTCTAATCGAACTCTTATATTATCTTCTTATATAAAATAATCAAAATTAGTTACTCAGACTCATTTTTATCAATACAATTAGCGCAGAAAGGCACTATATGTTGAGGGCAAATATGCTTGTTGCATCCTTCACATACGTGTGTAGTTTTGCGATCTTTGCTTGCAGGACACACCTGACACCTCTTACGAGCATTTGTTTTTTTTGCTGGGGGCTCCTCTGTAGATTCCCCTGTAAATTGGATAATTTTTTTGCGAAGTTCTCGTGGCAGACTTTGAACATTCCCGCGGACTTTCAAGTGCTCAATAACAAGAGCAAGGCCTAGATTTTTCAAATAACGGCGTCTTTTTATGTTTGACTCATTATTTATACGATGTATTATAAGTCCGTTAATTGCCAAATTGTTAAAACATCCGAGTCCGATTCTTCAAGTACCGCCATAATACGTCTTTCCAGTTCTTCGCCATCCATTATTACTCGTACTACCTACGGAAAAAATAAAAAAAACATCAAAACCTCAAAACAATGTAGTAACACTAATACAAAGCATCATAAACAACAATAAATTATTTAAACAGTAATTTATTAAAATGGCATGAAACAGTTACACTGAATACAGGCATGGGTCATAATTACCTTTTTCCCGTGACAACACTTGTTACTCTCAACGCGGCTCTCGCCAAACTGATTTCGCGGGATAAACGTGTAGAGGGACTCAATGACTCCAGCTACTGCGAAGAGCGGCAAAATCGCACGCGTCGTTGAAGAATTATAAGCGAACTACAAAAGTGCGGGTAATTTTGACCCAGCCCCCATGACGCCGGGTTAAATTAAATGTGTATGTGTAAATGTCTGTATATATATATATATATATATATATATATATATATATATATATATATATATATATATGAAAGATATATTAAATTAAATGTGTAAGTATATTATAATGTAATATGAAAAATGTTTGTATTAAAAATAGATAGATAGTGAAAGATTGCATAAACTAAAGACATCACAAAAATACGCAAGATTAAATTTCCATGGTCACTGGCAATTCCAACCTTGCGAATGGCAAGCGAAGTGTTTGGGGATACCCTCCTTTTGTTTTAGTAATAGTAATGTTTTAAATTTAGCTTTGAAAGCAAACTTACATTGAAGATTACGTATTGGGGGGAGGATGTTGTTCCAACACTTCGTTGCCATATATCGGAAACTACCAGTGAACGCTGCCGTTTTATGATTGTGATAGAGAAGCGCAGACCTAATAGAACGTAAAGCTGTGCGACTGTTACTATTAATCGTGAATTTTAGTTTTGCATGTAAATATTCCGGGTTTTTAAATTTCACGACATCAAAAATTAGCCCTCCGAGGTGCAGTTCTCTACGAGAGGCCATATTAAGCATGGATTTGTTATTTAAATATGGAGTAATGTGACTACGAGGTGGAACATTAAAACAAAAACGGCAGCACGCATTTTGCACGCGTTGTACCACTCGTTGAGTTCTAGCGAGTAAACGTGGCCCATACACAAGGTCTCCGTAATTCAACCTCGAAAGTATCAAGGCTTCGCATAAGGTGATGCGAGAATCTTCAGACAGCTGATCACGGATTTTGTAAAGGATTTTAAGACGGTAAAAACAGGATTTCACTAAACTAAGAACGTGGTTCTCAAATCTAAGCTGGCTATCAAAAACAATACCCAAGTTCCTGGCCTCATCCACTCGACTCACTTGCTCTCCGTGAATTTGAATATCAAGAGAACATGCAATTTTGCTAATTTGAGTCTCAGTACCAAGAACCATATACTTAGACTTTGTCGGGTTCAATACGAGAGCGTTACGCAAGGACCAGTCCGCAATTGCATCCAGATCCTCGTTTAGCAATGTAACAACTTGTGGTAAGCTGTGGGGTGCCTCAGATACGTAAACCTGTACATCGTCTGCGTATGTGATATGGTATGTGATGCCCGCGGTGTACTTGGGTATGTGATGCCCGCGGTGTACTTGGGTATGTGATGCCCGCGGTGTACTAGGGTATGTAATGCCCGCGGTGTAATTGGGTATGTGGTGCCCGCGGTATACAAGGGTATGTGGTGCCCGCGGTGTACTAGGGTATGTGGTGCCCGCGGTGTACTAGGGTATGTTCCCGATACATGAAAAAGTGAATTTAGCCCTGATAACAGAACAATATCATAATTCAGATATTCTAAGACCTATACAACATAAAATAATAACTAGAAAAGTCATACAGAAAAAATTGATAGTACCTAAAATGAGGAATTTCTATGGCCGACGAACGTTAGCATTTTTAATTCCTACCTTGCTCAACAATATCCCTGCAGAAATTAAATCTAAACTAAATAACAAAAATTATAAAAGTATATATAAACAATATTTTATGGACAAAATTTAAGTTCATCAAGTTTTTATTTTTTCGTTTAATTATTAATACTTCTGATCTGCTATGATTAACCCCTGTATACGTTTGTTGACGAACTTGTATTGAAGGTCATTCGCATTCGCATAAATCTACCCGATTCTCTTATTTTTTTTTTTTTTTTTTTTTTACATTCGAGTGTTAAGTTTACTTACTAATAACGAGGGTTTATTTTATACTAATGTGAGGACAATTTTTTAAGTCTAATTTTTTACGAGTGTGAGTACCCACACAAACCTTGCATGGTTTATAGGGTACAATATTATAATTGTATTTTGTGTTTTTGAGTATGGAAATAAATAAAAAAAAAAAAAAAAAAAATGTAATGCCCGCGGTATACAAGGGTATGTGGTGCCCGCGGTGTAATTGAGTATGTATGTGGTGCCCGCGGTGTACTAGGGTATGTGGTGCCTGCGGCGTACTAGGGTATGTGATGCCCGCGGTGTACTAGGGTATGTGGTGCCCGCGATGTACAAGGGTATGTGATGCCTGCGGTGTACTAGGGTATGTGGTGCCCGCGGTGTAGTTGGGTAAGTAATGCCCGCGGTGTACTTGGGTATGTGATGCCCGCGGTGTACTTGGGTATGTGATGCCCGCGGTGTACTAGGGTATGTAATGCCCGCGGTGTAATTGGGTATGTGGTGCCCGCGGTATACAAGGGTATGTGGTGCCCGCGGTGTACTAGGGTATGTGGTGCCCGCGGTGTACTAGGGTATGTAATGCCCGCGGTGTAATTGGGTATGTATGTGATGCCCGCGGTGTACTAGGGTATGTGGTGCCCGCGGCGTACTAGGGTATGTGATGCCCGCGGTGTACTTGGGTATGTGTTGCCCGCAGTGTACTAGAGTATATGATGCCTGCGGTGTACTAGGGTATGTGGTGCCCGCGGTGTAGTTGGGTATGTGGTTCCCGCGGTATAGTTAGGTATGTGTTGCCCGCGGTATACTTGGGTATGTGGTGCCCGCGGTGTAGTTGGGTATGTGATGCCCGCGGTGTAATTGGGTATGTGGTGCCCGCGGCGTACTAGGGTATGTGATGCCCGCGGTGTACTTGGGTATGTGATGCCCGCAGTGTACTAGAGTATATGATGCCCGCGGTGGACTTTGGTATGTGATGCCCGCGGTGTACTAGGGTATGTGGTGCCCGCGGTATACTTGGGTATGTGGCGCCCGCGGTGTAATTCGGTATGTGGTGCCCGCGGTGTACTAGGGTATGTGATGCCCGCGGTGTAGTTGGGTTTGTGGTGCCCGCGGTATACTAGGGTATGTGGTGCCCGCGGTGTACTAGGGTATGTGGTGCCCGCGGTGTACAAGGGTATGTGATGCCCGCGGTGTACTAGGGTATGTGGTGCCCGCGATGTACAAGGGTATGTGATGCCTGCGGTGTACTAGGGTATGTGGTGCCCGCGGTGTAGTTGGGTAAGTAATGCCCGCGGTGTACTTGGGTATGTGATGCCCGCGGTGTACTTGGGTATGTGATGCCCGCGGTGTACTAGGGTATGTGGTGCCCGCGATGTACAAGGGTATGTGATGCCTGCGGTGTACTAGGGTATGTGGTGCCCGCGATGTACAAGGGTATGTGATGCCTGCGGTGTACTAGGGTATGTGGTGCCCGCGGTGTAGTTGGGTAAGTAATGCCCGCGGTGTACTTGGGTATGTGATGCCCGCGGTGTACTTGGGTATGTGATGCCCGCGGTGTACTAGGGTATGTAATGCCCGCGGTGTAATTGGGTATGTGGTGCCCGCGGTATACAAGGGTATGTGGTGCCCGCGGTGTAGTTGGGTATGTGGTGCCCGCGGTGTACTAGGGTATGTAATGCCCGCGGTGTAATTGGGTATGTATGTGATGCCCGCGGTGTACTAGGGTATGTGGTGCCCGCGGCGTACTAGGGTATGTGATGCCCGCGGTGTACTTGGGTATGTGTTGCCCGCAGTGTACTAGAGTATATGATGCCTGCGGTGTACTAGGGTATGTGGTGCCCGCGGTGTACTAGGGTATGTGGTGCCCGCGGTATAGTTAGGTATGTGATGCCCGCGGTATACTTGGGTATGTGGTGCCCGCGGTGGAGTTGGGTATGTGATGCCCGCGGTGTAATTGGGTATGTATGTGGTGCCCGCGGTGTACTAGGGTATGTGGTGCCCGCGGCGTACTAGGGTATGTGATGCCCGCGGTGTACTTGGGTATAGATAGATAGATAGATAGATAGATAGATAGATAATTATTTATTTGGCTAACACACAACACAAAGCCTTAAAAAATACAAAAAACATGGAAAAAAAACTTAAAAATACTAAAATTAAACTAATGTAGGTAGGTACATGTACCCAACTAAGGGGTAGGTATGGGCACTGAATAATCTAGCTCTGTGTCGGATGCAACCAAACAGGTCCTGACTCAGCTTGGTGCTGCTGGCATAGTGGGAACTATACCAGCAGCGCTGGTTTTCAGTCAGGGCCTTAATTAAGGGTGACGTCACACGTAACATATGCTATACAAAGGTAAAAAGTATAATCGTAGAGTACAAACAATTAATCATGTTATATAAAATTATGTAAGAAGTACGAGTACAGTAGAATAGAAATATATGTATAATATGTATATAGTATAATATAATAGTATAGTACAGAAGAAGTTAAAATTATTTAAAGACAGACATGGTTTCAAAACAAAGGGCATAGTTTAAATAGTATGTAAATTAGATTGCAATAATGCGAAACATAGTACAAAAACATGGGATTAGCAAACAGTAAGTTCATGAGTCAAGAGGTCTTCATAGAAAAGAAAAAGAAAGAAAGAAATAAGTCGTGGGTTTGATGATTAAGAATCAATTTGGGAAGCCAGAAGAAGGTCTTTACAACGGTTTCTAAAGGTATTTAGAGTTTTAATGGCACGAACTGGTGGAGGAAGATCATTCCAGCAGCGAGACGCTGCAAATCTGAATGACCCACGAAAAGCTACCAACATGTGCCTCGGCGTAATAAACACATGGGTGCAGTCCCTCTTTATGTAGCGTGAATATTCTTGCACCAATTTTAGCTTCTGGAATAAATAAACAGGCGTTTTCTTATTTATGACTCCAAACAGAAGCGTAGCTAGGTGAAGTCTCGTGCGAGCTTTCATCTTTAGAAGTTTAGATGAATTAATATAAGGCGTCACGTGTGTGCGAGGAGGAATTCGAAAGCAGAAGCGCGCGCAAGCGTTTTGTACACGCTGAATCAATTTCGCAGTTCTAGACAGCAAACAGGACCCGTAAACGACATCACAGTAATTTAACTTGGACAAAACCAAAGACTCGCAAAGCATTATACGGACTTCTTCACTGATGTAGGGTCGAATCTTATATAAAGATTTTATTCTGTAAAAACAGTTACGCACACACTCGGTCACATGACCTTCAAAGCGAAGGTGTTTGTCTATGGTTAATCCAAGACTCTTTGCCTCCGTAACATGTTCCACGACTGCACCTCCCACATGAATTTTAAATTGAAAATCTGCAATTTTATTAAGTCCAGCCTTGGTGCCAATAAGCATATACTTAGATTTTCCAGGATTGAGAACAAGGGAGTTAGATTCAGACCAGCGCAACACCTGAGCCAAATCACCATTGATCTTATTTACTGCTCCGAGACAGTCACGTGACTGGAAAGAGTGGTACATCTGCACGTCGTCGGCATAAAGATGAAATTTGCAGTGTGTAATTGTCTTAATAATGTCAGCACTGTACAGTATAAACAGGATTGGCCCAAGAATCGAACCCTGAGGAACGCCGCGCGGAACTGGTTGGAGAGAAGATCTGGTGGTGCTTCCATTAGGTAATTTGAGTTCCACACACTGTTGTCTCTGACTCAAGTAACCTGAAAACCAATTAATCGAGTTGGTGTCAAATCCATAAAAAGCTAGTTTCGAAAGAAGAAGAGGAATGCTGATGGAGTCGAAAGCACGTGAAAAATCTAGAAGCAGTAAAATGCTGCACATACCCTGATCTTGGGCAGCCAGCAAATCATCCACCACATCCAACAGTGCGGTTGAAGTGCTATGTCCTTGGCGAAATCCAGATTGGCGTTGTGGAAGAATATGGTTGTCTTCAAGATATTTGGTCAACTGTTTACAGACAACCCTCTCCAACAACTTCGAAAGGCATGGCAGTAAACTTATAGGTCGTAGGTCACTCAAAGCAGATGGATGGCTATTTTTAGGAATGGGCTTAACGACTGCCACCTTCCAACAATCCGGAAAAATGCCGCTCAAAATAGAGTTATTGATGATCGTTGTAATTGCAGATAAAGATTGAGGTAGTGTCATGAGTACCATATCCAAGGACATGCCATCCATGCCTTGGGCATTGGATTTAAAACTCTGCAAAACTTTACCAATCTCAAATTCGCTGACAGGTGACAAGGAAAAGCCGGCCGCCACGGGATTGTACCGATGATGTTCAAAGTAAGTGAGCTGAGATATTTGGACCAGGTCACTACCTGGGACATTGAGAAAGTGACTGTTAATTATATCTGGGTCACTGAACTGGGGTGGTAACTCATCAGTATTCTGCTTGTCAGACAAGATATTATTTATGGGTATGTGATGCCCGCAGTGTACTAGAGTATATGATGCCCGCGGTGGACTTTGGTATGTGATGCTCGTGGTGTACTAGGGTATGTGGTGCCCGCGGTATACTTGGGTAAGTGGCGCCCGCGGTGTAGTTCGGTATGTGGTGCCCGCGGTGTACTAGGGTATGTGATGCCCGCGGTGTAGTTGGGTATGTGGTGCCCGCGGTATACTAGAGTATGTGGTGCCCGCAGTGTACTAGGGTATGTGATGCCCGCGGTGTACTAGGGTATGTGGTGCCCGCGGTGTACTAGGGTATGTGGTGCCCGCGGTGTAGTTGGGTATGTGATGCCCGCTGTGTACTTGGGTATGTGATGCCCGCGGTGTACTTGGGTATGTGATGCCCGCGGTGTACTAGGGTATGTAATGCCCGCGGTGTAATTGGGTATGTGGTGCCCGCGGTATACAAGGGTATGTGGTGCCCGCGGTGTACTAGGGTATGTGGTGCCCGCGGTGTACTATGGTATGTAATGCCTGCGGTGTAATTGGGTATGTATGTGATGCCCGCGGTGTACTAGGGTATGTGGTGCCCGCGGTGTACTAGGGTATGTGGTGCCCGCGGTGTACTAGGGTATGTGATGCCCGCGGTGTACTTGGGTATGTGTTGCCCGCAGTGTACTAGAGTATATGATGCCTGCGGTGTACTAGGGTATGTGGTGCCCGCGGTGTAGTTGGGTATGTGGTTCCCGCGGTATACTAGGGTATGTGGTGCCTGCGGTATACAAGGGTATGTGGTGCCCGCGGTGTGCTAGGGTATGTGGTGCCCGCGGTGTACTAGGGTACGTAATGCCCGCGGTGTAATTGAGTATGTATGTGGTGCCCGCGGCGTACTAGGGTATGTGATGCCCGCGGTGTACTAGGGTATGTGGTGCCCGCGGTGTACTAGGGTATGTGGTGCCCGCGGTGTACTAGGGTATGTGGTGCCCGCGGTATAGTTAGGTATGTGATGCCCGCGGTGTACTTGGGTATGTGGTGCCCGCGGTGTAGTTGGGTATGTGATGCCCGCGGTGTAATTGGGTATGTATGTGATGCCCGCGGTGTACTAGGGTATGTGGTGCCCGCGGCGTACTAGGGTATGTGATGCCCGCGGTGTACTTGGGTATGTGATGCCCGCAGTGTACTAGAGTATATGATGCCCGCGGTGGACTTTGGTATGTGATGCTCGCGGTGTACTAGAGTATATGATGCCCGCGGTGGACTTTGGTATGTGATGCTCGCGGTGTACTAGGGTATGTGGTGCCCGCGGTATACTTGGGTATGTGGCGCCCGCGGTGTAGTTCGGTATGTGGTGCCCGTGGTGTACTAGGGTATGTGATGCCCGCGGTGTAGTTGGGTATGTGGTGCCCGCGGTATACTTGAGTATGTGGTGCCCGCAGTGTACAAGGGTATGTGGTGCCCGCGGTGTACAAGGGTATGTGATGCCCGCGGTGTACTAGGGTATGTGGTGCCCGCGGTGTAGTTGGGTATGTGATGCCCGCGGTGTACTTGGGTATGTGATGCCCGCGGTGTACTTGGGTATGTGATGCCCGCGGTGTACTAGGGTATGTAATGCCCGCGGTGTAATTGGGTATGTGGTGCCCGCGGTATACAAGGGTATGTGGTGCCCGCGGTGTACTAGGGTATGTGGTGCCCGCGGTGTACTATGGTATGTAATGCCTGCGGTGTAATTGGGTATGTATGTGATGCCCGCGGTGTACTAGGGTATGTGGTGCCCGCGGTGTACTAGGGTATGTGGTGCCCGCGGTGTACTAGGGTATGTGGTGCCCGCGGTATAGTTAGGTATGTGATGCCCGCGGTATACTTGGGTATGTGGTGCCCGCGGTGTAGTTGGGTATGTGATGCCCGCGGTGTAATTGGGTATGTATGTGGTGCCCGCGGCGTACTAGGGTATGTGATGCCCGCAGTGTACTAGAGTATATGATGCCCGCGGTGGACTTTGGTATGTGATGCCCGCGGTGTACTAGGGTATGTGGTGCCCGCGGTATACTTGGGTATGTGGCGCCCGCGGTGTAGTTCGGTAGGTATGTGGTGCCCGCGGTGTACTAGGGTATGTGATGCCCGCGGTGTAGTTGGGTATGTGGTGCCCGCGGTATACTAGGGTATGTGGTGCCCGCGGTGTACTAGGGTATGTGGTGCCCGCGGTGTACAAGGGTATGTGATGCCCGCGGTGTACTAGGGTATGTGGTGCCCGCGGTGTAGTTGGGTATGTGATGCCCGCGGTGTACTTGGGTATGTGATGCCCGCGGTGTACTAGGGTATGTAATGCCCGCGGTGTAATTGGGTATTTGGTGCCCGCGGTATACAAGGGTATGTGGTGCCCGCGGTGTACTAGGGTATGTGGTGCCCGCGGTGTACTAGGGTATGTAATGCCCGCGGTGTAATTGGGTATGTATGTGGTGCCCGCGGTGTACTAAGGTATGTGGTGCCCGCGGCGTACTAGAGTATATGATGCCTGCGGTGTACTAGGGTATGTGGTGCCCGCGGTGTAGTTGGGTATGTGGTTCCCGCGGTATACTAGGGTATGTGGTGCCCGCGGTGTACTAGGGTATGTGATGCCCGCGGTGTACTTGGGTATGTGTTGCCCGCAGTGTACTAGAGTATATGATGCCTGCGGTGTACTAGGGTATGTGGTGCCCGCGGTGTAGTTGGGTATGTGGTTCCCGCGGTATACTAGGGTATGTGGTGCCTGCGGTATACAAGGGTATGTGGTGCCCGCGGTGTACTAGGGTATGTGGTGCCCGCGGTGTACTAGGGTACGTAATGCCCGCGGTGTAATTGAGTATGTATGTGGTGCCCGCGGCGTACTAGGGTATGTGATGCCCGCGGTGTACTAGGGTATGTGGTGCCCGCGGTGTACTAGGGTATGTGGTGCCCGCGGTGTACTAGGGTATGTGGTGCCCGCGGTATAGTTAGGTATGTGATGCCCGCGGTGTACTAGGGTATGTGGTGCCCGCGGTGTACTAGGGTATGTGGTGCCCGCGGTGTACTTGGGTATGTGGTGCCCGCTTTGTACTAGGGTATGTAATGCCCGCGGTGTAATT
Organism: Ecliptopera silaceata; assembly: GCA_932527185.1. NCBI lineage: Eukaryota > Metazoa > Arthropoda > Insecta > Lepidoptera > Geometridae > Ecliptopera > Ecliptopera silaceata. The sequence continues at coordinate 11,462,740 of OW052199.1, forward strand.
GGGTATGTATGTGGTGCCCGCGGTGTACTAGGGTATGTGGTGCCCGCAGCGTACTAGGGTATGTGATGCCCGCGGTGTACTTGGGTATGTGTTGCCCGCAGTGTACTAGAGTATATGATGCCTGCGGTGTACTAGGGTATGTGGTGCCCGCGGTGTAGTTGGGTATGTGGTTCCCGCGGTATACTAGGGTATGTGGTGCCCGCGGTATACAAGGGTATGTGGTGCCCGCGGTGTACTAGGGTATGTGGTGCCCGCGGTGTACTAGGGTATGTAATGCCCGCGGTGTAATTGGGTATGTATGTGGTGCCCGCGGTGTACTAGGGTATGTGGTGCCCGCGGCGTACTAGGGTATGTGATGCCCGCGGTGTACTTGGGTATGTGTTGCCCGCAGTCTACTAGAGTATATGATGCCCGCGGTGGACTTGGGTATGTGATGCCCGCGGTGTAGTTGGGTATGTGATGCCCGAGGTGTACTTGGGTATGTGGTGCCCGCGGTGTACTAGGGTATGTGATGCCCGCGGTGTACTTGGGACTTGGGTATGTGATGCCCGCGGTGTAGTTGGGTATGTGATGCCCGCGGTGTACTAGGGTATGAGGTGCCCGCGGTATACTTGGGTATGTGGTGCCTGCGGTGTACTAGGGTATGTGATGCCCGCGGTTTACTAGGGTATGTGGTGCCCGCGGTGTACTAGGGTATGTGGTGCCCGCGGTGTACTAGGGTATGTGGTGCCCGCGGTATAGTTAGGTATGTGATGCCCGCGGTATACTTGGGTATGTGGTGCCCGCGGTGTAGTTGGGTATGTGATGCCCGCGGTGTAATTGGGTATGTATGTGGTGCCCGCGGTGTACTAGGGTATGTGGTGCCCGCGGTGTACTAGGGTATGTGGTGCCCGCGGCGTACTAGGGTATGTGATGCCCGCGGTGTACTTGGGTATGTGTTGCCCGCAGTCTACTAGAGTATATGATGCCCGCGGTGGACTTGGGTATGTGATGCCCACGGTGTAGTTGGGTATGTGATGCCCGAGGTGTACTTGGGTATGTGGTGCCCGCGGTGTACTAGGGTATGTGATGCCCGCGGTGTACTTGGGACTTGGGTATGTGGTGCCCGCGGTGTAGTTGGGTATGTGATGCCCGCGGTGTACTAGGGTATGAGGTGCCCGCGGTATACTTGGGTATGTGGTGCCCGCGGTGTTGTTGGGTATGTGATGCCCGCGGTGTACTAGGGTATGTGGTGCCCGCGGTGTACTAGGGTATGTGGTGCCCGCGGTGTACTAGGGTATGTAATGCCCGCGGTTTACTAGGGTATGTGGTGCCCGTGGTTTACTAAGGTATGTGGTGCCCGCGGTGTAGTTGGGTATGTGATGCCCGCGGTGTAATTGGGTATGTGATGGGTATGTGATGCCCGCGTTGTACTAGGGTATGTGGTGCCCGCGGTGTAGTTGGGTATGTGATGCCCGCGGTGTACTTGGGACTTGGGTATGTGGTGCCCGCGGTGTAGTTGGGTATGTGATGCCCGCGGTGTACAAGGGTATGTGATGCCCGCGGTGTACTAGGGTATGTGGTGCCCGCGGTGTACTAGGGTATGTGGTGCCCGCGGTGTAGTTGGGTATGTGATGCCCGCGGTGTACTTGGGTATGTGGTGCCCGCGGTGCAGTTGGGTATGTGATGCCCGCGGTGTACTTGGGTATGTGATGCCCGCGGTGTACTAGGGTATGTGATGCCCGCGGTGTACTTGGGACTTGGGTATGTGGTGCCCGCGGTGTAGTTGGGTATGTGATGCCCGCGGTGTACTAGGGTATGAGGTGCCCGCGGTATACTTGGGTATGTGGTGCCCGCGGTGTTGTTGGGTATGTGATGCCCGCGGTGTACTAGGGTATGTGGTGCCCGCGGTGTACTAGGGTATGTGGTGCCCGCGGTGTACTAGGGTATGTAATGCCCGCGGTTTACTAGGGTATGTGGTGCCCGTGGTTTACTAAGGTATGTGGTGCCCGCGGTGTAGTTGGGTATGTGATGCCCGCGGTGTAATTGGGTATGTGATGGGTATGTGATGCCCGCGTTGTACTAGGGTATGTGGTGCCCGCGGTGTAGTTGGGTATGTGATGCCCGCGGTGTACTTGGGACTTGGGTATGTGGTGCCCGCGGTGTAGTTGGGTATGTGATGCCCGCGGTGTACAAGGGTATGTGATGCCCGCGGTGTACTAGGGTATGTGGTGCCCGCGGTGTACTAGGGTATGTGGTGCCCGCGGTGTAGTTGGGTATGTGATGCCCGCGGTGTACTTGGGTATGTGGTGCCCGCGGTGCAGTTGGGTATGTGATGCCCGCGGTGTACTTGGGTATGTGATGCCCGCGGTGTACTTGGGTATGTGATGCCCGCGGTGTACTAGGGTATGTAATGCCCGCGGTGTAATTGGGTATGTGGTGCCCGCGGTATACAAGGGTACGTGGTGCCCGCGGTGTACTAGGGTATGTGGTGCCCGCGGTGTACTAGGGTATGTAATGCCCGCGGTGTAATTGGGTATGTATGTGGTGCCCGCGGTGTACTAGGGTATGTGGTGCCCGCGGCGTACTAGGGTATGTGATGCCCGCGGTGTACTTGGGTATGTGTTGCCCGCAGTCTACTAGAGTATATGATGCCCGCGGTGTACTTGGGTATGTGGTGCCCGCGGTGTACTAGGGTATGTGATGCCCGCGGTGTACTTGGGACTTGGGTATGTGGTGCCCGCGGTGTAGTTGGGTATGTGATGCCCGCGGTGTACTAGGGTATGAGGTGCCCGCGGTATACTTGGGTATGTGGTGCCCGCGGTGTTGTTGGGTATGTGATGCCCGCGGTGTACTAGGGTATGTGGTGCCCGCGGTGTACTAGGGTATGTGGTGCCCGCGGTGTACTAGGGTATGTAATGCCCGCGGTTTACTAGGGTATGTGGTGCCCGTGGTTTACTAAGGTATGTGGTGCCCGCGGTGTAGTTGGGTATGTGATGCCCGCGGTGTACAAGGGTATGTGATGCCCGCGGTGTACTAGGGTATGTGGTGCCCGCGGTGTAGTTGGGTATGTGATGCCCGCGGTGTACTTGGGTATGTGATGCCCGCGGTGTACTTGGGTATGTGATGCCCGCGGTGTACTAGGGTATGTAATGCCCGCGGTGTAATTGGGTATGTGGTGCCCGCGGTCTACAAGGGTATGTGGTGCCCGCGGTGTACTAGGGTATGTGGTGCCCGCGGTGTACTAGGGTATGTAATGCCCGCGGTGTAATTGGGTATGTATTTGGTGCTCGCGGTGTACTAGGGTATGTGGTGCCCGCGGCGTACTAGGGTATGTGATGCCCGCGGTGTACTTGGGTATGTGGTGCCCACGTGAAGCCACGGCCGAAACTTCGGTTTCGGTTTCGGTTTCGGCCGGAAAACCAGTTTCGGTCGGACTCTACTTTTCTTATCTTTTCTTATCTTTTCTTATCTTTTCTTATCTTTTTTTATCTTTTCTTATCTTTTCTTATCTTTTCTTATCTTTTCTTATCTTTTCTTATCTTTTCTTATCTTTTCTTATCTTTTCTTATCATTTCTTATCTATTCTTTTCATATCTTTTCTTATCTTGAAGCGTTCCATGGAACGCCGGAACGCTTCATGAGTCATGTTTTTTTGTGCGTGCAGCCGGCTCTATCGAATTATAAGACGTTGTCACGTCAAAAATGTAAGCTATGTATACTTGCCACAAACAGTTTCTCATATAACAACAAAGTCGTACCTACGTTACCAGTGTTGAATAGATTCACGTATTTTACAGTTAATTTTTATCAAAGCTTAATCGAAAATGATTCTTTTGTAAATAAGGAAATGATTAAACAGAGTGAACGCGGCGCAATTATTGAAAAATAACCCGTCGCTGAAGCGGAAAATTACACCGCTCCCAGAAACTGAGCCGGACACCTACTCAATCAAACAATAAGTTACGACTTTTCACTTTTATTTGAGAAACACTGCGCGGCAGCTTTTAGCACTTTGCAATCTAGACTGGATTTGTATGACGTTGCCACGCAGTGAACTCAAAAGATCAACTTACAACATTTTAGATCGTTTTGCGTAGTAGCCCTCATGACCGCAACTAGAGAGCGAAAGGTCTGAAAAATAATTGGCTATATTGTTTGTAGACACAATGCCATGATGGAAAAATAATTAACGATGTATGGAATCACTTAGGACGTGCCTTCTGGTACATTGCATAACGCCGTCTTTTACATCGAGGAGCATAATTGTGCTTAGAGTCATAAATATATTAAACTAAAGAGATGTAAACAACAATCATTATCTATTTATTGATGGAATTTGATACATTATTGGTTGCTGATTTTTGTTCTTCTATTAATAACTTATGTACAAGATCTTATCCTCCTGGTTCTAGGTAACTGTTAACTGCAGTTCGTTCAATGCTGTGGTTTGATGGTAAAACTTGTAGAACTTCGTTAATTTATTTACTCGATGTTTTAAAATTCCATTTCTACAAGCTGTAGTTTATGAACAAGTTAAATTAACTCGTATGTCTAAAGGTACGAAGTAAATTCTGAAAGGTTCAAAACTTTGCAGACAATGAGTATTTTGTATAAAAGTCTCATGCATTTTAAGAGAAAAAAAATGGTAGCACTCCGGGAGTGCCGGCAGAAGTGAAAACTTCAATATTAACGTTGTGTTTTCACTTCAAAAATATAACCACAGTCGTCATAATGACAATTGTGATTGTGATTGTGTCATGTGACGAAGACAACGAAGACACAGACACATTCGCGCAAGCGCGAATGTGTCTGCGCCACAACACTATTTAATTGTTTGAGTCATACGTCGCGTGACCGCAAGTGTGTTCTTTTGTCGTCTCTTGTTTTACGAGCAATGTATGAAAATTAAATAAGATCTTACGCTTTTTCGACGTCACGTGACCCTGACGCGAGTTTGAAAGTTTTTACCCACCCAGCGCCGCTAAAGAAGTTTTCACTTCAATAAAAGAAGCGAAAATAAATACACCATCTACATTCTACTACTACTTGCGCAAGCATCAGTGCCGATGGCGAAAAACTAGTGGTTTTCTTTCTTTAGACAATTTTTTTGTGTTCTGAAAGAAAAAATGGCTTTCAAGACATAAATATAGAGTAACACTTTGTATCTTTTCTTATTGTCTTTTCCATTTATCTACATTCTCTACTAGGTTTGTACTTGGGACATATTTTGTAAACTGTAAAACATTGTTCAATAAGTTTTGCGCAACGCTCAAGTTTTGCAGCACGATACATTATTAAAATTCAGCATTCTCATTAATTAAATTTGTAATTTCGCAGCAATTTTGCTGTAAGAACAAAATGGCTACAACAACGATACAAAGTTCGGGATGCGCATTTCAGAAGCGGCTAACTTTCGGTAAACCAAACTGTGTCCTTGCATCAGCTTGCGGCCCAAGTTACAAGCGTGTACGGATTCATTTGCGAGAATTAATAGTTTTCTTAATTACATCTCTCATATTGGAATTTAATTTAAATTAGTCGTAAAACAATAAATTACAAGCGACACGTTCGCAAGAGTGCCTATGCAAAAGATATAATCTTAATATATTATTTTACTCAGTAAAGGTGTAGCTTCATAATGGTAAAATATCCTTAGAAGTGGTCCAAAGCTTTTAAAGTTTATTTGTAACACAAAATACGCAGAATTTTCTTCTTTGAAATACATATAAAAGAAGGAGTCACTTTCATACCATATTTCTTAATTTCAGTTATTTTTTAATACACGCTTTTCGCTTTTAACTTTATAATTCTGTAACAGAAGTTACAGTTTAGCGATGAATAGGATCAGCGTCCTTAGCACTAGTAGAGATGTTTCTAGAGAAATTTACGACATTTAAATAAAATCAAAACGACAAAAAAAAATACATACTTCAAACTGTATTCATGTTAAACTGTGTCTTGGTGTATATCAAATGTATATATTAAGAATACTGTTCATTCAAATTTGAATATTATATTATATGATTCTAAGTAGATTGACATAAATAAATATATTCTACTTATTTATATTTTTAACATTTGTGAAACTTGCTTAGGATTACCGCTTATTAACGTCAAGGCATTCATCGACACGACGAAGAAGAAGAAGAACGTCAAGGCGTAGGTATTTTACAGTCACGTAACTTTGTGTTTGAGTAGGTATATCGAGAAAAGAGTAACAAAGAATACGCCAAAACCTGTCTTAGACTCTTAGTTTGTTTTTACGGCGTTATTTGACTCGCTTTGGCAATTTTAGTTAGTTGTGCTAAGGGCTCTGAATTTCGTGTCACAGACAGTGCTCAGCGTCGCCCTATTTTTTGGTCACTTTCAAAGGCACTGCTGAATAGATAAAAGCATTTCACTACGAGGAAATTCTATTACTTTTTAATGTTACAATGAAACGAAGAAGTTGTATACAAAAAGTTTTTATTTTTATCGCTTGTAGGTATTCATAGTTTTGGAAAGTTTGAAAATGAGATTGTTTAGAAGTCCGTTTGGTTTAAATCAAGATTTATGAGTAGGTGATTGTCAGTAAAAAAATGTAAAAATACTATCTAAAGAAACATTGACCTTTTTAAAGGTTTGATTCAGAGAATGATAGCGGTGACAAAGATTAACGAGTAGGTGAGTTATCTCAAGGAGTAAGTCGCTGCTTTTAAGTATGTTCACAATATTTGTATGGATTTTGTGGATTTGCGAAAATGTAACAATGTTACCAAAACGTGTGAAATAGGTACGAAAAAGTATATCTTCCTGATATGTTATTATACCCTCATATAGCGGTGTTTCAGTATAAAAATTGCTTATAATTCTTATGTTTTAATTTTGATTGAATTGTTCAAATCTCAATGGCGTGTTTTAAACATATACATATTTATTTCAGAAATTATAGTATAAGTATCGCTCGTTCTAACGTGGCATCGTAATATTTGCTCACAATAATTCTACAACGACAAGGCCCCAGTATGCCAAGCTACGTCAATCTATCTTCTTAGTTCGAGTAGGCGTATATCAGCCGATAGATCAATCGATCGACAGATAAATCCATTGTCCTCGACCCTGACCCTAAGTCTGGCAACATTGGAAAATAACCTTAAATAAATGGCGAATACATTTTTATTTATTCGTGTTTAATTTGTGCTAGATTGATCGATTTCAGCCGATTGGGAGTTGAACCAACAGCTACATATAAGTACCTATATATTATAAACCTTTGCCTGAATTTGAAATTTGTTCAAATATTGTAAAAATGTAGTTTTAAAGTAGTTCATCCCACAAAGACGCTAGATTATATTTCTGGTACGAACCCGTAAAAATCGTGAGAATATGGCAGCAACAGTCAGCTGCAAATTTATTTTTAAAGTTTCCCACTAAAACATAGCTTCACAAACTGACGTGACGTATGCACGCACAATAAATTTCAAAGTTTTGTTATTATTTAGATATAACTTTTAAGTTTCTTTATTAGGCCTCCTTATTAAATCAGTCTTCAGCCAGCTTAAGCAGCTAAAAAAATTTTGTTTAAATAATAAAAAAAGTTTAAAACTGATATTATTCGCACCCGCTACGCGTAGGAAGAGATTATTCGGAAGGGTCGCGTCTTCCATAGTCATGATCTATTAATTATGCCAAGCTTCAAAGTTCGATCATTTTTTACAGTGTCAGCGGGTAGCAAGCTGTTGTGAATTATCGAGCCTGCGGAACAAAAACCATTAGGTTAATGGGACCCGTGGGCTTCTGGCGGCATTTAATGATCTTTAATATTGCAATAGATCACCTTATATTGCTGTGGAAAATTGATAGGAATACCTACTTTGTGAAATTATAAACTGAACAGATTTCAGGGGATTTCGTTTTGGGGAAGTACTTCCTAGTACTTGTGGCATCAAGCATTAATGCGCGTCAAGGTAGCGGGCATGAGACTTGTGCTTGATAAATGCCATGTGGACGTGCGATCGTTGTAAACATAGGTCATCAAATGAAATGTAAAGTTATTGCTTTTTACAAGCTTGGCTAATAATGTAAAACCTATTTAAAAGAGGAGTAAGAAGTTAAAGCACGAAGTAAAACTGTGATCACAAAGCGTGCTATCGCCAAATAGAATCGGAAGCGTCGGAAGCCGCGCTCTATAAATTGCCAATTTGGAAGCAATCAGCAATTTTATTAACCACTAGCTGACACGTGCCCACTTCGTTGGGGATAATTTTTAATTAATAAAAAAGTAAGACATATGCTGTCGTTGACTTGTGGCTTTTTTGTAGGCATTATCAAGCTCCACATATTTTCTTTAGAACACTTCTTTCATAAGGCAGCGTTCGTAAGAAACGCTTTCATTCGACCGTTTTTTCTCCGATTCATTTTGCAAAACGGACTACCACGTAAAAGCCTTTTTATTTTTCAGCAATAATGTAACTTTCTATTGGTGAAAGAATTTTTAAAATCGGTTCAGTAGATGCCGAGATTACCCCTTACAATTTAACAAATACACAAACTTTACCTCTTTATAATATTAGTCTATATTAAGTAAGTATATTATATATATATATTTTTTTCCTAACCTATCTCGTCCCACTGCTGGGCAAAGGTCTCCCCCAAATCCTTCTCTCTGCTTTCTGCTTTCGTCCACCAATCCCTCTCGAAAGCATCGAGGTCGTCCCGCCATCGCCTCTTTGGTCGGCCTCTACGCCGCCTTCCGTCTTCAGGCAGCCACGGTGTCACGATTTTGGACCATTTCTTTGGGTCCATCCGGCTAATATGACCTGTCCAGTCCCACTTAAGCCTCGCGGTTTTATTGCCTACATCTGCAATACCAGTGAGCGAACGCAGCGTAGTGTTTCGCACTCGATCGATGCGCTTGAAACCAAAGATGCTGCGTTCCATTGCTCTTTGGCAAATCTTGAGTCTGGATTTCTGTGCTTCAGTCAGTGACCATGTCTGCGCACCATAGGTTAGGACGGGCAGAATGCACATGTCGATGAGTTGGCGTTTAAGCGTAAGTGGAAGGTCGCCTTTAATGTGTTCCTTCATGGACCAGTAGCTCTTCCAGGCGTTCTCGATGCGGCGATCGATCTCCTTATCCTGCCTGTTTTCGAAGCTCGCTAACTGGCCCAAGTAAATGTAAGTACTCATCAACAACAATATATTTTTTATAAAATATTATATATAAAAAAAAAACAAACCATCTAAGTAAATTATGTTTTTGTATGAGATTATGAGCACCCCCTTGAATATTTAATATTTTGTTTTTAAATATTTATTAGTCATTAAAGCGGTAATCGGATACGCAACCCTAAATAACTTATCAAGATAACTCAATTTAACGGAACTATTGCTAAATACCGACCGACTTATAACACATTGCCAAAACGCACCGATAGCGCGATCTAGGATTTGTGCACAGTAGCGCCATCTAGTGGTAAACACAACAAATTTCAAACTTTACTCGATTTGAGTATTCAATTGCGACGGCGCGATGGCTTATTTCATGTATAAGTTTGGTGTTTCTATACCGATTTCTATGATTCTTTTTTTATTGAATAGGTAATAATGTTAACTTTTTTTAATTTGGGATGACTGAGAGTCTTATAAACGTAAGAGTAAACAAATATAATCAGAATGCTCCGAACTGCTAAGCAATCAGGAGTTACACGTGTTATTGTGAGTCAACCATAAAAGATAGACATATGCTGATGCGGGATATTTTTTAGACAATTTGACGTAAAATATTTCCGTCATACATGATTTCTATGTAACTTTAACCATTAAGGCTGCACACGCGACGGAAGCTTAAAAAACGGAGTAACATCTCCCGTTTTCCCGACATTTCCCTTCACTACTCAGCTCCTATTGATTGTAGCGTGATGAAAAGTATCCTATAACCTGCCCAGAAGTATGAAGAATAATCGTACCAAGTTTCATTAAAATCCGTCGAGTAGTTTTTGTTTCTATAAGGAACATACAGACAGACAGACAGACAGACAGACAGACAAAAATTTTACTGATTGCATTTTTGGCATCAGTATCGATCACTAATCACCCCCTGATAGTTATTTTCAAAATATATTTCATGTACAGAATTGACCTCTCTACAGTTTTATTATAAGTATAGATCTCACTGTTGGCGAAACTGAGCTACTGAGCTGTTTACGGATTTACTCTAGTTTCAATTAAAACTTTTATAGATGGATCAGTCGGCGGAAAAGCCTCATAGCAACCGTCATAAGCTTTTACAATTTATTTTCTGTATTGGTACTTTTAACTGGATACCTATTACCCGGAAGGTTGCGGGTTCGATTCTGGCCTTGGGATAAATGTTTGTACGATCTGCAAATATTTATTCTAGGTGTTCTGGGTATTTAATATGTATAATAAAAAATATCTATCTATGTAATGTATTGTATTAAGTATATCAGTCTTCTAGTACAAATAACACAAGCTCTGCTTAGCGTGGGGCTAGATGATGTTGTGTGGATTGTCCAGCTTTATTTATTTATTTATTTCAAGTCGAAAAGCCTTAATGATACTGCGCCACGTTACCGTAATAGATGATTTAATTTTGTTATTTAAGTTTCAATTTTGCTGTCAATGTTGGAAAATGATTTATAAACTGTTGTGATTTTATGTTCCTTAATTATTATAGCAAAATACGTTTCCCATGAAGATAAATAAATTGGCTGTTCTCGAGAATCTAAAATAAGACTAACAGAATCAATGCCAGTCTCAGTCTCAACTTACCAATTCAGAAATAACAATGGATGAAATTATTATAAGGAAACTCAAGTTGCCGCCGAGAGGCTTTGAAAAAATATTCAATCACAAAGAAAATAATAAAATAACTCGACGAGTGCACGGAATATCAAGTTTTCCAACCAATTTAGTAGCTTTTTATCATAGCAAAGACGAAATCATTACCTTTGAGTTAAAAAATAGTTTGGAAATTATTATAGAATAAGGAGTAATTCCTCCCACCTAGATATTTTTGTTTAATGATTACATTTGCCCATATGAATGCGTCCGAGCTTAGATTATCTTACTCACACGTCGACGTGTCCAGTGAGATATTACAGTGCGTCCATCGCTCAGAAACGTAAAGGTAGTAAGTGTAATGTACCTACTTCAAAATGTCCCAGTACCCACCATAATGTTTTACTGGCTTTGATATAATGTTTGTTCAATAGAGCAAAATAAAATATTCAGAGCAGTATGAATAGGTACTTATTCTTTTAGTTATAATATTCTTTTACCTGGCAAAGGAAAATATTGAAGGTCTATTACTTAGCTAAATTGTAGCTTTCAACGGTTCCAAAAGGCTTGAGAGTTGAAATGGAAACTACTTGCGATATTAATATTTATAAAATATGTTATTTTTTGGTAAGTTTCTCTTTGTACGTTATTTTAGGTATGTCTGAAAAAAAGGTTCAAAATTTTTTTTTGTGTTTAGTTAAGTCAACGAAGATTAGGTTTGGATACAGATGGAATACTTTACTTATACATGTACTTCCATATACTATTTATTTTATTGTATCTAAGTATGTCGTTTATAGATTCACGTTTACATTTTGATGTATACACTAAATAACTACCTATAACTGCACACTACACAAAAATAAATAAATAAGTAAATATTCACAACACTATACTAGATACTAAGAGCCGCCATATTGTGTTGATCACTGGGTAACGGCACGAGTGGCCAGTGTATGGCGGCTCTAGCTCAGAGCCATCATTAGGCTAGTTTTGAATGCGCCTCAACAAGGACTCTCAATCATAAAAAATACTTTAAAAAGTTTGTAATGGTCAATTAGCGAGTCAACAGATGGATCTAATGCTCGGCATTATTCGGCGTCAATTAACGAGCCAAGTTGGAACGTTCTATGAGTTTCTACATCTCTTCTACGCAGTTTTGTCTGAATGTGGCGCGAGTCAAGAGCGGAAGCGAATCCTTACAGCATCAAATCATCAATCTTCCATGCTATGATGACTAGATTTTTCTGATGTCTATAAGACGTTTAAAGTTGACTTGTAGTAAGGAGGAAAATTGGGATTGCAATGATGCAATTTAAAGATTACATAAAATATAAAATTATTAAATAAATATTTTATCAATCCATCTATACTTATAATATCTATAATATGAGCTAGATGTATTTTTCTTACATTAGAAATATCAAACTACTTAACACGACATTAAAAGAACGTCTAGTTTTTATTTACTACTATATACCAAAACACTATGATTTTATAATTTTTATTGCCTATTGGTTTCTTGAAGCGTTTTGTATCATGTTTTTCGGACAACCCTTGGAGCACACGAGCCGAGTCCATTTGCATAAGACGGCTTGGCGCAAGCTTTTAGCTCGAGCTGGAGATGAGTGTTTGTGCCCGCGACTGTACGCCTAATGATATTAAAATATACGACGAGCATCGACACTGACTTGCTCGAACAAATCGCTATCTAAGGCCGACTGCAACCTCCATACGATTTAACCGCAACTTCATTCGAAAGTAAAATAAAGGTTAGTTTGTAAACTAAAGAAATAAGTTAAACATTTTGATTCTCAACAATTAGATATTAATATAACTATCTATTTGCAAGTGCTTTCAAATAAATGGGTGATTTTTTCCTTTATTTCTTAGTTCAAAAAATGCTGTTGACTTTATCTATTTGTTTGAAAACTACCAATGGACCCAATGGTTATTTAATGTTACTTAATATTAAGGTTTTCAAATGAACTCCATTTAAAGCTTTTAAAAGTTATTAATTGTCAACTCGCTGGAACTGTGAGTAGTTACTTTAATGGAGTTGTTCAGTTCAATACATTTGTGTCAGATCCAATGAGTATTTCATAAATAAGTTTATGCGACTCTTTTATAAATTTCAGGTGTTTACAAATAAGTAATAACTGAACTTTAATTATTATAAGTACAACTTTGTTTATATTTTAAGCCGAAATGCGAGTAGGTAATGCCGAAGTTTTTGTAGAAAAAAATAATGTAAATTTCTAGACGCAACGATAATTATATTTTGTTCCAAAAGTATTTCATTAATTATATTAAAATAAAATAAAAACAAGTAAAAGCATCTCAGGTGATACGTAATTTTATGTCCTAGCTAATCGCGATCGAATGTGACGATCGTAAACGTATCGTAGTGGTGGTGTTTTCGATTTACTCATTGCGTCAACGTCAACATGCCTACCAAATATCACTGCGCAATGTTACTTGGATACGGTACCGTTACGAATACATTAGCGATTGTCACATTTATTTGTGAACGCCCCTCTGAGACTACGAAAGGGTAAAGCTCTCTGCACCGCGCAGTGTAACTCGACTTACTCGACTAATCACCCGGCGGCGGCGGCTCCGTGACGTCACGACCCATTCTCACGCACGGTAAATACGAGTCGTGAAGTCGCGACCCTATTTTATTTTGTTTACGATATTCGTCCCAGTAAACACGGATATTAAATGTTGAAACCGGGACGTCACGTGGGGCCTTCATTTGCGAAAAGGATAATTAAACCTCGTCACACGACGCTCGGGTCAAAGTGCTTTCACGCATTTTTGCTCTTTTATAACATTTTAATTATAAAAATGCACGCTATACTTATTTCAAAATACGTGTACTCGTACCATAAAAATAATGAGTAGGTTATTAGAGTGACTTTAGCTACATAAAAATAAAATATCTTATGAAACATGCTCACGTAATATTATGGCGCTCGTCTTCTCAACTTTCTTCAATTATTTTGAATGATGTTAAAAGACGATTATCGCTATTCAGTCTTATGACTACACAAAAGCATCTACAAATGTAATTAATTTGAATAACATTATTATCACAGTCATGCCAGCGTACCGCTAGCGGATTATAGAATGTCACAAGTAAATGATTTTTGAGAATACAATCAATAAGTCTATCCAGATGTGTTCTACAGGCTGTGACAATGATAATATCTTTATGATTTAATTTAACAATCAGTTTAGTGTTGTATAAACATGAATATTAAGGTGATGGTAATCACGGACCCCTTTACGTCCTCGCCGTCCGATATTGCGAAATTGCGTCCATCGGGGCTTAATAACATCAACCGTTGAATTATTGGCCTTTTAAGCCCCCTTTGTACGTCGTGCTATAAATGCTGATGCATAAGTAATAGAGTTTGCCTGTGACATTTTGCGTGCCGCTTTCGTCCTTTTAGAAGTGCATGCATGTATTCATTGTACATATTAATCTATGCTGGAATATCTTTCAGTTCTAAAATAACAGTTTCCGTTTTCAACATAAAATAGTTATTATTTCACGCATCATAAGCCGCAACTTAAAACGAAGGACAATTATAGCGGCCTTCTCAATAATTCATCAAATTCAATGGCCTGTCGAAGCTGTCGAAGAGTGAGTGGCGTGTCGGGTGATGTCGGGTGGTGTCGGGTAGTGTCGGGTAGTGTCGGGTGGTATCGGGTGGTGTCGGGTGGTGTCGGCTCGGGACTCGCCCGCACTTTATCGTCACGTAAACCGTTTTACAGGTTGTAACACGGCCGCTTCTAGCAGATTTATAACTTTACGATACGCAGGGTCGGTTTTAGGTAACCATGATTAATTAACGAAAATCAAAAATAAAAAAACACCCTTAAAAGGCTCTTCACGGTAGTAAAAAAAGCAGTAAGTACTTGTAAATACATCTGCACATTCTGTGCCTGAGATATATCGAAAGTCGAGATTTAAAAGGTGTCTAAAAATGAAATATTTGTCCACGAAGCAAATTATTGGCACACGTTTTTGAAAAATACTTTTAACGCTGAATAAAGCCATCACTCACATCCCACAATCGAGGATATTTCAAAAGTTTTTCTTTATTTGGTGTCGTCAGTCTCGGAGTCCGCGCAGCTTTCCATATTTTACTGCGAATACATTTTTATCGTTCGCAATACGGTGGTAATAAACGGAACAAAGAGGACGTTCCGAAAGTTTCTGCTTTCGGAAAAAATTAAAAGTTTAGTATTATAGTAACTTCATGGTATGTTTTTTACGGGAATGTGACGGTATGGCTGTGTTAAGGCGGCAAATATTTTCTCGTATTGCTTAAATTTGTTTAAATAATTAATAAGTAACTATTTTGATTTTATTTCAATTTAGGCAGTATTTGCGATGTGAAAGCAATTAATTTCGCGCAATTAATTCTGTCCAAAAAGTATCCAATTTTCGATTTTTATTGTCTCATTAATCGGATTTCGAAGGTATGGTAATTATGAATATAAATTACATGCAAAATTTCCATTTTACTTTCATAAAAATGTAAATCTGGCATTGATTATATTATTAAAAGGACACATTTTAAAAGCAGTAATTTTAAAGCATTGTTATGGGAAACCATGAGGTTTAACTTATGAAAGCACAAGTGGTTAAATAGTACCTACTTACACGACATTACATTTAGTGCTTTCAAAGTTTGAAAGCACTATTTTATTCTTTTCAGATTTATGTTCCCTGGAAATCGTGAGCAAATCTTCTTTCTTGCAAATCATTACATCCATCGTTACTATTATTAAGTACATCCATTTTACCTACAAATTATATTTAAAAAACTCTAGGACATCACACAAATTTAAGGTTGAACCGTTTCAATAAGTAGATAACTCTAAAGGCGCTTGTATTCCTACCTCTAATTATATTAATTTTTGAGATGCTTATTAATCTTTAAAAACCATTACTAGTGTGCAGTGTGCGTTTGCACGTGCGGCATCTAAATAAAAAGTTAACATTGCGATATGTTTTGACAACAAAGTGGTAAACATGCTCATTATTCAACATGGCTGCTTTTGTGATAGATTACTTTTACGATGTCTGTATTATTATAAAACAAAACACCATATTACAACGTGATTTAAAATCTTTCACCACACGTTACTGAAATTTTAATACAAACACGAAACTTTGCAACATTTTACAAGTATGAAATAAATTGAAGCCATAAAATTTGTATTAATTAGCTAGCGAAGATTATAAAAACGCTAAAATGAAAATGTATAATCTTATTTTCTGGATTGAATAAATGCAGATTGTATAACATGAATATAATTTTGTCGCCGTCTTCATTTCCGCCAATCGGTTGAAATAACGGCGCGTCCCAAGCCTTCACTTTAATACAGATATTAAAATTTTCAGCTCATAAACCTTTTGATGTCGGTTATAAAGTGCCGCGATCGGACCGGATAACCTGATAATTATTATAAAATTAAATTACCAGAGCTTTTATTCATGTGTCGGATCGCACGGGGTTTCAACGAAATGTGTTCAAACTTTTGTACATCGTGGAACTGTGTGATTGAAAATTACCAAACAATTATTGAAAAATGAGTTAAGTTAAATTTATTTCGAATTAAATAAAAATATTGTAAGAAATACTAAATAAGTAGGTATATCAAAATTTTGTTGGTATTAATAAATAGAAGCCAATTAAAACCAAATCCGGTTTGGATTTAGTTAATATCAGTTTTAAAAGAAACTTTTAAGATACAGTAAGTTAAATACTACATAAAAGTCTCTACAAGTGATCACAATCTCCAATAAGTGAAATCATAAACCACAATCAAAATAAGTTAGCGTTTTTTATGTTATTGAGAATCAAATTGGTATTGCCATGAGGTTACCATACGTGACATTTTGTCCATAATGTCCATACGTAATGGTGACATTATGTCACTATTACGTATGGTAATCGGGACATCAAGTCTGCGCTAAATTTTAAAAGATAGACCTAAGTGTTTAACTTTTTTACAGTTTCGTGCTTCTGATATGCTAAGACTGTTATTAACGGAGATTTGCATTCAAATTGAAAAAGCAATATTACCATAACAAACAGTCGGCTTGTTTCCTCACGCGAGCGAGCCCTGACTAATGACGTCACTTATTTATTTGGAGTGCTACAGAAGCGAGGAGCACGCACTCAATAATTATATTGTTTTCTATTGAATTTAATGTAGTAAGAATAAATTAAATCATCATAGCCTATTGGTACTAGCTTGCTTTTTATGCTGTGGATCGTTATAGGCAGAAGTTGCTACTTAACATCAGATAGGCCAACGGTTGTATAAAAAAACAGGCATTAGGCCTCAAACTCAAAATTAAATGAACTGATTTATTTTTTTTTAATGTTGAGTATGTACGTACACTATGGTACTCACTGGCACAATAATAACCATATAAAATATGCGTGAAAAAAGCGTGACCATTAAAATATAGTGCGCTTATTAAATTGCGTCTATTAGTAGACTGGAGGCACGCGACATTCAGACACATTTACAGAGGTTTTTTAGCATAGTTTTTTATATATCTACGTGTCGTGAGTAGAGTCAGTGTTGGATTTAATTTTATTTTTTATTTAAAGATTAATTTAATGATATATATTATATATATAAAACTATACTTTATTAAAATGTACCTACTAGATTTATGACTAAAATTTTTGCACACCATTTTAATTTGGTAAAAATATGTGAACTTACTTACCCACTATGACATCTTGTATCTAAATCTACCATGTTTTTTTGCAAATAAATAAATGAATAATATGAAAATATAATATAATAGTACACTTGTTTTCACTGCAATATAATTCTACTGCACTGCACCGTGGGCTATGAATTCCTGAATTTGTAAATAGAATAATGGAATTATTAATCTATTTTATGTTCACAAACGGAAATAAGTTAGTGTTGAACAACAAGTCAACTTTATAAAACCATGTTATATTTTATTCTTACAATTTGTATGTAAGAAAGCAAACGGATTATTAGAATTTTTGAAAATATCCTTGGAATTTGCCGCTTATCAATTTTAAAAATGAATATAACTGAGAGTTTAATAAAATAGACGATTATTAGAAACGTAGTGACGTTTCAAAATTAACAATTTGATGCGAGATGAGTGAGGACCCCGACGTAAGTATTTAATCTCGCTCTCACAACAAACATTGTCTTGTTTTCTGATTAAATTTTGAAAGACAAATTTTGGTATTATGTATTTGTTTGTTTAAATTGCCCTTAGATTACCCCCGTTTTATTTAAATTAAATTCCGTAAAATCATCATTAAACAATAGAGATTTCATGCAAATTATATAACACTTATCATAAAATGTATTTTAATATTATAGTTTTGGAAAGGGCATTTTAAAAACATCGATAATGGCAAAATGATATAATTAAACATTGTTAGTTCGTACCAAAATGTAATGACCTATATCTTGTCAGTGATGTTCTTCTGGTCAGAGGACACCCGAGGGCAGAGGGCAAAATAATTTATCCCCAAAAGTCCGAGAGTGCGGATTTTCACGAGATTTTTGTCCATTTTCGGACTAATTTTGTCCGTAAATTGTCCGTCTCTTTGTTGTATTGTTATATGAATATCTATAGGGACCATAACAATGATATCCGAGAGAATTATTTAATTTGGCGCACAATGAGTGCGGCTTTATGAGGACTCTTTGTTGGGCACACTCCTTTGGAGTGCGGTGGGCCAGAGTCTACGTTACGAGTACTTATTTACGTGTCAACCTTAGCGTCATGAGTCACTGCAAAGGTACAGTGGATGAGTTACGATTGGATTTTGTAAGGTGTGTGTTCGAGACCTGCTAAAAGTCAATAAAATTCAAACTGAAGCTCAGTGCGCAATCTCAGTTGATCAAATATGAATGTAAATACCTACATGTTAGAAAGACAAAAACAAACGAAAACCTAAAATGCCAAAACTAAAAATAGCTACTGTTTATATTTTAGAAATACTAGCTGAAATGTTTGCTGTTTCAAAACAATCACAAATGTTATAGAAGTGGATGGAGCAAGTCTGCGAGCCGTTGTTCGGGCGCAGTGGCGCTTCAAATTGTGTGCGAATATTTCAAATGGAAATATTCAATTTTACCTACAATCTACCGGCTCTTGGTGTTTTCGGTCGGCTGGAACTTAAAGCTTAGGTCAAGCGACTTGCAAAAGGCAACACACATTTGTCAACTAGCCTTTTATAAAAGTAACCAAAACCCATTATAAACTCAATTTTTCCACTTTATTTTGAATTATTATAGGCACGGCAATAAAATTGCAAATCGTAATAGGTTTTTGCTTAAGTTCTAACATGAACTTACGGAAAATTTCCCAACAGAATGAAGAATAAATGCTAAAATAAAAATCAGACATGAACGTAAATTAGGTGAATAAAACTCATTGGCTCATAGTTTGCCTCTTACAAAATTCCTGTCATCGGAACAAATAGAAAAGTATCCTCAGTAATAAAAGGGCTTGTCAGTATTTAAGCTCGGATTTTCGTGAAATTCGGAACGTAGTAATAGTAGTAATATTACACTAGAAAACAGCAACAATATCAATCCTTATCAATTGACAAGTTCAGTCAACAAAACTCAGCCTTTTACGCTCACTATGAGTTATGGATTTAATTCCACCTACTAACCTTTTGTAATGTGAAAAAAATATTTAAAAAGTATTTTTGGATAGATACAGAGGAGAAGATATCTTCTCCTACTACTCCCGTTTGCTTAGATTTAGATTAACATATGTTAATCTAAATCTAAGCAAACGGGTTCCTTGAGGTTCATATTACGTCATCTTCGTTCTTTACGGCCGTCAAATATCGTCGGTTGTTTATTCAGAAATACATTAAACTAAGGAAAAAACGCTTGTTATTGGCGTTTGGCCCCGTGCCAATAACAATGTACCTACGAATAAGGAACTTCAGGAAATATTACCTACAGGCACCGAGACTTGGGCGCATTGCAATCTGTTTTCGTTAAGTGCAAAATATATATAATACTTTAACACGTGTGCTAGTCAAAGTATTATACATAATATGCGTCGAACTTTATCATTGCGACTAAATAATTGCTAGAAGAAACTCCTAAAGGTTTTTGAACATAATGAGTTAAAAGTTTTATTTTGAATTCGAGCCCAAATCATAAAATATCCGATGCTAAATCGCTTCTACTAGGCCACTAATAAACGATTCAACGATGCGTAAACCATATTCTAATAAAGTATTCAAGTGTATCAAAGAGGTCATTACGAACTGAGTAGCAGTAAACAGCGTAAAACAAACAAAAAGCCAGTCCAAGGCCTCGATAAAAAACTGCCTTACGATGGAGGCCGCCCCTAAAAAGGATTTATTAGTACGTCTAAAAGGCCATGTATCCCAAATAGTTGTTTACCTTCGGAAAGGTCCGTAAGGTGGATTGAATATATTTTATGGTCTGTGAATTGTTTTCGCTGCGGGTCAAACATTCGATGGGAGTCCGGAGGTGCCTTTTATGAGTAGTTTCAAAGTTATGGAGTGTCGTAAAGTCTGTAAGCTTTTCTGATAAACGTATTCAGGTTTGCTTTCGCTGACATCGTTAGCTTTTCTAAAATATGCAAAATTTATAGTCAAATTAATGAATCAAATCTCTAGTATGTAAAACGTTTCAAAGTGATCCTTGTGATTTTATTGAATAAATGCAATTGAAGTTTGAAGTTTCTTAAATGATTAATTTTACTAAATTACGTTTAAGTATTTTTTTTTCTAGAAGAATAACAATTACAAAACAATTGAAACTTAACCAGGCCGTAAATTTCATGACCGTATAACACTAGTAAAAAGTCTTCAGTCTTTCGTTCAAGTCAACAACAATTATTCGCATTCCAATCGAATACTTCATTTAATTTCATAAATACATGTTACAACAAAGCTCAGTGCGCCTGTAATGTGTCTGTCTATAATGTAAATGAAACCCTAGGGTAGCTAAGAGAAGCCATAAAACTGTTGATACCTAATTTAAAGTTACTTTATGCCTGCTTTAGCAAGCTATAGTCGAATGCCTGCGGGATTGCACAGAACTATTTTTTTACAAATCAAAAAAATCTACGCATAAAACTCGAAACTGAAAAAAAAGTGTGTTTGAAGGAGGAGGCTTATATACCGCAGTGGGCTAATCCACCTATGATGATGATGATGACTGTGAAGCGCTTAACCCACAAAGTAAAAAATAACGTGGTTATATTTATTGATTGCTACAACTGTAAAAGTATCAGTGGTATTTCGTTTAAGCCATTAGAGAAACTATCTTTTCAATGTCACGCTTAAGAATATAAGACCTAGATTTAGGCTGTACATTGCGGTTGATGTAAGTTAGTCACGTAAAGGGCCTACTTATCTGTGTGAAGACTACTTTCTACCTGGTAGATTCTGAGGTTTGGGGAAAGTGATATGTAGGAATTTTGTAAATTTCTTAGGCACAGATATATTTAATAATAACAATGTCTATCTCAATTGTTCATAGTTGATCTATATCCATGTTATCGCAAAAGTACTGTTCACGAAATATATTTTAAAAAATAACTAGCAAATGGTATGCCATTATATCAGCTGCCAACATCGTAGCTGTTTTGATGCTCCTTTATTTAATGTTTATAAACAAGATCGTAAGTTCTTTGTACGTCCATTATTTAGATCAAAGCCATTAAATGAAGAACAAATACCTACCTCCAGAGGTTAATCACGATTGAGAAAAGGTCTAAACCTTTATTAGCCTAATTTTATTAAAAACCTGATCCTAGATTAGATTACCAACTTGGCCCTTAAGTAAATAATATTAAGTAAATAATAAACCAACTATTTTATTACATATGTAAGAATTCTGAGTGGTTGAAATACTACTAGTTTTATTTTTTAATGACCAATCTGTAATATCTAAATCAAAGCAGTTATATATCAACATACAAGCAACATACATTTTCTATAAATACTATTACTTTTTTATTTATCGGAATCCCATATAAATTAGAGATCACAGTCAAACGCTTGCCTATAGCTTGTAAAAAAAAATTTGGCACTTAAATCCATATACATAGTATACAGATGCTAACTTATTTTATACAACCAATGATGGACATGTGTTATAAAGTATTACTTCAGCTGAGCATGATCACTTAATACTATGTGATTCATGGCAGTGCGTACACTTTTAAACATGGTGCTAACTTTCCTGTACCTATTACTGCACCGACGCGACGCCCAACAATTGTGAAACAGGAATGCGAACTAAACTTTGCTTAAACGCTCCTTTAAAGCGTAAGACCTGCTAATACTTAAATATGTATGTTTTACTAAAAACTTAACTAATATAAATAAATAGTATGCGTCAAACCGCAAAAACCGTGCTGATTGTCGTTTCTCAAAAAAATACTGAAAGGTAAAGCAGGCACGTCAAGACATTACATAAAACGCCTTAAAATGATATTTCTCACGAACGCCGAAAAGAATCGCAGTAAAGACTATAAAACGTCTCAATTCTAGATTAAACAAGGCTGTTATCGTAAAATTACTCGAACTCCCTCGAGATTCGATAGCAGCTCAATATCGGGACAACAATGAAATTTTATTAAAACGTTTCAATATCACTGTATTCAAAGAGTTTTTTCTAACACCCGTATTTTATGTTGACTCAACTCGTAGAGAAATCATACAAAGAAATTACGATCATCAAGTACTTATAGCAAAATAATTAGAATTACATTTCCAATTTACCTAGAATTTCCGTGTTTGAGGATATGTCTGTACTCTGTAAGTCCAAGCGCATAAAATACATGTGGAACTGAAGACTTATATGCCTTAGACGCAATGAAGTACTTCAACACAAAAGATAAGATATTTATTTGTAGGTAATAATCATTCAAATTCAATCGAATTGCATTTTATAAATATTATACAGCAAAATACTCTACGATGTAATGCGGCAGAGATAATTGTGAGGTAAGTACCTAATATTGTTACTTTTTTTTGAAACCTTTGTAAAATTACGAAGGTGTACAAAAGTGTCTCCTCTTTACCGAAATGAATAACTAAGTTATGACCTTTTTTTCTTCCTCACTTTCTTCATTGAGTGAGTTAGAATACTGCGAAAAGTCAAACTTATATAAAAGCTTTTGATATTTTTACAATGGCAAAAACCTTACTTTTACTGACTCTCCCTAAATAAATCCCAAATCCTTGTATTTATATTTTAAACAAGCGTTACAGCTCAGTTGTTATTGATCTTGTTCTTTTACGCTGTATGTAGGTTCAATTCCCGTCAAGAACAACCATTTGTGTGGTTGCAAGCATTAAATGCATGTTCTGTGTCTGTGTTACCATATATTCTATGTATGTGTTGACAAAACATGTAAGTATTCTATCGGCTATCTAGATTATACAGCTTTGCTAAGTTTGGGCCGAAGTATGGCGTATTAAAAAAATGACAGAATAATGACCTAGGTTCTATAGTATATTCTATTATATTCTATAGTAGCTCATAGGAAAATGGGTGAAAATTGACTCAGATATTGATGAAAAGCTGATGCGGAATTCACTTCACCTGTGTTGTTACTTCGACTTCGAAAGGGTATTTTACATAAAACCTCACGAAAAACTTGCAAAGTTCCAGACGAGGTAGGCTTTGATTTATGCGCATATGTTAATATATTTGGGTTTCGATATCCGAACTCTTGACTTTCTAAACTTTCAGAAAGTTACAGCTTTTCAGAAGTACAGGTGTTGGTTATGTACATTTGTTCAGTTTTCAAAATGTTTTAGTGAAACTAACAGTATCATACTAACGGCCGGTTTCTGAAAACCCAAATCACGATTGATCCGCGCGAGTTTGACACATATCAATTATTTGATTTTTTCGTTGATCATCGAACGTTCGAGAAACCGGCCGTAAGTCTTTGAAAAGCCACTTAGGTTTACAAGTGAATTTGAACTCTAAAACAATAGTAATATGACGTGTACGAAAGCTAGTTTCGCCAGCAAAGTGGATATAACAAGCAGGTAGTGCTAACAGGTTCCAAATCTCAGCACTAAAGCTCCAAATTCCGTGGATTTCTGCGAAAATCAGCTATAACTCAGGGGCTTAAGCTATATATGTTTGGAAAACTGTTACTGTAATTTAACGGTCGGTTAAATTCAAAATTGGCAAACAATATTAAAAAATTGAAGTGGTTGTTGTTAATTCATAGTAAAAATAAATGGAATTTTCTTCAACTTTTTCATCTCTCTTTTTATTTTTTTTGTAATTGGCTCTACTTCCATTTCATTTTTACAAAGCGCTCGAAAAAACCTAATTCTACAAATACAAAATGTTTTATTCAGTTACGTAAATTATCAACTAGATACAGTGGTTGGATACCTCCTTTTAAGTATGTAATACCTGTATATTCTATTTCAATTAAAAACGCAGCAGTAAAGAAAACCAAGAATTATTCTTTCTCTAATATAAATCCTGTCATATACCGGTCACTGCATTTCATAAAACCAGAGTTTAGAAGTAATTCCAGTAACGGCGTGAGTCAGGAGTAAATCAGAGTGTACCAGTTTATCAGCGAGATTAGCCAACCTGGAACCTCTTCGCAACTTGCTTACGGCAATAAAGGTACCTTTGAATACTTAATTAAAGCAACTAACACTACGTGAATTACGTCATCTTTACAAACACCTCATCATCATCACAAGAACGGGGACCTACTTAATGAGAAAAGACCTACTTGAAAAGGGTAGAAGTTCGGATTCTCGCAGGCTTTGGCCTCGAGGAACTGGCACGACTGCACGTGTGCTGAGTGTCAACTTTTAATACAAGCTTCAAAGTTTTTGTATGTAGAATCATGGGGTAACGTTAACTTGCTGCCGGAGCGCTGCTTAAATTTCCATGCAAAATGTAGTCGACTCAGAACTTTGAACTGCGCACCTAAAATTATCAAGCGTTGAACTTTGAAGAAACAAAGTTTTTCCATTTTAGTACAGAATATATTAATTTGACTGTTACCATAGGAACTGGAACAGGGTGCCGATAACGGCTTTATTCTCAGGCACGTTAGATCAGATAACTTCTTGTACCAACCGTTACATCAAAGGGCGTCAGAGGCACTCCAAACATTACATTTGGCATGTGCTTGATGTTTTTGAATAAAAAATTGACGAATATAATTTATTTGGTACACAACCAGATTAAGGTACCACGTAAAGTTAGATGGCGTTGTCACTTTTAGTGAAACGCTCTGGAAACCAATGTTTGTAAATCTTGCAAATGCTATAAGCCGCAATTAATCACACTCGTAGATTATAACAACACGTTTCATGTTAGATAGTTACATAATAGTTAGTTACCTATTACATAATACGTGATCGAAAGCCACGCTTCCCTAAAGAGTGTCTTAATTGCCTCCAAGAGGGTGTCTTGAATAATAATAGAAATACTGCTTCTCTGTTACTTATTTACTTTATAAACACAGGTAGTTTTCTAACTTAAAATTCTTAAAACACGGAATAAAATAGGTACCTAATTAATAGTAGCTTATTAGTGATAATTAACTGCCAGATACAACATATCGTTGTACTACGATCTATCTCTTTTCACAAGCTCGGGGTCCATGGAAATAAAATTTAAACCATGTAAATACAATAAATGTCTTAAGTATTTAGTTTTGGTCGCCGCGACGGTTTAGCAAAATGATTCCATCAAAAAACCATAAGAGAGGTATTTGAAATAAATATTGAATGTTGGATCCCTGGCCATTGGTCGCCATTGGGTAGACTATCGACTTTATGATTCAATGTCATACACATAAAGATGATATTCCCTAAGAGTCACGTCAATGATCGGGCCAAGTTACCGACTACGTTTCTAAAGGTATTCCGTTCCACTTTGTTTGGTCCCAGGAGGAGAAACTTAACCCAGTATGACAAACTTGTTTATTGAAAATGGCGGACGAAAAACTCCCTTTTGCGGATAATAATATTTTATTTAAATTTAATAAACGTTATACTTTTAAATAAATATTTAGATATGTTTTTTAATTTCTTGTATCGTGTTAAGGTCTTATTATATGTTTAATTACATATATAATACGTTTTGCAACCTATTCAAAACAAAATTAGGCAAACTAAATCAAAATGTGTTTAAGTAATGCTAAGTACATCAAACGAATTAGGTACGCCTCAACTCAACTTAATGATATTGTCCATATTGAACTGTTTCATTAAATTCTAGCGATATAATATAATGTTATATAATATTGAAATAAAAAATCAGTCATGTTATACTAACTCATATAATTATACTTAGTCGTTTATTACTTTTCAAATTATGAATTATATTGGGCTAGGCTTCTCCTAATGACATTAATTGCATTTACTCTTATCGCACATATCAAACATTGATAGGATTCGAGCGGAACTGCCCATCGCAGTCCTATGGGGCCGAATTTAATATTTCGATACGATACAAAGTATTGTACAAAAGTCGTCCTGACGCAGATGTAATCAAAACGAAAGTCAAAATACTCCGTAATAAAGCAAAATACAATATTTAATATTGAAAAACTCATGAACGAAGGAGGAAGGAATGTTGATAATAATTTATTCATAACGCCGGCGGGTGTCAAACGAATTCCAAGGCGCTCCTCGACACTCCGATAAGAATGAATAGAACCGATATCAATGATTTGTGTTATATTGTGTCGATGCTCTTTCAACTTTATACAGATAAAATCAGTTTTGTTTTCTACAACCTCAAATAGATCTGTTAGGTATCTAATATTTTAGGCTGTAGAAAACAAGTTGCTTTAAAGGCTCGTTGTCCAAAGCTCAAAGTATAGCTATGATACGAGTACTTAGCTATTATGGAATTCGCAAGTGGATAAGTAAAATAATGTATCACTACAGTACACAGTTAGATATTAAAGCATTCAATCATTTTTTATTTGGCTTATAAATAATAAAAATTAATCGATTAAACAATCGACATTTGCCTTGCAATCGACACCACACATCACTCGACTGCGAGTAGGTACATCGAGAGCTAACCGCGCTATTGGAAAAGTTTCTGAATCAACTATCGCGTGGAAACGTATTTTCTGCACAAAAATACAAAACCAGGAACGAGAGCAGACCAAAGCTGGCAGTATTATTTAGGTTTATAAAGGATAGCGGGAACGCAGTTATTTAGAAATCCGGCCTTCTAATAACTTTTAAGATGTTTTACACCAGCGGTCGCACTAGTTTAAAAGGGGAGTATCCTCTTAATTAGTTATAGGACTTTTAAATTAAAATTCAAAGGGGCCTCACATAATATGATTGAACATTCATTATTAAATCAATCAATTCGACACGCATTAAGGCATCCTGAAAACCATTCTCTAAAATTATTTTTCTCAATTGTTTGCACATTTTATACAAAACCGATACTATAGTATGGTATAAAAATGAGTATAAATCCGTTTTTAACGACAAGAAAATAAGTTTAAAAATTTAAAAAGAACTGCAGTATCATTCATATTTATTTTCATGCAGTAAAGTTGACCGACTGTCAGCAAGTTTAAAAGTAACGGTACAAAAGTTTGACAATCTCCTAAAGCCTTCTAAAGTAGCTCGGAGTCGTATTGTTTACATAAGCTCCCCAAAGTACCTACATCCACGGAATACTCAGTAGTCAGCAAAGAATATTTCGTGCTTGGACACAGAACACATACAAATATTACCTGGAAATGTATCATTAGGAAATACACCATGC
The DNA here is from genome assembly GCA_932527185.1 of Ecliptopera silaceata. Lineage (NCBI taxonomy): Eukaryota > Metazoa > Arthropoda > Insecta > Lepidoptera > Geometridae > Ecliptopera > Ecliptopera silaceata. Next base: position 11,490,343 of record OW052199.1, read on the forward strand.
ACTGAATTAGGTTAATCACCACTGTTTTTACATTTTCAGAAGTGCTGCTAAGTTACTCTGTCTTGAGTTTGGGAAGTTTGATGTTTGTGACAGAAAAAAACTTACGAAAAAAGCCTGTTTAAAGACCTTATCTCGGAACTTACTTTTATAGCCCAATAGTTAAAACAACGAAGATTTAGAACGAGGCGAGCTCACTTTACAAATAACTTATATTTCTGACATGGAAGCATGATTGAAGAAACACGTAGCTATAAGCCCACTTACTTTAATTTTCAATTCTCATGTGATTGGTTGGCCTAAATAAATAAATAAATTAATAACCAATTGTGACATATATTACATTTTTTCATACTGTTTATTAAAAGTTGTACAATGTATAGTATGGAATAGACTGTAATTTATCTGAAATAACTTTGATCATAAGTTTCAGTGACTCAGCCACAAGAAGTGGAAAGTTTTGAGTGTATGGAATATATTTTAATTTGGTACAGCGACGCGACGCCAGCGACTGTTGTTTGTGAGTTTAACTTTCCGGTAGTATTATTGGTTTTGTATTGTCAAAGTTCGAGAACTGTCTCAAAACTCAACGTTTATAATTCTTTGTTATTACGATCTGTTGTATTCTAAGTTCGAGATAAATAAACATCATGAGCCATCTGTTTTTAACTAAGTTTAGATGATACAGAAACGATATAGATAATTATGGTTGTTATAGATAAAATTAGTTATATATAAATTTTAGTGACGGTTGGTAACAATAATATGTAGATGTAGAGTAAGGATGTTAAATTACATACGTTAGTTGAAAAATGGATGTGTTTTGGTCTTTTCTTTTATAAATAAAACAAGACATCATTTTTGATTTGAGATGCGAACACAGCACCTAGATTATACTAGAGAACTTAATTGAGCCAGCCAGTGCAGTCAGAGCCAGACTTATTCTAATGAATATTAATCATCTGCTAATTAAAGCTATGGAAATTATCACTACTGTAGGTTTTCGATTATAACTCACGTTTCAACTAAAACTAGCTCATATTATAATGCGAAATATTTTTTAATATGAAGCAAATAAATACATTTCACAAAGACTGACGCCCATAGCTTTTTACCATAGCAACGGATGTACTAGCTCAGTTACAAGGGTTTTTCTTGCTTCCCATTCGATATTTTTAACAGAAATAATGATTCGCTCAGTAAGCTATAAAAACAAAGTAATAATTAGCAACTCGAAAGCAGGTAGTAGGAGCCCCGCGGCCAGTCTGCAACGACTGTTTATATCAATTCATTACCCAAGCCACCATTAATTGTACCCCAACGGTCTATTATTAAAATTATCTACGTAATTAAATTATTATTTTCGCGCCCAAACCCCGAAGGAGGCCGAATCTGATAAATACGCATCGCCAAATTAATTGATAAATCGTGGTGATTAATTTTGGTTAAAACAGGACAGGAAAAGCTTTGAGAATCAATTAAAATGGTTTTAACACGGATTAAGACTAAAAAATTCACAGCTGCACACCGTCAGAGACTTCTAGAAAAAAAATGATTTTATCTTTTTTGACTGACTGATATTACACATTTTTGTAGGAATGAAGTTCCGTGGACCACCAAAGCATCATCTTCTAAAATGACCCTGAGTCCAGGACTAGGATTTTTAGAGTACATATTTTAAAGGTAATTTATACTAAAGATTTGGCATATCGTCATCCTTATTAAGCTTACAAAGCGCTTAATTTATCCGGATAAGGTTTTACTACCAAACTCTGTACACTCTGTCCGTAACCGTAAAGCGGCAAGATAAGCTCATTGAATGAAATTCTCCAGAGTGTAGTCCTGGTCCGTCTCCGACCGTACTCATGTGTTTGCACTCGGCATGCACTCGGTGACGCCAAAAAGCGTAGAATCTCTCTTCATTGCCAATGCTTCAACTGACTTTTATACACTGTGACATTTTCTATTTCCCAAATCGTCATAAAGAATGACATCACTAAATGATCTTAACTTTCCCGTAAATTTTAAATATTATTTCGCTATTGAGAAGTTGGTCAAGTCCTTGGCGTATACATATATTAAAACGAACGTAATAGATTGACAAAAGTTTCCATGCACAGTAATAACAGACATAAACTAGCTTTGGTTTTAAAAATCGTGTCGGATAGTATGAAGACTGAGCTAACACATTGCGATCCCAACGGACTGTTTGAGGAACTAATATTTGGTGTGCGCAAACGTCGGCTGCTGGCGCTGCGGGAACTCGTCGCGGCCGACTGGCTATGAAAGCAGGAATCTCTACTACTCAACTATTTTAACACACGTGAGCAACTATTTAAGTCAGCAACGACGTCGGCAAAGAAAAGCTTTCACACTTTCAATTTGCATGAGTGGACGTTTTGAGGTTGCGTGCTTTCTAAAAAGGTCGTCGTGAATACAACTCGACATATGTCACTATGTACCTACTTCAGCTCTATATTTTATCGCTCAACCGCATTCGTACTTTGCAATGAATACGAATATATTCAAATCCTTATTTTATTTATCACCATAACAATGAAAATAGTATAAATATAGTGAACTGCGTTGCAAATGAAAATATAATTGAAAATTAAATAACAGATGTACAACAATGGATTATTCATGCTCTGACTCGTGAATTATTAATAAAATGAAATGTTTTACTAAAACATCACGATAAACTTCGGATTTGCATAAATATTGATAGTTAATTTTATATGAGTCAATGATAATATTCAACCGAATGAAGAGAAATTAATTTAGTTCAGGAAGTACAGATAACCACTTTGTAATGTAATCATTTAATTATTTATAATGTAACTGCTAGTTTGAATTAAATAAAAAAAAAACTATTTATAACCACTAAGCATATCTGGCATAGTACGAGTTTAAACCAGTATTGCATTATCTTATTGATATCCTAGTTAAGCTTTCAGTTACAAAACTAGTAAAGTATTTATTCCGCGAAGTTTTTCTCTGTCACAGTTTATGAAATGACTCCTATAGTGATAGGTTTATCCCGCATTATTGTTATTTAAAGCAGCCCGCTGGTTTATTTCAGTCATTCAAATAAAATAGTATTTATATACATTTCAAAGATCATTTGGCTATGTACAATGCCGATAAACATACTTATAGTTTGAGACTGAATTATAGTGTCGCGGCTTGACCGCGCTCCTACCAAATCATGTGAAGCAACACACATCAAAACATTTGAAGATACCTCAGCAATGACAACTATGACAAGGCTTTAGACAGCGATACGAAACCCCCCCCTAGCCCGGGTGACACACTCTTTCATCTAAGCTCCGTGCGAGTGCAACGTGACAATTTTGTATTTTTATATTTTATATTAATTAAAGATCAATTTACAACAAATTCGGGTTTCACTAAATAACCCAAGGTGGCCGTGCTTGGACAATAGACTCTTTCCTGATACATGTACCAATAGCGGAGTCCAATAAGAGTTGACCTTCAAAGCACGTTGGTTTCTAGTAATCCGTGTACGACGCGCAGATCTGCATCTCGGTCGGATTCCCGCGCGTCCACACCTCATAATATAATTTCGTTCGGTATTCACGGAACTTTTTCATAAAGTCGGATTAGTTGTGGCGTAGTGCTGCCTCGTGCCACAGAGGGAGTAACCCAGTGGGTAATGTGTGGGAGTAACCCAGCGGACAAAGACTATTTTAGAAGAGCTAAAATAAGTATTTAATAAATATAATGCTGGATTCCACGTAAGAGCCGTTACGCACTGTCGACTTGTCGCCGGCGAGTCGGTCGCTGGCGACTGTGACTTACTACAGTTTAAATAGGTGTTTACGCACTTGGTCGTCGGTCGCCCTATTGTTTTTGGTCGCCAAGCGACCGTGTCGCCAGCGACAAGTCGACAGTGCGTAACGGCTCTAAAAGGTACAATATATGCTCATGTTTGAAAGTAATAATTACTTATACAAACTATGAACATTAAGATTTTCTAATACAGTATTTACAAAATGTACATTTACATATAAAATACATAAGAAACAGCTGAGCTATCTACAGACCGTTGCAAACGATCTATAGATAGTTCAACTGATCCAAATCAGTACATTTACATATAAAATACATAAGTATAAAATACATGTTTGAAAGTTGTAAACGATCTGCTTGTTCAATTACATTAAAAATACTTTGTAAACCGGCAAAAACCTCTTTCAGAACTAATTCAAAAGCACTAATAACTGAATTGCTATTTATTCTAACTAAAACTTATGCAGTCTTTCTGAATCAAACAGCACTGTGTAAATGTCGACTTAATGCGAATACGTGGGAACTTGCAAATTAAAGTGTACGACTTGCAAGAATAAGAATTCACTATGCGGAGTCGGATTGTGGATATTGGCCCTAAATATTTATTATAACAGCATTTTATGGGAAGTCATTAGTAATGTCGGTAGTAGACTTGTGTTCGGGAATGTGATCTCCCAGTTATATTATACTAAAGCGAATATGGCTGGTTACGAACGTCATAAAGCAAATTTCATTGGTTTTTGCAGTGACACTTTACGCGCTGTACTAATCGACGCGAGTAAATGGAGTCTGTCAATTCCGCGATGATTCACACAGAGTTTTGTGTAATAAATCATTCGCTCCGATGCGTATTGCTATTGATAATACACGACCACATTAATTACTCGGCAGACCGCATCCATTCGCCGTTGTTATGCCAACTCCGAACATGATCATTATTGATTTGCGGCCATTACGCCTTGAGCAACAAGTACCTCTATCTACTTGCCTACCTACTACACTATCAGGCAAACAAAGACATACAACTTTCCGAACATTTTGCGAATGCATTCATAAAAATTATTAAACCTTGTAAGCTATGATTCAATAGAAGATTTCGATTTTGAATAGTAGGATTTTTTTTCTAAAATACACCAGTGTTTAGAATTCTCTCTTTAAAATAACGTAACGTAAAGTCCATAGATAAAATATTATGTTACTATAGATAATTAACGCAGGCAAAGCTAGCAATTCGAGCAATAAAACTAGGTCAAAAATATTTAAATGTGTTATCTGAAAATTCGTGCATGTAAAATACACGTGAACATGGATTGAGAAAAAGTTAAAAGCTTTTAAAAGCTGGAAATTTTTATTTCAAATTGGATTACCAATAAAAATCTTTATTCAGTTCATTCTGTTTTTTAAAAATCAAGCTATGCTTACAACATATAAGCAATTATATTCACGGAAGATAATAATCCCGCTTTTAAAATGCTTTTGTCTAAAATCCACGACATTTTATCGTTTGGAAATGGCATAAAGCTGGTCTGTTTGACAGCACTTAAATAAGGAAAGACTCGCTGATTTTATTATTACTCTTCTTTGTTTGTACCAATTTTTGTTTAAATCTGTTGAAAAATGCGAACTTTAGGCGAAAAAATACAGACTGAGACACTTCTCTCGCTCTGCTTGATCGGTTGACAAATCATTCAATCAATTAATAAGGGGAAATGTGACAGCATTATTGAAAATTCTCCGTCAAGAAGTGAGTTTGTATGGGCATATTCACGTGTTACGTTTGGAAAACACATTCGGTTGTTAAGCTGACATCTATAAAATCTCAATTCAGTTTACCTACTATATACCTATGCACTTTGTACCAGCCAAATATTTATGTCTAATAAATATTTTTTTTTTTTTTAGTTTGGGTTTAGTTCTTAAAAGCCTATCGCAGTGGTTGGTGCCACTACCCGCCGCGCCGACCACGTCAAAGCCGAACAATCCCTGAAGATAAATAGAGCCTCCGCTAGAGGGAGCCGTCACTATTGTGATTGCTATCAAACACGTATTATACAATACTGGTTATACTATCTGGTTACTTTTCACCAAACGGTTTGGCATCTAACCATCGGACCATCGATAGAAGATATCAATCAATAAATGTAAGGAGAACGTAGTAAGAATGTATTTTGCTGTAAACGATCTTCTGCAGATCGGCCATTGGCTACGGTTTATGGGACCGATGGATGGATGTTCAATTGTACCTATACTAGTTTAGCTTATATGTTTTTTTCTGTTTTAATGGTATAGAGTGCCATTGGACACAGTTATACCTAATTTTAATTACTAAGATCTACAAATAAGGGAAGCTATAGGTATTACTCTGTATGGAAACTTTTATGGAATGGTTTTGTATTAATAAAACTTTTCAGAATAATAACTGAAACTACTTAGATTTCTTATTGTAAGACTGAGCGATTGCACAGATTTTTTCAGAAAATGTAGCATAGTTTTCCACTGAAAGTTAAATATTTTTTGGGGAAATTTAAATCCAGGTTTTCAAGTACATAAGACACAAAAAGCACTGTATTAACTTCATAATTCATGAATGTACGTAATACCATCATCATACATCACATTATTAGAAAGCTCTGCCATAAAAGTTCCCCTCCTAATATTTCTAAAGAAAATAATATATCAACGGTTTCCTAAACGTATTTCTCTGATAGGCAATTGTTCGGAACGGCTGATCTACATAAAATGATTGCGCGATTCCGAGGGATGCCCAGGGGGTCAGCACGAATGAATGCGACAATCGTAAATGTATCGAAATTGTAACTTATCTGCATTACACTGCGCGACGACGCGGCACTGCTTCGTGATTAAGCTATAATGGCTGCGTAATGTATTTTACGTAATTTTATACGTTGCCATAATAAAACGATGGCAATCGTCATTTTTTTTTCTTTACTACCTTTAAGAGCTTGTTAATCTCAATAAATTAATTCTTGTGACAATTTATGGGAACTTGTTTTATTCGGTAATCCAATACATCATAATGGGCTTGATTTATAAAATTATGTGATGACTTTTGTGTATAAGTTGTCAATAAGTAACATCGTTGGGAAATACCTGTCAAAAAACCAGCGCATCATAATAGAGTCACGTTTGCAAGATATACCTATGAACCAGTCAAATTGTATTTTTCTAAGAATTTTGTACTCTTTTCTCGGAACAAACACGAGTTGAAAGGAAGATTGTTGCAAAACACGAACTATAGCAGAAACAATGCTGGAGACAGCTTGTCACGTACAGAACAGCCGCAGCTTGGTTTTATTGGCGTTTGTAGATGACAGTCTACACTTTTATGATTTCAAATATACCTAAGTACCTATCTAGATTTTATGAAGCTGTCGAGAAATACGCGGATAAGTAAAACGTTAAACCCCTTTACATAAACTAAAGAGAGTTTATTTAAATTTATTTGAAAAAGTGTAAGAGAAAACATATTAAAGGCCATCTGAAAGCTATTATTGTGGATACCTCATATTTACATACAAAGCATTTAAATTATCTCCAAATAATGGCCACGCTAAACGACGACCAGCCTCGTCACATACTTATGTTACTATAACGTGAAATGTACCAAAATAAAGAGCCAAGAGTATTGAAATCCTTATCAGATAACTTTACAAAGTAATCGAATAGACGGAATTCTCCCCACGGCCGCACCGCAAATCGCGTAGCTCAGCCTTGCGAGTTTGCGACGTAAATAGTGAATTCAGAAACACGACTAAATTGTTCGTATTCGCGACAAAGCCGGCGCTGTACGAGGCAATAACGTAAATAAAAGCCACTCTCGGTTTCGGGTACAGTCAGCGACACAAGCACTTTGAGGAAATACATCATCCCGTCCTTGTTGAGAAGGCGCGACATGTTTTTTGTCGCAACATCTCTTTGGCCGTAATTTTTGCCAGAACGCATTTAGTTTTTGCAGATTTTCACTATTTTTATTCTCATTGGTAAAAACAAATATATGGTGTAGACGGCAACTGCAAGAAAAATTCAAGAACACACATGTTCACACAACAAAATCTTGTCTCAAAACAATACTTGTGTACTTATGTGATCGATAACACTGATTATTCATCATAATCATCATTCATTTCTGCAAGATTTTTCATTTTTTATTCAAAAACAAACAGAAGAACTATAATTGAAAAGTGTTTCAAATGAAGTAGAGTTAGGCGTTAGTTCGTCGCAACCAAAGCCCTAAACCGCTGTACATTATGTTGATGACAGTACATTGTACATCCGAATAGACATGTTCATTACCATGATGAGAAAACTTGGGTGGTTACACACTCCGACTGCTGATGGCGCGGCCATGTCGCTATATTTGGCAAGTTTAGGCTTCACGGCGGATGTCTTGACACAAATATTATTACTTAGGCTTACCCTTCATGCTTCGATAATCATCTGAAACAGATAGTAAAGAGATATATTACACGAGTTCTTATCGCGTACTTTATTGTTACTTTCTTGACATCTTTTCTATGAGTTCTGATCGCGCAAGTTTAAAAAGTCTTGCATAAGAAGAGTTCAAGAGATTATCAAAGCTTTAGATGAAATGATAGGTCTAAATATAATAAAAACTTCACACATGATTAAAAGTTCGTTGCGTACAAAAATTATCAGAAGTACATTGTTAATTAATAAATATCTGAAAACATATGAAATCTAATTACATAAAGTTTTACTATTACTAGTACCTCTATTTATTTAGTTTTACGCTGTCTATTTGTTCGTCTCTAGTCAGTAACGGCCATGATCTCCCTGTATTATTTTCTTTTATGCTAGGGGTCTGCAGTAACCACATGAAACCCTCATTTAAACCCATTCAAGTCCCAAAATACGAGTAGGCTACAGAGTAATACACTCTTCCGTCTAATAATTACAATCCAGTACACTTCCCACAAACGACCTTCGTTCTGGGTCCTTTACTACGAGAGTTAGCACAAAGGACTTTACAAAATCTTGCTTTTTTCCAACATTTCTCTAAATCGACCACAGAATTGGATGCCCTCAAAATATTTGGGAGAAATGTATGTAAGCTATTACTGACTTACATTATAATGTAAGTCAGTAGATGTCTGCCAGATTTAGTCATGATCAGCCCCCGGCATATAATACTTTAGCGGTTAATTCAAGAGTGGTTGCGTAGCCTAATAAGGAGCATTTATTTAGCTACGAAACAACGATCAACGGTTTATTTACAGGGAATATGAGTCGATGGCGTCACGAGCTGATGCTCAGGGTCGTGTTTACCCACCTCGAGCTGGAACCGGACAAAGCGATTACCGTCCAATCTCAACTGAACCCTTCAGTAATTGTTTTCGCATTCAACAAAATGAAACCGCTCGCTAATCTGCGATTTGCCAACGCTACCGGTTTTATGAGCCATCATAGAAAAGTATTTAGGTATCTTTTCAGATTTAGAGGTTTTTATAGAAACGCTAGTTTATTTGAAGAAATTACCTTCGGTACTTCAATAGGCACACCGTCATGTAAGGTACAAGACGACTGATTAAGATCTGATTTCATTTTCGTAATTACGATTACAGTGAGGTATTTTGTATGGTAAAATAATCGTTTGATCACTATTTGAACAGATTTGTGTGACGATACGGAAAGCGGAGTATATTATGTTTGTGGTGCCACAGTTTTGTTCAATTCGAATATCCCCTTGAATTTTGTGAACAAATTCATTTTTATCACAAGGACATTTGTACGTAAACTCTTTAGCGTGTTGGGGAAAAGATAACACAAACAATAAAAATGTAGTTTACAATGACAATAGCGTATTTTGACAAAATAGTATATTTCATTACTAGTTCGGAAAGGCTGTCATTACAACGAGTTCCGACAAATGTCTGCACGAGCCGAGGCGCAGCCGAAGGCGAGTGTTGACAGTCGGAACAAGTTGCAATGACGGTTCCGAACGTGTACTGAACGACTATTTTTAATACAGTTGCGAAAAAATGAAGCAATTTTATAAAATAATAATAATAAAAAAAACTAAACTAGCAAAGAAAATTTCTACAAAATGGCGCCAACCGTAGAATATAAGAAGAGATTTTTTTTTTCATTCATTCTGGTAGGCAAAGGTAACTATGCCCATACAGCCAAATCTTCAGTAGATTTTTTTTATTGATATGAAATGAAAATGAAATTTAATGAGATGAAATCAAATGAAACCCAACCTAACTCATTCAATCAAATCATTAAATCTGTTAATGAAACAAATTAGTAGCTTCTTTTTAGAAATATACGTATTTGCATGAATCATAAAAACTTCTTTGATTTTTTTTTAGTAAAAACTTCATGGTTGGTTTTTCTTTTTAATCGACATTCATTTGACAGTTGGTAAAGAAAAAGCACTAGTGCGGTAATGGTAAAAAAAAAGCACTAGTGCGTAATAGCCCACTTCCCGAACGCTAAACATCCCTGCAATATGCCACTTTTTGAGCAACTGTATTAAAAAATACTTTTTTGCTCGTAAAAGCTCCGTTCGCAGACCAAAAACAGGCAATATAAACATCTTAATTACAAATATATTCAATTTTAAATATTCAGTTTTACAGGGCCGGGACCCATCGGAGATAATTAATTTATATTACGTGCCCTTTTGTAACAAGCGGGGGTCTGTCACTCTTTATTACATTACAATGTGAAATAGACTCTGTTTCATTGGTATACGTTTTAAAATTACTAAACAAAAGCACAACCATAAACAAACACAAAATTACTAATAAAATTATTTTCAATGTTTACTTGTGAAGATATTTTTTCTATTTTTTTTTTAACCTTTAGGATCCCACAGCTGTTATTATTTGTTCAAATATACACCAGAATAAGAACTTTCGTATACGTTTTGCACATCTACATAACACAGAGCTACTAACATATTTTTTTTACTTATTTAGCGGTTTGTCGTACACGGTCCTATAGGGTCTTATTAGCTACTTTACCTACTGGTCATGTAGGTAAAGTAGCATAAGACCCCTAGGTACCAGGTGGATAACCTACAGATCATTATTACAGTTGTATTCTGTGGCAGGCCGGTGATAAAACGTATTCTAAGCGTGCCGAGCGGCTGTCTCGTTGTTATGGCCCGACCAGCCGTGTCGGGGGAAGGTGGGCATTCATTCATTTGTCAAACCTTTTTGACCGACTGCCGATGCAGGGTTATTGCTGTTTGGGGAGTTCAAACACCAAAAGGGCTATTGTACATTGATGGGTTTTTGTTTTTTCATGTAAATACCACGCGACATGGCGGCTCAAATGTGTGGTTTACCACTGCGGTATTTTATGAGAAAAACGAGTGGAACCAGTTGATATATAGGTGATCTGATATACTTATTTTGTAATCAGAACAAGTTTATTAAGAAAGTGATCTTAATTTAATTTTTAGGGCAATGCACTGAGTACAGAAGCTTTTTGACGTAAATGTTTTAGACCTTATTATCTCATTATCGAATTAGTCCAGGGAATGGATTTACCCAAAAACAATGCAAAAAAAAAAATAAAAAAAAACAAACGGGCTATAGTAGAGCCGTTTTATTTTTAAACTAGTAGTACGCCCCGGCTTCGCACGGGTAGCCTATATAAATAAATATCATTATAATATAGCTAATGATTATGTTACTCAGTATAAATGTATTTTCGAAATGATAAAAAATATAGACCCTATAGTATGTAACCCCCCCGCATATACTCCCGTGACCGGCAGCGGCGCGGCGCGGCGCCCGCTGACTTTTTTCTAATAAGTACTTACATTTTTGAACTCGTGATATCTTTCGAATGGAATGTCCGAATTCAATAATTTAAAAAGTAATAGAAAGGTATTGAAGCAGTCTTAATTTTAAAGTAATTTATTTAGATGAGGATTAATACCTAAGTACAAATATAGAACGTTTTCTGGCGTCGTCATTTTAATTATATTTTTTTGATATTAAAACACTTATTAAGACATATCTATAATAGTTAGACATATGCTGTCGCTGACTTTTTTGTGGATGATGATGTGTTCTACAAAATTGTAGTACATAATTTCTTTCTATCATCGATAGTTTCCGCAGCGCACGCGATGTAAGGAATTTCTTTTACACCTTGGGTTACATAATTGAAGTTTTAGTAAGGATCCCTAATTTTTTTGAAAATATAATATAGCCTATGTTCAACACAGATAATGTAGCTTCACAACAGTGAAAGAATTTTTGAAATCGGTCCAGTAGTTTCGGAGCCTATTTGATGCAAACAAACAAACAAACAAACAAACAAACAAACAATCAAATCTTTCCTCTTTATAATATTAGTTTAGATTATATAACAACGTACATAATACAAGATACGAGTTTCGAGATTTTAAAATTTATTGCAAATTAAAGCTAGCTATCAGCTCATTTTATCACGCCATTAGCCGCCGACGTATTAAATTCGCCAGGTGCGCACCTAACTGCACATTACAAGCACATCCAAGAATGTTATAGTGTCGTAACTCCCCGCGCTGTAGAGGCGTGTAAACCACGCTCACCAGACGCTGGATAATTCATTCATGTGAACAGAGCCTTAAATCATCGTAGCCGCGGCGCTACGTGCGTAGCTCGTAGATCCTACTCGTAGCACTTACCTCTACGGAAGGCAGCGTAAATCAAACATCTTAGCTACGTACGGCCTGGGGCTTACTGCCGTGAATTCTGGCTTAGGTCGTAAAGTAACATACAGAGAATAGAGTAAGATACGTTAAGTAAGATACAGCCTGAAATATTTTCAGGAAAATGCTTGTGGTCTAATGGAATTCAAAATTAGGCTGAAAATAACAGTATTTAGATGGGTGATAAAATAAAAGAGCCTATGTCAATATTGTACATAGGATGTTTGTGTTTAAGATCTAAAAATCCCTGTCCTCCATAAAAGTATGGGGGATATTTACCACCGTGTGAATTGGGAGAATGTTTGTATATTTAGTGTTTATGGAAGTGCCAACATATACCGTCATATAGAGGCATAAACACCATTTTTACGACAGAGAAATGATGTTTTTGTTTATATAAAACTTTGACACATTGTTTTAATAATAATGCTATATTTAGACAGGCTCGACAAACATCTGCAGCTTATTCTGAAAGGAGACCTGTTTGACCACACAGCAGTCCCAAGGAGGAAGATTACATTTTATCTACTTATCTTATTATATAACTAATATTAATGTTAGTTGTAAATAAACTGATAATTATCGGTGATGGTTTAATTTAAATTTATTTTTACTTTGCTATTTATCTTGTCTGTGGTATTCATGTATACATTATGTGGCTTGAATAAATCTTATTAATTCATTCAAATGCATTCTCAGTAGTTGGCGTATATTCAAAAGTTAGTAAGCATCAATCCGCATTACTTCAATCAAGACGATTGTTCCAGCAGACGAGTAAATCCCGGGAACCCGTGGATTTAATCCCGCGATTTTAATTTAATAGAAACGTGTCTGCCAAGTTATAAATCTACATTATGGTATTATCTACCTTATGTTTGGATACAGCCAGAGACAGAGGTTGTGCAGCATAATTACTCAATAGCTCTTGTGATAAAACAAGTAAGTTACTTGTTTGTTAAATAAGAACTTCTAAGACATAGTTATTGGTAGTTGTAATTGTAACCGCTTAGCGGTACGTGGACTACTAGACGGACTTGTTCCGTCACAAAAAATAATATATTTTCTGCATGATTTTCAGCTTAAATCTGAGTTGTAGGTAATGAGTTCAGTAAGTAGGTGTCAAGGGTTGATTCATGTCCCCGGCCGTGCGCCGTGCGTCTATAAACAAGCTCGTAACTGGCGCATTTCAATGAAATGGGCCGTTCGGTGCCCTCGCGGCCGAGACCTCGGAATTGAATGCTACTTTCCTTCTGTAAGAATTTCTAGACAAATTGTTAGCTCGGTTTTAACATCGTTTTAGTTGCAAGCATTTTCTATGGAAATTGTGTTTCTGTTTTCTTGTCTATTTTATATAAGCTTTAGCTATAAGCTTCAGAGTATTTTTGTAAATAAATTTACAAGTGAAACTTTGTTTTTGTAACAAACCTTTTTTTGTGTTATGGACAAAAGAGAACTTTTGCATTAAAAACCCCATTTTTCATTAGATACATAGCAGAAACACACAACACCGTACAATCTCGTTAGCACTTGTCCTGTAATAATGTAATTTGTACCATTCAGAATGTAAGCCCGCTACCTGATTTGTCAGTTGACGCTTCAAGCCACGTCTCATCCATCGACTGTTTCATTTGTAACAGCCCTCTCCTCCCCTCCCCTTCCCTCCCTCCCCTCAATTATTCAAAAAGCTTGTGAAAACCCAAAACAGCAAAATACGGAATACAGCGTTACAACAATTCGTGCTAATTGCATTACGGACGTGAAAGTCCTGAATTTTTTGCTGACTTTTTGCGTTAAATTTATTTTTTCTTTGTCACTTGTTTACTGTTTACTGAACATTTCATTTAAATTTTAAGCTGACTCAAATATAATCTTTGTAATGGTGGGATTGTATGCTTTTAGGCTTCAGTTAATGCTAAACTGTTGGCTGCTTTGGATTTTAAATATTTTTGTATATTATTAATGCAAGTAAAGGAGTTTTAGTAGCATGTTTAGTGGAACTCGTTGCTGGCGTCTGGGTTTCCAGAGTCTTAGAATTTGGATATTATTATGAGACGAGTGAAAAGGTATCTTCTAGGCAAGTGTGCTACATCGTAGACCGCATCGTCACTTAACATCAGGTGAAATCGCGGTCAAATGCTTTCTTGTAAAAAACTTGTAAAAAAAAGAATGGTTTTTTTAGTTTTAAATAATAAATTATACAATTAAATAAATGTGTAAGTATGTAATAAAACGAACTCAATAAAACCTAGTAATTAACAAAAAGCTTCGTTCGTCACGGCGCGGACACCAAATAAATGAAAGTAGGATTGAAAGGCTGTGATTAAAACCGTAAACCAAGTTGTTTTTTAAAACCAGTAGCTCAACTATGTGGATCTGGACATATCAGCATCGTTTTTGGACATAACAAGATAAGGATTAGAAACATAAACCAAACGCAATAAAAAAAATAGTATTCGGCATGTACACTTGAAGCCTTCTAATTTGGTACCAAACACAATATTAGAACTGTATATTTTTCAGCTGAAATATATGCGTATATTTTCCGGCATGGCAAACAAACGATAACGTCACATAACCTATGTCACCGGACTGTCCAAACGCGTCATTTGACACTTCATTTGTTAAAATCGGTTGAACGGTTTATGAGCTACAAGGGAACAGTAGCTCTACTATGAGTTTTTACTATACTATATATACTATACTCGCTAGCGTCTGTAGTTAAAAAAGTGTATGAAGATTTGTACAGCGCCTCTAGCGGATAGTTGGGTACTAAAATTCGTAATACTAATATTTACGTAACTACTGTAGTAAAGTCAGGCGATTTTACTGTGACAACTCATGGTAGAGGTACTGATGAACATCCCACATACATAGACTGTCGAACGCATAACCGTAGTAGGGTGAAAAATACCTAAAACAATGTTAAGTGCTTACAATCAAAATCGAGTAGGACTAAGGAGTACTTACACACACACAGTTTATTATTATTACACAGTTGATTATTATTACTTACACCTGTTATCAATAAATAGAAACCCGCTAACATTAATTACATGCTGTGAGTTGTATTGAAGAACGCCTCTACGTTCTTTCAAGGTAAGGCAACAAAATCGAAAATTCAAGGTAAAAATGTGTATGAAGTATTTAATTTAGTAATATATTGTATAAGTCATGTGATGTACTGGTCTGTACCCGCGCGGTATGTTAACGGGAGAGCTTGTGGACACTTCCGCCCCAATTAAACGCAGCCTTTTACACTGAGCTATCTGTGAATCGAAGCGTATTGCGGTAAGAGCTTCAATACTCCCCATTCAATTTATAGCCTCATGTAAAAAACCTTTACAGGATCACAGTACGTACATTTAGTTTTAAAATTTAAAATTCTGCTGGTACTTTGTTCGGATGCTAACATCCGTGAATTTATTTATGAATCGTATTTAATTCGAACATTGCATGCTGTACATTTCTTTATTTTATTTTTAATGTTTGAACATTCTGCTTTGACATTATTTCCGCAGGTTTTGTGATTAAATAGAAATACAAAAAGCTAAGTCGGAAAATAATAAACAACGCAAAAAAACACACAAATTAATATTCATGTAATTTAAAAAAATGCAGATAATGTTGTTTACAATCGAGATTAGCTCGCGAAGATTTCTATATTACCTACTGTACAAATGAACGCGCGTTGAATGCTCCTAGTTGGGCGATAGATCCGGCCATACCTTAATAACGTGTCATAGATGATAACTAACTAACCAATGACAAAAAAACTATTGTAGTTGTATTATATTTGTACACTATTTTTGCATGTGAATCTTACCGCGGTGGAGGCTTTATTGTTTTTTTATAAAGATAAACTAAAAATGCAGTCTTTTAAAATACTTAATACAAAATGATTGTCTTCAGCTTCTATTTCAGGCAAAATAAAGTAAGATCATGGCGACAATTGTGAATTTAATCATTAGCAGCGCAGAGGAGATAACGCGACACATTATTTCGGTCGGAATCATAAACATAACTACTGATTTGTGTACTAGAAACAATAGCCACGCCGTTTTGGCAACAAAAAGGCTTTTATGATGCGAAACACAATCATGCCACTGACCAACTTAAGGTATATAAGCGATTGTATACCTTAAGTAGACGTGATAAGCGTTAAAGGTATAGGAAGTTCATTTTGTGCTACATTAGTTGTCAGAGCAATGATATTGCGCCGGCTATGCATCATGCTGATATATGACATAATGAGAATAGGAATTTACCGACATAAAAAGGCCTAAAGACAGTGTTTGGGGCAAATGTAATTTGGTTCTAAAGCATGTGTTACGGCGGACGTGATGAGAGCTCATCTGGTGCGGTTAATACTTTGTGGTTCATTGAATGGAGCATCTGTTACGTGAAGATCATGATGCTTGACTTTTACTATAATTGAAATATAAAGACGTGTGGCTTGAAGGTCTCCATATCCATCCAAGACAATATAAAGGTAAATCATACATTTAGAAACTATGATTCTTTTGTAAGTAAAACTGTCGTGCATAATATAAAAATAACATATAAATCATGTTTAATCTGGAACACTGATTCTAACAGAATTTCTTAAATTAAGCTGAAATGTCCGCAGCTATGAAACAAGCGCCGTAAATACAATAACAAGGACATTTCGCGAACGGATAGATTAGAGGCGTAATCTCTGCGACGTGCTCATTATTTCACCAGTCAGTTATGATTTATATAGGACGAACATTAATGATGAAAAAGC
This sequence comes from Ecliptopera silaceata, assembly GCA_932527185.1. Classification (NCBI taxonomy): domain Eukaryota; kingdom Metazoa; phylum Arthropoda; class Insecta; order Lepidoptera; family Geometridae; genus Ecliptopera; species Ecliptopera silaceata. Next base: position 11,507,613 of record OW052199.1, read on the forward strand.
CTCACAGTTCTGAGGAACGGACAACGAATATGTACTTTTGTCCACTTAGTCTAAGATGAGCAGTTATTTGATACAATTCGAAGGTTGTAAATTATTACCACTTTGAGTGAAATGAAGTGCTTATAAACATGTTATTATAGATAAATAAAAAAAAGATAGATCTGCAGTAGGTACCTTAAAAGTAGTTGCTATTTCTTATTTTTCAATCTAATCCCACTAGCATATAATTTGGCACATTCGATATGGGTGACCCTAGTTTTTTTCGAATCTTTTTGTTCCCGATTTTATCACTTTGTTCGGACCTTCAACAAGCCGGCCCATTCCCACATAAAGAGGTGGAATCTGTGGGTCTCGGCATGTACGTCCATTGGAAAAAGAATAAGATACAAAGAAAAATATCACACACATACACTGAGAAAACTAATAGTTGAATTTCTGAATGTTGATTCCTTAACAGTTGAGTCAACAATAAATTACGTTGTGACAACCGTAGTACTACATTTAATAGAACAAATTAAAAAAAGTTAAAATCTAATTGTTGTTACAACCAAAAAAATGGGTTAAGCTAACATATTTTTTCATGTATAATCGCATAGCGGTCAATTTAACTAATAATTCGGTAATGTCAACATAATGCTAAGTTGAATCAGCAAATGAACTTAGTCAAAGTTACAAAATTAATTCAACTATTTGCAAATATTTTAAACAACAAAGCAAATTGGTTAAAATAACTATACGTGAATAGTTGTCAACACCTAACATTTCATTACATAGTAGAATCAACAGATACATTTAGTCAAAATAACAAAAATATTTTAACCTTTTGCTAGAAATGTATACAACCAATAAATAATGTTTAATTCAACCATATTGCAAAAGTTGTATCAACAAGCGATCGTAGCTAAATTTACAAAATTGATTCAACTATTTGCAAATATTTTAAACAACAAAGCAAATTGGTTAAAATAACTATTGTGAATAGTTGTCAACCCCTAACATTTAATTACATAGTAGAATCAACAGATACATTTAGTCAAAATAACAAAAACCTTTTTAACCTTTTGCTATAAATGTATACAACCAATAAATAATGTTTAATTCAACCATATTGCAAAAGTCGTATCAACAAGCGAACGTAGCTAAATTTACACAATTGATTCAACTATTTGCAAATATTTTAATAACCAAAGCAAATTGGTTAAAATGACTATTGTGAATAGTTGTTAACACCTAACATTTCATTACATAGTAGATTTAACAGATAATTTAGTCAAAATAACAAAAATATTTTAACCTTTTGCTAGAAATTTATACAACCAATAAATAATGTTTGATTCAACCATATTGCAAAATTTGTATCAACAAGCGAACGTAGCTAAATTTACAAAATTGATTCAACTATTTGCAAATATTTTAATAAACAAAGCAACTTGGTTAAAATGACTATTGTGAGTAGTTGTCAACACCTAACATTTCATTACATAGTAGAATCAACAGATACGTTTAGTCAAAATAACAAAAATATTTTAACCTTTTGCTAGAAATTTAAAAAAAAACAATAAATTATGTTTAATTCAACCATATCGCAAAAGTTGTATCAACAAGCGAACGTAGCTAAATTTACAAAATTGATTCAACTATTTGCAAATATTTTAAACAACAAAGCAAATTGGTTAAAATGACTATTGTGAACAGTTGTCAACACCTAACATTTCATTACATAGTAGATTTAACAGATAAATTTAGTCAAAATAACAAAAATATTTTAACCTTTTGCTAGAAATTTATACAACCAATAAATAATGTTTGATTCAACCATATTGCAAAAGTTGTATCAACAAGCGATCTTAGCTAAATTTACAAAATTGATTCAACTATTTGCAAATATTTTAATAAACAAAGCAAATTGGTTAAAATGACTATTGTGAGTAGTTGTCAACACCTAACATTTCATTACATAGTAGAATCAACAGATACATTTAGTCAAAATAACAAAAATATTTTAACCTTTTGCTAGAAATGTATACAACCAATAAATAATGTTTAATTCAACCATATTGCAAAAGTTGTATCAACAAGCGAACGTAGCTAAATTTACAAAATTGATTGCAAAAACAGACTCGCAAGGTTCTAGCAAATTGCTCTGGAATATCATCTTGTCTATAATCTCAACAAGTGCACAATGCACTCTTCCAATGTAAAACAAAAATGATAGGAAAGACCGGGAGGTTCTCTCTAAAGATTACTATATGGCTATACAAAGCGGTGATCAGGCCAAGGTTGGCATATGGCGTTCTGGTCTGGTGAACGAAGACAGAACTCTCGATCACCATCACCGGACTCCAATGGTTCCAGCGACAAGCCTTTTTAGCTATCACTGGCTGCATGAAAACCACCCCAACAGCAACCATGGAGATAGCCCTATAAATAACTCCACTTGACCTGTACATACAACAAGAGGCCAGCTAGCTGCCATCAGGTTAAAGCATCTAGGCATATGGTGTAAAAACCTCACCACTTCACACGCTAAAATTTATTCATTAAAGGGCAATTTTTTATTTTTTTAAATATCAGCCTCTCAACTCCGCCCCATGTGCCATGAAATAATTTCAGTTTTTTTTCTATGCAAACTTCGGAGATAAGGGACGGTTTTTTTTTACATTTTTCGTCAAAACTCAAAAACTACTTATATTTTATACGCTTTAAGCAGCGTAAAAAAAATAAGTGCTTGAGAATGTGCAAATAGCGCTCTTTCATATGATACCCCACATACCATAGTAGCCCCACTTCGATTTTTTAGACAAAAACTGTTCCAAATTTCAAGTTGATAGCATTAGTACCTAGTTCGTGAGATATACGGTTGATTTGGTTAGGTTTCCTTTGCCGCTGCCGCGGAGCCGCATAGCAAAATTAAAACCAAAACAGGGTTCCCAACTAAAGGGTATTTCCCCCAAATTTTGGCGGTAAATAAGTGGAATGGGATTTTTTAAGGGGCTTTATATTCATATCTTTATTTGCATTCCATAACGTGTGAATATCTTATAATGAATGGGCTTAAAGCTGAGGTACAGTTACGGACCCTGTATAGTTTTAGGTTTTTTTTTATTTATTTTATTTACAAGTATTGGCCCTGAAATAACCCAATTTAGCTAATCTACTTAATTTATTGACCAAGCGACACTATAATGACAATGACAACTAAAGCAATTAATAAAATATAGCTGGTTAGTTGCTGTGTGATCGTGAATTTTAATACATATTTTTCCTTGTTCTTACTTAGTTTTCTTTAAGGCCTAAACATTCATTGCGAAAACAATCGATGTTTTAGAAACATCGATGTATTTCTCAATACATTATATTTAATGTATTTTTTCAAAATTATGTTAAGTTATGGTACTGTAAAATGTGACCTGGCAACACTGTTGACTTCAATCAAATCCAACCGCATCTCCGCAAGTGCGCGTTCGTTGCGTTTGTTTAGTTTGCCCGGCGCCGCCGGCGCCGGCGCCCGCGACGTACCTACTAAACGTTAGACTTTTATTTGAATTATTAAAAACTCACTGCTAAAAGTGGTTTAATAGAACAAACCAAATAAAAGGTGAGTTTAGTGATACGTATCGTTGATTCAGTGGTACCTTAAGTAAATATGGAAGATTTTGAGAAATCACTGGTGCCAGTATATCTCCGAGACTGGGGTTTATCTGAAGAGACAATTAAAATTTTTTGTGGTAAGTACTTACCTTACATAATATAATGTATGAAACGCCAGTCTGATCATGATGAAATTACTAATTGTAGCTAAATAAGTAATTTATCTACAAGTAGGTAAGTAACATAACATAGATTTTATCTAGCTCGTAGTAGTTTTATGTACTCAGTACATAAAACAGCACTGAGTACCTACTCAGTGCTGTTACCTACCTAGGTAACCTAATACGAACAAGAAGTAATAAGTTAAATTAACCTAGATTTTATGTAGATTGCACCTAGAATATGTGGTATTGTTTCTACCACATATTCTAGGTGAAATCTACATAAAATCTAGGTTAATAGTAGCAGGGTCTTTACCCGGGGGTGCAAGGGGTGCGGTGCACCCGGGTGCGGAGCGCCCGTGGGCGCCTGCCGAGCGCTGATTAATGAATATTTAGATATTTCATTGAATTTAACGCCATTGCACAGCTTCATAATACAGGTTACGTACGACAAATACGCAACATTAAATATAAAAAAAATTGTCATCAACAATAATCATTGTTCGTTTTACTTTTATTGCGCTTTCGGTGCTTGTCATACTGCTCATGATGTGCAAGTTAAAATGACTCTTATTACCTACTACACAAATATGTAACAATTTTATTTAATAATACGCGCGCGGCAAATTCTCTAATCCAAAGAGAGTCTTTGACCTGTGCCGCCCGGTCGCCCGCACTTGAAGCAAAATGATCTCTAAGTCAAAGTCAATAAAGTGTAAGTTCATTAAAAATGGGCGCACGGCGCGACAACTTTTCGTCCGCCCTTTGACAAAGCCGCACTTAAAGAAAAATGATCTCTATAACACTACAATTAGGTATAAGTTCATTTGAATTTACAGTGCGGCGCGCGTCGCGTATGTAGGTATGTGTCGGTGAGTAGAAAACCAGGGCGGTAGACATAAGACGGCACTGCAACGTATGTAGGTAGGTATACCTACACATAATACTACAAGTTTAGGTACCTAGTAGTAGCCACTAGCCAGTAGGTAAGGTACCAAGGTACCTAGTTATTTTTTATAGTAAACTACCAAGATCGCGTACCCAAAACTACGATAGGTTAGGTGGTAGGTTGGTAGGTACCTGAGGAACTTACGTATCTAAGTAATAATATTTGCTTTGTTTTTCAGATAATGAAATCACTATAGATTTACTCCCAGAAATATTAGTGCCGCTTATTATTCAGAGTCGGTGTGAGGAAGCTGGAAAAAATAACCCATGTAAGTAAACCTATCTCTATTATTTTAATCTCACTTGTTAATTAATTATAGGTACTAAATTTAATCTCTATTTATAGGTAATTAGTATTATTAATTTTTAATTACCTATTTATTTAGGTAGGTACTTACCATAGGTTATGGAAGCACTAACAAAATGTAGTGGGTAGGTATATCAAATACGTCACAAAATGTTATTTTAACACAAAAGTAATGTTAACTTATACCTACGCGTAGTAAGGTACGTACGTACTACCACAGAATAAGTAATAGTACAAGTACAGAGGTCGACTCTAAGAGAAAAAAAATGCGAATTTAAACCTACTTACAACGCGGCTAAAGTTCATGCGCGACAAGCTTTTATTTATATCAATATACATTTTATAATTTAATATAATGATGGGTTTGATTGCATTCAAAATTTATTTTGTTCGTTTTAGAGCATTTAAATAAAAGCTTGTTTTAAAAAATGATTTTTAATTAATATTTTATTAGTACCTAGTTTTGAATCATTCGATAATATTTCTGTTGAGTTTTTATTGTCACAGCGTGAAGTCTCTAGTTAAGTCGCACGGATAGCAAACTAGAAAATCTAAAGTTTTAACTTGGTTTATTATTTTACAGGAAACTGCATCGGAAGACACTAATTCTGCTCCTGCAAACCCTACAACGTGCTCTAGTCATAGTAGCTTATGCTGTAGCGTAAAAACGAATGCTGACCTAAAGCAAATACTTAATGTAAGTTTGGATTCTTCATAATTTTATTATGACACACACGTTTTCCTTATGTTTTTTTACTTTTTTTTGTACACATGTTTCTTACTTTTTTTGTACTGTTCTATTTTAGAGTATAGATATACCCACCATTCATAATGAGAACAGATATGGAAAACTGGTTCTGGCCCGTCTGAAATCAAGCTACGACTAGCGATCATATCTAACAAAAAGCATTGTGGCGTGGTATATTAACAAATATCAGTGCATGAAAAAAGAAGACTTCATTGTTTTATCAGAGGCTATCACTCGCTTTGTTCCAACAGAACATAAGGTTTATATACCTACTAGCCTATTTATGATACCTATAGTACATTCTTTACCAAGTACCCTACCTACCTAGTATAAAAAATAATAGTAGTGCGACGTACCTAGTTAGTGACAATAGTGAGCGATATGTAGGTATGTATCTATGATGTGTATCTCCGTTATATTACTTATACCTACCTATTATATATTTTTCATCTTTAAAGTCGTCGTAGTCGTAGAAAGCGTAGTTATCGTAGTGCGACGTAGTTAGTGACAATAGTGAGCGTCATGTTCCTGTCTATGTATATGTATCTGTATCTCCGTTATATTATATACCTATATCTTTCATCTTTAAAGTCATACAGTAGTAGTAGAAGCGTAGTTATGATTCCTTTCAAAAAAATGGTCATAATTTGACACATACTAGTGTGTTTACAAAATTGATTCAAGTTTATACCACTACTCATGTTCACTATCCTTGCATGATTTTTTAGGAAACCTACTACATCCCGGCCATAGTAACAAACAAAAAAACGATTCCTGCCAGAGGAAAACTAGTGGACAGGTATAACAATCAAAGACGCGTCCTAAAAAAAGAGGGGGTCATATCAAGGAAACGCAAATATAATGATGATGAAAAACAAGATTCTGAGGTCGAAGAGAACATAATCATCGGTAATACTTTAGTATAATAGATATTATGTTTGTTTAATATACCTACACATCGCTTTGCAATTATTTATCATACCTCTGCTTTTTGGTTTCAGAAAATGATGAGCTGGTCATCTGGCTAAAATACCATAAAGAACCGTTCCAAGAGGTGCGCAACTGGCTGGCAACAAGAGCGTACCGGGTCGAGAAAGACTATAATGATAAAACGAAACAACTGCAAGAAATATTACAAAAATATCCTATTTTGAAACAAAACTTTGGATATAAACTGGTAAATTACATTCAGATCTATTACTCACAGATTTTTGTGCTAGTGATGTGTTGTTTAGAAATAGAGTCTGTCATTGTTAGGTATGGTTAGGTTTTTCTGGTGTTAATGCAGGTACATACTGTTTGTTGGCCTTAGGCATTTTTTTTAAATATAGCAGAGTATGTCCTGTAGGTAACTACCCTTAAATTCTATTATTTATATAAAAAAGTGTCGCTACCGGTAGGTCTAGTCTGGCATGCAAATGTAATTACTACCGTTTTTTGGATCGTAGCGATTACGATTATTGGTTGTTAGGCCTAACAAAGTTTTATCACTATGGTGATTAAACTATTGTTAGGCCTAACAACTAATGGCGAATGGGCTTTACGCTATGATCCAAAAAACGGTAATTACATTTGCATGACAGACTAGACCTACAGGACGTTTAAAGTCGGGCCTTGCAACATAGGTTCCGCAGCTGGTTAGTTTTAGGCTAGCGTTCATAATGAACAAGCTATAAGTTAAGTTAAGTTTGTGAGTCTGTCAACTGTAATGGTTAAGTTTTATTCTGGCGTTAATGCAGGTACATACTGTTTGTTGGCCTTAGGCATTTTTTTTAAATATAGCAGAGTATGTCCTGTAGGTAACTACCCTTAAATTCTATTATTTATATAAAAAAGTGTCGCTACCGGTAGGTCTAGTCTGGCATGCAAATGTAATTACTACCGTTTTTTGGATCGTAGCGATTACGATTATTGGTTGTTAGGCCTAACAACTAATGGCAAATGGCCATTACGCTACGATCCAGAAAACGGTAATTACATTTGAAAACTTAGGTACTAAACGTATTTGTTAAATCTACTAATAATTGTTAGTTTGTTTGGCAAACTTTGACATTCTCTCGCTAAATGTCTATACGTATTGGACGATTTGCTAGTTGCTTCATTTGAATACTATAAGTTGTATTATGTGTTTATTATGTTTAAATAAATGTTTAATAATGATCTATAACTTTTTTATTTAACTGTCTATAATTAGATTTCCTTTATAGGTAGGTAAGTATTTTCATGAAAGTGTATTGTAGAATAAGCCTGCATTGAGTGGTGTCAATATTATATTGGTATTTTGTAATTAGCTAAGTAATAAGTTAACCTGAAATGTAAAAAATACTTGTTTATACAGAATTTACTTTAATATTATGTTTGTAAAATCAATCTGCATTTTCACGGAAGAAATAGGTATAATGTTGAATTAGGCTTTGTTGTAAACCTATCACTACATTACATACATACACCTCTAGGTGTATGTATGTAATGTAGTGATAGGTTAGAATAGCATTTGCACTTATCATGCCGGCATAGTCCAGTATCAAACCATAATGATCACCGGACAGATCATTTATCATAGCCTACATGGTAAGTACAAAAGTAAGAGATTGCTTTAAGCGATAATACCGCCAATTGTATTACCCTAGTTTAAGTTTCTTTTTTTTTATGTACTTACTATGTCTGTGGTATATGCAATAAAGAGATTTGTATTGTATAGTATGTTATTCTAATCTATTGAGGCGTATCGTTTCAACATTACACCTTTGTCAAAAATACTTTATATTGTAGGTAGATATTACTAATAAATGCAGGTTGATTTTACCAATAACAAGTAATTTTAACTAAATGTCACATGTCAATACTACATTAACAACAGTCAAGAATGCCAATATCGAAGGTTAATTTTACCACTAAATTTAGTTTATTCTAACCTATTGTTACTTGTCGATTCTACATTACACTTTCGTCAAAAATACTATTATGATCTAGGTAGATTTTACCACAGAGCAGAGGTTCATTTAACAAAACACCACAAGTTGTTTCAACTTAAAAATACAGGTTAAGTTTATCATGAAAATTAGGTTGTTACAACTTAATTTCACATGTTAATACTACATTTACAACAGTCAATAATACCAATATACACAGGTTAATTTTACCACCTAATTTAGGTTATTCTAACCTATTGCTACGTGTCGAATCTACATTACACCTTTGTCAAAAATACTATTATGATCTAGGTAGATTTTACCACAAAGCAGAGGTTCATTTAACAAAACACCACAAGTTGTTTAAACTTAAAAATACAGGGTAAGTTTATCATAAAAATTAGGTTGTTTCAACTTAATTTCACATGTTAATACTACATTTACAACAGTCAAGAATACCAATATACACAGGTTAATTTTACCACCTAATTTAGGTTATTCTAACCTATTGCTACTTGTCGAATCTACATTACACCTTTGTCAAAAATACTATTATGATCTAGGTAGATTTTATCACAAAGCAGAGGTTCATTTAACAAAACACCACAAGTTGTTTCAACTTAAAAATACAGGTTAAGTTTATCATGAAAATTAGGTTGTTACAACTTAAGCACTATGTACTTAAAAATACAGGTTTAATAATATAGTTAAAATAACTATTTCAAAATAGTGTTAAAACAACCTAACTGGTGGTTTGGTTAAATTTACCTGTTACAAGTAATTGTTAAACTAACTTAGCTCATGGTTTGGTTAAATTTACCCTACAAGCAACATATTTAAGGTTGATTGATTCAACTATTTAATAAAGGTAGGTTCTATATCAACCTATAATAAACTAGTTGATATTACCATTTCAAAACAGTGTTGAAACAACCTCACTGGGTTTGGTTAAATTTACCTTTAAAAAGTAACAATTTCGGTTTGTTTGATTTAACAAATATTCTATGTAGGTTCTATATTAACACAAAAAATAGGTTGAATAAATGTTGATTCAACTAAATAATTTTTTCAGTGTACTTACTGGTATTAGAGCGATATAATACCGCCATTACGTTTTTTATTCTATTCTACTCTATAGATAATACTATAGAGTAGAATAGAATAAAAAACGTTTATTTATTCATTATTATATTTGCGACTTAATTAATACTTTATTGGGTGAATGTGAAAGTAATCACTTAAATGTTTTGGTTTACTAAATCAGTAATAAGTAAATAAATAAATAAAATAAATGAATTAATAAAAATACTATGCTCTCTAAGCCAAACAACAAAAAGAAAATCACAAAAATATATAAATTTCAACAAAATTTAGGTACTTACATCGATATCTTCATAATATTGTTTTATCATGATGTGCCATATTATTTTAATATAGTTCTGTGCCTATTAATAATAAAAATAAAATAAAAAAAACTAATAATAAATGGCTCGAAATAATCGTGCACCTGCCAATAGCCTGCTAAAAAAACTTTTCTATCTCCGCGAATAAAAATGAAACCCTTTTCCGTCCGCATGATGTCGCCCTCGGGACTCGGAACGATCCTATTTGCACTCGCTAAAACCATATTCAAGTAATTTTATTTGCTCGGGACGACATGAGGCTACCAATTTAGTGGCGCTTACAATTACATTGCATGCGACGGAACGGCCTGCATCAAGTATTCATCGGACCAGTTGACCTATATCTCTGTCTTTTCACATATACGCAGGCTCTCATTCACTACCCATCTATTTTGTTTTTATATATCTTGAATTTGTGAAGTGAAGATTCTTGTCTAAAAAAGTCGTTGCGAGTGGGCCAGCTGTTCTTTATAGTAAATTGAGCCAGTAGGCCAAATTGCATTGTTTTTTTACTTATTTTTGATAAATAATAAACGAAAGCTATCTGATGTTGTGTTATAAACTCTGTTTTTATAAATATGAGCCTTAGACGATCATTTTCACAAGAAGCTCTCCAACATACGCTTCGTTTTATGTTTTGAAAGAACTATGTTGTTTGTTGAAATCTAAATAAGATACTAATGTACCGTATGATCAGCAGCGGTTTGCATGTGATAAGGCTTATACCCCCGAAACGTCCATACCAGCAATTTTTGGCGAGAAATATTCGGTAGAAAATTCCAAGATTTTTTTCTAAAAAAATGAACAGTGGCTTTGATTTTACGAACATATTCAGTCCCATGAGTCTATGGAATGAAACGAACTGCTGAAACATGCGTGCATGTGTAGTGGGTAGTGGGGTGTGGTTGGTAGTGACGTACCTACTGTATATGAAAATATCAAAACTCTAAACCATACCTACCTGGGTATATGTTATGTATGTGTGCGTGGCTGCGCCCACGACCTTGCTGCGTACCTACAATAAATCAGTGCAAAGCTAACCAGCGATCGTTTCACTTGTCCCGCTCCGTCCTCATATTTAACAGTATATAAATAATAGATCAATATTTTTAAAAAAGAAGATAGCTAGTAAAGTTTTAACATATCAAAGCAGGTGACTGAACTGCAGATTGTGCTTTTATAAAAGTAAATGCTAATTTAATCTCTTATTTTGTATTTATATCTGTTGATACGTTACACCAAATAAAGTTACTCTTTCTTTGTCTAATTTTACAAGGGAAAAGTACTAAATGACTAAAAGGTGTTAAATTTAAATTCTTAGTCCAAATTGTGTAAAAACGACACCATCAAAAATTATAATAATGATTTGAATGTGAAATGAATAAGCATCGCAACGGTTTTAATATCCGGCGCGAGCGTTCAGGATGCGTGATCAAACACCAATTTGCTGAAGGAAATGGAATACTCCGGAACGTTCGGATTACTTTACAATTAACGCCTACGCTACACGTTTTGATATCACAGTATATTATTTACTCTCAATAATAAATAATAAACATATTTTATATAACATATTATATTTTAAAAGTTATTTTTAAATTTCTATTAGGTCGACTCAAAATTTTAATTCTTTTTAATGTAAAATAAATAAATAACACTACAGGGTATTTTTTGATGAATTAAGTTTTAAAATTACTTATTAGATAAATTATATTCAATGATATTGATAATTTAATGATTATTAAATATCATAAATTATAACGTATGTAGATAGTTTCAGATTGATAAGAGATTCATTAACTTGTTTCTAACTAACTCAAATTTGAGTCGTTTTTAAATTTGAATTACGGCCGTCCTAAAATAATTTCTAGATTTTAAGATAATAAAAGAATACCTGGGGTTCTGTTTGCGTAAAAAATGTGTTTACCTACCTAAACCCAAGGAAGATGAAAGAATAATGTTTTCTCCGGAGGGTCCGTAAATATTTGAAGGGCATTATACGGGACGAGGACCACTCGACTGAAGACACCGAATGTAATGGTATCTTCTTTATAACTTGCCCTTCGCTTGAAACTACTTTTTTCAGGAAATCTAAAACTTGTTATTGATTTAAGTAGACTCTTAAACAGCTATGTATTTAATTTTGGGGAATGTTTTGGCACTAAATCCATTTTTAGTTTGCTTTTTTTTTAAATTTAGTTGACTGCTACTCAAAAACCATATTTCTACGTTACTCTTGATAAACTTTGAAATATTTTGAGGTGTCAAGAGACACGACGGAATTACGTTTTTTTCTTGATAATAATTAATATGTTTACGGGAGAAGCTACAAACTTTCAAAATAAAGATTGAATTCGCAGTTTTTTTACATGGCATAGAAAAACTAGCAAGTTCTGATTCTTTGGTAATGGTTTTTATTTCAGAGTATAAAACTACAGACAGATATTAATTACCTTCTATGTACCAGATGGTTTAAAAGTTCCCGAAACCTACCTTTGATGTACCGATCTAGAAACAAAAGTGTCGGAAACATACAAACTGAAAGAAGCAATTTGTTAGCTGTAAATTGCTGACCCGTGAGAGAATCTCATTGTTTCGGGATGTTCCAGTCAGCAGCTACAGCGTTTGAGAGATTGCACGCTTTAGATTGGGTTTACTGCGGAAAAAAAGCCATTGATCAAAATAATAGCATTTATTTACAAACATTTTGAGAGCGACCAGCGCTATTTATCTTAGTTATAGCACTTTGAATCACAAATTTGTTAAAGCACCTACTCGGCTAAATTATTAACGAGTTCCGGCAAATGGCTTTTTGTTTACTTTCAGCGGCCAATTTCTTGCAGGCTCGTCAAGAACAGACATGTCGTAGCAGACTTCGTAACTATCATTACCGCTTTTAATAAGTCTTCTTTATCAGGATCGTACATTATCATCATCTTAGTTCATTCTTTCGATGTGTATTCTTGTGCACTATTTTTCACATTTTTTTTATCCAGTTCTATTTCAATTTCCTCCACACTTTTCCCTTTGGTTTCCGGCAGCCAGATAAGCACCAAGCAAACGCCACAGAAGTTTATCACGGCAAAGCTGAAGAATGAGACATGGGCGCCAAACCTGTTCGTGACTGGTTCAAAGGCAAACAGTTGGACAAACGAAAATAACCAACCCAGGGTTACCAGCACACCCATTACTTTTGCACGTATCTGGAATCAAAATGCTATGGTTAGAGGCATATGAAGTGATAGACGAGACGAACGGTAAACATGTTTTATGAGATAAAAAGTTAAGAATACATTTCTGACAAACATTAGTTACATCTTTCTCTTGCACCAGTTATACCTACCTAATATGGGACCGGTACTAGAAGAAGGTGAGTCATACCTTGTGACACTTACTTGGAAATTAAACATCTCAGACATGATGACAAATGGTATGGGTGAGACTCCTAAAGCATACACGCTAACAGCCAACACTATGAAGAAGATGATCAACCAGTCCGGCAGCACCAACTCGTTGTCTTGCAGCATGTGGATAGTCGCGAGGCCGCAGAACGCAACCACTGACACCATGAAGGATAGCGCTAGAAGTAGCTGAAATAAATAATAATTTGAAAAATACATACTTACTACTTTTAAATAGACTTTACTCTCAACAAATTCTTAAAGGCTCAAAACATCGTAAAAAACTGTAGATAAACTGGAACATTAAGGAGGTGTAACTATTACATAGTGTCGTATATCATTATCATGTATTCTTACCCGCCGCCCCAGTCGCTCTATGCACATCATGGACGTCACAGACCCTAAGATCATGCACACTGGAATGCTGAGGCTCTGCAGCTCCGGGCTCACGGTGACTCCCGACCGACGGAGGATGGTAGACGCGTAGTTTACGACGCAGAATGCGCCGTTCATTCCATGCATTACCATCACACATATCATGCAAGAGAAGCCGTTCCGCCAAGCTCGGTGTTTAACTAGAAAACCAGATATGTTAGTCTAGACCAGAGTAAATAGATTTCATAATTATGCTATAATTATGAAATCTACATGCGTAGTTAGTTTTCTTGTAATTCTTTATACTTATCATAGGTCTAAAGAAGAGATTCAATTGTTCATTTAAGTCCTAAATAATTTCAAAGTAAAATAATATAGCTTTCAGCCGAAAAACCTCGGTGTATATACACATTGAAATAGTTCATTTGATGTGATTGTATTGAGACGAACAAATCATTTTCATCTGAAAAAATATATAATATTTTCACGTATTTCTGATCATTTATCTTCTGAAAGACGCTGAATGAAACTAAATAAATACTTACAGATCCCCACAAAAGAGACATTGGGGATGGATTTGAATTGTTCGTCTTCGAATTTGATTGAATCGATTTCGTTTTGTACACGTTTGTCGTCGGCGCTGAGGCCTCTAAGCGACGCTATAATCGACGCCGCTTCCTAAAAATCGAACAGAAATCTATCTAAAGTTGATTAATTTCAAATAGCTTATGGCACTTCGATGCGAATCACGGGGCAGTTTGAAAGCATTTCGATTTTGTATTCAGTTCAATTCGGTCAGCACTTATCAATTTATTGAAATACATAAATGTAAATAAGCTCTTTTGCTGCTTTGCTCGTAATTTACAAGCTAAGGCTGTCCGTTGTATTTTGTTTTATGTATTTGTTTCAAACAATTAAGTATTTACTTAGCTCAGCATAAGTACCTAATATTTTAGACCGGAACTTACTTGTTCTTTTCCAATTTTCATCAAATACGTTGGAGATTCGGGTGCTTTGATGGCCGTCAGTAAGGCGGTCGCCACGGGCATTCCGACCACTATGTAAAGTATCGTGTAGTAGTCCAGGCACCCTCCCATCACGTACATGGTCAAGATGCCAATGTTCTGCGCCATGATGAGGAGCGTCCCAAGAGTCCCCCTCAAATCAGACTGGCTTATCTCCTTGACATACATGGGGATAATGTTGAAGCTGCCTCCGGCTCCTAAGCCACTGAATATTCTAGCGATCACGAGGCTCGTAGTGTTTGCTGGACATATTGTGATAATCCAGCAGATCTAAAATTACAGTTAAATAATAAAACAATAAGATTTTTTTTATTCGGCCCTCACTCTTACTGCTTTTTCTTTGCACTATAAAACCAAACGATACCGACAAATCTTTTTAAACTCACATTGAAAATTGAATTTAATGAAATGTCATGCTACACACATAATGTCAATCATACCAAGAGTTGATAACCTAGTTACTCCAAGGTTACAAATTTTAATTTGGCACGGTAACTTACCGCCTGTAATCCTCCCAAGCACACAATACAAGTCTTCCTCCCCCACCGGTCTACCAGGAAGGCAAATAAGGAGACACTCAGCGTGGCTGAGAAGGAAGGGGCACTGGCCAGCCAGGATATCTGGTCGCTGGTCATCGGCGCGCCGGTGGGCGAGCGCGCCGACACCAGCACGGGCGCCACGGACGAGATCCAGCCGCATTGGAACCCGTACGTCAGCATTGTCATATTAGCTGGAAACGATAGGATAGTTATCTGCTTCATTAGCTCGACCAAACAAGTACCTACCTACTATCACGTGTTTTTGTTGCTAAGCATAGATTATTACATTGATGCGAAATGAAAATGACACATGCAATAATAAAAGTTTGAAAAAATAATTTTGAACAATAACGTTTACCCCACATTATTTATTTTATTACCCCACCTGTTTTGTTGAGTAGTTCTGTTGACAGAACTACTGAAATTTTTTCCCCCATTAGTTCTGTCCACTAAACAAATGGGAATAAATAATCATCTTTAAAATTATTACATTGGTCCCTATAATTTGTTTGTTGTTCGGTAGTAGTAGACACTAAAACATACCTAGAATTGCACTTAGCCATTGCCTGTAAGTGTGTCCTTTTTGTAAACTGTTTCCATTCATCATAATATTGTTGCTTTGTAACGAACTTCACTTTTAAGTAACTTTATAATATTAACCAGCAATAAAATGTAATAAACACTAAAACTTCTTTGTTCTTCTTTATTCTAACACATTCTGATATGTGGCAGATAACGAACAAGTTTATATTACTAAGTGGGCTGTTAGGGCTGAACTAGTTATATAATAATATGTAAATAACAATCGTATGACAACATTGAGACAAAACCTCGGTAAGTAATTACTCACATTCATGATTTACCATCGTACTAGGTATAGGTAGTATAAAATAAATACTTGAACCAGCCAAGAAGTAACAAGTAATTATCGGTCGCTGGAACTGACGCTTAGATTAAACTAATTAATAAGGTGTTCAAAATTAATCGATGTGGTTTTCATAAAAAGAGTGCATAGTTGCATTAGAACTGTTTCTGACAATTTATTTTACATGAACGGATTAAAAGTTTAAGATATACCAATACACCATATTTTTCTCATATTTTTGTTTTTATCATTAATTTGAACAAGACACATCCCTAATTTCAAATTTCCTAAAAAAACTCATCTCATCGAACACAATCATGTAATATTTTGCTATATTGCATCACAGAATAGTCGCGGCATGTTTGTTTTATCACATAACCGTTGTTTAAATAATTGAAATTATTTACTCTTTATCATTACGAATAGCAAAAAGTTATATTTGAAATCTTTGTTGTGCAATCAAGATTGCCGCCTGGCAACCAAGAATCTGCGAGTTTCTGGAGCCGGTTAAAGTATCTGGACAAGTTCTTGTTATGTTTGAAATATTTGCTCTTTACTAATTCTTTGTAATTATGCATTGTCATTGGCAAACACTCAATATCAGGTGGGCTGCCCGTGGGCTAGTTTGATCCAGTTACATATTTATAAAACGAAACTTTTCACTGTAACTTTAAATAAATAGAAAAATCTGAACGTTATCGTACCTATCCTACAAATGAGGTGCTATAATAGTTTGCTTGTTTTATTCAGTACAAGTAACAAACATCCATCGTGGTCTGTTTTGTATGTATTTGGTAATAAATGTTTCCTTCCAGGTTTATTAAATAATGACTACCTACTTTTGCAAAATATTACCGGAAATTCGTCATGTTAAATATTAACTATGCATTTATAGGTTCAACCGTCAGGTCCAACCGTAATTAGGTACCACCACTACTTACTAGTATAAAGCTGAATAAAGCAGTATTAAAACGAATAGAGAAAAAAAACAACTAAATTTAGGATCAAAATAAATAATTTATTGACGATCTTTTGATGTTTAACGTATGAAAAATCATGGATATTCCCATTTAGTTCTACCTCATGAATCCTGCTTCCCTATCAAAGCATTTTCAATCTGTTCAATATTCTTCCCTTTTGTTTCCGGAAGCACTGTCACAGTGACCACCGCCGCCAGTAGGTTCACTGCAGCGAAAACGAAAAACGTTGCGTGCGCTCCAAACATGTCGGTGACCGAGCCGAACACGATGAGCTGTACAAAGGTCATAAACCAGGCCACGCCTGCGAGGATGCCCATCACTTTAGCACGAATCTGTAAGTAAAAAACTACGTTAACGACACGAAGAAGTAAATCCGTTATATGATAGGGGAAAGTGGGGGAATGGCGAATACCTAAGGGAAAACATAAATAAAAGAGTGGAATTCAATCATAGAGTTCTTCTTGTTGTTGAATTATAAAATGTACTTATCTGTCTAAAGAATTAACTAATCAACGCTTATAGTTTTTCTATAAAAAGTACCAAAATGACAAAAAAACAAAACCCTTAGTGTTCGGCTTTACCCGACACAAGTCGGGTAAACACGAACACCAAGTGGGGTAATTACGTACTAACATTTATAACGACAGTTATCACATTAATATTGTTTCATAATCGCTTTATTTAAGTGGTCAAAAATAGTCGTTTTAGGCACGTTATATGTCTCTGCTGCTCTGCCGATGCACAGATTTTTGGTTATAACCTCATCTACAGCTGTTTTGAGATCTCTTAAGACTATATTTCGTCTCATAATAAAACAAAATAACAGGGAACCAATAAAAAATAACAAGATGTTAGTCAACTAAAAATGTATTAGCTATATGACAATGATACAATCGGCAAACAAAAATAACTTAATGCCAGGAGGTAATACCAAACGTTCGAGATTACCCGACATGGAGTGTTCGCCGTTACCCCGCCGGGTTAGAAACAATAAAATGGAAAAAAATGTTTAAGGTTATATTTCTTTTGCCAATTGCGTCATTGTCATTTAGTAGATTAATATGTGAGTGTTCCACTATAAAAATATTACATTACTAGTATGAATAGAAATAAAGCAACGCCAACTTGAATTTACACAAAAATTACATCAAAAAGCAACAAAACTTTCAAAAATGCATACCTTGACAAGTACGTCCGACCGCCTACCTCGTGATATTTACTGGCATAAGTGGTGGCGTGACCCACAAAATCGCGACAAATAAAATATGGCGATATCACTCTAACTCATTGGAACCATAGGATTCGGGATTACCCCGCGTTCGCGTTTCCCCCACTCTCCCCTAATAACTAGGAAAAATAGTGGGATCTCAAGTAGATAATAAGATATAGAAAAGATTTTATTTTTCATATATATACTTTACACACAAACAAAGTTCTAAATCGTTATCTAGTAAAGTGAACTAGCCATTCTTATTCAACTTTGAACCGATATTATATGATAATTTAAATAATTTCAGTTTCTTCTCATGTAATAACATTATTTTTCTCCACGTGACGGAAACAGAAACCTACTTCTGAAGATTTTCCTCTGTTTACTCAGACGTGAATGAAAACTATGTAACAATAGAATCTATTTGCTGAGATAAATTCCACGTGGATGATCTCCCCGCACAGCGTGACTGTTTATTTAGTAGAATTAAAAAGGAATTAGAAAATAATAAAATGGAAATGTTATTCATAGCTTCTTTTACATTTATCACATGAATAAATTTAAGATCTTATTAGTATTCATTGTGGGGACAAGTGTTTGTAATAAAAAATAATCATAACTCGTGGAAAAATATTACAAGAGTACGAACAAGATTTTTATCCTATAATTTTATAAGCATACATTAAAATACAAGAAACCATTTATAAGGCAAACTGCGGAACATAAAAGTTCTTAAATTATTTTTATATAATTTACTTTTTCACGCAAAAACTGCTGAATGGATTTTAATGAAACTTTACAATAATGTAGGTAATACATCAAAATAATTCAAAGTGATTCGTTTATAAAGATATTGTGCGAAATCTTCAAAATGTAACGATCATAATAACGAAGTCTCGGGCATCAACAAGTAATTTGATATAGCTTGCGCTGAACCTTCTAAAACCAAACCCAAGTAAGCAGAGTTGGTACTCACCTGAAAGTTGAACATTTCTGACATAATGATAAAGGGGAGAGGAGAGACTCCGGCTGCGAACGCGAACTCGCCAGCCACCAGCACCGCCACCGGCAGCCAGCCCGGCACCGCCGCGCCGCCGGACTGGAGCATGATGATGATGGCTAGTCCCGCGAACGAAACTACCGAGATTATCGAGGTGACTGCGAGAATCAGCTGCGGATGACGCATGACAGATATTAAACGAAAAGTACTTTTATTTATTGTAGTAAGTAGGTTTGTATTTACAATAACGGATCTAAAATTCAATTTTCTGGAGTGTTCAAGGTAAAGATCACGCCACGAGATCTTAAAATAGCAAAAGATCTTATACAACATCAAGTCTTTCTTAATGTCTGTAAAGATTTAAATGAAAAAAAAAATGTAAGGGTTAGAATTAAACCAAAAACCAAAAAATCAAGCTAATTGACATTACGATAGGAGCTGAATACTGACCCTTCGACCAAACCGTTCTACACACGACATGGCCATGAAGCAGCCCACGATCATAAATGTTGGGAAGCTGACACTCTGCAGCTCCGGATTGACAGTGACTCCGGACTGCGTGAGGATGGTGGACGCATACATGATAATAGCCATGCCTCCGTTGAACCCGCGAAAGGACATCAGAACGAACATGATGATGAATCCATTGCGCCAGGGACGATGTTTAACTGTGAAAAAAGAGTAGGTACGTACAACTGTCTTCTGTGGTAATAATAACCAAGTTTGAGTTAAGGTGGCTAACTCTAAAAATGTCTTTATCAATGAAGAAAGACAGATGAAAATGAAGATTAGCCGAACTGTATTTTTAGACCAGAGTAAATTATCAACATTTACAAGATCACCTACGGTTCCAGCACAGCCATTGAAAGTACCGTAGTAAAGTTACTTACAAATACCAATAAAGTTGACATTAGGTATCGACTTGAATACTTCATCTTCGCGTTTGAATGCCATCATGTCGTTCTGCACGTTCTTGTCATCGACGTCGAGTCCCCGCAGGTATGCGATTGTTGCTGCAGCTTTCTAGAATATAATAACTTTATGTCAACTATAGTTAAGGTAACAAAATATGAGAGCTCCTTGTGAAGCAGCTTATTTTACCCCAATGTGTAACAAAAATATGTTTTTTTTAAATACGACCTCATTCTCTCCAATCTTCACCAAGTACACCGGTGATTCGGGAGCCATCAGCATCATCAGCGCATTCAATATCGGGATCGGAGTCAGGATCCACAGCACCAGGTGGTAGTCCAAGTACGCACCCATCAGGTACATGATCAGCACGCCGACGTTCTGCGACAGCATCACTGTGAAGCCGAGAATACCGCGCATATTGTCTTGGCTAATTTCCTGAAACACAGAAAGTTTGTTTATCATTTTCGATTCATTATTTTTCACTCTAATTTCATTACAGTGAACGATCTTGGTTCCACTAATGTACAAACATGACTTTGATAAAATTAAGAATAAAGTGCGTCTTGACACGAATAAGTTTAAATGGCGTAATAAATAAGTCGCATCAAATAAAGATCAAAATTTCAGATGACTAATGATAGTTGACAAGTAAAGGTACCTTAATGTACATCGGGATGATGTTATAGCAGGCAGCGGCGGCAATGCCGGTGAAGATACGGGAGATGATCACACAGGTCACGTTGGAGGTCAGCGTGAGAATCCAACAAACCTGAAATGCACACGCATAATTCCATAATCACACATCCAGCCATCTTGTAATATTCTAAATGACCAGACTCACTGCCTGCCCGACCCCAATGGTCGCGATCCCAAACCTTCTCCCGTACCGGTCGACAACCCATGAGTATGGAGACGCGCAGAATGCAGACAAAAGAGGGGGTATGCTGGCGATCCAGGAGATCTCGTTGTAGGTCAGAGGCCGGCCGGTCGGGGACTGCTCGGACTGAAGAAGTTTCACTACTGGGGATATCCAGCCGATTTGTAGCCCGTATGTGATAACTGATAAGTTTACTGCAAAAAAAGGAGCTCTTACTATTTGTCAGGTACCTACTGACTACCACTGAATCTATTGCATTCTTCAAACAATGATTTTTTTTTTTTTAATTCTAAAACCAATAGTAATACGTTATTTTTAAAAGTAATTAATGAATTAAAAGCAATTATTTCATAAAGAATGAACCGTCACACTAATATCACTTACCTAATAAAGCGATACCCCACTGCACGTATGTGTGGCCTTTTTTGACGTTTGATATTTCATTTATTTTATTTTCTTTCATGGTTGTACTTATAAAAAAGTTTGCCGCTGTATATTATATCCTTATTCACTTATAAATAATTATAAAGCGTATAAAAAGGTCTCGTAAAATTAAACTTTTTGCGTTCACATTATTTTTGCCGAAACAGGAACTTGTCACTTGATTGTTTCACACTCGGCAACCCACATCAGACAAGCGTCGCATTTGTGAAGACAATAAACTGAAGATCCAAAGTCGACGTCACGTTCAATCGTAATAAAGTAACGTGGCCACACGAGATTGTTCGTCAGCTTATAATATTTTCATAGTAAATAATTATCCGTATAGTTAAATATTTACACTACATGTGTATGTTTTTAGAAAAAAACTTATAGTTACTATCGAAAAAATAAAGAATTTAAAAAGTATTGCGCTGTCCCAGTAGAGTCTTTACAATTTCCAATCACAGGATCTTGTATCTGGTACATTTGCAAATGAAATATTTAAACGTTTATAGCTTGATTCAGATCCGTTGAAAAGAAACGATTTGTTCAAATAACAGAAGCTCGTATTTTCTAAAAACGAATGAATTTCAAAGAAGTATGAATCCGTCCAAGGCCTGTTTGGATGTACTTGATATTTTCTACCATAGAGCGGTTCTTATTGTAAGTATTACCGCTGAGCACCTACACCCTACAGACGACGTGCTCTGGCATTGGATTGCGATCACAATAATTTTAAAACGTAACGGTGCCGAGTGTCACGTGTAATTACGTCGTTCTTATACCCATCAAATCTAAACTCAATAAGTATGTACTTCAGAACGAGTTCTTTCTCATGAAGATCTACTAGGTATTCTAGTTCTCATAAAGTTGTCTATTGTGTTTAAAATAAGGTAACTTTGTAGCGAGTATCGAGTGCACGGAGCACGGAGCACGGAGCACGGAGCCAATAGAAGAGCGTTCTATTTGAGTTGTTGCGCCGAGAGGCCGGGACTTCAATCTAGAAACGATTTCACCTCCCGAGAGCTTGCCACTCGATATTTTACAACACATTTTGTTAGTAAAACGTTCGCATTGCCATGGCGTTCAGCCATTCTAACCTAACGCAGGGCACAGAATAAAAACTTATCATCTAATGCATTGCTACTGAAAGCAGATTTAATTTTACACGCAGCTAACCATTTGCTGGTTTACTCACTTAATAAGCTTTTTAGGAAACAAGACAATCGAAAAATATCCTATTCAAGGTAATTCTACGACAAACGATTTATAACTGAAGAATAAAATAAATATTCATGGACATTCTCACACATCACACTCTAGCCCCAAACTGATGGAGTACTTTTAACATTTTTTTGTAAATACATACATAGAATATATATCTAGTAACACACAAACACAGAACAAATATTTATAAATCTTTATCATTGAGCCAACTACCCGAATATTTACCAGTGATAGTGAACTGGCGGCATTAGCAATGCCAGTAACTATTTACACACTAGATATAAAATACGTAATTACATTTGATTAGCTCGTGATCTATTACTATTCTCGAGATAACATTATATCATAAGACTAGTAATTAATTACAAAATAAAAGTAGCCAACTTCGACATCGAATCAGTTCATAGTTCTTTATTCGTAAAAAAATTACACGTCTATAAATTACACAAGAAAATAGTACAAATCAAATCAATCAATTTTAAAAATTTTAACATTTTCTTGTAACATAAATACAATCGTATAAATAATTTTAATAATTAACATTGCAGTACAAGTTAAAGTAAGCCAAATTCCAAAATAATTCAAAAAAAATACATTCTAAAAAGTCACTTAAAAGCTTGATACTAACTTTATAGCTATCGTAAAACGATTGACTGATGAGCCAGTCCTTGAGTTTGTACTGAAAGGACTGCGTCGATGGTGCGTCGGTGACAGAGGAAGGCAGGCGATTCTACATTGCCGGCTCCATCATAAAAAATATTTTTTCAGTATTGGTGAGTCGAGGTAATGCTAAATACATATAATTCTGGAAAACTGGATACCTACTGGATACATTTTTATCTAAATTTAATGAGACTCGATGAAACGTTTCAGTTTTAAATGATGATTTAAGTTTCTTGCCGTTCTTCTAGGCTCTGGTCGCGTGGAACTGGCACCTAGAATCACCTAGTATGTAAGACGATTCTAAATGATCCTTGTGATTTTACTGAATAAAGCAATTTTGACTTTGACTTTGATAAAATAATAATTAAAATTCGTTTACCTAGAAATAAGATAAAAAAATAAAAAATCTCCTAACCTTTATTAAAGTCGGTTCAAAAGAAATGAAATGAACACCTGCTATTGGTTGTTTTATCACTAAGTAAAATAAAAAAATTGTTTATAACCTTTTAACCTAATTATTCCGTAAAACAAAGGTTTTTTTAGAGCTCGACCGAAACTCTTTGTTCATTAGTGTAATAATTAAATAAATAAAAATATCCCACAGCTAAAATGCTTGATAATCAGGTATGTTGATAATTAACAAATTAAACTAGGTACTTACCTAAATAAAAATCATTTATAGTTTTATCCTCCTTGCTTATCACATTTCGCGTGCCCGATGAGTTCGTGCACAGACGGAGGCGACCACCGCTACTGGACGTGCCACGAGGAAGGACTAACCTGCTGAGTAAAGCGCCTCTAACACGAACCATTCTAACACTGAATCGGGTAGCGGAGACTGTTGACATATTCCAATGTCCTCTGAACGACTTTGTAAGGGCTACTCTGTATTGTTTATGTTATATTTAATTGATTTTTTTTTAATTTTTATTTTTGACATTGTATTGTATTTGTTATTGTTTGGAATTGAATGTTGTATTTTTTATAAACTATATTTGTAATTTTTGACTACACTATTGTCCTGGCGCGGACACCGTGGTAATGCAGGCAATTAAATTCGAAGAAACTGTTCAATAGTATTTTAATTTATTTAATAAAAAGATTTACAGAAATTGATGTGTTGCGCTCGTTGCGGAGCAGAGAGGTTAGGTGTCATGTTTGCGAGCTGTCATCTTGATGATGATTGATGGTTCATTCGGGCCGCGACATGTTCCGCCCCGTTGAAAGAATGATTTCTTTCAACATTGAAAGTCTTCTGGTTTTGGAAGCGGGCTCAGTCGCACTAGGGAACGTCGAATGCAACCTTTTGAAGTATTTAGGTCGGCCACTCGTGTTATCTGGTCAGGACCGGAGTACAGTTTTGCTACTCTTCCCAGATTCCAACATAATGGTCCAGTGTTATCCTCCTTTATAAGAACCAGGTCGCCTACGTCCAGGCTTGCAGTTTCCTTGGTCCATTTCTGCCTTTGTTGAAGTTCGGCTATATATTCTTTCTGCCATCGAAGCCAAAAATGTTGACGAATTTGTTCCAATTTTTGGTAGCGCTGCAGCCTGTTTGGGTCAAGATCTTGTAGGGCTGGCGACGGAAACGTTGTTAGTGGTCGTCCAATGAGGAAGTGCCCTGGGGAAAGGGAAAGGAGATCGTCGGGACTGGAGGACATGGGACACAAGGGGCGGCTATTGAGAATGGCTTCTACCTGTGTAAACAAAGTTTGAATTTCCTCGAAGGTTAAGTGACTGTTGCCTATAACTCGCTTGATATGATATTTAGAGGATTTTATTCCAGCTTCCCAAATGCCACCAAAATGAGGAGAGTAAGCCGGAATGAATGAAAATTTTATTCCCTCCTGCGCAGCGAAGTCAGAGAGAGAGTCTTTGTTTGCTTTAAGAAATATGCCTAGCTCGTTGGCTGCAGCGACAAAATTTCGTCCATTATCAGAAAATATTTCTGCTGGCTTACCACGTCTCGCAATGAATCTTCGAAGTGTCATTATAAATTCATCCTTAGACAAACCGCTTACCGCCTCCAAATGTACGCATTTATATCGCATGCAAACGAACAGACACAAGTAACACTTTATGACTTGAGAACCGCGCCCCTTTCGGTTTACAATAAAAAATGGTCCCGCAAAATCTAGGCCTACGGACAAAAACGGAAAGTCGGGTGTGATTCGTTGTGCAGGGAGATTTCCCATTTTTGGGCAGAGGGTTTTGCCTTGAAAGCGTCTGCATTTTACGCAGTTGTGGACTGTGTTGCGAGCCAAACGGCGCCCGTTTATAGGCCAAATAGTCTGTCTAACGGTGGCTAGAAGTAGTTGGGGGCCTGCGTGCATTTGACGTACATGTTCTTGTTTAAAAAGCAATTTGGTTACATGATGACTTGAGTCAAGAACTATGGGATGCTTCCTTTCATAGGGACAATTTGAGGCGTCAATTCTACCGCCTACTCGTATTAAGTTTTGATTATCAATAAATGGTGAAAGCGATAAAAGTTTTGATCTTCCGTTTAATTGTAATTTTTTCCTTAACATTTGGTGCTCCTCACGAAAAGATTCCGATTGTGCCATGAAACAAATATAGTGGAAAGATTCCTTCAATTCGTCAGTTGTTAATATACCGGATTTTTTGGTAAGTGGATGCCTTAAATTGTATAAAAATCTCCTGATGTAGGCTAATACTCTTTGTAATTTAGAAAAACGAGAATAATTCTCCATTTTTATTGTAGCTGGTTCGGCATGAGTGACTAAATTTGCCTGTATGGTTTTGATTTCTGGTATATTTTCAATGTTTTTATTGCTTTGAAGGATGGGCCATTTACTTTCATCCTCAACAAGAAATGAAGGTCCGTTCCACCACAAGTGTGTATTGGGGAGTTGATCAGCATTAATGCCTCTAGATATTAAGTCAGCTGGATTATCCGCTGTGGGCACGTGTCTCCACGACGATGAATGCGTTAACTCTATGATTTCTCCTACACGATTAGCTACAAAGGTTTTCAAGTTTCTAGTTTCGCTGTGTATCCAGGCAAGTACGACGCTAGAGTCGCACCAATGAACTATACGTGTAGGTTTGTATTTTATAGCTTCTATTACGACTTTAGTAAGTCTTGCTGCTAGAAGAGCAGCACAAAGTTCTAATCTGGGAATGGTTATCGGTTTCAAAGGTGATACTTTGGATTTGGCACACAGCAAATTGACCATGACCTTCTGGTTTACATTTTTTGATTTTACATAAATGCATGCACCGTAAGCAAGCTGGGACGCGTCGCTAAAAGAATGGAATTCTATGCTTGTTGGCGTGTCGCACAAAACCGTTCTAGGTATTTGTAAGTTTGAAATATGGTGTATGTTATTAGAAAATTCCATCCAGGTTTGTTCAATTTCATACGGAACAGGTTCATCCCAGTCTAACTTGAGTAGCCATAACTTTTGCAAAATCATTTTCGGTTGAATAATGCATGGACTCAATAATCCCAAGGGATCGAATATTTTAAAGGAATTAGACATAATCATTCGCTTGGTAACTCCCAAATCTTGAACCGGTATAGGTTTTATAGGATAGTGTATATAATCTTTGGATGGGTTCCACCCAAGCCCTAGGGTGCTCGACGATTCGCTGAGAATTAGTTTATCTTTAGGATTTTGCTCAATGTTTTTCAAAAGCTTAGGTGCGTTACTTTTGTATTTGCGCAAAGGAAAGCAGGCTGAATTCAACGCTTCTGACACTTCTCTTTGTATAAAACGTAGTTCGTCTTCATTATTTGACCCTGTAATCATATCATCCACATAAAAGTCGTTTTGTATGATGGATTTAATTTGTTCGTTTTTACATTCCTCTCCAACTTGCCATAAACATCTCGTGCTCAAATACGCTGCACTTGCGGTACCGTAGGTTAGAACATTTAAACGTAGGATATCTATAGGCTGCGATTCATCATCTCTCCATAAGATCATCTGCAGGTTTCGGTCGTCTGGATGTACTTCTACTTGGCGGTACATTTTTTCTATATCTCCAATCAGTAAGTATTTATATTGTCTTGCTCTAATCAAAATGGAGAAGAGAGATTGTTGTACGTTAGGACCTACTCTAAGAATGTTATTGAGTGAGTGTCCTGAAGAAGTAATAGCCGAACCGTCGAACACGACGCGTATTTTTGTGGATTCACTACCTTCGCGGAATACTGCATGATGACATAGGAAATAGTTTGGTGAAGGTATGATGGTACTGTTCATATTTGATGAATGACCTAATTCGGCATATTCCTTGATGAAATCAGTGTATTGAGACTTAAGACTTGAATTTTTACGAAATCGTTTTTCTAGGTTAAGAAGGCGCCTTTTTGCCATTGCGTATGAGTTTCCCAGCACATTAGGATTGTCCACAAAAGGAAGTCTAACGCTGAATCTACCAGTGTTTAGTCGTGTAGTATTAGACAAAAAGTGATTTTCGCACAGTTTCTCATCTTTACTTAAAGTGGCCTTATGAGGAAGTTCCTCGACTTCCCAAAACTTAGTGAGTATATTTTCGATTTTATCTTCTTCGATAGGTGTTTTATCTAGGTGTTTTTCTTGTTCGATAGGTGTTTTATCTAGGTGTCTTTCTTGTTCAGTAGGTGTTTTATTTAGGATATCGTATTTTGTTTGTGTATATAGTGGATTGTGTAAAAAATCAAACCCTTCTTGTATAGTGGCTTTATTGAGTGGATTTCCCAATGTACGATTGGCTGAGTGGTTACAGTGGATATACTTAGACGTACTCGAATGGTAAGGTCCGGCTACCAGCCAGCCAAATTTCGAGTTTATTAGTTTTAAGTTTTTGGGACCCAGTGAATATTGCTCGGTACCCAAAACGTCCCAAAAGATGTCGGCTCCCAGCAGCACATCTATTGTTGCTGGCATGTCGAAATTAGGATCTGCCAATTGAATGTTACTTGGTAACTGTATGTGTCGGATGTCTATTGGTGCCTTGGGTAGTTCGCCTGTTAGCTCGTCCATAACTAAACAAGGAAGGATAGTATCGTATTGGTGGTGAATGGACTTTAAATGTATGTTACAACTTTCAACGATTTTATTACATGATTTGTTGCCTATTCCGATAATATCTATAGCGTCTACCTTTTCATGATGTAACTGCATTTTTTGTTTCAGACCTTTTGTAATAAAAGACGACTGACTACCACAATCTAGGAGTGCGCGCACCTTCTCCTTTTTTCCATTGACTGGATTGGACACTTCGATGATAGCTGTGGATAATACTACTCCTTTGGGACCTTCCTTCGAAAAGGTGACAACGGATTCGGAGGTGACGTGCGATGAAGTCGACGAAGCAATATCTTGATGTAACATTGTGTTGTGACCTTTATTACATACCATGCAGGGTCCCAGTCTACACTCAGATAAATTGTGTCCTTGTCTTAGGCAGTTGCTACATAAATCGTATTTTTTCACATCAGCCATTTTTTCATTGTATGTTTTGTTTCTAAAAGTAGGACATTGATAAATTTTATGCGGCTCATTGCAAATAACGCATGTATACTTTCTTGGTGGATAATTATTCATAGTAGCAAAGGTTTTCACATACGGCGATTTTTCCAGGGTATTATGTCCCGGGTATGACCGGTTGGCGTTATATTTATACTGATTGTTCCCGTGCTGTGAGTGGCTGCTCTGACTGGGACGCGACGAAACTGGTTGCACTTTGGGATGTTCATATCTATTGCTATTTATGGTTTCCAAAACATCAGCCCGGTCTGTTAAGAACTTGTAAAATTGGTCGAGAGTGGGCACGTCATTGAATGAATTACGCAATTCTTCCCACTTTCTCAAACTATGACTATCTAGCTTAGAAGATAACATGAAAATCAATAGTATGTCCCACTTGTCCGTTGGCTGTCCCAGACTAGACAATGCACGTAAATTTTTTGTTACGTGGTCAACTAAAAATCTGAGTGATCTTTCAGAATCTTTCGTGATTTGTTGTATATTGAGCAGAGCGGACAAATGATAGTTAATGAGTAAGCGCTTGTTATCGTAACGTTTCGAAAGTAGGGACCATGCCTCTTTATAATTCAGTGATGACACCTCCAAGTTTGAAATAACTCTTGCAGCATCTCCCTCCAAGTATGAAACCAAGTAATGAAATTTGTGTATATCAGAGATTCGATCATTTGTGTGGATTAACGATTGAAAAGTATCACGGAATTCAATCCAACGCAAACAAGCACCATCAAATTTTGAAATCTGAATTTGTGGCAATTTAAAACCTAGACTCTGATCATGCAGATTGTGCTGGCATGTGGCTTCGGGCACCACTGATTTTCTACGAGATTCTATTTGAGTATTCGCATGCTCTATTGCACTGTTTGCTGTTGCTATGCAGTAAATAATATCCTCCTCGATGCTGTCTCTCTCATTGATCTCACTTTCCAAGTTCAAATGATTTGAAACCTCAATGTCAGACTGAAGCTTGTCAAACTTTACTGAGAGACCCTCAAACCTACTTAGTTTTAATGATAATTCAGCTAATTCAATACTAGTTAACTCAATATTTAAAGATTCTAAGTAATTTTTAAATTTTGTTATTTGACCTTTGATAGAACTACGCTTCACATTCAACTCTTTCAATTTTGTTAATTTCTCTCCTTCGTTTGTCATTTTGTTAAATTTATAACCAAATGAGCTTTAGGTAAATATATAATATAATATTACAAATTATTATGTGCACTTGTGCAAACTTAACTAAGGAATGTTAAGTTGGACAGTGGCCTTTATTATTCTAATTGATTAATTATTTTATTATAATGAATCATAAATAAACTATTAAAGACAAAAATTACAAATACCTACTAAATAAATTGTTAATTACTTGTTTACAAACGAACTAAACTTGTTGAAAACTTGAATAAATAAATGCATACATTTGAGGATTAGTATGCTATTTACTTACATATGACTGGATACTTGTAGCAGTTGTTATTATGACACATTTATAGATTTCCTGCAAACTATAACCTGATTCAATAAGTGGTTTGCCTAATTTTTTGTCCGTGAGCCCAGATTTGACCGGTCCTGACCTACACAAGCAGTGTAATAAGTGCAGTAAGTATTGTAGTGCAGTAAGTGTTATATTGTAACCTTATCTATTCAAATACAGTTACCTAAATTTGGAGGCCGCAGACTAGTCGCTTCTAAGGATCAATTAGTCGACCAGATGAACAAATACATAGATTTACTTACTGAGATTACTTTGTAAAAATGAAATTGAAATTTATTGTATTTATTTAAGTTGAAATGTTCCTAATGTAAGCTCAAATTATAACTCTCACTTTGACTTAGCTGCAGTAAGGTACATGCATCACTCTCCACGTTCTGTAGACACCTTGCCACGGGAATCCAGCTTCCGACACACCCAAATCACTGATGATAATAGTAGAACAACTGTTTAACAGGACAGTGACCGGGGCGCCCCGGGTATATCTGAAATTATTGGCAGATAATGTGAAAATTGAGAATGTGCTGTTTCATTTAAGTGTGCAGATATATAGGGGCATTTTTATTCTTCACAATTATGTACTTAAACAAGAATATTTTTATAACGCAACGAGTCGAATACGCCACGAAGTGAAATTATGAATGACTTAGAAGTTGGGTGGCTATAATTTACCTAGAACCATTAATATTATCTAACATAAACCCAGTATTTTGCGATTACGACAAAGGATTAGGAAAATATGATAGGAATGGAATTTGACGGGATATTGTCGTGATTATGGACAGGGCACTTATCTTTCGTTGCAAATGGCCGACGAATGCATTGCCGTTGTATTCGATGCAGATCCAGATTTGTGTTCAGATGCCGATTCGTGTCCTGTCACGGTCGCCAAAAAAACTTTGTCCTGGCGCGGACACCGTGGTAATGCAGGCAATTAAATTCGAAGAAACTGTTCAATAGTATTTTAATTTATTTAATAAAAAGATTTACAGAAATTGATGTGTTGCGCTCGTTGCGGAGCAGAGAGGTTAGGTGTCATGTTTGCGAGCTGTCATCTTGATGATGATTGATGGTTCATTCGGGCCGCGACACTATTGTATTAGGACTCCTGTAAAGATAGATGTAAGGATGAAAAAAAAAAAAAAAAAAAAAAAAAAAAAAAAAAATTCTTTCTTTTACATCTTCAGATGTATACATATTGTGTTTTGTTTTATTAAGACTGTTTAGATTTGGACGATAACTATGAGCTGAAAAAGTCTACTTTTAAAAAGTAAGTCCTGGCGCTGCATAGATTATCAAGATTGGTTTATTTACTAGAACAACCTACTTAGGTAAGTACTCTACTCACCAAATTGAAACACAAAGTAAAGAGAACTTTTTAAAAGCATTACAGTCTCCGAGTACTCAGGAAATTAAAAGAGAATCCGAGATAAGAGCCTGACTCGCTAGTTTGTAAGAAAACAGTCGCAATGTAAATAACAAGAATAAATTAAAATCTGTCTGTTGCCGCGGGCCCTAAGCTGCAGCCATTTTGTCGCATTGTACCTACCTGTGCTGAAGTACGTACTTTTAATTTCACTCTGTCTTCGCCTGATGTTGATGAACCCCGCGTAAGCTTACAAAAATATTATTATTTTTACCCTGTCAATGAAGGAGGCAAATCTCGGTTTCTGTTATAAAGTCTTAAGTCGGATTTATCCAGCCTGCTTAAGTCAAACTCATCGCAATCGCTCGGGCTATATAGCCGGAGTTTCATCATGATACGAGTAAGTATGTGTGTTTCAGGGTTAAATGTACAGTATAGCATTTAAAACTAAGTACAGTGTTTTATTCTATACACATGCTCTTTTTGAAATTGTATAATAATATACACTACGTCTCGTTCCGAAGTTCGACCGATTCATGTGAAAGTGCAGTCAAGCAATGCAGTCGGGCAGTCAAGCAGTACAGTCGGGCAGTCGGGACTGCACGTTACGAGGTCGCTATTTGCAGCGAGGCCGAGAGGGCGACAAACGAGCTTACTGCCCAATTTGTAAGGTCTTTTAGTGAGGCTACAAGCACTGTTTATTGTGAGCCAAAATATTGAAAGTTTGCTAGTAAGATTACTGGGCTTCCGTTTTTAAGTTCGTTCAATAACTTTATTTTTTTAAGTTTTAAAATAAAACAAAAACTCGTAGTCATAACAAAACTTTGCTTCATTTAAAATCAGATCAGCGCTAGCTAATTGAAAGCTAAAACATTAAAAGGATAGCTCACATATAAAAGAGGAACATAAAAATAAGAAGGTAAAGAACCCATATTTTTAAGATCAGAAAAGAGAGGTACTAATTAGCCTTATCCTCATTATCTCTACAAAAAGTGCAGAAAATTACCACAAAACCATCTTACTTTACTGTCAAAATAATCTGTTACAGAAAAGTTAGGTTTGTTCTGCCGCGGGTTCTCGCAATGTTATTCTGCTATTTACAAGGCAATCTACATAAATTTCTGAGTAACCCGTTTAGAGTTGGGCAGAAAAAGGGTTGTTTCACCGAATTCTATTTATCAGACCGGCTTATTACCACTAGTCTGGGTGCAGCTCATCAGGAGCTATTAACCTTTTATTCAGTTTATAAAATACCTCCTTGATTTATGTTTAAAAACGCACGACCTCGATATTTTTATCTTGAACCTAGTTACCAAGGCCTCGGCGTAAGCTTCCGCTGGTTTTATAGGTAAGTATAACCGCCCACAACTTTGCCTACGTCCTTTTATTTTTTTTTTATGTAGATCCTGTTGATCTTTCGGAATAAAAAGCTTTTTAGTCCGGTTAACATTCCCACCAACTACTTTTTGGATATTTATATAAGATTACATTAATGGCTAAAGTAAGTCTAATACTTGTAACAAATTATTTATTCGAATAGAAGAGACACATATTATCCGGCTTTTATATTTCCAAGTAGCAAACCTATATTAGAGGGATGTTTGATAGCACCCACATTCATCTTTGGAAGACAGGATGAGCTAATGCGGGCCCGAAATATACTTAATGTGCTTTTTATCGCCTCTTAAGTAGAGGTTGTTTGTTTTTGCAGCAAAGAAATAGGGAATTTTATAGAGATCGGCCGAAAAATTTTCCAATATACAAGCAATTTCGCTTATTTAAAGATGTTTGAATAATAAGTATGCTTGTATATAAAACTCTTTGATGTTACCAGTCGAGTATAAGGCTAATATTTTTTCCAATTTACACTCGTATTGTAAAGATCGCTATTATATATCCAAGCATGTTTATTTTCCTGTTCATAAATCTTTATAAATGCTCTCTCACGTCGTGATCCATTGAAGTTGTCCTTACAAAATTCACAATGAACGATAGTAAAATATCCTTAAACGATTCATAACAATCCTAAAATACTACTTCCCAATAAAATAGGGTACCTTCCTATTCTCAAAAGCCAGGTAATGGCCATAGTACGATGTGGGTCGGAACACTCGGTAAGATATAGCGGGCAATTGAAATCGTTTAGATCTGTCGTCGAGGGAATAGGGTTGTCACACTTTTAGAATAGATTCCAAAATCATTAAGCTTACGAGACGACCTCAATCCGATATCAATCAAACAAACAAAGTACCTATTAAACAATTAAATTAAGGTATAAACAAACTGTTGCGTGCTAAGAACGGACAATCATAAGTATGTATTTAACACGGTTAATAAGAGTTTATTGAAAGATGAATAAAGTAGCTTGTCTCAACACAAAAAACTAACAAAAAGTTTTCCAGAGGTTATGAATGAGGCAGTAGATACGTACCAAGTTTATTTCTGTGCTTGAAACATAATAAAATATTCACAAGGCTTTATAAGCAACAAAGGAATAAGTTTTTCAAAGCTAGCAACAGATTAGTACTTACTTACCTACAATGTCTTGATGTTCAGAATATTCTGTAAGAAATATCAGACAATTGAACGCGTTTATCTGTCGCTGACTCAGTGAGGCTAGGGCTACCTATGTACAGTACTCATCGTTATATTGTAAGTACCTACTGTAAGGTAAATGAGGTGAGCAGATGTGTTTGATTTAGATGCTTAGAAATTATAATATATATTAAGCACGCTTTTTAAGTCAAAGCTTCTTGATAACAAAATAAAATAATTAAGTATACGTATTTAGCAGATATCAAAATATCTTTTTATTAGGTACAGTAAAATAATAGTGTAAGTTTTTTGTATGTGATATGGTGCAAATAGATATTTTCTAAATTTGAACTAACGTTTTTCTTTTAATATTGTATCCAAAAAGTCGCAACAGAAAACTTTAAAATTTGTGTGTCAACCCTATTCCCCGAGTACGGAAATGCTGCGGTATCGGTGTATCGGGCGCATCGTCACGCCATCGCGTATTACCGTCACCGCAACCTGCGAGCACAGAGCACACACGCAGACTAACAGTTATCAAGAAAGTGCTGCTACGAGTAGCACTTAGCACTTTAGCAGCGATGCATCTGCGCAGCGATGAGAGCGTGAGCTTTCAATAAGAACACGTGTACTAGAATTTGAAAACTAGTCTTGCAAGCCGGTGGGAGTGCGACAAGCTTGCTGCACCACTAGCCGCATAGCCGCTTCGCTATCAGTGCAGCGGCTACACAGACGCTGGTTTTACACAGAGACTGCACGATCGCAAAACTCTCTCACATTCATGATGACGATCTCAAAATCATTAAAACGTTGTAGTACTTTTAAATATTGGTTTTCCCTTGTAAAAATTTATTGCTCTATGACTATAGCCGTGGTAGTATAGTATACTATACTACCGGCTATACAAAAATACTAACACTCAAAAAAATTATAAAATAGCTGTTGCTCTGTAGTGTTTTTGGTCCGCGATGCGAGAGTGCCGCGCGGGTAACGAACCAAGCCGGAAACACGCCTCTAGATTGGTACAATTTAGGGCACAGTTCATACCGGCTCTAGTTTGACATTCAGAGCAGTGGAGCAATATATTACTTTTCAATACTGTAAAAGTTTATCCAAAGTTACAATTATTATGATACATTTATGTACTGTTGTACCTATGTATCTCCTTAGCCCCAATCGTTTGCTAGAAAAAAAAATCTTAGTAGGGTTAAGCTTGCCTTTGTACATCTTCCGTTTTACTAATTCATAAGCTTCTATGTGTACAATAATTTAAGAAATTATGTCGTACGTGAACGGTCTTAGCCAATCACACTTATTTACTTATGAAGTACAAAACAAAATATATGAATTAAAATAAAAATAAGTAAAAAAGAAAAACAAAAACAATATTTTGTAAGAATAAAAAACTTTACCTTCATTGTAGTCAGAGTTTCTAAGTCTAATGGATTGAAGTCGCTACGTAATTTCTTACTCAAACTTCAATGAAGCAATTAATAACTTTCAGCCTGAGGTTCACGTGCAATAGATAGGCTTAATAAAGGTTTGAATACTTACCTACATTATAACTAAAAAACATTAATCAATTAGACGCTTTAAAAATATACACCGAATAAAAATGTTATTTGATATTACATTATATTTTGTCCTTTTTTATTTACATTCGGAGAACCAAACTGACAAAAATTCAATAAAACTCATAAAAGTATACCCTCGTTTAGTGTCGTGAAAAATTTCACAAATGGATATTTTTATTTGGCTATAAGGAAAAGTCATTAAAAACATTTATAATATAATCAATTTGTTAAATCAAAAAACTCTTTAGTATTTTTGTTTGTTATTAGAAATGGCGAGGATTGAGTTTGACTAGCGCTTGAAGAGTTTGTTTACCAAATGAAAAACAAATATTAAATTAATAACCTAAAAATCCATACACGCATATATTACTTTGTTTGAAAAGTAACATGAGGTAAGACAGAAAGATAAAAAAGATTAGGTAATAGAAGATCATTAAAATAATTTGTGTTAAGTGCTCCTTTTTTCTTAATAAATGCTAATTTTAGGAGTAATATTTAAACAAGTATGAGTGAAATCTAAAGTAGTACAGCCGCATACCTAACCCCTTCATTGGGATGCAAAGCGAGTGCCCCGCTATCCCGTACTTCTAGCCCAGTATGTGTACATGACGGTTATCGACGGGCTATGAGGAACACGGGGTTTTTATATAACATTCATTGATTTTTATAGTCGAGTCTATCCTTTTTGTAATAGAATGAAACATAAAAACATGAAGCAAGATTTAGAGCATTAGTTTGTTTATTTTAAGCACAACTAGTGAAAACTAAATTAGTAGTGATTGGATAAGATACATCGAGAAATGATTAGATTCAAACTTTGACAGTACCTACACGTTCGTAAAAATGTTGCCTCATCCAGACCGCCAGAGGTTACAGACGTTACACATAAACGAACAAATCATCTGATACCTGAAGTTTATCAAAAAATAATATTATAATTTAGGATATCTAAATATTTAATTATTACTGCATATTGTTTCAATAGCGACTGTCTTATATCAAATAATTTTGCTAGAAGAATATAGTCGAAAGCTTTGTTAATGATCTATGAGGCCATTGTAAAATGAAAAGTAAATGTCCGAAGTGCTAACCGCCGGTAAAGTCCCTGTAGTTTGGTTGGAGTGTTTGTCACGTGCACCGCGCCGTTGGTATTCAGCGGTCGCTTCATCGATCCGATTACGAGAGATATAAAATACTTACTCCAGCCTCTCAGCTTTGCTCATTTACCATTCAATGGATGAACACTCGAACACGATTTATCAAACGGCTTCACTACAGGTCTGCAGTAAAGGAAACTTACATTTTTATATGAAAAACGTGCCGGAACACGCAGATTACCCACCTGATGCTGCTTTACTGTGCGGAGTACGTACGTTAACCGTAGACTTGTTTTGTGTGGCCGTCACTCCGACTGCTGTCTGTGCATGCACTACTACACTGGCATATCAGCATACATGCGGCACTCATATTTATGGTAGAATTGGAGGTCACAATTGAGTTTTCATGAAAATACTAAATACAGTATTCAGTATTTTATTGTCATCATTATGTTTAATAGTACTCGCATAATGTACCCAAGTTTGGGTGTAGCAATGTTTATAATTATGTATATGTATTTATATGTAATTGGAGATAAATGCCCCACAGACTGGAAAACACATAAAAACATTCCATTTGATCCTACATTTTATCTACCAGATATTAATTCACGTTATTCGTTCCAATAACATATCGCAGTGAGCATGGCTTGTTTATTTTACGGCAATCGTAAAATAGCGCAATAAACGCGGCAATGTGATGGATGCCCAATAATATTGTAATACGAGTATGGTTCGACTTACTTACCAATTCGGGTCAATGGTATGGAAGGAACTTTGCCCAAAAGAAAGTGTTACGTATGAATTTCTAATACGTTTTCAATCGCCGTGCGATCACTGATGTGTTCGGCAATCAAGCACTGACATGCAAATGTCAGCAATACAAATTAACTGACAGAGACTGATTGGTGAACGATCGATTCCAAATAAGCGGGAAACCGTACACCGTTTTTTGTATTCGATAAACAGAACATGTAAACACACTTGTATGGAAATAATCAACGTGAAAGCGGAGTTCCTCCAGTTTCAGTGTATTAGTATCAACAATAACGAACACCCACAACAAGCAATTTGTGCTACTCGCGAATAGTTCACTAATTATTCTGAGCGATTCGAACAGTGCGCGCTCGGAAACTCTAAGTAGACACACAATATTCAGCTTTCGATATTTCAACGAAATCCTTTTATATTAATAACCAAACTTGAGATCTAATCCTTATTGCGCCGGAATAAGGTTTAAATCTGACCCATTAAAGTTGCACGGAAGGCTTTGCATGCAGTTTACTCTGCGTGTTTCGAAACATAAGTCGTAACTAATTCGAATATTGTTTGAACTCCACTTATTAGAGCTCGAGCTATACTGATAGTTGATGAAGACAAGGCAACTAGGTAATATAGCATGTCCTTAAAGTTTTTAAATAAACTACTTCAATGTGGAAAAACATAATTAAGTACCTACCAACTGCATTCATGAGTAGTTTTCTAACCATAATTATTCTATTTGAAGTTTTCTCAGCACGTATTTTAACCGTAATTTCATATTATTCTTTTTAAAAAACAACAAAGTTCTTAAATCGATTTCAAAGCGATCCATCAGCCAACTATTTATAACAATCAAACAAATCTAAATAAGAGGATTGATATAGTTTCTCAAGTCGCGAAAGCCTCTATAATGATAAAGTTTCCAACTGCCTTTGTACTCAATAAAAGTTTATATTCCAATCTACAGTTTGAAATACGACTTTTCTTGCTATCTATATAGCAGTACAGTTTAGTAAACAGTATATACACTTCCATAACAACAGGATCAGTTAGTTCGTTTGATAAAGCCAAAGTCAAAATTACTTTATCAAGTCAAATCAGTCAATCACAAGGATCATTTAGATGCATTACACATTCTGACTCTTAAATAACTTGAAGAAAACTGACTTGCGTGTGATTTTTTTTATATGCTAAAACTATGATGCATATTAATTTTCAATTGGATGAATAAGATGGGGACTATTTAAAAACTTTTTAAACCTGATCTTTACTAAGCGTGGTTTGATTGCACTCATGATCTCAAAATGTATCGATTGATATGAATGAATTGTATTGCTTTGATGGATATTTTTAGTGTTATTACTGATTGTAAATATACCGTGCTATGCTATAGTGGTTGAAGAGGCTGTCTAGACAGGGGACGTGTACAGGAAGGGGACAGATACAAGGGACCAAAGTACGCACTTGTCAGTTATTTATGGGAAAAGGTTTAGCTTCTGTTTATGTGAAACTTATTAGGTATTTTGTCAAGTATGTCAACCCAAGAATTCACAATACCCAGTATTTTACTGTACTGTCCAATACAGACAAGAACTCTTAGTACACGCGTAAAAGGTATCATCACGCCTCACTCTTTTAATAAGTTCTTGATTTATCGTCGTTAAAACAGAGTTGTCAAATAATGTTAACAGAATAAGAATATTATGCTCATACGTTTTTGAGTGCGGCTGCAAAACTAAAACTACTATATATAAGGTACTATTTAGGCAAGTATATAGATGTAGTAACGTTTGCATAATGTAAAACAAATGAACTTACCTCGGACTTGTTCACCCGAGAGAATGTTTCCGTTGGACGGAAAGTCGGAAGCTAACAGTTTATTTTCTCTTTTTCCATGAAACCGAGTTTGTAACGACGAGCTCTTTTGTGTGCTGTAAAGTGATAAAGAGGTTACCCAGCAACTAGGCAGCCAGGAAATGCAATAAGCGACTGAGGTGCGGGTTCCTGCCGAGGGGAAACGGTACCTGAACGGCGCGAAATGGAGCTATCCATCTGCTCTGACTTGTACATGTACATTCTCACTATACTGTAGGTATTCATCATCATTATATCAACCTTATAAAAATCTACTGTTGGAGACATATTTTAGGAAAACAATGGAATATGTAGACATAGATCTCTTGTTCCCAGTACCCTCAAGATTGTTTGTCTAAAGAGGGTTTTTCAGGTGTTAAATTTTTTAGAGGATAGGCTTGCGTCTTGTTAGGGAATTAATCTTACCGCACAATGTATGCAGTGCTAAATGTGCTCTGACCACCCATACAGAGCATGTTAAAGAAGCACTACTGCACTTTATTTTTAATCTAAATTTAATAAAAGCCCGGCTAAGCACGAAGGGTCATTCATAAAAACACATTTTTGTATGAGATACATAGTTTATTGTTTTTAGTATTTGTGACAGAAATACATTATCTGTAAAAATATCAACTCTATGACCATCACGGTTCAAGGCCTGGTAACAGACGGACAGATTTTAACCCTTTGGGTACGTAACCCTAAAAATTAATAGCAAAGGTCAGCCGTTCTGACACCAATCTAGCATCCACTTACTGAAACTACGAAAAATTAGAGCAAATGCATTTGTTTCAAAATAACATACAATTAAGTCCGAGGCCTTTTCGGTAAATATTCAAATTAAATAACAAAAAACTTTAGAAATGAGATGTTTTTCCAAAGTGCACGTTTTTGCCACATTTGTGGCCACGCGCTCTTTTAGTACGGCGGCTCAACACTTACTTAACTTTCTGAAACTGTGCATTTGAATTTGTACTATCAGATTCAAGTCTTGATTTGTGCCAATCACGTAACACACACATAAAAATGCTTTTCATCCGATGTAGGCATTTGCACTCTTCCAACCTGGAATACAGCGAGCATTACTATT
Organism: Ecliptopera silaceata; assembly: GCA_932527185.1. Classification (NCBI taxonomy): domain Eukaryota; kingdom Metazoa; phylum Arthropoda; class Insecta; order Lepidoptera; family Geometridae; genus Ecliptopera; species Ecliptopera silaceata. The sequence continues at coordinate 11,548,451 of OW052199.1, forward strand.
TGGCGGGAAAAATAAGAACGGCGGTAGTACTTCCACAATTTTTTTTAAAAGCCTTACCTACTCTAAAGAGAAGTTAAGAATGGACCAAAGATCGTTCCATAAAACATACTTTCATAAAAACTCAACAAGTGTCAAAGAGTAGCGCGTTTCAAACCATGGGTTGTCAAAGTGTCAAACGACCAAGATTTATGATCATGATCAGGACTACACACCGCTAAAAACTTTCTTCCCCTTGCTCCATTCGTATATAATAAGAGACTTTATCTTGGTAACACTCTGACAATAGTGTTTTGTCCGCGACCTAATCAGCCACATCGACATTGGACCTTTATTTATTCGGAGTTTCGGACCCCTTTACTGAGCTTGTATCATGTTGGGTTAGCTGCAGTGTAAATGAGGCTTTATTATAAAGTATTACGTTCAAAAGTAGGACGGAGCAACATTTTTGGTTAGTTAAAATTGGTATCTGCTAAAGAGGTTGCGTTTGAGCGCAGATAAATATGAACTACTTAGAAGCAACCTTACAGAGGTTGCAAGATTTCGAATTCAAAAATATACAATTCCAATTTACATTCCGGTTTTATTCAGTTGTTTGCTGAAGTATAGTGCACACACATATATGTAGCAGCTACAGATATTTAGTACTTATTAGATAAATTGCATTAATTTCTGTTATTATGTTGTCTATCTATCCTACTGCCTTAAGTAGAGCAAACATAAGTCGAGGGGGTTTATAAACCTCTCAACTTTTCATAGCTCTTTCGCCTTTGATAATTACTAAAGATGATTATGTTCGAAACTTGTTACGTGCTGGGGAACATGATATTATGTTTAATTTTGGAAGTGAATTTAATATACAATGTCTAGTCCCAAGTATTCTGCGCCTTAGGATCCCTTTGCCTTTGTGGGTATTTATCTAAATAATTCAAAGTAGGAGCTCTCAGCTCGATGTCGCTGCTTTGTGTTTCTCGGTTCTATTGAGACTGATCCTTGAGTTTTTGCGAGATTTTTATCAGAAACGAGGGAATACTTTCATCATTTCGCCATTAGATTGCCGAGATAAGTACCAATTATTACCCTCTGGAAACGGCATTGTTGTTGAATTGCTTGATTTGAGTCGATATTTTGTCGATGGATATTTTGATTTAATATAAGTAAGTACTTGAAGGCTACTAAGGAAACTGTAAAGATATTTACTTACTAAAGTATAAAGGTATTTTGGTTGTATATTATTATTTTAATTCTTAAAAATAATGGAGTTAGCTAATATTCAACAGTTACCTTTTTGCATAATTGCTAGCTAAATAGAACTAACTCTAAAATAATTCTATCTAGCTAAATGAACCTTAGCTAAATACAATTATTAGAAATTGTACATTTTAATAACGTCTAAAACGTTAAGTGTTAATAGAAACCCATTTACTCCGCTTTTGTGAATAGAAAATATGATATCATCAAGATTCAGTTCACACGAGCAGCTTGTATTAAATAACGTTCATTTATCGAAGCCATTGGGGCAAGAGGAAATAATAGATATCGATGCGACAGAGAGCGCTGGACAGAGGTCGAACCGCGACCCTCGTGATGTGAACGCTAACACAACTACCTACAACCTACCTACTGGGTGTACAAGCCTCTAGCGGGACCTGTACCTACACGTAAACAAGGTGTATACAATCAGTTCTCACTACCCTATTTTACCCTATTTTATGATAACTCTATAATGAGTTTAAAAATATTTCTGTCTTATAACCAACAAAAATGGCAACACCAAAGAGGACTAACCAACTCCAGACCCCCTAAAAGGAAAATATCGGAACGATTCCAAAACTAACTCCCAAGCGATTTACATTTTCTCGTGCAATTAGGGGCAGGTAAGGTACACAAACAGCCCCATCTTTTAGCCGGTCAAGTTTATTTTAGGAATATTTCGTAACGACTTCTGCAGGATAAACTTTCATTATGAGGTCTTTCCCGAAGAATGGGTTTGTAGCGCCATCTATATCGCTACATGATGAACTACATCGTAGTCTACGAAACCGACCAACAGATGGAGACAAAATCCTAGATCGCGCTTACGAAGTTATCACGGAGTTTGAACATAAGTAATAGAACCGATGACTATCCATCGGTCCTCGGACCCCGAGCCAAAGGTCGCTCGGCGTGGAAGATCTTCCCTTTTCGTTGGAGATACCACACCTATCTCCACAGTGGTGACAACCCGACGTGATCCAGCCATCCACAGCTTCGGAACAGCTGCCGAAGCCTGATGACTGGAGTTTCCTGAACACGCACAACCTTCTTCAACAATCAAGCCGATCTAGCTGCGCATCATCTCGTCTACCTTCTCTCATCCTCCCAGATTCTATCAGCCATGCAGCAGCAGCAGCATCCATCAGCCAGCAGCCTCCGCAGTTCCATCGCAGCCGCAACTGTCAGCTTCCTGGACCTGCAGGCTACCGCGACATCCTCATCGTTGCATCCATCACATGAATCACAGCACCTGTCTCGACTCACCGCAGACCCGCCAGATTCACGCCTCCTGGATTGCAGCCACAACAAGCGCATCTCGTTCCGTCTCGACTCACCGTAGACAATGAACGCCTCGCTCGCATCGCATCCTGCCCTCCGCGTCTCGACTCACCGTAGACAATGGGCAACACTACTGGCACAACTTGGACATCAACGACGCTGCTATCGACGGATCGACCTCCGGTCTGGAAAGGGAATGATGTAGCGCCATCTATATCGCTACATGATGAACTACATCGTAGTCTACGAAACCGACCAACAGATGGAGACAAAATCCTAGATCGCGCTTACGAAGTTATCACGGAGTTTGAACATAAGTAATAGAACCGATGACTATCCATCGGTCCTCGGACCCCGAGCCAAAGGTCGCTCGGCGTGGAAGATCTTCCCTTTACGGTGGAGATACCACACCTATCTCCACAGGTTATTATAAGCGCGAGGTAAGTACCGAAGACCTCCACAAATTTTTACGAGGACGCCGAAGCCGGTACAAAAGGCGCAATTAATGTTTTATCGTCACCTCAGGGGATGCTCGTAAACTGTTTTTATATTTCGTTCTGATTTTTTGATAGAGGTAGAATGTATTTCGAAGAACATAAAAGTGGACGAAAGACACATGTGTTGAATCAAAATTGTCTATCGAAACGTGTCTTTATAAGCGTAATAATTGGAAATTCTTAAAAGGTGAACACACATGAACGAACAATCTGATGTCTTTTTAATAAATATTAAGCTTTAAATAAAATAGTCGGTAATATAATACATACATTTTTTTTATTTATATTTTAACAGTCAAAATGCAAGTGCTTCAAAACTTTAGAGTTTGCTTTTATTAGTGTTTTAAGACACACATGAAAACGCCAAAACTAAGCTCAAAACCGTAAGCTAAATTGCTCTCCGAATAGCAAACATTTCTGTTCCCAACAAGCCCCAGGACTCGCTGATGCAAGAGATGTAATTGCAACTACAGCCACAGTCCCTCTTACTGTTACTACAGCCCCTGTCACAGCTTATAAAACACTTAGTACGAAATCAGCCAAGGATGATGTACTAGTTAGTATGAACTTTGCCATGGAGTATGGACTTGTTAGTAAGGATGGTAGTCGTCTTGAGTGCGCGTCTTTGTGTCGCGAACAATGCTCCTACGTAATCCGTGAAAGTCCTTCAGTAATGAAAACTTGAGCAGAATTGTATACGGAATACAGAAGTGCAATTCCATTGCATTCACTTTTTAATACTGAAATCAAGAAAAAACTGCACTTTACCAAGAAATTTACGTTAAATTTAAAATAATATATACTATAAGTAATTAGATTTAATTAAGTGTGTGCTCTGATGAAATATTAATTTGTTTGAAATGAAAATGAAATGAAATAAAAATGCTTTATTGCACATGTACACCTTACAACTTTTGAGAAACAATACATCAAAACATAAACTAAACAAAAGTTTGAATACAGGTAGAGATGTTTACATTACTAATTAAGACTCACTGTATTCGACTAATCTGTCTTTTAAAAGTAAGATAGGTAAGTACATAAAGAAGTTGTTTCACTGTATTTTATTTATTCCTACTGTGTGCAGCGCGCCGCCGCGTAATCTGTGGCTCTACCATGAGTTTTTACTATACTATATTTACTATACTCGCTAGCGTCTGTAGTTAAAAAAATGTATGAAGATTTGTACAGCGCCTCTAGCGGATAGTTGGGTACTAAAATTCTTCATACTAATATTGACGTAACTACTGTAGTAAAGTCAAGCGATTTTACTGTGACAACTCATGGGAGACGTACAGTTACTTGCAAATAACGTAGTTTCAAGATGTCAACAAACGACAAGATTAAAACTTTCTTATATAAAAAGTTCAGACATTAATTCTAATTATATTTCTTAAACATATATGGCAATTTTTGACTTTTTATCCAATGTAATGTCGTATGTTGATTCAAGAAAACCAGCTGTTGCACTTTTTATGGATATGACAAAAGCTTTTGATCATGTTGAGCATGAAACACTTCTCTGTAAACTAGAGAACTACGGAGTTAGAGGAAATGCCAACAACTTAATACGGTCTTATCTCACAAATCGAACACAAGTAACCCATATTAAGAGAATTTGCCCTAAGAGCCATATTGAAAAAACTTATGAATCGAGTACTAGGAATGTTCGTTATGGGGTCCCACAGGGTAGTGTTTTAGGCCCGCTTTTATTTTTAGTATATATAAATGACTTTCCGACTATAACCAGACACCCTATGACATTATTTGCAGATGACAGCACTATTTTATTTAATATTGACAATTTTCGTAATCTTAACAATGACATTAATAGCACTTTGACATCTCTAATAAAATGGCTTCAATTTAATAATTTAAAAATTAATTTAGATAAAACAAATATTATGACATTTGAACAAAGGGATAGGAATCAAATAGCAATGGACATAAATTATTTAGGTACTATGATTAATGAAATTAACATAACACGGTTTCTAGGTGTAACAATTGACAAAAAGTTGACATGGAAAGCTCATATTGATACTGTTTCTAAAAAATTAAACAAGTTTTCTTACGCACTATACAAACTAAGTCGAATAGTCAACCAATCTGCGTTGATGACTGCCTACCATGGTCATGTAGCATCGGTATTACGATTTGGTGTTATTTTTTGGGGTAATTCTACCAACAAGACAAAAGCTTTTATAGCTCAAAAACGCTGCATACGATCAATGTGCCATCTCAAACCAACTGACTCCTGCAAAGAGTATTTTAGGAATCTCAAAATTCTCACCTTGCCTTCCTTATACATCAGTGAAGTTGCAATATTTGTAAGGGACAATTTAAATTTGTTTGATGTCCACCAACCTGGTAGTCGAAGAGCCGGTTATCTGTATCATCATCCGTGTAAAACTCATTTCTTGCGTATGAGTGTTCTGTGTATGGCACCAATTATTTATAATAAAATACCACCGGCAATACGTGCTATAGACAACACAGTCGAATTTAAGCGTACCCTCAACTTGTTTCTTATTGAAAAGGCGTACTATTCGACTGACGAATTTTTGCACGACAAAGTTGTTAATTGTTCTGTTTGCTAAGTATATATTGTGTAATCATGTTTGTACACCAATCGGTAGGAACTAGAGTACGAAACTTAAAATATGACTAACATCTATGGCTAACCTAGTTTTACAAACAATAAATATTTCATTTCATTTCATTTCATTTCATTTCATTTCATTTCATTTCAAACATTTATTGATATTCTTATATTATGTTTTGTGCAAGAAAAAAAACTTGTTAAAAGTTATTTACAGAAACCAGCTTAACCGTGTAAAAAGTTTTTCTTCTAGCAAAACTTAGAAGTTTAAACACACTTTTAGGAGTCATACAAACTACATTTTTAGTTTTTTTCGGAAAACACAAAAAAACTGCAAGCCATTATCTAGATCATGTGAGTATGAATCCCCTTCGGAACGACCTTAATGGAAAAGTAAAATACATACAAAACATTGAAAGTCGCATTTCAAGTCTCATTCGAATATAATCCTTATTACCTCAACAATAAAGTAGATGAGTTTACCTTGTTAGGTTTGTAGAATGAGATTTTCTGAAAACTCCTTTGGGGAATAAAACGGATCTGATTTTTATTGGATTCAAGAAAATGTCTCTTTTGTATTGCGAGAGGTGGAAATTGTTTCTTAAGGCCTAAGTACCTACTTATATCGATCTTGAGAACATAAATAATGTTCAAACACATTGGAAAGTAATTGGATGTTTTTGATAAAATAAGTAGAAAAACAATTGAATAATAGATATGAAACTATTTTCAGAATGGGGCAATCACGATCGCTGACTAGATGGCTGTATTTTGTGCTTATGAGATTCAGCTGAGGGCCGAGCCAGCAAGGCTTTCTAAGACGCGTCTATATATAAAAAAGTATTGGTTGCTTATTTTTCTCTGTGATTGTACTGAATAAAACATATAACTATGTTTTTACAGAAAAATGTTAACTGGAGCAAGAGTCGAGCAATCCATTTTTCTTATACACAAGCATAATCTGCTTTGTTTAATTTCGGTGCAAGTTGTGTTTACCTGGTATTGGCTTCTGATGTAGCAAAATACTCTGTATGTAAAACTAGCATGTAATCTTGAAGAAACTGTTGGTACACCTAATAAATAAATCTGAGTACTTACGTCTGCAGATAGCTCCGTTTACTTAAAACGAAGTTATAGCATTTCGTGAGTATTTGCTTACAAAGATCTAAAAGCTTTGAAATCAGTACAATAATGCTTAGATAGAATCAAATCTGCTCTCCGCTTATCCTAATTGCGGGAATCAATCGCTCCGCGCCGGTCCCGGGGCGCCGCACAGAGGTACTATTGAATGGCGACTTCTCACGCTTTGATCTACTGAAGCATTTGACTGGCTTTTACTTTGTCATTGTCTAAAGGATCCTTGAGATTTTACTGTAAAGATAATTTATAATTATGAATTGCCTTTGGTTTCAATGAAACAACTTTTATTTAAACGACCTTAGATGAATTTACTAATGAATATATTTTTTCATGTCAATAGTGGAATTAGAATTTCGCATTATAAAGTGCACTATGATTTAGATCATAGTGCACATATGCGCTCATAGGCTGACGGAGTCGTTAGCCCATTATTTGAGAGGTAGGTTTGCTTTTTCTATTAAAAATGTTCCTTACAATGGAATCACAATCAGTCGCGTACTTTGAATGCAATCAGTTTTTCAGCTCCAACTTTTCCTTCTTAGTCTGCAATACTTATCGACTTATTGAATGTTTACAATCGCTTGATGAGATTGTATTGTTTTGCTAGGCATGGAGTTCCGTGTTTTTGTTTAAATTTAAATTAGGTTCTTTCACTCTGTTATCAAGAGATATCCCAAGTGCCTATTTAGATATCCCAAGTGCTCTACTAAGTGAATCTGCGTTAGCTCGTCGCGATCATAGTCTACAAAGAAATAGCAAAAAAAAACAAAAACTAGTAAAAAATAAGAAACCCGTTAGATTTTCGGAGTTATTAAAAGTTGCCAATGGCTGTGGCCTCGCAGTATGGCTCTACTAATTGAAATCACTCCAATCGGAACATCAACTGAATTCGAGAGCTTTCAATCAATCTCAGTAAGGTAAGGTTTGGTCGGAACTTCGTTTGCCTCTTCGTCTGTTGAGTTTTATTTTTGATTTTATAATACACATCCTCTTGACTGAACAATCTCTTGAATTAGGAACCATTCAACAAGATATTCTGTTCATAGAAAAGAGCCAACAGTCCTACATAGCAACTATTATACGATTTTTTGTAATTTTAAATGATTGTAGTTGCCAAACTATTTGACACAAAACTAAAAAAAAAAAGCTAGCACTCCGGGAGTGCCGGCAGAAGTGAAAACTTCAATATTAACGTTGTGTTTTCACTTTTAAGTTTTCACTTCAAAAATATAACCACAGTCGTGATTGTGTCATGTCATTGTGTCACATTCGCGCAAGCGCGAATGTGACACAACGACGAAGACAACGAAGACACACTGACACAGACACATTCGCGCAAGCGCGAATGTGTCTGTGTCATTGTGATTGTGTCATGTCGTTGTGTCACATTCGCGCAAGCGCGAATGTGACACAACGACGAAGCCAACGAAGACACAGACACACGTGACGTGACGTGACGATGACGACGAAGCCAACGAAGACACAGACACATTCGCGCAAGCGCGAATGTGTCTGTGTCATTGTGATTGTGTCATGTCGTTGTGACACATTCGCGCAAGCGCGAATGTGTCTGTGTCATTGTGATTGTGTCATGTCGTTGTGTCACATTCGCGCAAGCGCGAATGTGACACAACGACGAAGCCAACGAAGACACAGACACATTCGCGCAAGCGCGAATGTGTCTGTGTCTTCGTTGGCTTCGTCGTCATCGTCACGTCATCGCGCAAGCGCGAATGTGTCTGTGTCTTCGTTGGCTTCGTCGTCATCGTCACGTCACGTCATGTCGCCACGTCATCGTCACGTCATGTCGCCACAACACTATTTAATTGTTTGAGTCATACGTCGCGTGACCGCAAGTGTGTTCTTTTGTCGTCTCTTGTTTTACGAGCAATGTATAAAAATTAAATATGATCTTACGCTTTTTCGACGTCACGTGACCCTGACGCGAGTTTGAAAGTTTTTACCCACCCAGCGCCGCTAAATAAGTTTTCACTTCAAAAAATACATAGCTGGTAATAGGTTTCGCTCGCAAGAGTGACGGATGACGCATGTTGTATCGCGAGTTTGCGTGAGAGTACGCCATGACGACACGAGGACTGGCAGTCGGCGCACTCGACACCTGAGCACACTTACTGTAATGTTATTAGATCTAAGTATAGACGGAGTGGTGCCGAGTAATAGCGCCATTATGATCCTCAAGTGACGTGACGCAGTGTGCTGGCTCGTTTGTTGTCACTATTACGTTGTTGACACACATTAAAATAAATAAAATAAAAATAAAATAAAAAAGCCTTTATTGCTACTGCTTAGGTATGTAAATAATATACTTATAAAACTAGCTAACTTAAATTATTTTTACTTTACTTATGTCTAACTTATATCTAATTCCTCAACTAAGTATCAGCAGTAGTCGCCTCGGCGGCGTAGGCCTCCCCCAACTCCCTCCATACGTCTCTTCCTCTTGCCTTTTGCATCCAGTCCGGTCCGCAACGCTGTGTAAATATGTCCCTCCATCGTCGTCTTGGTCTTCCTTGTTTTCGTTTACCGTCTAGTGGGACCCACTCTGTCACCCGCTTTGTCCACCTAGCGTTTTCTAACCTACAGATATGACCTGCCCATTTCCATTTGAGCCCTCTTATTTGTATTTTTACATCTACTATTTTAGTTTTTTTCCTAATAGTTTCGTTTCTAACTCTGTCTGACAGTTTTAATCCCAACATGCTTCTTTCCATTTTTCTTTGGCAGACTGCGAGTTTTTCCTCGTCTTCTTTTCGTAGAGCCCAGGTTTGGCATCCGTAGGTTAAACACGGCAGTATAGCTGTATCAAACACCTTTTTCTTTATATTTATGTTTATTTCTTTGTTTTTCATTATTTCTTTTAGCCCCCAGTACTTCTTCCACGCCAGAGCAATTCGTCGTTGTACATCTTTTTCAGTAGAGCTCGCAAACGATACCAACTGTCCCAGGTACACATATTCCACAACGTACTCTATCTTTTCACCCTCTACTACTACATCGGCCATATCTCCATTTGTTATTATTTTTGTTTTAGATCCATTCAATGTCAACCCAACCTTTCTACTCTCCATAGCTAGGTCATTAACCATTGTTTTAATTTTTTAAAGTAGATAGACAAAAGACTGACTACGATGACGTAAATGTATCTCTTTCGCAAGTACTTAACTGGTTTACTGTTAATAATCTGTTACTTAATGCTAAGAAAACGAAATGCATGAAATTCACTCTGCCGAATGTTGTTCAAAGACCAACCAATATTTTATTGAATGGAGAGTCACTTAATCTTGTTGATTCTACTGTCTTCTTAGGCCTAAATATTGATTCGAAATTGCAATGGGCTCCACATATTGGAACGCTTGCTGGTAGGCTGAGCTCAGCTGCTTATGCTGTTCGTACGATAAGATGGCTCACTGATGAAACGACAGCTAGGTTGGTTTATTTCAGTTACTTCCATAGTGTGATGTCATATGGTATACTTCTCTGGGGTAAAGCAGCTGATATACAAACTATATTTGTTTTGCAAAAAAGGGCTATACGTGCCATTTATAAAATGAAACCGCGGGATTCGTTGAGGGAGCGGTTTGGGGAGATTGGTATTCTAACAGTAATTTCACAATATATTTATGAAGTCTTATTGTACACTCATAAAAATAAAGATAGCTTTTTGAAAAAGTGTGAGGTTCATGGTGTGAACACTAGAGGCAAATATAAATTGTGCGTCCCTGGGTTCCGGCTTTGGAGGGTGAGTGGGTCGTTTGTGGGGGGTGCCGTGCGTTTTTATAATAAACTCCCCGAAAATGCAACAAAACTCTCAGTTAGAAAATTTAAAACATACATTAAAAATAATCTTATAAAAAAGGCGTATTATACCTTAGACAGCTATATTAATGACAAAACTGCATGGCCTGATGTCGCTCCACCCGTCAACAGCAACTTTGTCGATTTGTGATGTTAGTAATGTTCTCTTGCCTTGCTTATGTACTTTGTAGTATATTTGTATCTGAAGCGAAGCGTGTGCTGTCTTTTTGATTTACGTATAGATTTATTATACTTCTTTTTTTTAAACTCATTAGTGTATCATTACTAAGTTAAATTGACACCGCACTGAAACTTCAGTACTTAATTTAGTTTAATTGTAATTCTTTGTAAGAAGGATCATATAAAAAAACGGTAGGAACCAGGCCGTAAGTTTCTTGCCCGTTCTTCTAGGCTCTGGTCGCGTGGAACTGGCACCTAGAATCACCTAGTATGTAAGACGATTCTAAATGATCCTTGTGATTTTACTGAATAAAGTAATTTTTGACTTTGACTTTGACTTTTGTTTCCAGTTCTTTAGCATTTTCAGCAAAGACAACAATGTCGTCTGCAAAGCGTAGGTGACTCAACATCTCGCCATCAATGTTAATTCCTAGGCTATCCCAATTGAGTTCCCTAAAGACGGATTCGAGCACCGCTGAGAAGATTTTTGGTGATGACGGGTCTCCTTGTCGAACTCCTCTCTGCACTGGAAATTCTGTGCCTTCTTGTTCCAGCCGTATTTTAGCGTAACATTTTGAATAGATGCTTTTGATAATGTTTATATACATTTGACTGATGCCCTGTCGTTTTAGTGCGGTCCATATTGCAGCGTGGTTCAAAGAATCAAAAGCTTTTTGGAAATCGATGAAGCATAAGTACATTGTGCTACTGTATTCGTTGGCCTTTTCAATCAGTTGCGTGACGACCTGGATGTGGTCCATAGTTGAATACTTTTTCCGAAAACCAGCTTGTTCACGTGGTTGGTGTTCATCTAAAACTTTTGTCATTCTATGTAGCATAATTTTTGAAAATATTTTGTACATGTTCGTCATTAGACTAATCGGTCTATAATTACCCAATTCTGCACGATCTCCTTTCTTGTGGATAAGAGTTATGGTTGATTTGGACCATTGTTCTGGGGTTATCTCTTGTTCTAAAATGTTGTTATAAAATAATTGTAGAGGCTTTTGCAGCGGTATGCAAAAAGATTTTAATACTTCATTTGCGATGTTATCGGGTCCCGGTGTCTTGTCGTTCTTTTGCGTTTTTATGGCAAATTCAATTTCAGAGGACAATATTTCTTGTGCTTCCATCGTCTGATTAAAATCTGAAACAGTGTCGTTACAATCTAGTTGATTTATTTCACAATTTGCGGTGTAGAGATCTTTGTAAAATCGTGTTGCCTCCTTTATTATATCTGGACGTTTGTGTAGTGCCTTGCCTTTTTTGTTTTTCACGATTGCTGCCCATTCTGATGTATCTTTCAGCATCTTAAAGGCTTTTTGTAGAGCTCCTGTTTTATTTATGAATTTTTCAAAAGTGGTTTGTCTTCTCATTTTATTTTCTCTCTTTAGATTTTTGTTTATAGTTTTGCTTATTATTGTTATTTTAGACTGTATTTCTTTCGTCCTTTTTTTTGTGTACAGAGAATTTCTTTCATTTAAAAGTTCCTTTGTTTCTTGATTTATAGAGTTTTTTTCTTCATTTTCATTTTCTGGCAGTTGTTTTAACAGAAGTTGAATTTCGTGCTCTAGGTTGTTGTATTGTTGTTGGACATCGGTTGATGATTTTATAGACTTACTGAACTTGTCTTCCCAAACTTTTGCATCCTCTCCTGTTAGTGCTGGAAGGTGTCTGGTGTAGTTAGCGCTATGTTTGATGTGTCTTCTCATGCGATGTGTTTGTAAGGACAGTTTACAGCGAATCATCTTGTGGTCGGTGTTGAAGTTCAGGTTGTTAATGATGTCAAACTGATGAACACGGGACGGCTGGTTTGTTAGTATATAATCTATTTCATTAAAGTTTCTTCCGTTCGGGTGCCGCCAAGTCCATTTTTTATTTGTTCTTAATTTGAACATGCTATTTACAATTTTAAGATGGTTTTCCAGTGCAAACTCCACCAGTCTCTGTCCATTTTTGCTTCTCTCTCCTTGCGAAAAATTACCATAAATTATTTCTTCACACTTTTGCATTTTTCCAACTCTTGCATTAAAATCGCCAAGTAGCATTATATTTTTAGTTTGCTGTGATTCGAGTGCGGTTCCTAATATTTGGTAGAATAGTTCAAGATCTTCGCTTGAGTATGCTTCTGTAGGGGCATATACTTGGACAAAAGACCAAATCGAGTTTTCTGATACTTGAATTTCCAAGACAGCTACTCTATCAGAAAATGACTTGAAACTTATGATTTTGTTTTTGAGATGTTTCTTTAGCAGGAATCCTACTCCGTTTCTCCCATTAAATGTAGCGGTGTGATATAGAATAAATTCTGGGTATTCTTCTATGGTTTCTTTTTCTCTTCTTGTTTCGCATAAGCCTAAAATATCCCATTTTATAGATTTAATAGCATAATTCAGTTCAGTAATTCTCGTATCCGCTAATAAAGTTTTCACATTGATGCTGGTTACATAAATATAATTTGTTTGTTCCTTTTTCAGTATGATAGTATTTTCATTGAAATTGTTTGAAATATTTGTTTTGTTTTGTTTAGGGGGGTTTTGGTCTGGCTCTTCCACGGTGACCGGCCGGCTTGGAAGAGGTGGAGGAGGGACGCTACTTAGTTTTTTTGGATTCCAGAGTCTTTGTTGTAAGTCTGAGTCGTATTTAGCTGTGATGGCCGTAGGTAACCTGTAATGGTGTGAGATTTGTTCTTTTTTGAAATTTGTTTTGTGTTGTCTTTGTTCTCGTCAGCTTTGTGCCCAGATGCACCCTCTGGTGACTCCGATAGAAATCTTTTGTTACTGTATCGGCTTGTTGACTGGTGATGTTGGTCAAACCTGACTATCTTGTCGTAACGTAGAGCTACTTTTTTACCGGCATCTCTTTCTTGTTTCAGCTCCTTCTGTAGTTCCTTCCGCTTTTGAAGAACCGCAGGCGAGTAGTCCTCTTTGATGTAGATACCTGTATTGTCCAAAGTCTTTTTATTGCGTAGCAGTTCTATTTTCCTTAGCGTAGTAGTGATGGTAATTACGATTGGGCGGATCTTTCCGGTATTTTTCCCGATTCTAGTTACAGTTTCTATTTCTAGTTTTCCACATACTAATCCCATTTTTATATTAATAACGTCAAGGATTAAATTTAGCAACTCCTCGTAACTTTTTTCCGTTTCTTCTATGCCGAAGAAAACTAAGTTTTTCTTTCTGATTTGTTTATCTAGAAAATCTATAGATCTTTGCTGGTTTTCAATTTTTCTCTCCAACATATTTGTTTTGTTTTCCATCAAATTAAATTTTTCATCCATCTTGTTGATTATGGCTTCCTTGATACTTTCTTCCATAATTTTCATGTCTTGTTTTTGTTGAACTAACTCGTTCTGTATGGTCTGCAAAGCTTTTAAAACTCCTTCCATTTTTGTACTATTGAGTGCCCTCTTTGTGGCAGCAGGTGAAATTACTTCTACTGTTCGGTATCTATTTCACGTTCAAATTTCTGACGATCTTGATAGATGGAGCTTTTGACTAAACAGTTTGATTTGCTACTCATCAACAGGTGGCGCTAATTTCAATTTGGGATGACTTGTAGAGTTGGCCGGTTGACCGTTTTATCTTCGAGGTTATATTTTTTTGCTAATATGTTTCTAATCCAATTCTATCACTTTTTTCTTACTTCTAGCTTGACTAACCTTGCTATTCCATGTATTTTGTGGTTTTCTTTGCGTGTATTCCGTGTATATTTCTTTTTAGCGATGATCTTTGCTGTTAACGATTTTTGTAAATAACTCTCTTGTTACAGCAGTTTTTGAGTAGATAACACTTGTGTCGGTAATTTAGAGTTTTCTTCACAACATTAACACTTCGCCGGGCAGCAAACGCTATTTTTCGATTTTAAATCACAAAAAGAATACAGAGCTGATATCAACACTAGCACAGTAGCGCCCTCTCTGACACACATTACTCCGCCATTACGCACTAAACGGCAATAGTCTCTAGGTTAAGAGTAGTTTAGAAACACTGGTCGAGAACAAGAAGTCGCCATTTGTGCGATTACATTAAAGTTTTAAATAACTACAAGTATGAATTAGTTTCTATTTGTACTAAACAGCTGTTTTGGGAGACTGATTGCAAATGACCTACAAACTATTGACAAGAAGTGTCAGATGATGATGTTCCTTTTTGGCGTATTTGTCTATGCTATAGCGGAGAATAAAGAAATATTGGTGAAACCTACCTACAGTGAAATATCAGCACATATTACAATGAAATTGTGTAATATTTGCACCACAAAAACTAAAATAAAGTAACCAATCGATTAATCAGAACGCCCAAACGTAATGTTGTTATTATCGCTTCGTAGGTAATTACTGGCATCACATGCGGCCCGAATAACTAGACAAACACCTAGACACGTATAATTATTACTGAAACCATGTGGGCAGAATACGTCGAGACTCGGCTATTTCTTTCATATACAAAACGCTGTATTTACATCACAGTGCCATTCCAAAATAAACCTTTCTCTCATACTGATAAAGTGTAGTGTCGCTAAATAAGATACGTGGGTAAGGTTGCTTAAAGGAAGCAGTTTTGTACGTGATAATAGCCTCGTTAGAAGCAAAAATCCCTTTTTGTTTACTGTATGAAGTTTCGCGTCGCTGAACGTTGGAAATTATCCTAAAAGAGTCTTGGATTTTGTTTAGACATTTTTATTACAAAAAGTGTTTATCTTTTTACTCAGTGAGCTCAGTTGTTTTGGACGATTTTTTAACGACAGTGTACGTGAACATGTTATTTTCTAAAATAATGTTTTTATGTCCACCTGATGTTAGATAAATAATAACAATGGCATTCATAACAGAAGCAACTCAAATGTTAAACAGATGAAATGTTTTATATTGCTTTTTATGGATATCTTAATCGATTCTATAAATACATTCTACCTACTTTGAATAGGTGGTACTTACTATCTATGACTATGACCCTAGTATAAGGCAGTGATAGGGCTATAACAAGCAGAGGCGCTCGGCCCTTACCGGGTGTGGTGTGAAGCACGGCACGAGCCACTGAGCTGTAATCAATGCCTCATTGAAGCCGTGTGCTGAAAAAATACACTGTTTATTGTACCGATATCGAGCTTATTAATTAACACTTCTCTTTATACTACTTTGAAGATAACTCAAACTAAAAAAAAAAACCAATTACTTTTGCACAACACCATCTGATCACAAACTAAGCAATACTTTTACTACATAAAAAAATATTGCTGATAGAATATAATACAATACAATATAAGTAACAGGAGTAGGTATCATCGACAAACTTGTTTATACTACACCTGCTCGGAAAGTACCTTGATACTTTATCAAATTTACGGTAGAAAGTACGTCATTGCATATCGAACAAATATGCGGCGAGAAAACGCATCTGAGCGGGAGAGAAAAGTGTATGAAAATCCATTTCTTACGTGGTTTTTCTTTTTTAATTTTGGGTAAGACTATGCGCTGGTAACCAGTGTGACCAGATTTAAATTGACAAATCTACTGTAACATAGGGTGAAAAATTACCGAAATCTACTTATAATAAGCTGGAGTCTACTAAAAATCTACTATAAAATTAACTGGGTTATCAATCAATTTAACATCAGGAATTCAGTCACAATAGGTAGGTTTTATTCTCAATGAAGGTTCATTTATCACAATTACACAAATCAAACAAAAAAATCAAATAAATTAAACATCAGAGTTTCATCATAATCACACAAATCAAATAAATTTATCTTCAGGAATTCGTCAGTCACTATCACTTAGGAATCTTCATTTATATTATCATACAGATTTTTAGCTTCCATTAATTTTAGCATATCTTTGTCTGGGACAAAATTTGCGCAACCATCTTCAATTTGTCGAAGACCTTCTTTCCCATGCATGATTGCAGCTACATTTTTATTGTGAAAACGGTTCCTGTCACGAGTTTTAATTCTATTAATATCAGAAAATATTCGTTCTACTTTAGCGTTTGACACAGGCAGGATTGTCATCTGTTTTGCAAATCGGGACAAATTTTCATACTTCGGTTTATTATTCGAATCACACATCTTGCCAACTTCACTCCAAAACTTATCAACGCTATGATAGCGAATGAACAACAGAAATAAATTTATAATGAATGAAAATAGATTAAACAATTATTTACCTTCGGGGGAAGCCCGGCCAGGCTTTGAGTGTTTGTTCTTTGAGTACGTGTGTTTAGAAAGAGATAGACTGATTCTGATTCACATAATGGGGGAATTCCCATAAAAGAATAGATTATAGAAGAGAGTTGCCATCTTCTTTCGAAAAAATACTACCAATATACCAAAAAATTGCAAATTCTACCAAAATATACTGATATTTTTTTTCCTACTAGCAGCTGTTGCAAGTTCCTCAAAATCTACCGAAAAAGTAGAAATCTACTAACTTTGGTCACACTGCTGGTAACCTAAATATCAAAAGCCAAAAAGTTTTTACAGTGAGTTTTTATCTCCAAGTTCGCAAAATGACACTGGCCACTAGCTGTGTGTTGGATGGTGTCAAACAATTTGAAAAAAGAACATGTGAAAATTTTAGTTTTTTATTTTCCTCGTAGGTGTAGTTTAAAGCACTATGTATCACTCAAGAGAAAGTGCGATTCCCGATCTCGGGTGTTTTAAAGCCCTCGCCTGCGGTTCGGGCTTCAAACGACACCCTCGACGGTAATCGGTCACTTTCTCCTCTCGGTGAACAATGTACTATTTCATGATACAAACTTTGCTTAGGAAATGGCGCGCGTTACATTTTTTATTTATTTGTGGTTTTAAAATCATATTTTACTAATTTACTAATGTGTGGTAAAAAAAAATTACCACTACCGCGATGGAAATTGATTACATTTCCATGCACAAAATATGTGTCTGTGGTGATTGTGGTCGACAGAATTCAGCAAATGACGTGCTGATAGGTACCGAAGTGGTCAACGGTCACCACTGAACTACGTTTTAACTAGGTTCATTTTAGTATCATAATTTATTATACAAAAACAAAATAATAAATTTTATCTCGAGTCATGTTGTTTTAACCTATTTTCAAACAAAAGCCATGTCAAATGTTAGGAACAAGCTGTTTACTAAAAAATATAAGTATTAAAAATATTATTATTTTACATAAGGAAGGTACAAATAGTATATTAAATTCTACTTTAAATAAATTGCGATGCCTGTACCACGCACTAACTTGTTATTTAAACCTGAACTTGTAAAACTAAAACTGTAAGTACTTTCTGTTCTACCCTCATCGGACTGGTGGAAGCTGGCCGAAAACTGACAAACTATCCACATATTTAGAAGCTCCGTGCAGACAAATTAAACTATTCTGACACAACGTGAGCTTATGGGAACTATTCCTAACTTTTCACAATTATACATTGAGGATGTTGGTGTCAGCTCATAGAGAAGTCAACGCGCTAAGAATACGTAGTCTATCATTTTTGTATTATTTACATTGAAGTGAAAAAAAAGTCTTTGAGTAAGCGTTGTGTAGGACGCCCTTCGGCATGATGAAGCGACAATCTGCTGAATGTAGTAAGCACTGCTTGAGAAGAGCCGAAGAACAGACTCAGTGGCGTCTTGGGAGAGACGCGTTCGACGAGGGAAAGACCTGCGTTCAGCATTCATCATACATCCTCACTATCAGTCTACTGACTTATATAGGTAGACTGATAGGTAAATAACGATGATGATGCAAAGGCACAAACCTTTTAGCTGAAATGGCTTGCTCATTTACAACTAATTAGAAACGCTTCATACGGCGCGTGCGAGACTGAGGCTTAATTTCCTTATTATAACCCAGGTAATGCCTTAGTCAGGCCAACACTGCCTATAAAGCGAGATATTTCTGTCATATTTTATTTAAGAGTAATTACATTATAACAACTAAATTAAAAAAACGGATTTTAACGCGTCAATTTTAGAAATAATACAAAAGCAAGCAATTCGAAGCTTTTTACACGCTCATATTTCACACGTGCCTATAGGTGCCTACCTCACTCTTTACCACTTATCACAAATTTGCTTGTGCTACAAGATATAAACTCAAACTTATAGGTTCCGCTTTTATACCTCTAAAACATGAATTGTCATGTTAACCATTAAATGTGCTTCAAACCTCACCTTAACCATGGCTTTATTATCACTTGACTTGTACGCTCCCATCTATTCTATTCCGTGGCTATAAGGTTTATTTTAGTGCGTTTTGTTTTGTAACACTCCGGGATAATGTGAGTAGTTAGCCGTGTAGCTGTCGAGTTAGCTAACTGGGTGGATAACGGCACGTTCGCTCGTCTCGACACACACATCGCTTCCTGCTGATTGCATACAAACAAGTTAATTGTGTTTTTACACGAACACATACGTTTTTATAACAATAACAATAAAAATATTTAAGTGCTAGATACTAATAGAACATATACAAAAAGTGACAAGGGATAGGCTTTTATTGTTTTTGTAGACACATTTTCGTGTTATAACTTTAACAAATCAGACTTTATATAGGATTTTTTTTTGAATTTGTTGTTACTCAATTTCTAGAAAAGAAAATTCTTTAATATTTTTTTAAATTCTAATCTAGATCACTATTTTGAAATTTGAGAACCAAACAAGATTAGGTTCAATCGCTTTTATTTTGACTGGTGATTAACAGACAGAAGTTGAGAGACAGTTTTAGGTATGGTCCATAGTGTGTATGCGTACGTAGTAGGTACGTGAAGCCCCCGCAGTTAGTCACGAGGGGGCGCGGCGGGACCCTCACAAATCCCGGCGGCAGCGGCCCGGAACCGACGGCAACAACCCACTCTCACTTGTCTCACGAACTATCTGAGGCATAGCCTTCCGTTACTTTCCTAAACAAAACATTTTTAAAAAGTATTTTTGGTTCAACTGAGTCATGTATTTGCATTTTATAAGCGTACACCTATTAATATTTTATGGCAAGAAAGGTCCGCAGTAACAAGATCTTTGACTACGTGGACTGGATTTACCCCAAATCGGTTTACGAACTTTTAAAAACTAATTATTTATGTAAGGTTTCGAATTTCCACCCGAACGCCTCATTACCAACCCAACGAACCATCCCGACTTTACGTTAACCCTTTTCAGAAAGCCATCAAACTCTGGATGAGATCAGCTAAGCGTTTTATGGCTTCTGCGTCTGTCCGTCAGGGGGGAGAGCCAATTACAGGCAGCCGCTAGCAGTGTGGCACTTTTGTACTTCTTTTTAAACCTCATTTTCAGGCCATTAGTCTGACTTGCATTTCTTTGAATCACAGTTCAAGGATAAATCAAATCACCATAAATTCAAACAGCCAAATAATCACAAAACAATGTGGGGTGACCCGTGAGGTTTGCCTTCAGTGTTCTGTTTGACATTATTTATTTAGACACCCCACCCAAGACAAACTATTTGTTGTTGTTTCTCTTTTATAGAGCCAATGTATTAATTTATTTATGCCTAAATGTGCCTACAACTGACTGAATTCGTAAGATAATGTACTTGACTCTAGGGAGTTATGTGCTGTGTGTCTTATTATCTCTTAGTATCCACTAATTATTTACGAATCGTTTCTTTATAAATAATTCAATTCGCTTTTACTGTAGCACTTATATTGTTTATTCAATTTCAATTTGGTACAATGTTAGAATTTTACTTATAATGTTCTTTTCGTAGAAGATACTTTTCAGTCTAGCATATTTCTTTTTCAAATTCAGATTGGTCTTTCTTTTTGCTTTGGCTTTATTAACATAAAGCGTCTGAGCCCAAATATTCATAAATAGCTAAAGTACTAACTTATAAAGATTTTCGTCGTAAGTAGTATCGTAAATCGTACGTTTTTGTTTCTCTGACTGTTCCAAGCACTCTGAACACGGACACGTGTGATACCTAAATGGTTTCGGTATAACTAAGGCTTTAATTAAATAGAATCACGTGAAGAATTATAATTAAGAACTTTGAAATGAAATAACTTTGTAAAGTAATATCGCGATACTGGTTTTAACGTACGCCCATTTGTATTCCCTACACGTAAAACCAAAGATATTTATTAATTTAAAAGATTTTGGTAAAATTTAATTAAAATAAGCTGAGCCACTGATGTATTGACAGAAGAATATACAGCTTTGTAGCGCGAATAATCTTACACTATTTCAATGTCTAGAGCCTTTCTAATAATGCTTAAAAAATAGCTACATTCAGACCAAATATCAAATCTATCTATAAACTATCAAAGTGAAGATAGGCAATACTTTGTTATAGGTAGAAGTAACTTGTAATACACGCCGATATCTCTGCTTATGCGCGTTAACACTACTAAATCACTTAGCACATAACTCTATATTGAAAGCCGTGGTGTTGTTCAAACGACACCTCTCAGTGCATTATTCAACAAGGACGAGCTGAGTTTTGTTATTTTCGGATGCTGATAAAGTAACTCGCATAAATAACGAGAGGTTTACTTTTTCTTTGCCAAAACCAGATCTAATAACTTTCAATCTAATTCCATTTTCCTCTCACAATTTATTCAACTTATTTGGGGAGTATTATGTACATAAAATATGTTATTATGCAAAGTGACATTATCATACTTTACCCGGTACTGAGATCCCAGACTTGTACTGTCGGCATCCAGGCTCTGATTCTGAAGAACAAATTCTCAAAAACTTTAATAACTAAGGAATCATACAATCCCTTAGTAATATTGCAGAAATCTTTAATGAAAATTCGGGCTATTTATTTCTGGGAATCCATGATACATATAAAAGCAGTATCCTTTTACAGGTTTCCGTTATCATGAGTGAAATTATTTGAGTAAGAGCTTATTCGGAGAATAATAAAGCTCTACTAAAAGCTAGCTAAATATAATGTTCACACATTGCTGTGTTCCTTAGGAACTTTGTGTTGTAATTTTTAGTTGTAGTTTGCAGTAGTTATTGTAGTAAGTGGAGTGTGTTTATTGTAGTTACGAGTGTTCAGCAGCAGGATAGGTAAAGTTATTTATTGAGCGAACGGCGATTTAGTTATTTTCTTACTGCTGACGAGTGTACCTAAGTAAGTCGACTCCTATGTATTCCGTGGCTTTCGCGATAAACAAATCCAAGTTTATGGCCTACGAGTTGCTTTGTTTGACGTTTTCGATGTTATAATTTTATTAAGGGGATTGAATGACTTGATTTAGAAAATTCACTGTTTACGCGTCATTCCACATTTTACGTTTATTTTGATTTGTTTGAGTTTAATGTTTGATATTTTTGTTTTGTTTTTCAATCTTTGCAATTTTAATTTGATTTTTATTTTGATCTGATTGTTTAATGCGCAGAAAAAGCCTAAACGCATGTAATGTAAGTATATGTATATTCATGTCACCACCAAATGCGTCGGTATCAAATGAATAATTTATAGCTAGGTACAATCACAGACCTACTACACTTGCAGATCTTGTTGGTACAATTATTGACCATTAAGGGTATGTAATGGATGGATGGACGATATCGTTGCCGTACAGGGTAGGACCTGGATGCAAAAGGCCCAATTAAGAAAAGAGTGGCGTTTGAGGGAGGAGGCTTATACCCAGCAGTGGGCTAATACGGGCTGCCAATAATGATGATGATGAAGGGTATATAACTTGCGTCTGGCGCAGCCAAAGATAAGACGTCTAAGCTTTTAATTATATGAAAATTACTGTTGTTTTTTCAGTGGAATTTAATAAATTCTGATGCAGAGATTGCTGTGAGCCCATCATCATTCTGTGTCGGCTCTCAGGAGTGTTAATATCTGAGCCTCTTGGCACGCGCTCCTTCCTACAAAGTCAACTTAGTTCGTAGATTAGTAAAACTTGGCACATGCTTACGTTTTCGTCAAATGTTTTTGAAGTGAAAACTTCTTTAGCGGCGCTGGGTGGGTAAAAACTTTCAAACTCGCGTCAGGGTCACGTGACGTCGAAAAAGCGTAAGATCTTATTTAATTTTTATACATTGCTCGTAAAACAAGAGACGACAAAAGAACACACTTGCGGTCACGCGACGTATGACTCAAACAATTAAATAGTGTTGTGGCGACATGACGTGACGATGACGTGGCGACATGACGTGACGTGACGATGACGACGAAGCCAACGAAGACACAGACACATTCGCGCTTGCGCGATGACGTGACGATGACGTGGCGACATGACGTGACGTGACGATGACGACGAAGCCAACGAAGACACAGACACATTCGCGCTTGCGCGAATGTGTCTGTGTCTTCGTTGGCTTCGTCGTTGTGTCACATTCGCGCAATTCGCGCTTGCGCGAATGTGACACAACGACATGACACAATCACAATGACACAGACACATTCGCGCTTGCGCGAATGTGTCTGTGTCTTCGTTGGCTTCGTCGTTGTGTCACATTCGCGCTTGCGCGAATGTGACACAATGACATGACACAATCACGACTGTGGTTATATTTTTGAAGTGAAAACTTAAAAGTGAAAACACAACGTTAATATTGAAGTTTTCACTTCTGCCGGCACTCCCGGAGTGCTAGCTTTTTTTTTTTTTTATCTTAGTCTATATGCTATTGCGTTGTTTAACAAATCCATGCGCAAACTTTTAACCCTCATTATTTTTCAAAAACGAAAAGATTAAAACCTTTAATTTTCTCACATAATTGATCCTAACTAAGAATTCTATATAAGTGGTAATTACTTAAATGCATGCATTTATTTACATAATTTACAGGTAAAGCATCATCGCGTCACCTTACTACTACATGTACTAAATTCTTAACCACAAATGATTTAGTATAAGTTTAGTTACGTAGTTTGCGGAGGCGAGTTTCTGGTTATTTGTAAACTAGTGCGAATAACATTTGAGTAGATAAGGGCGAGCGCGATACATCGCGCGCTGGCGACGTGCCAGTGCGCCGCGCCAGTCACCACTGCGGCATGGAAGATGCAGCATCGCAATGTATGTATACAACACTAGCTGACCCGTGGCCACTTCGTTGGGCATAATTCGACCGTTTTTTCTCCGATTCACTTTGTAAAACGGAGTACCACGTATAAGCCTTTTTATTTTTCGTTTTTTATGTAACCTATGACAATCAGCAATAATATGGCTTTTTATTGGTGAAAGAATTTTTGAAATCGGTTCAGTAGATCCCGAGATTACCCCTTATAATTTAACAAATATACAAACACACAAACTTTACTTATTTATAATATTAGTATAGATAACTTGACTCACAGCAAATAGAACCGATTGACACGAAATATTGTGTTATAGTCTAAGATCCGGCTGCAGGATTACTGCGCTCATCTGTTTTTTGCTGTAAACCGAATTTATATGTATATTTATAATGAGGAGAATATATATTTATCAGGTTGCCTAGCAAAATTTGGCCGCCAGTATGTTTAATTAAATTATTTTTAATTATTTTTTTTGAATAATATCGTTCACTTGTTTTTTAAATCAAATAACGTCTACATCATGGCAATTAATATGAAGATTCAAAAAAATCAGCAACCCTTATTTGCGGGTAGATTTTATTAAGCAAACAAATATGATAAAAAATAGAAAAAAAATAGATTTAATTTGATATACAATTAATAAATAAACGTTATGCACGTATAAATATATCGAAATCACACGGTTTACTGCTGGCTGCGAAGAGGTACGGCCAAGTGCGCAACGGCAACCGTGATTTTTTTGAATCTTCATATAAATTGCCATTATGTAGACGTTATTTTATTTAAAAAACAAGTAAACGATATTTTTTCCCAAAAAACAAAAAAAAATAATTTAATTAAACATACTGGCGGCCAAATTTTGCTAGGCAACCTGATAAATATATATTCTCCTCATTATAAATATACATAAAAAATCGGTTTTCAGCAAAAAACAGATGAGCGTAGTAATCCTGCAGCCGGATCTCGTACTATTATTCTATGTGTGACTTGATCAAAATAATCTGCGTTTGGGATAAGAATCGAATCGAGAAATTGATAACAGAAAGTTAAATTGTACTTTTTGTTAATCCAATTATTTTAATACGACTTCTAAATCAGCACAAACAAGCTCAGTACGTAATTGGTGCTTTGCACACGAAACGCAAAAATCACATTTTTCGTGCCACGAGATCGCATGTAATGATGTACTTGTGAAGTATGTACTATGTCGTTAGCTCTCTTGTTCCAAAACTGAGTCGAGTTTTAAGTGTTGATTTTCGAAAAGCCAATCGGTGATGGAGATAAAACTCATATTCTAGCCAAAACCTAGCTCAAACTTTAAATCGCTTGCAACGCCGATCAATAACTTACGCCAGTACATACATATACAAATTTCCCATAGAAAATATTCACCTTCGTTTTTTTTTTAATTTTCTTGAAATAGTGACGTGTTTTTTGTTAAGCGCACTTTTTATAAATAGCAATCAATCAGCGCTTTAAAGCAAAGCTGCAAAATGTGAGCCAAACTAATCGACGGATATCCATGTATTAGAACTTTTAAGAAGTCGTAAAGTCAAGTACCAGTATTCATTTTCAAGTGCAGTTTGTTTTAAATAATGCAAGCGTCAAAATGTTGTTTGACGTTTTAACGATTGAAAAGATTGTATTTTTTTTTTTTATTTATTGAAATAAGAAAGTAAATAATATTATCTTCAAATGGTTATTTTTACCAACAATAACGCAAAGCTTCTAAATAATCACAGTAATTTTACTGAATAAATAATTTTAATTAAGAATAAATAGCTTATAACCTACTTTCTTGTGGAGTCTGATGGTTTTTGGGGAATTAAGACGAGTTTTCAGGAGTAATTATAGACTTTATTCGGAGCGCACGCAGAGCCATTACAGTAGTAGAGAGAGAAGGAACACCGACATCTTCTTCTAACATTACAAGTGACATTAACAAACTTTGACAGATGAAGTATACATATTATATCGGATAATGTTCCAACAGAGTCAATGAGCTTTACAGAGAATAGCTAAGCGAGGGAACTGTTTATTATTAGAGGCTGTTCAGTGAAGCCAGTCGCCACGCCACTGTAAACATGAGCGGAGGCCGGCGCAAACAGGTGAGGGTACACGGGGTGCTCCGGACACATACTCAACTAAATCCATGATGTTTGTAACATCTGTAGACCGCTATATAACCTCCGCTAAAAATTATACGATCTTGTTACTTCTATCTAGATTCTATTTGGGTACCATACTATATTTTCATGTATTTTTATTGACACTGCAATGCGGAATCACGACGGCTGCAGGATGTTGTTAGTCTGAAATCACTGGTTCTCACCACTTCTATAACTTTTATCATTTATCTTTTTTGCTGTTGAATTTTACGTTTCATTAATCATCATTTACATGACATCAGCATCAGATCGATATCACCACACATAATTTTATTCAGTATGCAACAATTTGAGTAGTTCTTTAGACAACATGCGCGTTATGTGACCAGACAAGCAAACAGCGTAAGTAAATCTTCATTTCCAAACAATTGAGTGCTTTTATTAAGGGCTACAATCACCGCTTTTATTAAAACGGTTGCCGTATTGAAGAAACTCGGGATAAATCAAATTGATGTGAGCTGACGAGGGAATGGACAGACTGCAATACATTGCGGGTCCAAACAAACATTGCATCTTAACTCTGTTAGTGCTGTTCACAGTCGTTGCGCTTATCTTGAACGTGACGTGTTCCAATGTTCAATCTATGTTTGATTTGGTTTCACTATACAACAGAATGACTGGTACCGAAAAACAAGTTTGACTCTTTTCAAAAGAATGCTGATTCACGCATTAGCATTCTTTTTTAAATGGTGTTGTTTGTACTGTGTTTATAGAGGGTCTATCAATAAACCTCATACTGTTATATCGCAGATCGATTTCCAACCTATACTTTGTAGTATATATTTTGTGGTTTTTACCGATAGTCGAATTGTGGTTAAATATTAAAATCAGTGATTAGACAAACACAAAAATTTACCGGTGGAACAAAGAACATACAGTATTAATTTTATAAGATTAACATTCATACAAATATTTTTCTACCTTAAAAACTAAAAGCTGAAAAATATAGTTCAATTCAATTAGATTATGAGTGATCGATATAGAACTCGAAGGCAGGTAAAGTGTGGGAGGGCCGGAATGCTGCGGTTGACTGATGGAAAGAATAAGTGAGGTGAAGCCCTCACAAAGGGCGCGGGATAGGGGCGGCTATTGATAGCGCACAAATTGACGTTGAAGTGCTGAGTGGGATACTACCTTATGCTTTTACAAGTTGCGGACGTCTCGGGATCAAACGTGAAGGATAAACAAGGAATATTTTAAACGATATATTATTTTTAAAACACACCTTTATTTAATTTTTTTTGTACAAAAAAATAAAAACAATTCAAAACACAACGAGTGACTTAATCATTTGAACAATTTCTTCCAGACCTACATGTTTTTTAACTTCTTACATAAATGCATTTGGTTTATTTATTCTGATACAAAAAAATTAAAGCGATGGTTTGAATACCAAAATCTTTAGAAAATAAATTATGTCAATCGCGATTTTGTAACTTAAGTAACAAAATAAAATATGTAGACAGCATACAAATAGTCACATCATTTACGACATACATCTGCAGCGGCAGTAAACCTTGTAAGAGGAACCAAACGCGGCAGATCCGCTGTTATTGAGGTCATTCTTACATCACAGCTCCCGTGTCAACATCACCAGCAAAAGTGAGCTTTGAAAACCTCCCACACCCGAAAAAACACAACCTCCAAATCTTAACAAGCGAGTTTCAACCGTATCTCGACGCCGCAAGGTTCAATATACCTCGAGAGAGGTTTATAATATAAAAGGTAAGGTGTTAGTGATACTAGGTATTGCACCTTTGTGGAATATGCCTCGGGTGCGGAGTTAGGACGCTGCTGATATTCATTGTTATGAGTACGTGATTTGGGTTCGCATTGCCTCGAGTTTGGAGCTCAAATAGAATTAGACTTGGTTTGCAAATTTTTACGGTCAGGTTTTTAGCTGCTTCAGTATTTCTATTTTTATATTAACAAGACAAAGACTTTTATATTGTGAGCGTATTAATTGCATTACAATTGTTCAGTTCAAAATCGGTCTTTGTATACTTTGTAAAAGGGCATAACATTGTTTCAAGTTGGAGAAAACAGTAAATAAAACAAAGTTACAAGTTTTAGTAATAGTTTATCTTTAGACGTTCTACTTTTGGCATTGAGTTTCACTTTCTACAGGTAAAGGTAGTAAGCAAATATTTGGAATTTCTCAAATTGCCTGGCTCTACGGCGCGTAGCAAACTGCTACATTTCGTAGACGTGCTACGATTATCTCGTAGCCCTCGAATGGTTTAGTTTACTCCACTCCGCTCGTATACTCTCTAATTCGGTAAATAGCACATCATTGGATTTACTACAAATACTACATTATCTTAATGCAAATTGATGTTAAATTATATTAATATTTATCTCAGTAACAGATAATAATAAATAGAGATAAAATTGTGGAAATAATAATAAAAATATTATAACTACTTTATCGGGTTTTCCTTGTAGTTCTTATCGTTTTCCTCTAATTATTGCGCACACTTGGAATTATTATTTTATTATTATGTGATTTTATTTATACGATCTTGAAATGATAGGGCCGGGCCGTCCTTGATGTCAAAATGTACTAAAAACCTACATAGTAACCGAAAAATGGATGTAGAGGAGCCTCAAGAATGTTTTTTGTACATAAAATCGTTTGAGAAAGGTTAAGTTGGTCAGTATGCATAACCCAATGACCGCGAGCCGTCAGTAGTGATGACGTCACGCGCCGATAACTCGCTCGCGCGGAAACTACCCGCGCAGCACTGCGCTTAGGGTTGTCATTTTCAAAAACCACTTACGGCCGGTTTCTAGAAACCCAAATCACGATTGATCCGAGTTTGCCACATAATAATTATTTGATTTTTTCGTTGATCATCGTTCGAGAAACCGGCTGTTATTATAGTATGCTAATTTGCAACAGCTAGCTCCGTATTTCAGGCGGTGTTTAATGTAATGGTCACTGGCACTCGCTATCTCCTAGGACGCCAAATCAAGATATCTAGTTATTATTATGACCAACAATAGAATGAACTACTCGCGGACAGCCCTAAGCATGACGTCAACAATCCCTCGTGTCTCTCTGTTTTACACAACAATATTTTCATGGTATTGTTCATATGTTAATACTAATAATATCAGCAATCTGTAAAAGTATAAGTTTTAACCTTAATTTTGTGAAGAAATCGGATAGCGTAACGTAAATTGTCCGTGAATATTTATTATTATTAGCGGCGGATCTGGCTTTCACTCTTACAAAAGTTTTTGAACGCTTATATTCCGATATTTCACAAAAACTTGAATCGTAGTGAAAGTTTTGAAAACCTACTTCCTCCGACCTATAAAGTGACGCACAGAAACTTTAATAATAAAATAAGTTTGTTTGGCAATAAAACGTTCTTTGCGGCCACTTCGTGTACTCAACTCGGCAGGTTTTTGACGATTTTATCGTATTATTGGAATTCAGACAATCTGCTCGAAACTGAACTTCCACAGAACTATTCTCATAAGCAAAGTGGGGCGGTAGGGTTGACCCTTCACTAGATGAGGAATATGAAATTCTTGTTCGAATAGTTTTTTGAGGACGATCGAGTGGAAAAGTATTTTATCAATATTTTTGCAGATACAAAGAATATGAACGATTGAAAAATCATTTACATCAAGTTTAACAAAAATTAGCAATTTGTACTTAGTATTAATACCTTATCTTACTTCATTATTTTAGTGCATGTTACTTTTTGGTAAGCCATCATGATTCACAGCTTCGTAGTACATGTGTCTATTTCTTTGTGTGTCTGTTGACTCAAATCAATATGAAATATATATTTCTTATTTTTTCTAAAGTGTTACACAAACTGTTTTAAAATAAGATTGTACAGTTTCCACGGAACAAGCTTTTAAACGTTTACAATTGAGCTTCCAACAATCACAATTCAATCGAAACTGCGTCTAGAAACTAATCTGTCTGTTTATCTCACGCCGCGACAGATCTGTGCGGCTGACACGCAATTACAGCCCTATTACACACTTCGACCCACAACTGCACACAAGTTTCAACTATACACTTAACAACATAAGACTCATTTTCGTCTAAAACTAAAAGTACCAAACCAGATTATTATGCGGAGTATTGAACAGTATTGCTTGAAGCATAAGGTTGAAAATAGAAAAGCCTTAAGAGAAATGGTTTGTGAAGATGTTGTTGTAGATAGTGCAGCGGGCCGCTAGACTGACTCCTTTAAAATGAAGTGAGACTGTCTCTTAGATAATTGTTGTTTCCTTTTGTCTCAGAATTCCATTTCGTGAGAAAATCTGGAGCGTTTTATAAAATTCTTTAAGAAAATGATGATAAGAAAGATTTGTTTTGCCGGCACGTGGTAATACAACTTTCAAATAGATTATGATATAACAGCATGAAATAAAATACCTCTGTTTTTTTATGTGCAAAAATACATCATTACATAAAAGAAGGCTTTTGCCTTCTTCTTAGAAGGCAAAACTCTTCACAAACAGCAGCACTGTATCAATTAAATTCGGTGCCTTCGCACCCCTCACATTCCCATTACGTGTAGCCTCGAATTGTATTTATACTTACTTAGAAGTCGTTACTCAAAGTGCGATTTGTATGCAGCAAAACTACAAGGATAATTACAGACTGTTTTTACACTAAATTGGGCATTATTAGAAGCTTAGCTTTAATGATATGCGAAGTTAGAATGCAAATAAATTAATTTTACCATATTCAACAGGAAACAAACGAAACACTCAAAACAAAAAAGTGAAAAATGTTCCGCGAAGTCTCGAGTAAGCTACATTATGGAGATACCTTGAGAGCCTTATCAAATTCAGATTCGGACTTATCTCGTCACTCGCTAATAAACCCCATATTTTTACAGTTTAAACCCGACGCTATCTCGATATAACAAGGTTTATTTTACAAAAGTAAAATATGTAGGATTTCGTCGCATTCACAAGGTAAAATAAACTCTTTATCTCGGTTGGTAACGTTCAGTTTTGTGTGCGAGTAAGCTTATTATTCAGAGGCAATATGGATTTTTTACGCATTTTCCTAGATTTCCACCGTTTGACGCGACAAATATACATTCATCGGGACGTTTATCACGTGACGTTGATTTATGAAGGCTATGGGACCGAATATAGTTTTTCTTTGCAAATATTGCCGTTGGAAAAATAATAGGGCAATGTTTAGAACTGTGGTTTAGAAAATGATATTTTTACAAATATATATAGCAGCACTTTACTGCCCAGAGCCAGATGATTGCGGATTTGCCTGTGGTTTGTTTCGGCTTTTCATTTATTTTAGCTTTTATAGTAAACCTAAAAGGGCAATGACTGTTTCAAAGTAAGAAAGATATAACAAAAATATTTTGGTTTGCCTAAGCAAGCACGACTTAATGGGAATTTTAATCCCACATACACTCGAAGCGACCTCGCGAACGCTAAAAAACACGATGTATATAATGATAAAGAATGCTATTATGTTTTTTGGAAATTCTGAATAAAATAGCGCCATTATCACTTATTATTTTAAATAAATAATTAAATAAGCTGATGTTAATAGTTACCGCTGCCGACATGAAATGTATGGAGCGTAAGAAAACGACCGTTCACTTTGGATACTGGTTTATTACTGGTTCATACACATCATTCCTCCACACTTAGATTTTGATACCTGGTGACAAAAAAAACAAAACTATAAACTAAAGAATTTAAATAAGAGAACATACATAAATTTTAAAAGTATTTCCTATAATCTACTTTTTTACCTAAACGCTTATGGCGCGAGAGTGTGGGTGACGACGCTGGTGTCCCCTCGCCTACGCGAAGGTCTGGGCGAGCAGGGTGCTCGCGGTCGGCCGCGGGAACCTCCGCTTGCGCCGGTGCAATAGCAGACGACTCAGCTATTCCTCTCTCACTCTCTCCCGCCTCACAATCACCCCATTCTTCCTCATTAGTATCTACGTTTGCGTCATCAGTTCCAACCAGCGGCAGATCTACAGCTTGTTGATTGCTTGTATCAACAGATTGTTCTATTAAGGTAGCCGAATTATCAGACGTAGTCGCAGGTGGTTGAAATAGATGAGGCTTTGAATTAGCTACGATATCTGAATCTAGGGTTTGTTCAATATCTTTTCCTGTATATCTAATAATTTGGTCAACGTGTCGAATACAACACGCGTTGAAATTTTTAATAAATTATGTTATACATTTTATTACCTACTTTTTCTTTTATTATACCTAACTGCCAGACTTCCTTCCGCGCGCTGTACCAACGGGCCCAAACTATATCGTTTATCGCAAATTGTCTTTTGCCGGGCACTATAGCCGAAACATCGCGAGATTCTTTAGTAGGTACAATTACATCGAGTCGCGATCGCAAAGTCCTGCCAAACATTAATTTGGCGGGCGTTTCTCCAGTGGTACAGTGCACGGTATTCCTGTAATTAAATAAATAGCCTAATAGTTTTTCATTTATTTGGTGCAACGGTAAATTAGCCTGTAATATACATTTTAACATTTTTTTACATGTTCTAACCGAGTTTTCGGCTTGGCCGTTACTGGGCGGGTGATAGATAGGCGAAGTCATAAATTTAATACCATTAGAGGAACAAAACAACTTAAACTCACTCGAATTTATTTTAACATCGTTATCTGAAACCAACACGTTCGGTATACCAAAAGTAGAAAATAATAATTTTAACTTAGCGATTAGTGCTTTCGTTGCAGTTCCATTCTGCATAAACAGGCATTCAATCCATTTACTATAGGAATCTACAATCACTAAATATACCCTTTGAGCTATCGTCATGTAGTCGATATGTACGCGCTGCCAGGCGCCGGCGGCGGCGGGCCAGGGCGCGGGGGGGTCGCGCGGCGGCGCGCTGCGCACGCTCACGCACGTGCTGCACGAGCCGATCCACCGCTCGATGTCGCCGTCTATGCCCGGCCACCACATTCTACTCCGCGCGTTACTTTTAGTTTTTATTATACCTAAGTGGCTATCGTGTAATTCACTTAGCATCTTTTCCTTTAGAGCCGCCGGAATAACAACCCTATGTCCTCTGAAAAGGCACCCGCTTTCGAACTGTAAATCAGATTTGCATTGAAAAAATGGTAAAATCGACTTGCAAATAATTTTTCTAGGCCACCCGGCTTTCATGTACCTAATCACCGATTTGAGGACGGTATCACGTTCGGTCGCTTCGATCAGCTCTTGCACAGTAATGGCTGGTGATGCCTCGTCTAAAAACTTGAGTGCATAATAAGCATCTACTTCACTATCGCTCCCCTCTAACTTGTTTGTGTCTGCAATAGGCGCGCGAGAAAAATAATCCGCTACAAAGTTTTTATCGCCCGGTACATACTGCACTACATAGTTATACGCCGCTAGTATAATAGCGTATCTTTGTAACCTTAATGCCGTTGTTACAGGAATTCCTGTCTTATTATTAAATATCGAAATTAAGGGCCTATGGTCGGTTCTTAATATGAACGGTTCGCTTCGACCATACAAATATTGATGGAATCGCTTTACACCAAAAATAATAGCCGTCGCTTCCTTCTGTATCTGACTGTAGTTCCGTTCGCTAGCGGTAAGCGAACGAGAGGCATACGCTAGCGGGCGCGCATGCTCCTCGCCCTCAGCGCGCTGCGCCAGCACGGCGCCGAGCCCGGCCGGGCCCGCGTCCACCGTCAGCACGAGCTGCGCCGTAGGTTCGAAATGCGCCAGCACTCGCTCTGACGCCAGCGCGCGACGCACACGATCCATAGCACTACGCTGCCTCTCCCCCCACTCCCAGGGTGCATCGCTACGTAGTAGCTCGTGGAGAGGGCTCAGTATGGATGATGCGTTCGGTATGAAATTCCTATAATAGTTAACGACGCCCAAGAATCTCTTAACTTCGGTGACGTTTGTCGGTTCCGGTGAACTGAGTATGGCCTGAACCTTATCCGGGCTGGTTGTCAGTCCGTTTTTGCTAATGACGTATCCTAAATATTTCACGCTTTTCTTAAAAAACTCACACTTCTCCTTTTGCAAGCGTAGACCGGCGCTACACAATCTACCTAATACTTCTGAAAGTCTCTTAACGTGGGACTCCCTATCGGGTCCAGTGATACATATATCATCGAGCCAAACGCTGACACCATCTATACCAGATAGGAGCATTTCCATCGCTTTTTGAAATATTGCAGGCGCATTCGCTAAACCATAAACTAGCCTTGTATATTTAAACAACCCTTTATGGGTATTTATAGTTGTAAGTTCCTGTGAAGACTTATCTAAAACAAATTGATTATATGCATTTTTTAAGTCAATTTTACTATACAATTCACCTCCTCCAATCTTAGCAAATACCTCTTCTATCCTAGGTAAAGGATATTTTTCAATAACAAGATCTTTATTTAATGAAACTGAAAAATCTCCTGCTATTCGAACCTTGCCATTTTCCTTTAAAACAGGCACTATTGGAGTGGCATATGCTGAGTGGTCAATGGAAACTAAAATACCTAAGTTTACCAAACGTGTTAGTTCCTGTTCAACCTTATCTCTTAGCGCAAAAGGTACTGTTCGTGGCTTAAAAAACTTTGGAAACGCATTATCCTTTAGCTGTAACCTTACTTTAAATTTATTGAATTCACCTAATTCATCTCGCCACAGATCAGGAAAGGTTTTTAATAATTTTAATACCTCCGTATCGCTACAAACTAATGATTTAATATCAGTTGTGATTATCAAATTAAATGCTGTCATAAAATCTCTGCCCAACAAGGGAGGACCTCCATTTTTAACAACAAAAACCTTTATATATTTTTTTATTTTATTAAAATTAGCTTCAATTGTAAATATGCCCAATGGAGAGATTTTATGACCGTTATACAAACACATTTTTACATTGCAGCGTTCTAATTTATATTGTGAAAAAGTATTGTTATATAAATTATCTGAAATAACATTACTTCCTGACCCTGAATCAAGTTCCATTAACATTTTTTTATTACCTAAAAACAATTCTATTTGAATAGGCTTGTCGGTCACATACCTTATATTAAAGTTTTGACATTCTTCACAGTCCTCACAGTCCTCATCCGTCTGGTCACCAACACAGTCCTGGTTGGTGTTTACATGGAACACGCATGAACCTTTTGAACCGCACACTTTTTTTAAATGCCCTTTTACTCCGCACTTTTGACACTTATAACCTTTATAACGACACTTATCACTGCTATGATTCTTCATCCCACAAACCGAGCAACGACCAGCATCACGGCGCGCCGACGAGTCTCCTCCGCCAGCGCTGCTGCCGCCCGCGCCACGTCCACGACCAGCTTGGCCCTGGAATCTCGCCCGATAAATCGGTTCCTCCTTAATGGAAACGACTTCAGTGCCCGTGGCCAGCATGCCCTTTGCCTCCTTGGCACACGCCGCTTGCTCCGCCAATTCAATAGCCCGCGCCAACGTCAATGTCGACGGACTCTGCTCAAACAGCTTATCGCGTTCTGGACCAGCACCCAGGCCAAGAACGAAACGATCCCTCAAGTTCGTTTCCAGAGCGGTACCAAAATCACAATAGGTTGCCAACCCTCGCAATCTCGCCGCCCATTCTACTAAAGTTTCGCCTGATTTTCTGTTTGCACCAAAAAAATTTGCCTTGTCCACAAAAGAGCACTTCTTCGGCTTGAAATGGCCATCGAGTAATTCTACCAGCTCCGTGTACGTCAGAACATCCAATTCTTTTGGAAAAGCTAGGTTAAGTACTAAGCGGTACGTTTCTTCCGTGAGATGAGTCAGTAAAATTCCACTCTTCTTTTCTTCCGATACACTATTAATTTTTAAGAATTGCGATAATTTCCCTTTGAAAATTAACCATTCACTGGTTTTGTGGTCAAAATTGGGTAAATTTCCCAAGTAAGCGTTCATTTTTGATTTTTTTATTTCCGCACGGGTAGACTCACTTCGTCGCCAGTGAAATGTATGGAGCGTAAGAAAACGACCGTTCACTTTGGATACTGGTTTATTACTGGTTCATACACATCACGACAGCAATTCAAACTTAAAATGTGTTTTTAAATTAAATCTCACGGACTAGCGTTTTACGTCGAGACAGCAACGCAAGCGACGTTGCTTGCTGGTTTATATAACGGTGCTACGGTAGCACTTCGCTAATTAAGCTAAATATAAACTATCAAATGGGTAGGAACTCGAACCGGTTACTGCGACTGCGCTCGCCTAATGCGTAGTCTGCCTAATGTACAGAGTGTTCCATTTTGTAAATGAAAGCGATATTTATTCAAGGCTTTACCAGATCAAAGCGACGATGTTGTGTGAAAATAAGGGTGTTCTCACAAGTGTTGTGTAACTATTTGGAAAGCGTTATTGCAAACTGTGAAATCGACGACCGATGTGGCGCGGTGGGCGATGGTCCGCCTGCGACACGAAAGGTTGCGGGTTCGATTCCCGCCTTGGGATAAATGTTTGTATGTTCTGCAAATATTTATTCCGGGTGTTCTGGGTATTATATGTATAATAAAAAATATCTATCTATGTAATGTATTGTAATAAGTATGTCAGTCTTCTAGTACCCATAACACAAGCTCTGCTTAGCTTGGGGCTAGATGATGTTGTGTGAATTTTCCAGCATTATTAATTTATTAAATTATTACATTATAATTAAATG
Organism: Ecliptopera silaceata; assembly: GCA_932527185.1. Classification (NCBI taxonomy): domain Eukaryota; kingdom Metazoa; phylum Arthropoda; class Insecta; order Lepidoptera; family Geometridae; genus Ecliptopera; species Ecliptopera silaceata. The sequence goes on from OW052199.1 coordinate 11,585,050, forward strand.
CTTTACCCGTTACTACTCGACGTGTTTCTGCTCTAACTAAATGTTTCTGTTCGTCAAAAGGTAGAATGGAAAATGTAGTACCTATATAGTAATAGCCACCTTCGTGTTTTATTATTTAAGTTTATTAAATAGTCATTTCAACAAGTCATTTTATTATGCATGGTAGCTAAGTCTTTTTAATATAAATTCTTTAAAACTTTACTCAAATACGTTATTGCTTGAGGAGACCTCTCAGAGCTCATTTTATATACAAAACTACTAGACCATCTGGAAATAATTGTACTTAGTAGAAATAAATCACGATCATGAAAAGAGAATGGGCACTTTGGGCCACGACTAAAAAAATTGTCCCTCAAGGTTGCCACATAGTACGTTAAAAAGGGCTTTTATAAGCCAATATTCTACTATAATTACGGAAAAAATCCGTCCCATGGAAATCGAGATATTTCGATGAAAGTGTTTTTCATTTAACATCATATAACTTAGAATTCTGAAGGCCCACAAGAATAACTGTGATGGCGTTTAAAAGCATTAAAAGGGCTTTAATTATTTCTTAAATTGTTTAAAAATCCAACCTGTGGAAATTGATTTATTCCTGAAAAACTGTAGTATTGCAAAAAATAAATACGGTTTTTCAGAAATATCTCGATTTCCACAGGTTGGATTTTTAAACAATCTCAAGACAAATAAAGCCCGTTTTATGCCCTTTTCAACGCAACTGCAGGCATTTTTGTGGGTCTTTAGGATTCGGAGTAATACGACGTTAAAATAAAAAACAGTTTTTCAAAATATATCGATTTCCATGGGATGGATTTTTTAAATAAAAATAGTAAAAGGTAGGCCTCTAAAAGCCCTTTTAAACATATTATGTGGCAACCCTGAGGGACGAGTTTTTTAGTCGTGGCCCACGCTCCATACAGAATCGCCCATTCTCCTTTGTAAAAAAAGTGTTAGGTTCCAAAATGGTTTAATTTTTTTTATTCGAATGTAAAGATTGTATGTTTTGACGCGTTTACAACAGTAGTTGTAAAGGCATAACAACAAGCACACAACAACTGTGAAACTAGTTCCGGAACTCGTCCCGCGCCTTGCGACAGGTAATAGCATCCTCGTTGCGGCACAACACAACTCGTGCTTCACTCGTCCTGCGCCGCCGCTTCCGACCCGCGAGCTACGACTACCGCCCAAATACAGGTAAATCGGTCCATACTTTATAAACAGCTACTTACAAGTGCTGTCAAATCATGTTACTTATGTTCATTTCAATAAGGTTACATATTCACGCTCACTTTTCGTGGTTAAGAGAGTTACTTCGTCACAATCGAACTATTAATCTTGCTCTATGGTACTTGCTCTTTTCAATAGATTTTTAATCTCCAAAATTCATAAATTCCGAATTTACATTACGGTTAAACAAATATCATAACAAATATAATCGGACATTAAATATCCTAATGAAAGTTCATAATTAATTTGTTAATATCACTCTTAGCTGAGATTTAGTCTTGTTGAAAGTATATTCAAACGTTTAGAAGCTGAAACGCTTTCAAGATTTCACTCAAAGTAATTTAGTTTTAAAGTAATAAAACGTGGAGACTCATTTATCCTCATTTCTTTTGTTTTGGAAGTGCGCTCCCGGGTTGTGCACTTTGTGGAAAAACGAATCTTAACCACGCAGGTCTGAACCTGCTACGTTTGGCTCAGCTTAACTTGTAACGTTTTCCACAAAACATGGGCTCAGATAAACATAGGTATACTTTTAATATTTGTACACATTACGATCGTTTTTTTAAGTAAGCTGTGCATTTTATATCAAAAACAGACGCATGAGCGTTTGGTTTCGATGTCCGTTTCGCTCCGATCGCGACATGCATCGACGTGCAATGGTTTGCGTTATTAAATACTGCGCGCGATAAAGACAATTTACAATAACTATTCACAAAAGACACATCATTTACACAAGCCTACTGATTTCACAAAAATAATCGCAAGATAAGTAGTGTAAACTACATTAGAAGCATTATGAAGGCAATACCAAAACTTACAGCTGAGTGACGTAACACGTCGTAGCGGCACTTATTAGCATAATCAAGCAATAGTTTATTCATACACGAAGTAAACTAAGCGTGTACGCGGCCGAGACCCAAACTTGTTTGTGCCCACGCCGCCGCGCCGCGCGCAGCCGAGAATTAAATGACGCTAATTAAATTGTCACTTACCCCGTCGAGATAAGGTCTCGTTTGCGCCGACAGCTTTGAACACACTACTTTTCTTGTCGTCCGTGTGGAAAATTTTAATTCTGGATGTTCGCGAAAAGTTTGGTAAATTAAAATACTTGCACGTTTCATTGTTGAATTTTGAGACGAAGTTGAAATTACACGCTAATTACAACGTTTTAGTAGCTTTTTGAGTCTAAAAGCCACTGAAAAGGCTTTTGCATTAGTAACTTCATGCCGACTGTGCCATCAGACAAGCGGTTTTTGATGGAATATTAGATAAGAGATAATGCATCTACCCTTAACTACTTACATTAATTCTAAATCAGGTGGTTACTGTAAGTATAGCTTTAAAATACTGTTTATTGTTAATCTTATAATTTATTTTCTGCGTAATGTATGGGAGTGTACCAAGACAACCAACAAATAGCCGCAGCACACAAAAGAACAGCGATGCACAATGCGCTCATTGTGCTCGCCGCGGCTAGTTAGTCGCCATAACTCAACAGCAGGAGTCGCGGCAACTCATGCCCGCAGGAGAAAAGGTTCCTTTAATTATTGCTAAGGAAAATACTAATTGAGGAAAAATACAACTTTCTTTTTGTTACGAAAGGCATCACTGTCTCAATCTTTGTTTTGTTAACATACTCTGTATTTAGCTAGTGTAGTCACCTAGTAACCTATATTTCATAGACCACTAGTGGAGATAGTGTTCAAAATAGGGCACGGACAATCAGGTACAATTAATGACAGCTTAACGCCACTATTGCAATATTTTGAAGGTCATACCGGTCACTGCGACCTGAAGCACTTAATGCGTGACTCTACTTATTTGAGTTTGATTCCTTCTCGTCAGTGACTACAAACAACACATTAGGTAATCCTCAGCATTAACCTACGAATAAAGTAGAATCCTTTCCCAAACAAAGCTCCTAAGAGCCGTAGTTCCGTTCTGACAGCGGAAGGGATTAGCATGCACCGCCCCAACAGAGCCACACCGAGACAAACAAGAATAACCATCTCAACGTAAAGATGCGACACTCACACTATTACATTTCTTGAAGCAGCTCAGACTACTTCGTAGCATAATTACTAGTATTACAATATAGCTAAGTAAGGGTCTTATTTTGTATTGTTTCAGGCTACGAAGCTTTGTCTGGATTTTTATGTTTTTTAATATTGTTTAGTACTGGGTGAGATGAAGTTGAGTTTTCTGACGTTTCGTTTTCTTTAAAGGTATAGCACAGCTATTAGGTGGCCAAACCAAACTTACAGAGTAAACTTGAAAGGTATAAAAATACTTTAGACTATTATTAGCATAATATAAAGAAAGGCCTTCGTTCGGCCCTGTGTTCTTTCAAACAAACTTGCAGATCCACTATTAAACCTGGGTATTTTCTTCAGTGTGCCTCCGAATTGGGAGTTTTATCTAAACTCGAAGAATAGACGTGTGATTTTAACTTTGGCATGTTTGAATAGCAAATTTTCACTGAAAAATACTCGGAAATTCTGAATTCAAACTGCTGATTTTAGATTTCAAGATCTACTTTCACATCAGTGATTTGAATATAAAATAAAATAAAACTTGGACTTTGGAATTGCTTGTTTTACTAATTATTTATCAAACGTTTGTGGACTATCATTCATTTTTTCCTTGATGACTGATTTAGAAGCAGAATATCATTTTGTAAAAGTGTCTCAGCTATTTTCAGATCAAGAGAATATTATTTGTGAAATAAGCAAATTGGTTGCGAGTGTCTTAAAGTGCTTACTGCAAGGGATAGTACACCTCCGGCATCCACTAACATTATCTCCTTTGATGTAGGTGCTCATAATGTAGGGCGATGTAAGCGGACACTATGCACACCTTGCGGACATTCAAAAGCCGTCTTGGTAAGTAAAGCGGCGACAAAATGATGCTCATAAAATGATGCTCATAAAATGATGCTCATAAAATGATGCTAATAAAATGATGCTCATAAAATGATGCTCATAAAACTCCTTACAAAGAACGTGCTACATATACACTAGTACTAAACCAGGTTTCATTTTGCCGAACATAATATTGATCAAAACAAATATCTAGTCGTAGAGAAATGTAGGAAATCCGTGCACAAAGATAATTATCCAATGGTTCTGATTAATGTTCTTGTACAATCAAAACAATGAAACATCTGTAGTGAATAAATAGTTTGCTGTTTCTCAGGAAACTGTACCTACTTCGCAGTATCGCCACTGGCAGGAGAGGTACGTGGGAGAATGACACTATGTGTTAGCATATCGGAGTGGTGTTAGTTATAGGAAGAACCAGTTATAAACGTTTCAAATACACTGATTGCTAAATAAACACTCGACTTATCCCGTGTCAATCTCATAAAAATAAGAGTTTTTAATTATATACTGTTCCGTTAATATCTGTCATAATTAAAAGTTAGACTAGAGTTAGAGTGAAATATAATAATTGTTTTCCCGGATTGTGTTCTTACTTTGTGAACGAAATATAAAAACGGTCACAGTCTCTTTAGTACGAGTATCTAAGTAAATTAACATTGACTGGAGGTTGCAGAGTTGTAAGCTATTAACATTTTATTTTTGTAAATAAAGTTTCCAAACTGTGGCTTTTCTGATATGAGACAGCTTGTTACTCGAGCCCTCACCAGAACTGCCGCCAGTCACCGTCGCTCGTCCGCGCAAATATTAGTTGAAGCGAGCGATGATTATAATCTTGCGATCCGAGCCGAGCTTGAATGCTTCTGCTAAAGAGCGTTACAAATTTTACAATTAAATGCTTTAAAATGTTATTACTTACACTATCAGGTAGTTTAAAAGTCGACCTGCGACTAGAATAGGTACGTTCACTAATTACGCTGCCGACGACATGTCTCGACAAATAGGTCTACGGTCTAAGCAAATTTGCCGTAAAAAAAATTTTTCTGTGTATATTTTCGTCTGTCATCGTTACTTACTTTACACCCCAAGTAAAATGCGCCTCCATCACAAATAGAACAGCAATTCACTTCAATTGTTATTACCGTCTATAAAGTTTAACGCTGTCTTTTTGACTAATAGACCGGGAGCTCGGGGGCTCGGCTCTCGGTAAACAGTGTTGAACCAAATAATGTCAGCGGTTGATTTTAATGGACTCGTTTTGGGACTAAAATACCGTGGAATCGGTCCGTTGAGTGAGGGGTTGAAAGTGGCTATAGGGTGGCTATGATAGGAAGTTGGACCAATCTGAACCTATTTTAGGGTTAATAGTGAAGATCAAAACTCTACGTAGAGAGAGTACATTTTACACAGGTTTTTATCAGAAAATTTGGAATTTATTAAAAGATTTTGTAGAAATTATTGTTTAAAAATGAACAACGCACATCTTCTGACATATTTATCAAAGCACACTGTTTACACAAGTCTTGTACTGAATCAGTGAGGCTATTTCAAAATGAGCTCAATAGCCTCACTTTGAAACGGGCTTAATTTAAAAATATATACTTTCATTTCAAAAAAATCGGAATGAACGTAGGAACATCCTATACCCGCTCGATAGCGTGATGTAATCTAAAAGATTTATTTTTATGTGCCTCCTGGTTTGTGTTATTTGACATTATCGCTGGGAACGGTGTAAAATATCGCCGCCATCTTGAAATATAATCTGTGGTTGCAATAACTGTCACTCCGGCGATACATCACCGGATCGGCAGCACGTTTTTACGCGGGAAAATATTTTTTTAATACAGTTGCTCAAAAAGTGGCATATTGCAGGGACGTTTAGCGTTCGGGAAGTGGGCTATTACGCACTAGTGCTTTTTCTTTACCATTACCGCACTAGTGCTTTTTCTTTACCAACTGTCAAAATAATGTCTATTAAAAAGAAAAACCAACCATGAAGTTTTTACTTTAAAAAAAATCAAAGAAGTTTTTATGATCCATGCAAATACGTGTATTTCTAAAAAGAAGCTACTAATTTGTTTCATTATCAGATTAAATGATTTGATTGAATGAGTTAGGTTGGGTTTCATTTGATTTCATCTCATTAAATTTCATTTTCATTTCATATCAATAAAAAAATTCTACTGAAGACTTGGCTGTATGGGCATAGTTACCTTTGCCTACCAGAATGAATGAAAAAAAAAATCTCTTCTTATATTCTACGGCCATCTCCAAGATGGCGGGAAGACGTTGTAAATAAAATAATAATAAAGAAAATAAACTAATTTAAGAGAAAAACATTTACGTAAGACTAGGCGGTATGGTTCTAAAACTTTAGCCTGCTCCGAAGAGCAAATAAAAAAAAAATCTACGGTTGGCGCCATTTTGTAGAAATTTTCTTTGCGAGTTTAGTTGTTTTTATTATTATTTTATAAAATTACTTCATTTTTTCGCAACTGTATTAAAAATAGTCGTTCAGTACACGTTCGGAACCGTCATTGCAACTTGTTCCGACTGTCAACACTCGCCTTCGGCTGCGCCTCGGCTCGTGCAGACATTTGTCGGAACTCGTTGTAATGACAGCCTTTCCGAACTAGTAATGAAATATACTATTACAGCGTTTTTCTAGTACAAAATTAAATAGAAGTTCGTCAAAACTTCAAACCCACTACTCCGAGCGCAGAACAAGCCGAATACGTCAGTTCGTAGAAGTGGAATTGGTATAACAAATCACCTTTTCCGATATTTGGATTTCGATCTCATTAACCCGACGTTGATAAACGATCCAAATAAAGAAATACTTTAGCATTTATTACAAGACGATAAATTACTAATGAATTATTACCCTTTTCCCCATTTCTTTCGTTTCACTCACCGCGACCCGAATTCTAATATTGATAATTTTATTGACTCGCTAACAGAGACATGGCGGCGCGTATCTCGGAGCATTGTTTACCGCGCTGGCTTTATCGACTTGACAGCTATTTCATTATGCTAAACAGGAAGCCAGTACCAGTTTCCAGGTATTCAGAAAGTTATTTTGTTCAAACAATAATATAAAAACTCTTTAAAATACAAGTCAAGTTGTGCTGTCAATTTATTAAATAGTCTATTAATCTCTATTTCAAAATGACTGAAACGTTCAACCGAGTGCTAATCTCAAACTCATTGAATTTTAATTACCAAAGTTATGAAATTATTTCGATGAAAGTTAGTAAATTAATATCCTCACATTCATAGCATTGTGCTTTTGAGTCGAAAGCTGTCATCTTCCCTCCAAATTAGAATCGTAACGCGGAGGAGCACGTATTTTAACTAATTAAACCAAAATAGATAAAATTTATTTTAAGAGCGTAGTAGCATATTTTTGAAGCTCTTCTTATAAAAGGGCTCGCCCGAAAAAGTAATATCGCGTCTTCTTACCCTTAGCCGACGCTAGTCGGTACAACTCGTCTTCTTTCACTCGCCTTCGCCTTCATATCAGCTGTTGTCTCAGTGCTCACTTTTTCGTACTCATATCAGTACCTCTACCATGACTTTTATTAGTTGTCACCGTAAAATCGCCTGATTTTACTACAGTAGTTACGTAAATATTAGTATTACGAATTTTAGTACCCAACTATCCGCTAGAGGCGCTGTACATACATTTTTTTAACTACAGACGCTAGCGAGTATAGATTGTAAAAACTCATGGTAGAGCTACAGACAGTCCATCGTCCGACAGTCCGCCTTTTCTTTGGCTTACCTCTATTCCTTTATACGACGACGACCAAATATAATTGGATTTATTTTTAAAATATAGCGCACACACTATCAACCAAAAAACTGACGATAGCAAAATATAGGTCAATCAAACCTTTACGTTTGTGTTCGTAATCCATCGCTTAGATTGTGTCCGTGATTGAGCAGAGTTGTGATCAATCCCACAAATAGACAGCAAACTACAAATTAATCAGCAATGGAGTAATCTGCCTCAATATCCATGTTTGTATGTGCCCGTATTTGATGGCCCTCTAGAGCAAGTAGTGCGGTGTCCACCGTGCCGTGTGCCATGTTGACGCTCCTCGCCGTCGACCCTGTTTGCCGATGGAATTGGTTTGTACGTTGTTTATCTTATCGTTGAGGTATCCAAAACAAATATTGGGGCCGATTCTGAGTGCCGACTCTACGAGAATAATTAACCCAGAAACTTAAGCATCTACTTCATATAGAATGCAAAAATAATAAACTAGGTTAAAGTAAAAAGCTCACACCGTACATTTTACAAAAGTTTGGAACCAGAGAATGAATGAAGATTTATTGATTTGAATTAGATTCTATTAGCAAAAAATAGAAACCCAGTGGTACGCAACGCACGCATAGACGCTTAAAGCTTAGTAAGCTATTCTATCATGATGAGTTTGTGTTACAAAATAATAGCAGTTTATAGAAATTTAATAAAAAATAACAAGGATTTGTGTATATAGTCACCTAATTTTCTAACATTAAAGCAATATCTATTTGATTAAACTCCACAAGAGATATGAAACGCGAACATTTTTGCGAACATTGTATTATTACTGGGTAATTATATTTTTACAGTGCGAAAGCTTTAATATTTTTGTTGTTGAATATGATTAAATGGTCGTAAATCATATACTTCAGAATGTTCTTGTTTACCTTGAATTTCGGTTGCGAAAGCGGAAATATCATTCTTTACCCGCAACTGGTTGTGTTGTGGCAGAAGAATAAACACTCTTCTGATGTTGTGTATCTTTTTCGTTTTGTGTCAATACAACGTATTATATTCTATTGTATTCTAACTGACTTTGACACATGTGTATATGGCTTAAAGACGATACATGAGTTTCTCATTTGGCATCGATGTAAGGTTTCGATCTCGCGTCGCCGCGGATTGCTCCTCACTCATGTAACAGCGGCACAGTACGTCTCTTTACTTTATTCTTCTTCGTATTTTACATTCATTTATATGAAACCCACATTTACATCGTAGTCACAATATTCAGTTCACTTTCATTCACAGGATTTCATACCTATATTTAGTTTATTTTTGTTTTGGCTACCTTACGGCCGGTTTCTCGAACGATGATCAACAAAAAAATCAAATAATTACTATGTGTCAAACTCGGATAAATCGTGATTTGGGTTTCCAAAAACCGGCCGTTAGTAATGAAACCTAGTATTGCGCATTGATTATTCATACTGAGCTTGATATGTGTTAATTTGAGAGTTTAGCTACTGTTTAGACTGAATACATTTTCTGTGACCCAAGGGACTTTAGCAGACTTTTGTGACGTCACAACGTTAAGGGCCCACTTTTATTTATAAATATTTAAGCAGGTTTGTTGAGTATCACAGTTTGCTATAGAATCTATCAATCCTCCGGGAAACAACTACTGTGCGCAAACAAACAAGATACGTCTGATTTAACTCACTTATATGTATGCTTATTTTGCACTAAATTCACAAGGTAATCTGAGGTACCTACTAAAGTACTAAATTCATTAGTGTTCTCCGGTAGCTACAGACAGCCTAACCAACTCAAACTTAAAAAAAATGTTATGTATTTTGGTCAAAAACAAATATACACTTTGTATTATACATACACTTTATATAGGTCTATATGGTCTCTGGCAAAAGATTGAACTGATGCATATTCTCTAATTTAAGATTAGTTCGTGCTCTAACCCTTCCCTTGAGATTAGCTAAGCTAATTTTACCAAATCACTTCCAAACGTCTTTAAAAGCTAGACTCAAAACCTCCTTGGAGGGAACATAGTATAGACAACGAGAGGTCTATCGGAGGGTCGGTAATGCAAATCCCACGCAAATGAACTGTTCCATCCAATTAGACATTCCTGCCCTCCGTCTGATAGCGATGCAGGGCCGAGGGCACAGTGCGGCCTACTCCAGTACGACTATTACATTATGACATACTTGTATGGATTTTAAATATCTGTAGGATACCAATTTATGAATCGGAGTACTGGTGTACTATATGAGTCAGGACAAAGATACGTTTGTGCATCTTCCACTACTTAGTGAACTAGGAACAAAAAAACTGTATCCTCAAATATGAGGCTTGCTTTATTTGTTATCAATGTACTGTAATAGAGTTGGAGTTGTAATGGAGTTGTAGTTCTGGTGCAGCGCGCTGTGCTGCGCCATTCAATTTGCGGTCACGGCCGACGCGCCGACGAGCCGGCCAGTTACCGCCTGTTATTGAAGCGTTTTCACGTTATTATTACGCCAAGGGACCCTAAAAGGCGTTTTGGTAAAGAGAATTTTGTTGCTGATGTAATTTTCAACTTCGAAGCATGAGGGTTCCCGCTATTGGAGCTAATAAAGGCTGGGTTGTTTTGGGCTAGGTGTCTTTCAATTTGGTTCATGTTAATAATTGATCAGATGAACTCAACTAAATTTATTACGCATCGTAACTGTGTTTACGTTTAAGCCGTAAACGTTAACGTTGTTACAGACTTTTTTTATGATAATTCATTTTTCATGTCGGTAATTGATCTCATACGCTGGATGAAAGTTATGGCGTGGGTAAAGCGCAACCTTGAACCATAAGGGCCCCCGCAGACTGCAGACTTTTTATCGGCCGATAGCTTGGTCGGCTTCTTAATCTGTAGGAAGATGTATGCAGATGCGCACATTACAGTGATTCAGTCGTCATACTGATTAAGAAGCCGACCAAACTATCGGCCGATAAAAAGTCTGCAGTCTGCGGGGACTCTAAGACATGTCGCGCAACGCCCGCTTTCCATATAAACTGTCACCTTCTTGAAGGTCATGGGAGGTGTATTCGTAAGACTCAGATACTCATAGCACTGGTGTAACTGAGGTGTACCATCTGTCACATTACTGAAATAATCTTACAATCGAGGCATGAAAAAACTGACAACTACAACCATAATCTATGCCGATAAGCCGCACAAATCTTTCAGTGGTAAAAAAACCCTATCATACTTATTAAAATTAAATCTTATTTTATTCTGAAACAGTGTTTTGTACTAAAGTGAATCACAAGCTTACTCACGTTGTTTTTTACCTTTCGGCTCAAAGACATTCGTTACGTGTTCAATGTTCCGTCGCAGGTCCACAATCAATTTATTGCGCCTCTCAATCTCCATAGTGTCTGCTCCTGTAATTCACTCGCTGCTGGACCAGGCTGCTGTTTATACTTCATCCCGGAATGGAATGCGCTCACAAGATTATGGAAACAACAGAAAAGGAGCTTACTACTATATTTCTTACTAAAATCGAAATCGTATTCTTACATCTTTTATGCGAAAAAATATTTATTAATTATTTATTTAATTTGAGATAATATTATTATGAGACAAGATGTTGGCTCACCTGTTCTTTAATTAACTTCTGTGAAATGGGACGTATCGTACCGATGAGGTAGGTAATGTACTCTTTCCAACATTGTATGCAAATAAATAAATGATTATGATTAACACTGACAGTATTTGTAACTGTTATCGCACCAGTACTAGAACACAACAAAGCGTGCGATATTGCATGGTAGCAGGCATAAGTACGGCATCGACGAGCTCTTTCCCAAAAAAAAATTACTGAGTATAATTAAGTAAGATACTGTAATAAGTCGCTAAGGCTAATAATGTCGGTGCTGATGGCAGGTAAAGAGTCGCGTCGGATGGCCACTGGCCGTGACGGCAGCCAGCGGCCGGCGGCGGCCTCGTCCGTCAGGTGGTGGCGCGGCCGGGACCCATCTCACGCAAGCCGGTTCAACTGCCCACTGAGCATGAAAATAATAAAAAACAAGTGAAGCGTGAAACAGTTGCCGTGACAAGGGTTCCGTGTGTTTTAGACTTTCATGCCTATAAAACAAAGTGTTTTTGTCTGTTTGAGGTTGCTTCTTGGCTCGCGTTTGTCGGTTTGACAACTGACAAGCATCCGAGTAGGTAACGACCTTGTTTATTTAGGCAAATGTAAATAAATATTGCTGTGTTTTTCGAAAGCAATTTTCGTAGAATTTATCCTTAACTGTTTTTGTTTAATTGAAGCAACCTTTAACTTCAACATAACATCCCAAAAAATATATTACCTTAGATTTTATTAATAACCTTTAGATTTGTATAAAATATACGATATTCCGTAGTCTACGAATAACATAATGCCTAAAGAGTCTTAGTTATATTTTATTGCACACATTTTTTTTAAATTTAGATAAAATAAACGATGAAAACTCATTCAACTAACAGATTACAAGGCAGAGTTGCGAATGAACGTAAGCAGCAGAACCGCAGCCAGCAGTGTGCCCGACGCGACGCAGACGATCGAACGCAAACAAAACGACAAGCGCTCCATCGGCGCGCCGGAGCGAAGGACGCCATTAGACGAGCACCGATCTGTTTTGTGGGACACCGCTTTTTATTAGAGACTGGTCGGTTAAAAAGTCGACTCGAAAAAAGAGGAGATTTCCTGTGTATTTTGTTCGTTTTTGTTTTAAGACTCTTCTCATTACTGGTTGGCGACTTTTTTGTTATATTGTTGTAAGTGTTCATTTTACTTATTAGGGATATTAAATATATTTTTATTACGAGTCTATTATCTGAATAAAGGTGCAATAATCGGATTTACAATTTATGTTACAGTTCTAATAAAGCTACAAAGTATGCTCGTCCAGCGCGAGGATTAGTTATCGCCACAATTATATGTTGTTGTGTTTAATCCTGGCACTCTAAAAAACAATTTTGCTGAACTAAATGTAAGCATTTTTCAGATTTGGAGCAAAACGGCGCAAAATGGTAATCCTCGAGATTTGCCCTGTCATGCCGCGCCGGCACTCGTGTTGTCACGACTTACAGATACTCTGATATATTCGGAAATAATATAAGAACGGGGAACATGTGGCGGCTTCATATCAATAAAACTTTGTGCGGCCGATCGGCATGAATATCAATGCGGTGCACTCAGATTCTGATAAAGATAAAGATCATATTTTCCAGTCTAGATTAATGACCGGGCTCAGGGGCGCGTCTTGGGAGAGACCTACGTCTAGCAGTGGACTGATATAGGTCGATGATGATGATGATGATGAGTCTAGATTCAGTCCTAGGAACAAGCTAATAGAGGCATGTGTAGAACTAGCCCCTCAGGATTTATATATCACCTTGATGTATAAACCTGTTTATTTAATACATAAATTTTGGCCACACAGGAAAAGTAGTCACCAGAGGCCTAAATATGAAACCCACAGTAATTGTAAGAAAACTGACATTATTATACCGGCGGAGAATAATTAACGATGATACAATAAAAGGGTTATTAAAATGAAATGGCCCCGCCGGCCGGCCGGCATTACTCTGCTCCACATTATTGGGTTTTATTTGCTTGAAACATACAACAATATTGTTTTGTTGCTGAAATAATGTATTTTATTTTGAGAAGAACAATACAAAAATAATAAAAATATATGTAATACTTTTATTGATTTATTTTAGGTATTCTGAAATTTCACCTCGCCTGCATATTAAGGAAAAAACACGAATAGTGATTCTTTTATGCAACAGAATCCAATTAGTTCAATAATATGATATCATTTTTTAACTGACGAATTTGGTATGCATTTTTGTTTTTGTAAAATATTTTAGTAAAAAAATCGAGGGTATGGCTCTTTTCGCGACTGTTCTCTAACTCTCACTGTTTTAGATTCGGACAGTGTCCAGTATGAATATATTCCATGTTAAACAAAACCGTGCGTAATTAGCAATAATGCTGGGGCCACACTAGCGGGCTACGGCGAATATTCGTGTTAACGCGATGTATGTGGCCGGGTACATCGTGTCATCGCGTAGTATTTAGACAAGAAGATCGCCTATACCCGAACACGATGTTATTGTCGCGCCAACACGATACGAATATTCGCCCGCTAATGTAGCCGAAGCATTAGAAGTGATGCATCGCGTCACTGGCGGGGAGGGGTAGTACCGGACGGGTACTTTCTACTTGTTTCAAGGGTTACATCTAACTTTTGGCGGGTTTTAGAATAGAGCCTCGTTTGCACGAGTCAAGTGGTTCACTTATGTATAGTTACGAATAGAACTTTATTTGCTGTAGTAATAAAACAGCTCATAGATTGGATTTGCTACATTCAAACGGATACATAATATCTGAATGCTAATCAACATAACATTAAAATAAGTAGAAAGAGTTCTGATTTTAATCAACTTACATTATCTAAAATTGTATTTCTCTCTGTTGAGTTGAAAATAAATGTAATGTATTTTTATTAATTATTATTCTTCGAAGCCTCGATTACCATACAAGTGCAAACTACGTACCATACAAGCGCGGGTGCGTACAGATAATATAACGTGATGTGTCACGGATTTTTTCAGCAAAACGGATTTATTCCCAGCACGTGCTTCACCCGAACAGACATGTTTTGACTTTACTTTTTGATAGCTTTTACGTTGTTGTTAATTTAACAACGCCCCATGTCTGTAATCCCGAAGGAATTTAATTTTTATCGGATGTTTCATTGAAGCTTTTATATTTAAGAATAAATGCGAGGATTGTGTGACACTCACACCGCAGTAGCGTCAGTTTCTTAAGTTTGAAGCCTCAAAAGTTTAAGCGAAAAAATTGTGAAAATTTAAGGTACAACACGTCCTCTTCTTCCACTCTCCTCTATCAGACGTCATTTCACACCTTTCTTACACATGTCATCATTCACACAGTCCATCCACCTTTATTTTATATTAATTTAAATTCAAATATTTGACCTCTTTTTATAAAGTTATCAACCGAAATTACGATTAGTGTCTAGTCTGGCTAATCTTTCCAACACGATGCTACAACAAAATATATACAATACAGTATTTTCCATAAATAAACATTTTTAGGATACAAATAAAACAGTTGAGCTATCAGCAGACCGCAGCAAACGATCTATAAATAAAACAATTCAAAAGAAAATGTATAAATATTGTTTGTAAGTCAAGATAACATCAAGTTCCATCAATATAAGTGAGGCCCCTTGTTTCTAATAAAAGTTATCAAGTTCGGATACTCGCAGCATTTTACGAGTTTTCTCATAAACCGGAGTCGAACCCACACTCCTGCGGTGCGGCCTCCCGCGCGCGCTCGCCTACTTATCGCGAAACTCATTTACTTTTTATGTTGGATCACTCACGTGAGCTCTGTACGATTCACCTTATATTTTGTATACAGATATAAAAATGGTTGAGATAAAATGATGAAACTGAACTTAATTTTGTAATGCGACATTTATAATTGTACCTATTTTTCCCACTTTTACGACAAAAGTATAAGCAACGCAGGGATGAGTTTGGGAGTGTCTGTTCCTTATGTTGTATAGCCTCCTTGTCAACAAGTTACCGCGACGGTAATTTATTTTCATTAACTTTGAATTACGTCTCTTTACTTTGTCGTAAGAAACATTTCCATTTCAGAACCGACTCGACCGTTTGTAATGCTAAAAACCTTTTTACTTCATCCCCAAACATTAAACATTCCTTTTTGCTTAAAAAACCTAATACTAGCTAGGATCTGAAACTGCGTACATACATTAAAAAATGTTTACTTTCTGTGCAGAGTTGAGTTGAATATTCTAAAGTATGCAGATTCTGAACACTTGGCTCTCATTGCTGCTCTACGAGCTACGAATCGCTACGAGATCGCTACGCCATTGCTACGGCGTAGCTAATTTGCTTCGGATGTACGATAGGCGGCGTTTATGTAGATTCGAGAAGCTACATTACAACCATTAATAGCTATGAAATGAACTGTAGAACTGAAACTGTGATACTAACACTGATAACATTTAGTGAACTTTTCAAACTGATACAAACTGATACGACTGACAAGATCATTTTAGTCTTCTTCTCTTCTTCTTATCGTGTCGATGCTACAACTGTAGCTATTCTGTTGTAGCATCGTATTGGAAAGATTAGCCAGACTAGACACTGCTTTACCGTGCCTAGCTGTTACCGGTGTGCGCCACGAGGAGGCTCTTTCCATGCACCCTACTACTTTAGTATACTGTTGGCAGTTTTTTTTGTATAGACAAATATTGTATTGAGTATCACGAGGATCATTGAAAATTGTTTCACACACTAAAATAATCCAAGTGTTAGTTCTAGACCAGGGCCCCGATCGTGCTAAATTGTAACGTAAACGTTTCGCCTAAGCTGCTGCTTAGGCGAAACGTTACGCTAAGGTTCACCAACGTAACGTGTACGTACCGTGTGCAACTTCGTATCGCTGTAAACGGCTCGCTCATCTTGTTTCCGTTCGTGTGACAGCGGTTATGTCACCTTCCGTTCACTCACGTTCGAATGTTGAACGTGTTTGGCTCCTATCCACGCTTGTCGCGATCTCGAAATGCGTACGAAGACAATCGGGGCCCCGAGCCTAGAAGTAAGCGAGTTTCACATCTGTGGGTAGAAATGTCAACTAGTGTAGGATGTGCGGGTTGAGTTCGTCTTGGTAGCGTTTGTTGGAGCGGCAGGGCGGGCGGCAGGGCGGGCGGCAGGACGGGCGGCAGGACGGGCGGCAGGGCGGCGGACTCTGGGCGGAATCAATTAACGGATTACGTAGACCTTGATTCGTTATTCATACCGGGCTTATGTTTGTTAAGTGGCGCCGGATTCCATACCACTCGCAAGAAACTAATTGCTTTTGCATGTGATTTTGGGGTAACATGATTTGTTCTGTGTTCGGATGTTACTATGAACCTACTACCTACAGGATCGGAAGTAAGCCAAGTTAAATTGAAAATGATTCTTATTCTTCTTATTCTTACAGATCAGATAACTAGCTAATGCTACTTGTTTTCGGTAATGAGTTAATAAGGTCACTTTAAATTATTTTAAAGTTTAATTTTAGTTTTTTTAATTTGAGAAACTCATGATTGAACAAAGCTTACCACTAAATACCATTGTCGTACGGTACTAAGAGTCACATTAATTGTTTGTACAGTTCAAGTAAGAAGTCATCCATTTAGTGGACTGTGACCTAACTGATCGTAATATATACGTAAAGGCTCGAATGGCGTGACGCGTGTGATGATGTGAGGCGTTGATTTATCTCGTCTCCTCGCGCCGTCCGCAATCTGCTCCACTGATTTATGTTCACTAAGTAACGAGACCGGGGTGTCGACGCCATCGATGTAACATGTCGTAACTCGAAAATAATCAATTTTATTATATCTGTAATAAGATAATTAAAAAGCAAGCTCTTAACATAGTTTATTTACGTTTTGATTAAAAATAATTATTTACCGAAGGACCTTTTAGATCTTACAAATTTAACGCAATATCAACGAAAATACATTTTAAAAGCGCCACGAATCAAACAGTTTTAATTACTAATTTAGATTACTGATTGCGTATCAGTAATCAAGTCGATACTTTTGTTTGTGAAAATACATAAACCAAATATTTAGTAATATTAAGAGACCAAACAAACATGTTTGCCAACACACAAATGTTTATTCTTGGTTAGGATCAAACCCCGAGCTGTGCCTGCCTCTACACTGGCAGCCATGGATGAAGTGAACGATAAAGACTTTATTTTAAAACCTTTTGGTATTTAAAAGTCCCAGCAAAATGGAAACATGTCTAACTGTAAATAACGTTTTATACATCATCTTTCACTTGAGTGACTTAATTAATTAAAATGGAATTTCTAGTTTTGTGAGTTACAGCATTGTGGTCTGCGAGTCAGTGATCGTGACAACATGGATGGCATTCTCGCGGTAGTTTATGTTCTAATTGAAGCTCTATGTATGCTACACATTATTGGAATTGATTGTCTGTTTGTGTAGGCATGTATTCTATGTATTCAATTAATTGTGTCGTCTATTTGTGTTGCCTTAGCAGCATGCATAATCCTAATGCTATCGTGCGGCCATACTATGGCGTAGCACGTTCTATGTAGTCATTGAGGATTGTCACAATCCGTTTGACAGATTGCTTAAATTGTTAATATTTTTTAGCAGCAGTTGGGCTCCTTGAGGTCGTCCGGGGTACTCGTAAGTACTATCAGCTGACCTATTTATACTGCAAATGATGATCGGATTTCTGTATTTCGGTTAGTAGGGTACGAGCGCCGCCGGTGTTATTACATAGACGTGATACTTTTCTTGGCGCAGTGCATTGATTACGTCCTTACGTAGGTACCTAATGTCCACTGCTCACTTTGGTAATGTATCGTCAGCCGTAGTTGCCACTTAACACCATTGTATAAAATAATATATTTTTTTAAATGCTGGACTATCCAACCAACATCATTTTGTCCCAAGCTAGTAGCGCTTGTATTGTGGGTACAAGAAGACTGACATACTTAATACAATACATTACTTACATAGATAGATATATTTTTTATTATACCTACATAAATACCCAGAACACCCGGATTAAATATTTGCAGTTCGTACAAACATTTATCCCAAGGCGGGAATCGAACCCACAACCTCCGCGTCGCAGGCGGACCTTTGCCCGCCGCGCCACATCGGTCGTCAAAAATAATTGTACAAGACAAAACATAAAAATTCGATTGAACTGTCTTGTTGTCTGTGAGTTGTGTAAATGTGCACATATAAAATATACTTCAATAAAAATGTTGATAATGAATAGCACATTAATTTCGTCTTATAACTGAACAGACGCCAAAGTATCCGGCTGCTAATACATAGTTCTGGGAGACATTTGTCTTCGCCGCGAGTGATCACTTCCGGAACATGCTCGTAGCTTGCAACTGCTGAATACAGGCTGCGACTGGATAGTTACAAACTAATGCCACTTGCTGTGGTAGCTTATAATTATGGGAACACTCTTGTCTTACTTTTAAGCATACTACTTAAAAATTAGTGTTGGGTATCCTATCTTATAAAATAAAAATACACTATAGTGACGCCTCCGTGTCAGTTATAGTTCCAAAATTAATTTACCCATAACGTTACAATCA
This sequence comes from Ecliptopera silaceata, assembly GCA_932527185.1. Classification (NCBI taxonomy): domain Eukaryota; kingdom Metazoa; phylum Arthropoda; class Insecta; order Lepidoptera; family Geometridae; genus Ecliptopera; species Ecliptopera silaceata. Next base: position 11,604,162 of record OW052199.1, read on the forward strand.
AATAGAATAGAAACATACTAGATTCGACTCGAAACACCCACGATATAATACTGACACTCTTATTCTTGTCAGTCTATTTGGTATAAAGCCGTCGTCGTCTAATTTGACACGCAAGAGGCGTTTGCTGACAGCGGCGTACACTGGAACTATCGTCACTCTACTACTGTCTTTAGTTTCACCGACAAAACTTTCCTACATTTAAAACTGAGCTTTAATATCATGAACAAAGGAGTTAGAATCGAGAGGGAGTTTATCTTTTATTTTTCAGAATACGATGTGACAAGGTTAAACGAATTTTACATTGAAACCCCAAATATAATCTCATCGACAATTTGATGGCATGAATTGATCTCGCAAGGCGTTTTCCGCCTTTTAGGCTCCGAGAATGTGAAGGGTCTTCGAGAACGGCGCTCGATGGCGCTCTTTGTGGTTCAACTGCTTTTTGCCGCCGGTTGCCTCCTCAATAGCGGTCATCTTACGAGACTCGAGCGGTTTCAATTATAAAATAATATATCTTCTCCGATCTGTGTATATAATATAGACTAAATGTATTTTTTACATTGGAATAACAATAAAATACGCGCGATAGAGTGATTGATAAACTAACCTAGTTATCGAAATTGAAAAATAAATTAAAAGGAAAATAAAGTAATTTATACTTTTCTAACGACCAATTGTTTTGATCTTATATTTCTTGGCTTTATCCATCGAATTTCCAATTCCATTTATCAATTTCCAGTATCTGTACGAAGCAGGTATTAATGTGAAGTAAATATTATCATACCAAATTGTAAAATAGTCGAAGCGGCGCGTCGGGGCTCAAACCTGTTCAAATAGCCGTGGGTGAAGTGGGTGAACAAGATTACAGGATTTTTCAAATTTTATGTTTACGATAATTGTCTATCCATATCTACAGTAGCTACGCTTTTATTATTACTATTCCGTTAAAATACTGTCGCACATTAGCTTTATATTTGTACAAAAATAATAAGCAAATATTAAAAAAAATAATTCACAAATCATTTTTATGTAAAAAATATATATTTTCTTTATTTCATTGCGCTCTAGTCCCAAACCAAGCAAAGCTTGTACCGTGGAAACAGGATTGCTGATGGAACGCATTATAAATAGCTGTGTATATTTTGTTGCGTACAGTTTTTCAAGTAGTTAGTAGTAAATACGTGCTGTCGCAACCACAAAATCATATTCCATTACAGTTTACCGGCACAATATCCTGTTCACTAGCATGATACCGTAAATCCGGACACGCCATAAAATACTCCAATAAAGTGCTCAATAAGAAACCCACACTCTACAGAACAGTATTTTAAAATTCAATTTCTATATCAATTTATAGCTACGACAAACATGAACGGTGGCTTCCTGCCAGTCTAAAGTAGACCTTATTTACCCTTGAGAGGAGCTAAATCAGTTTGTGTGGGGCGTGTGGTGTGCAGGTCGCGGCGGATATATCGATGGTGGCAGAGCTCAGGGAGAAATGGGACACGCGATCCCCTTCGCGCGGTTACCGGCTATCGGTTACTAAACAACCGAAGCATGTGTGGTCCTAACTCTTGTGGCTTCCTAACATTTTGGATAAAAAAAAAGGATTTACAATGTTTTTAGTCATTACCTAAATAAATGGAACAAACATACTTGAATATATTTTAATACTCAAAAGTTTTTCTATCAAGTACATAAATACACTTTAAACGTAAAAACAGATTCCAGTGTTACGATGAGTATTGGAAGCCACAACACAAGCCAATTATTTACACGAACTTATTCTTCAACTGGAAACCTCTCTTTGATACAAGGATTTAAAGTATACAAAAACGCTTCTTAGAAATCTCATTTTGAGATTAACAGCGCAATTCCGGGATTCAATTTGGTGTATTAAAAACGGAATAAATTAAATTTTCTTTAAAAATGGGAAAACGGTCTGCAATTACATTAGACTGGTCGCTTTGTTTCAACAAACAATAACAACGCTGCACGAGCCCCGCACCGAGGCGCCACGAGTGAGGTCGACAGACACATTTCCAACAGCTACTTTCAAAAAGATTATGCTTTATGATTAGACTTAAGTCTAAATTAATATTAAGTAAGTATATTTTTGTTTTTAGTTATGGTCTGACGTGCGGTCAGAATAAGCGTTCACAATAAAATGCGAAAGTAATCAAATTCGTTTTCATCAGTTTCATTGAATCAAATCGAATATATTATTTTAGCTCTCACTCTGAGTAATTAAGACTTGTAATTAAAAACAGAACATCGAACAACAATACAAAACTACTTCAAGGAGAGCATTACTTTTTCAACAAGTAAGTTTTATCTGCAAAGTTTTGTATAAGTAATCATCCCAAGCTATTTTAAATTATTCCATTTGTTGTGTTAACTCAGATAACACCCTCGTAGAGCAGCAAACTGAACACGTCCCAACTATCAATATTTTAGATAAAAGCATTTTTTTATTTTAACCACGTAGGTTTCGCAAGTTGTGGCTCAATCAAAAAGAAAATTGTCTAAACTACAAAAATCTCTAAAATAATGTCGGTTTATCTTAACATAATCTGTGAACCTTTTACTTCTACCAAGGGACGAAAATATTAATAAGAATGTGTGCTTACCGCCGCGAGACGAGTTACTTCGTCTGCTTCATTTAATAATCCGCAGATCGGTCACCCCGAGGACACGCGATTACTGTATCTTACTAGTTACGGTTACAATACAAAAAAAATACTTTCAAGAAAATATGGGTAGCTTTTGTAAAACCAGAAAACTGGGGATTTTAGGTAAAGAAAAAACTGTAAAAAATAATACAGGAAAACCTTTAGAAAGCTCGGCGCAAGCATTAGACGACCTTTTCTTTAGAACCACTTCAGTGAAAAGTGAGTAGAAATGCTTAAAATATTCTAGGCTAATGTCTAACCTAATTAAAAGTTTCCAAAAATTAGACTTATCTATAGTTCATATTTACCAGCGACACACATGATAGACGAGTAAGTATAAGTTCTGTTCGATGTTGTAGGTCGTGGGTTTGATTCTCAATTTCAACAAAGACTTATATGATTGCAAACCTACCGATGTTTGCAATTTCAGTTTATCCTATTACTAGGCGTATAAAGATGAATAAATGCATTTACAAAAAATAAAAATATCTAGTTCCGAATTTGTGACAAGATGGCATCGATGTTTTGCCCATTAATTTATATTCCAATTTTGTGAAGTGGGCCAGGATGTTGATGATATTGGCCCAGTGAAACACTCACTAAAGCCGTTCGACAACAATCTATCAACGATACAAAGGACTCATCTGTCTATCGGGAGCGCCCTTCGACTCGCAATGGATTGTAATTCGAGTGATCCGGGACACACTACGTCACACGGCGAGCTCTGCTAGTTTGTACAACAACTAAACTAACTGGCGTCTCGCTACCTACAACAGTCTCTAAACAACAGTTGCCTTGTTTGCCTCTCCGTCGACTAATTGAATATCTTTGTTTGTTTGATAACTCGCTGTTGATGGAGGACGTGTCTTGCATTCACAAATAGAGTCGTTGTTACGTGAGTTTTTGTTACATGTCTGAAGTAAAGATTCTCAACTTGTTCCTAACACCGGTCCGGTCATCACTTAGTTGGGTTACCACTAATTGCCTCCTTGCTTTGACTGACAAGATCAAAATAGTAGCAACATTCACTTTTTAGTAGCCTAATATTACTTTGTCATTACTCCACTCCTATTAAACGAAAGCTCGTATTGACTGAACAGTTATACCACCGCGCGGAGCGCTACCGTATTAGCACGCAGTGTAAAATAAACATCAGAAAACTTCGGATCATAATGTTGCAAAGTACATAAACTACTCCGCGTAAAGATAAAGTTTGAGTTATTTTAGTTTACTTATCCACAAACTAACACCACAAAGTGAAACTATTAGATTAGTTAGACTCTGCAGAAAGAGATCCATTTCTTAGACAAAATAAAGAAAGTTGGTGTATCACAGGCGTGGGCCGCGTGGGCCGCGTGCGGCGCCCTCGCCCAAAGTGTTTAATCCTTTTAACGGTTTGCGATACTTGTTTGGCGGGAACTTTGCGACGGCATTGAGTTAGCGAGTTGCGAGTAAATCGTAAACTTTGTCATCTGCTTTGTTTCAAATAGCATATTATGACCTGTCCTTTTGGTTTGTTTGTGTTTTATATGACTTTTTGCTTCAGATGGTAGTAACACTAACCGCTGTGCAAGCAATTAAATAAAAATCATTAACCTATGCTATTACTTTAAAGTTTCAAGAAGTTCTCAACAAAAGTTCAAAGCTTACTTAAATTACAATAGCTACTCATTCAATTACAAGCACTTCATAGAACCAACTAGCACTAGTAACCCGAAACGGAATCCTTTTCGCGGCAACGTATAAGCAGCGAGCTTTGATCCCGCGCCGACACGAAGCCCCCCCCCCCCCCCCCCCCTCGCTCGCGACTTCACCTCACTTTGGGGTTTGCATTAAAACTGATTATTGTTAGCATTAGTAACAGAAAATCTGTTTTTTTCTTTAAAATCGTAGTTTTATTAAAACTGCTTATATTTTCTCTGCTACTGTTCACTAGTTCATCATTCGTTGGTTTAGCAAAGTTTATAATTATATTTTGTCACTCAGCTAAATACATTAACAAAGCCACATTACAATAGAAACTATCATGAGACTTTCGAGGTAAATAGGTATCGACCTAGATATTCTGTGATGAGAATATTATCTTCTAGGTAAACCTCTAAATCTTGAAATAGTGTGCATTATTAAAATACAGCATACGTAGGTAGCCGACGGCTGAACGATCATCTAATATCGATGTAATGGAAAATTCAACAGGCACGTCTCCCAATATCGGCTCCGGGGACCTACTCCGAAAGTTAGAACCCTATTACCGTATTCACCTAGACCTTTACCCTGGAAACTTGTTCAGTGCGTGAATAGGAAGTTGCTCAATATAAGTTCAAGATAGTTACGAAGTAATATGAAGTTCAACTGGTTTTGACTTGACTCAGCGTTCACCTCTTCATGTCTAGTACAAAACTAATTAAACAAATGATGACTGCTAAATATATTTGTAAGTGTTTAACGCCTAAAAATGCAAAACCTACTTATAGCAAAATTATGTTGATAACTAAAAACAGGCAGACGGAACACACTCGATGCTGCACACAAAATGCAAGATGCTTTTTAGCTGCGGAACAGACCAAACTGTTCAATATTTGCTGTACAAAATATCGAGAGACACATTTAAGTAGTTTCCACAGTAGAGCCTCGAGGTCCGCACTGCAAGCGACTCGGCCGTCACGTGGCGCGACTTAATTGGCGATATTGGAAGATGCATTATTGAACAGGCCCATTCATTCAGAACATGCCCGGACGTGCCCTCCGCTGCATTCATATCATCCCGCTCACTGGACTCTATTGGCAAATATATTGAATTTGAAATGCGTTCCTCGGGCAAGTCATATTTAATCATGATGTAAGCAGATAACTGATGTTTAAGATACCTGATATTTGGAAGAAAACCGTACACTGTAGTAGGTACCAATGGGTGATTTAATTTAAAGCAATATATTTAAAATATCCAAGACGGTTTATATTTAGAGACATACTCACGCGAAAGTGTCACTGCCGTCGTTCGGTGCTCTAAGAGGTTGAGTACCAATTTGAACCCTAAACACTTTCTCAGTCATCAATCTGCCGCACCATTATCCCGTAAAGTGTCATGTCTTGAAGGTGGCTGTGCCATAATCCTCCCGCAATTAGAGGTGGTCGCTCGGACCTCTATCAATCAATCCCTTGCACTGGGCGAGTGTCTAATGCCGTAATGCCCCTCTATCTGAAGGGACTACAGATTAGTCGGAGACGTGTGGTGTAGTGGCAACGTTGATTTATTTGCTTAGGATTCTAACTTCCAGCGGCTACGTTCTACGGCTGGTTTAGGTTACCGATTGGGGTAATTTGGAGTGTAATGATTAATTACGTATGTTTGATTAATTGGCTAGGTTCATTAAGTAGATTACACCAAATACACCAAATTCCAATATTTTATTAGGGTTTAACTTGAGTTTGATTGGGTACGCGTGACAGATTTTTAATTTTTTATCTGGATAATAATACAAATCCCACTTGTACACACGGTCCAAGTTATCAATGGTTCAATACTATTAACTAGTAAACAATAGATTTATAACACAAACTTGAAACTACTAATCGATCAGTATTATCAAAATCCGTATAATCGCTCCAAGTTTTAGTGTTTAATTGTATTTTGAAGTTGTAGGCTCAAGTTAGTGAGTGCGGCGCCTCCCGGCCCGGCGAGTCAGCGCGCGGCGTCCGGCCGCGACTTACAAACTACAATAATTAAGTTATTGCTCTAACCAAACTGCCTACGCCTACTCCGTTTGACTTGGCAGTTTCAAGGGTGCCGATTCACAAGGATTTTAGACCTCGGAGGAAGCAATCAACTTCGCCGAATACCGTTTAGAAGGGATTTGGAAGTAAAGATGTTAATTTAAGCTAAACTCGAGTTAATAGTCGTGCCCCAGATCCGGGACGAAAATGGCTTGAACTATTTCACTAAGGGAAGGTCGCACCCGTGAACCACCATCGATCACTGTAGGTACTCGACAAATGCCTAAATTAATTAAGTATTCATAATCGATCAGAGGCCGCACGAACCCGCGGAGCCTCGGAGCGGGTCTGCAGGTCATCCATCAATTAGTGGCATTCCATGTCATCAGCTGAGCGACCTATATTTGACCTAACATTAATATTAATTTGCGGTGTTGTCCGTACAAAGTGTAAACCTGGAGTATTGACTGCCGCGGCATGGGGGCAGAGCGGAAGGGAGGGGAAGCCCCCATCTGATTATCCACTTTGCCCACGCGGTGGAGCTAAATCGTGTTAATGCAGGCTAATTCAGCTCTCGAGTTGTCGGGGCGCGCCTCACATTTGGTGGACGGTATAAAAGGATACACTGATTAACTAGCACATGAAACGAAGCTAGATTTCGTATTCCAGCTGTTCCTTGCGAATATTTATCAAAAGTAATAATTAATATTCGGCAATTAAGAGATGCTCTGCGTGATTCATAAATATTTTTACTTTCACATTGGAATATAATATCGCACAAACAACTTAATTAGCTAGTGCTGGAACAAGCTTCTAATCAGATAGCAAATGAACTGACCAATGAAGAGAACGGGGTCGCCAGCGCGCCAACCTGTCGCGACGCCGCCGACGCCGCCGACACCGCGCCCACCGCCTGCAGTCCAGCAACTAGCCACCGTGCCATTACCGACATTATCACTACACTTCCCCACTATGAAGTCATTCGTCAAAGATCTTTCTTCGTTTAATACTTTGTTAAATTGACACGATGCTAATAAGTAGCTATGAAATGTACCTACTCATCTTTATTAGTTACAATTTTTATAGTTTTGTTTCTTTATTTTTGTTTGAGAGTGGTACCTACGTTTAATAAAAAAACTTTCTAATAAATAAAAATATATGTATGATACGCTTAAAGATTATAGTAACTTTTAGTTATAGTTTTGTTGCACTGGTTCGACTCATTACAATGACACGAGTCCCCGAGGTGAATGCGGCGGAGAAGTTAGATTGTATAACTTGTACCGATGCGGCAACGTGACCATTCAAATTATTAAACAAACATAGGCCTTGAAAAAGTGTCCTACATTCTATGTATTGAACGTTCTGCGGAACTGATGCTTCCTGAACTAGTGTAGATTCTAGGGTACACTCGTGAAGAGACTATTTACTACCTACCACTCCTTTATTCCGTCACTAATCGATTCCCACTGATCTGGAACTAAACAAACATGTTTAATCTATGTAAAGCATGAGGTGCCAAATAAAGTGAAAGATCAACAAGTAATTTCATTGGAATACCTACGATAATAAGATAAGATAAGATAAATTTTTATTTGTTAACGACAAACTTTACAGATCATTACATCTAACATGTGATATTTCCTTAGTTTACAATTCAGGATGGATGACATAGGTACCCAAACTAGGAAGACCTGTGAGATGGCGTACCTATACCCTCCGCCAGAGAACGAGTTTTAAGAACTAGGTCTAACATACTCACGATACTAGGTATATTTATACCCAGTATCATAAGCATGTCAAACACTGCGACTTTTGAACATTCAGATTAGAAATAGATTTGCACTAAAATTACGTACAAGACTTATTTTTAAACAATAAATAATAATAATAATGGAAAAAGTAAGTGTCTACTGTCCCCAGAAGTAGTTACAAAAGCATTCTCTTTTGACTTTTTAACAGAACAAAACTAACCGGCTTAGGATTGAACTTGTTGAGTGTTCAATAGCAAACATACTCGTGTGAAACCGACGTGAGAGAGGCGGAGACCTGCCAACCCTGGACTCCACGCGAGAGAGGCGGAGACCAGCCAACCCTGGACTCCACGTGAGAGAGGCGGAGACCAGCCAACCCTGGACTCCACGCGAGAGAGGCGGAGACCAGCCAACCCTGGACTCCACGTGAGAGAGGCGGAGACCAGCCAACCCTGGACTCCACGTGAGAGAGGCGGAGACCAGCCAACCCTGGACTCCACGCGTCAAGGAGCCAGGTCAATGCTGCGTCCAAATCTCAAACGGTGATGAGAACTCCATCGTCATCGAGGAACTTCGTGCAGTTTATAAATCCAACCATTTACAGTTTTTCTCGTGTTTCCTGACTTTTCATACAACTTAATGATGACACAATCCATAAGCCTACTTGATGTTATTCCATAACAAATATAACGATGCATTGTTTTACTGAGATGTAAGTACTAGATACACTTCAACACCACGTGACATACCATCTCAGGCGCACCCACGTCTCATCTATTTAATTTCAATTCCTATTTATAATCTCGTGCCTAGTAGACCGGCGTAGAAATCAGTAAGCGCAGAGTCCGCAGGTTGGTTGTCCGCAGGTCCAGCGGGCGGCGCGGCGGCGGCAGTGCGCCACTTCACGCCAGATTTGTGCAGCTCGAGTGCGATGCAAAAAGCTAAACTCCTCCATTAGTTTCACGTGTACATATGGAAACGGCATACTGAGCTTATTTCACAAAATAGAAGGTTAATATTTTTTTCATAAAAAAGCTTATAAAAACCATATCAGCGAACTGAACGAATTCATTTTACATCTGACTGTAATAAACTTGTAATGCAATTAAGTTCTGACTCATCTTGAACCGAGTATGAAAATATTATTTGGAGGGACAATATGCGCAAGTCTCGAAGCTGCTGAAGGCTGCTTGTAGTTTGTCAGGAGTTCCGACGACAGTTGCTGAACTATGTGCACAAGAAGCGACGTGTGTGGTGAGAGGCAGCCGCCGCGCCGCGCACTATGCACTCGCTCTAATTGCAAGTTCGTTTAGCAGCGACACGCGACACAATCTGCTACTTTATAACTTTAGTTGGCTTACACTAAGTTTTATGAAGTACTTCCAAACACTTGAGGGGACAAGGTAACTAAACACTAAAAGCAGCTCGTATTTAGCTGAAGAAAAAGCTGCATAATTTATTATAAGCATTAGATATTATTTAGTTCTCGAAACCTACATTTCGTTTAAATCACTACCATCTCCCAGTACAAGCTTTCCAAACATATGTAAGATTTAAAAAGTTTAGAAATAGTTAGGTAGCATTCTACCCGTAGATGCCATGCATGACTGATGTTGAATTCGCTTTAGACTTTTCAAAAGAGAATTCAACGCTCCTTTCAGAACTGAATAAATGAAGAAAGTTTCTCCTTTTATCCTCAAGCAAATAACAAGGTTATTTATGCCAGAACAATACATGTTTGACTTTTAGATTGACCTTTTTGCTGAAAATTCTCACACCTACTTCAATTCGAGATCATTCGGCTCTAGAGAGCTTCTAACCTAACCCAGTGGTTTCCCACCGTTTCCGTGACAGCTATGGTTCTTAAACAAGCGCTACAGTTTCTTGATAACACTCAGAAGACGGTGAATGAACCGTTGAGGGCTCACAGGCCCCTGTTCATTAGCACGGACCTTTGTTCCAGCCAAGACGCCAAAACAAACATACAGCACGCAGTGCGTTTTAAACCTTAATTCTATAGAAATAAAGCTTAATATTCAAGTATGTGCACCTGTTTTGAACACTGAATGTGATCTCAATAATTGGCCGCATAATAACAAGAGGCAGGACTGTTGATTTTAGTTGTTCGAATCGGTTTGTTGAACGGAAGTAAGATAGAAGAGCGATAATTAACTCGATGGATGTACTTTGGTGTAGCCTTGTTGGTATTATGGTTAGCTTTAGCTTGGTGCGATAACATGAAATATGTGTTCAATAAGAAAAAAATGTACCTAATCACAGATCTTAAACTAATTACCTGTTTTTTTATCCAAACGACATCTTCTATAGTTATTGCTCTGAGAGAAGAATGCAATGAGTGTTAACGTGAATAATATAATAATAATTATGACTGTGAAAAGTTCCATTTGAGCTAAGAACTACAAAAACATTTTATAATTCAAAGTAAAGAATTAGTTTCGCCTCTCTAGGCTCTAGACTCTGTAAAGATTTTTTAAAAGATAGAATTCACTACATGTCAAAAACTGCCAAAAACCATAAAGCAATCCATTCTGTTCATAAATTACTTAACAAGGTACCTAGGTAGGTACCTATGTGAAACAGGACCCGCGGAGCCATGCGAAACGTACAGAACCCTCACAAGTGCCGCCGCGGCATCATGTATTATGTACTTCCCAGTGAACGTGGCATTTATATTTGATGGTCATAGAATAGATAATGGAGTTCACAAATCGTTTAGAAGTAAATCGTAATAGAGCCGTAAAATAACATACGCGGTTCGGATTTTGTGAATTTCAAAATGCTGAATAGCAGGTTTGGCTCTCTGAGCATTGGAGACCGACATTCACGACATTTCGTGAAAACACGAAGGAGTACCGTTATATTATCCCTGATTTTAATAAAATAGAGACCAGAATAAAAATAATATTTAGCTACCATTTCAATTAAAATGGAAATTGATAATTTACACTTGCTTTTTACGTCTTGTTTATCTCACTTGGGACATAGCTTAATGATTTTTCTTCCAGCATTCAGTGCACAAAAAGAACGGATAGGTATATTTTCAACTGACACTTTTTTATTAATACAAGAAAAAGTTTTAAATAAACGATAACTTCAGTCCTTCAGCTTTTAGTCTAAAATATGCCTCGTAAATAAGCATCAGTTATTTTGTTATCTATGTTACAGCCACCGTAACTTAGATAATAATCAATCGAAAACTTTATTTTAGAGTCTTCTTTTTTATTTGGACATCTGTATTAAAACAGAAGATGTCATCAGCCAGCGTCGACAAACGGAAATACTTAGCCATTAATTGTGTAGCCGCTGAAGTATAGGGTGGTGTATTGCTGATAATTGCTGCGTCAATGTTGGCTCGATAAACATTAAACACCCCGTATGTACCTCCATGAAACGAACAAGAACACAAGAACAAGACAGCAAAAAACAGATGTTGGCAGAATATGAAGATACATTTTCTAACCATACTTGTTTCATTTAAAATAAAAAATATCTGGTTTATGGTGCACAATATTTAACGCAGAGTTTCCATTCAGCAAACTTTTACTACAAACGAATAACCAGAAACTGCTCCAAAAAGCCAAGTATGTAAATTCTTTCAACATTTTCGTAACAGAATTTAAAGAATCCAAGAAAAGATTCAAGTTTTCAACAAAACGCTCCAACTTTTCAAGAGAAATTGTAGATGTTATTCGACTTCGCAATGTAAGGTTTTGGACGAAACTTAAAACTTAAATATTAGAGTCCATGTAATTCCCTGCCCTATGGACAATTTAGATCAAACACCATTAATTACTACTAATAGTCTGTCACGGACAGATGATTATCCAGGGAACGTAACTGTGACTGAGATTGTTATAATAACTGACCATTACAAAATTGAAAGGGCTTCAACGGCTTCCATCAATATAATCAGAGCCAATCAACAGCTCCTAATGAAATATCAATAACCTCTCAGCCGGCTCGCGGCCGAGTGAAGGCGAACAGTACACCAACTGCGACATTATTTTTCTACGGAAGTGATTCAATTAACCATGAACGTGAAATTCTCGTGTTGAGTCACACTCGATTAAAATGTATTTCTGAGTAGAAATAATACTATGTAGGTATGCAATTTGAATTGACCTACAAAAATAATTTTATTTAACTATGTAGTAGGTACTAGTGATTGTAACAAGTTTATGTTACCAATATTTGGACTTCCAACAATAGAAGAATACTATAGTAATAAGTTACTTAGAGTAATTATTTATATGTCATTTGAGATCAATTATCTGTGTAAATTAATTAAAAGGGTGACGGTTAATAATAGTTTCTATTATAATATATATTAGACCGCATTTTACTTTACGAGTGTCGTGCTCTTAGAATGCAGTCAGACATTACAATCAGAATCTTATTTTCTAAGATAATCTGTTTGTACATTGTATTTTTCACTCAATACGTATTCAACACCTCTTAAATTTTATTGTTCATAGCTCTCAGCAAAGTGTAGTCGGTATAAATAAACCTTTATGTACAATACATACCAAAGTTCTTACTAGTCGATGTGTCAGTAAATATCTTTTTATAGCGTTTATTCAATTAGACATTCATAACATTTAACGAGCGTTATGAAGCTATCATCGCTTATCTGTTAGTTTCAGTCAGTTTTCTCTTCGTAGCATAATTTAATTTGTTTATGAAAGGTAAATTGGCTTCTCGTTACTGAAAGTAGTTTTCAGTGTTTCAGTGAACGACAGCCATCATCGTAACGAGACGACGCCGCTCGGCACACTCGCGCGAGAACGTACGATCCAACCTTTTCACACTAAGGCTAATGGTCTATACAATACGACCATAATAATAGCTTTAGTTTCTGAATATGCCATTCGAAATAATAAAGCCTATCAGCGTTTGATATTGCCTATCGGTGAGAGATGATAGTAGCTTGAACATTCCTTATGTACCTACTTGCGCGGAACATCGAATCGAACTTGAACCTAGACAATCTAAAATTGCTGATGTAACACTTACCTATGTGCAGTATATTGTTTGTACATAGAACAGAAGACCCAGCCCCAGAACAATCAATGTGTACCATCACACCATCGTTATCTGGAATCGCGTCGCGCCCCGCGCCGGCGCCGCGCCCCACCACTAACGCACATTGTTTATAGTTACTATAAAAGCAATAGAATTTATAATTTAATAGTTTGCGTAATGATATGGCACACTTTACGAGACGCTTGCTTATAGTTATGTGGAATATTATGGCACAGAACCCTATTGGTTTACGATCTTTGTGCTGATCCTTTATTTGTTTTTATGTTTCGCTAATTCACATTACCTGCTACTAATCGTAGGGTTGAACAGATGAACGTTTTAGTTTATTCAAATGACTAAACTTATCGTTGTAAATATTGCCGTCCAGCAGGACGTGCACGATAGACACAGAGCTATCTGAAATCCCACAACAACACCATGATGCGACATAGCGTTCCTTCGGAGAGGATCGCCTTGTGAACAGCACAATCACAAACACAAGTCTAGCTCCAATGTATTTCGTGACGCGACTATTTAATGCAGTACATCGGCGTACTCTATAATTAATAGGCGTGCTCTTATTGCGTGGTGGGAAGGTCGATAATCGGTTAATAGAGGCTCGAAGCTGTGTGTAATGTGTAATGGGGGTAGTCACGCGACGCGTGCTTCTGCGGTAGTTCGTAATTGTTTGGATTTGATAGATTCCTGTAAATGGGTTACTGCTGATACTGATACTGAGCATTCGCAGGTTGCTTTGTTGTTTGATCGATTCCTAAATTATTGTTATTTCACGAAATAGATTGAAAACGAGTCGATAGGCATGACAGATACCAAGTGACTGTATGCTAGCGCACGAAAACATACAGATCTTTTTGAATTAAACTACTTCGGCAATTCACATACATACGTGATTATTCATCTAGGGTTATTTCAATAAAGACATAAGACAAATATATAAGTACTACATTCTACTACGTGCAAGAGTACATTTTTTTTTTCAAATATTGTCTCGGTGCCTTGTGGATGATTAACTGCAATAATATGTACGTAGTATAGTAGTTTTGGAGTTTTCAAGTGCCTATTAAGTTAGGGTATACTATCAATTAGGGTATACTATACACAACCCTGTATGAAGAATGTTTATCCAACTACTTCGTTAAGTAAATGATAAAGCATTTTCCAGTTCAGAGAATCATTTAAAATATTTTGTCGTGAACATAATATGACTCTGTCGCAGGATACGAGTCTGGAGACGTTAGTAATGTGGCTTACAAAATGTTGTCTAATATTTTTCCGATGTATTTATGACAAAACTTCCTAAAAGAACTTTTCTTATGTTAATAATATTCCTCTCTTGTTTACAATAAATATTTCAGTTTGGAATAAAAATAACATATTTAATTATTCACAAACTTGGTACTTAGATGTCTGGTATTTAGATAAGCTGTCCGCGTCCAAGTAGAACCTGCGCGTTAATGAAACAATTTCAAGGAATCCTTACACAAGTGAATGCTTCGCTAAGTAAATGGAACCTTCGCTATGTAAATGGCACATTTTATTTCAGCCAATTACGAGACTCGAGATTTGACAAAAAATATTCTACTTAAACGAGAGAACGAAATAGGATTTCGGTTTTTATCATAATAAGATGTTGAATGCTTTTGTGCTTAGAGTAGAATAAGTAATTTTGCTGTAGTGGCTACGTGAGGCTTTCAAAATGGGCTACAAGTAAAAAAAAAAAGAATCGATTCGTCTGCTAGTTTGTAATAAGGTCGTAAGTTTCTTGCCCGTTCTTCTAGACTCTGGTCGAAAGTGAGTGCTACTTAGAATACTATTTATTAGGTAGCAGAATAAAATACATTTGACTACTAACCTAACCTAACCAACATTATTATTTTCCATTTGTATGTAGGTACATTAAAAAAATATCTTCGACAAAATAATGTAGGAGTGAGTATAACAAAACATGTTTCAGTTGGCTCGTGATTTGCCAACACATTTCGGGAAGTCGTCGTTTAGTGTTTTAGACTTGTTTTATTCAGTGGAAATACGTCTTTTTCTTCCTAATTTCGTGACGTTTTGCTGGCTCTAGCCAAAACTAGCCAGACCACGCGATGCTATACCTATTGGCAAGATGCATGAGTTCCATGCTGTTGGTAGCTACTATGACCACTATGAATAGATCTCTGTGTGATGATAAATATTGTATAGGTGTTGTTGTATGTGATATCTCTGTTAGTGTTTATTCTTATGTATCTTACGAATGTATTAGAAATGGTAATCAATAAAGAGCTTTCTTTACAAAAAAAGCATCAAATCATTGAACCTGTTTCGGTTATGTGGCTAGCTTAAGAAATTCAATATAGGTCCAGTGAATATGGCGCAATCATAATGAAAAAATAAAAAAATAACATTAAACTATCCCCTTCTTACGAGAGTACCTAGTCCTGATGTGTGTTTTGTCTACGAAGTGGTTAAAACCCTCCAGCGTCTGTTGTATCGGATGAACAAAACCAAATGCAAAACGTAGTGAAAATTACGACAACAATTTAAAAGTAAACCGTTTATGTTCATAAATAACAATACAGCTTTTATAAAGTGGTTACATGTAGCGCGTCGTGTGCCGTCTCGTCTGCCATAAATACGCGAGGTAGGTAGGTAGGTACAATTATTGGAAAAGGATTTAGAAAATATAATAATTAATCTCCCGACAGTAATCCCGGAGCGCGGCTCAGAAATAGTCATCTCTTTTGATCATTTCAAACACATCGTGATGTTTATGAGAGTTATTATTTTATTTAACCTACAAAACAAACTATTGTAACATATTTAATCTTTATTTTGAAAGAATATGGTTTAAAAACTCAAAATTTTAGAGTTCTAAATTCTACTTTATAATGCTTTTTCAATTGCATCTAAATCCAGTGAGACGCTACGAGCTGACTAAACTCTTTCTCCCCCAGGACAGGAGAGGGAAGGGGGGACTCGAGGGGGGAGGGGGGAGACGAGGAGGGCAGGTGACATGCAATATGAATATCAAACCTGCATGCACAAACACGACTGCACTATTTCCAACATACAAACGAATTAGGATTGATAGATAGAGGCTGTATTACGAGCAACACGCGAAATGAAAACAAAGTGCTTTTGTTTATTATTTCAAATTGGTGCGTTTGGAGATCTTGTTTATTCTGTGTGATGTCAAATAACGTTGTTAATGCAAACACAATTATACATTAGTATCTAGTTTCGTTCGTTGATATATATTACCATCAGATTGATTAAAAAACTTATTTACATTTTGGTAAACGATTCTGAATAGGAAATTGTAACTCTGATTAAAAATGACTTATTAAAACGATAAATTTTGTTATTTATCTTTCTGCCTGCTACGAGAATGCTACGGAGCTACGCCGAGCTACCTCCCCGTAGCGTCCGGCGCGTCACATCCTCCGCTCGAACCTTATTTATGTGACGGCCGAGTGTCACAGAAAACATACAAACAGATTAACAAGTTGATCGACCGATCATAACTTACAAGTAATTGTGTGTCTGATCAAATTAGGACAATAGCATGAAGTTATTTTATGAGATAATTGATTGATCTTCACTGATTTGACTTATTTTCAATAGATATGTGACACGTGTGTCCGTTGTTGGCGTCAAATAGTGACGGCCACAGTACGGCGTTACTCTATTTTCACACAACGTTCATTTTTTCAAAAGTTTTCCAAAAACCATCAGTTTAGACGGAAATAGCCGCTCAACTTAGAGAACAATTATTTTATAAGAGGTAATTCAAAAAAGATCTTCTGTTTCCGCTACACTGTGGCTCTAGTTAGTCTTCTAAGCGGCTCCACCGGCTCGCGCATTAATCACGTGTTTGCTCGGACGCCGGGGAAGTGAGCGGCGCGCGACTGCTTCGGCGCGGCGGCGCGGCGGGACAGCATGCATCGCCCGCGCGCAGCTTCATGTACGATAAATGCAATAAATGTTCAATTTACTCACATGCACTGTCGGTTTTCGTCGCACAAAATGATAAAAAACAGTTTGAACCGAACAGTTTTCACAAAACCATGTCGTGTTCGTGAGCTCGTGCTCGTACAAAATATAACTTTTTAAAATAACAGACATTTCGGTATATATCGGTTTGTCGGTTATTTGGATAATATATATTTGGTTGTGATTCGCACATTACTCAGGAGCCTAATCTCTCCACTTGGTATGCAAAGTGCAGTCTCTAGCGGCCGAACCCGCACGCCACGGCCGCGGCCTACAACTACGACTTTTAAGGTACCTACCTAATATGTACATACATAAGCGTTATTTATTTTAGTTGATTCTTAATCCAACATATTTTTACAAAATGGTGGTGCATGAAAAATTACATCTACCCATACCTATTCTTTACAAAAAGTAGATACATTGATATCACGAATAACACGGAAGAGATGAAATAATATACTGTATAACCTCCCCCAAGAAAATAAATAAAAAAAAAAGCTGAAAGGAAAAACACGTTTAAAATCTAAAATAGATTGTAATGAGCGTCTATAAAGTTAACTTTATATTTTAACTCTCAACTTGAATCAACAAAACCACGAATCTGTTCAAAATGAAGGTCATCTCAAACAGGACGGCCGCGGCTTCAAATATTACTCGAATTAAGTACCTAAGTTGTAATACAAGCTATAGTGTGCGATAACCTTTAGCGGATTCATTTGCATAACAGTTCGGAGACGGCGAGCGAGCGCGGAATTGAGCGCAAAGAGTAACGTCATCCGACACGACACCGCGGCGCATTCATCCAGCTACGACACGACTTGATTTCAGTTTTAATTTAACGTATCTAGCGTGCCCATATTATTTAAAGAAGAAATCGCTGCATATATATGTGAGATTGCAATGCACGAGGCATTCCCGAAAATTGTGTAAAACATCTAACTTTTTGTTCCTCACACCATGTAACTTAGTAAGTGATTATGGTTACAAAGAGTTACATATTTTTCTGGAAAAAATATATTATATTTTTCTTGAAACTGTAGCGCCATCTATATCGCTACATGATGAACTACATCGTAGTCTACGAAACCGACCAACAGATGGCGACAAAATCCTAGATCGCGCTTACGAAGTTATCACGGAGTTTGAACATAAGTAATAGAACCGATGACTATCCATCGGTCCTAGGACCCCGAGCCAAAGGTCGCTCGGCGTGGAAGATCTTCCCTTTACGTTGGAGATACCGGAAAGGGAGTGATGTAGCGCCATCTATATCGCTACATGATGAACTACATCGTAGTCTACGAAACCGACCAACAGATGGCGACAAAATCCTAGATCGCGCTTACGAAGTTATCACGGAGTTTGAACATAAGTAATAGAACCGATGACTATCCATCGGTCCTAGGACCCCGAGCCAAAGGTCGCTCGGCGTGGAAGATCTTCCCTTTTCAGTGGAGATACCACACCTATCTCCACAGTGGTGACAACCCGACGTGATCCAGCCGTCCACAGCTTCGGAACAGCTGCCGAAGCCTGATGACTGGAGTTTCCTGAACACGCACAACCTTCTTCAACAATCAAGCCGATCTAGCTTCGCATCATCTCGTCTACCTTCTCTCATCCTCCCAGCTTCTATCAGCCATGCAGCAGCAGCATCAGCATCCATCAGCCAGCAGCCTCCGCAGTTCCATCGCAGCCGCAACTGTCAGCTTCCTGGACCTGCAGGCTACCGCGACATCTTCATCGTTGCATCCATCACATGAATCACAGCACCTGTCTCGACTCACCGCAGACCCGCCAGATTCACGCCTCCTGGATTGCAGCCACAACCAGCGCATCTCGTTCCGTCTCGACTCACCGTAGACAATGAACGCCTCGCTCGCATCGCATCCTGCCCTCCGCGTCTCGACTCACCGTAGACAATGGGCAACACTACTGGCACAACTTGGACATCATCGACGCTGCTATCGACGGATCGACCTCCGGTCTGGAAAGGGAGTGATGTAGCGCCATCTATATCGCTACATGGTAAACTACATCGTAGTCTACGCAACAGACCAACAGATGGCAGAAACAAGTCCTAGATCGCGCTTACGAAGTTATCACGGAGTTTGAACATAAGTAATAGAACCGATGACTATCCATTGGTCCTCAGACCCCGAGCCAAAGGTCGCTCGGCGTGGAAGATCTTCCCTTTTCGTTGGAGATACCACACCTATCTCCACAAAACTCTGCAATAATCAGATCAGAGACTTTTCAAATCAATATGTGATCTATTTACGACCGCCAATGTTACTTTTTCACTAAAATGTAACACAATATTTTTAAAACCGAGCTGCTCATTATTTTCAACTAAGCTGCAAAATCTTATAAAACAATGGTTCCTTGAACATAGTTTGCCGACACATTGTTATTATTGAAACAGAATAAAACGAAGGACGTGTCGGGACATTGTCAGTACAAGATATGGAACGTTCCAGCACTCAGTGGGCATAAGTTTCAAGTAACAGCTAAGAAACTGTGATACCCACTTAGTTTACATATAGAGCACCAATACCGACCATGAACAGGCCTTGATATTAAAATTTATATTTTTTGTAACATACAGTATTAGCATTGTAAATACACTGGCCTGCAAAACGAAGTATCACACTTATAGATTTTTTTTTCTTTCTAAACTATGCAAGTTAGAATTTTTTTTAAAACATACATTAGTAAGATTTTTAACTTAAAAATATGATAAACAATAAAATAGCCATTTTTAGCTTAGTGTCTAAAATCTCATCTAACATTTTCTAAGTATGTTTTACATGTTATTTCATTTGTAATAACTGGTATTGCCTCCTCGGGCTCTGATTAGAGCTTCAAGCCGGTTTGGCATACTGAACACGAGGTTTCGGAGCCGATTTTGGGGACCCATTGTCAGGGTGGTAGATGGTGGTCTGCGGCTTCTGGATAGCCTTTCTAGCTCGTCCCAATCGTGCTCAATTGGGTTGAGATCAAAGTATATCTTGTTTACTTAAAAAGTTATTGCAATTTAAAAAGTGTGATACTTAGTTTTGCAGGCCAGTGTAATTGGTCAAATTCAAGTTGATGACATTGACTCAAGTAGATTTCCCGAATGAGTGAGTGACCGAGCCGATCACAACTAGCTGTGGTCGCGTTCGAACACAATTGCTGCAACTTGTTAGCACAAAGTCCGACAAAAACTACGAGATAAGTAATGGCGCACAATACTTTGCGGGAAACTACACTGTTGCAAATGCATTACAGACTCTACTGAACCTACAAACTTTTATTTATTTCAACCAATCACAAATACGAAAACTTTATACTTTTTCAAAAAGCATTTTTTTTTATATTAAACATATTAACAGTACCTAGTATTAAATAAATTAATATTAACGCCATAGGTAACGTTGTATACGATTACTGTTGTGTTGCCTACTATTGTCAAATTTAATCAGTTTGTATTCCTGTGTTTATTCCCCACGAGTCGACTGTTGGCTTTGTTTCAGTTGGCTTCTTGGAAATAACTCTTCAAAGTTTATTTCTACGTTGTAAGAATAACACTCGTTGTAGTAGTTTGATCAAGCACAATGTAACGCTATAGAGCTCGCGCAGTCCGACCCACATCGCACACACAGCAAGTGCATCGACTCGCCCACACTCGTCTCGCCACCATCAGATCGCGAGTGCACAGCGCAGCCCCGCCAGCCCGCACGCAAACACCACTGACACAGTGTCCTTATAGCAGTACCTATGCTAGCTATGATTGTGAAGTCTTCGAAATCAGGAATTGGTGTTTAAGTAGGTTTTTTGTACTTACATGTGGTTAATAAAAAGCACCAAATATATTTGTTATGTAGGTAAAACATCATGACAAAACCAGTGCTTGCAACCTGTAATGTATGAAATATTAATGCAAAATGTGGGCAATGTTGTATAGCAGTATAGCAAAGCTTGCCAATGCAAACCAATCTTTAAAAGTTAAGAGTTTAAAAAATATTTTTATACTGAACAAAATATTTCTAGTAGCAATACCAATGTGTGAGTTAGTTCACTGTCTGTTGTTACTATGTCGGTGGCTGATTCAATGTTCCGTGTTTGCTCCGCATCGGCCGACAGACAGCGCGGACTAAAAGATTGTGTACTTTGTACTGAGTACAAAGGCTTGTGGACACTGGGTACGTACCGGTCGCTTTGCCGATGCAATTTGTACAGATCGCGGCCCTGTCTCCTCGGCCCCTCTGGGAAATTCACGATTCTTAACATTATTACCAGCGGAATTTGGACATTTTTAGAATCAAATATTGATATGCGTTAAATATATTAGGACAGTTAGATTTCCTCCATTCATTTTTCAGCTGCGCATTGCTTGTTGTCAAGCGTGTGACTCATGCGATATGACGTAAGTACTAATTGTTGGTCTGACTCAGGAGAGGTTCACGTACCTACATAGAGGTACCTGCTGTGTGCTTAATCTGAGATTGACGAAGTGAGCTTCATTAACGATGACTCATAATACCTACTTTAAGTTTAAGTATGCTCCGTAACTTTGTAATCTGTAACATAGTTGTATTTTTATCAATAATTTTGGTAATAAAATCGAACCACAATTCTAAGACATTTCTGACGTAACTATCGACCATTTACGTACTACGCGTGCCACCGAAAATAACCCTTTCTAATTTAATTGTACGAACGTTTGCAAATACGACATTACTAACAGATTTATACATTTTGATTTGGAAGTATATCTGTCTCGCGAATCATCGCTCGGAAACAAAGTAGCAAATAAAGGCGCACTCAGTCGGATCGCAGCAAATTGTCGGGAACATATCGCGTGCGCTCGCGACCGATTTATGATGAATGTGAAGCATGCGTCAATGAGAGCACTGAGGTTTGTGAGCCAGTGACACAGCGCAGCGCGGGACGACGCAGCGACGGAGCAAGGAATGGGTTTTTATTTTTTAACACTGATTACACTACGAAATAGTAAGTAGGTAAGTAGTAAGGTCTGAAACTCGATAAGGAGACTACAATGATATATGCACCACATTATAGCATTTTTCTTGTTATGAAATAGTGTTTGAAATTGAATGAAACTACAGAAGAACTGTAGTGTAAATGAAAAAGTAATGGTCACACCCACCAGTACAAAAGAGAGTGAGGAACACCAATACATTGTAAAAGATTTTGAATACTCGAATCGCTAAAAGTGTGGCTCCAGCCTATAGTTAGTTATGTCTCTAACGCCGTAAATAGAAGGCTTATGGCGGGTGTGTTGTTTTATTTTATTTACACAATTTTTTTTATTTTATCACCTGGAAACCCGTTTGATAACGAAAGCTAAAGCTTCTAATTCTTGTGAGTGGTGTATCGTCTCTGTTCTATAAGTATAAGTTATTACGAGAACTGAGCGTACAAAAAATAATATGTTATCCTAAATTAGATAATGTGTATTTTAAATTCTGAGAAGATACACCACCCGCAATGTTGCTTTGAATCAATTTAGTAAAAGGCAGTGAGAATGCAGTCCCCAAAGCGAGCGCGTTTCATTTCAAGAGTGAAACTGAGCCTTCTCTGGAAATAACCGTGAAAATCGCGTGACATACTATAAAAGTATAATAAGTGTGTATAGGTGTAGACCATTTTTTAAAAGTAAACAATTTTTAAAATGTGCGCCCTATTTGGCTCTCTAATGCACTAGTTGGTCACATTATTTGCACGTGTAAACGCGATGGAAGAGCGTTTTTAGAACGCATTTGCATAATCTCACTTGTTTTGACAAATAAATGACTAATATAAAACTGAAAATACCGTGTTGGAAGTTATTTACAGTATTAACTATGTTACGTCATTACTAACAAAGCCTTAAAAGTAAAGCGACCACGAAATTACAGGCTATTTTTATCACGAAATGCGAGTGAAAGTTAATGCGAAAGCACTTTAAGTGCTCTAGACGCTGAAATGTCTTTTCAGGGACGGAGATTGATAACTTTAAATAACTTTATTTGCTAAATTAATAAAATAAGCCGCGAAAATATGAATGCATAAATAAATATTAGTAATAGATCAATGTTCGTTATTTTTGCTCCATAATAAAGCTTTGTTAGTTCGTTCAGATCATCAGATCAGATGCTACATGCCACGACAGATAGGTACACGTGACTTGCTCAACGGACGAACATTCAATAAGCCAGCTCACATAATTAGGCTCAAGCTGCGATTACACTAGCTTATGGCGGTGCGGCCTCTGCCGTGTAATCCGAGTTCTGATAACTAAACTTTTGCAGTGTTATGACTACATTACCTACAAATTACGTAGTAATGTTTCTAAATTGTAGTCATAGTCATATAACTTCTTTCATTTTATTCAATTATATTACACAGTTACGGCCTGGTTTCTACCGTTTACCCAAAGGGTAAAGTGCCCTAAGACTCCACAATCCGTCTGACCGTATGTCCGTCACTCAGCAGGCTGAATCTCATAAACCAATGTATTACTGTATGTATCACTGTTGACGCAATAATAATAATTAATACTAAAAACAGAATAGAGTAAATATAAAAAAATACTCTTGTAAAATGTGATGTTTTTTCAAGATAGTTTTAGGTCGATTTAGTTAAAGCAACAGGTGTGGTCCGGAACACTTCGTGCGCGAGTCCGTCTTGCACTTGGCACTTGGTCGGTATTTATTTACCTTTCTTGCGGATGATGATTCAAAATAAATGGTGAAGGTTCAGTATGTCTATTCAAGTAACGTTACGATCTAACACATGCAAATTATAATTTCACGAGCTACTCAATTCGAAGCGGGCTCCCGCCGTAATATAAAATGTAAACATTTAAGGCTGGCATGCCATAGCCTCCACCAACAAGCCTGGCAGGGTATTGTTCAAAGACTAATGAAGCCATGTCAGAGTCGCGACACAAAAACCCCTCATTTACCAACAAACAAGCGCCTCGTAGCCAAAATGCTAAGAAATTATCAGTTTAATGACGTCGTACTAAGGGAATGTTATTTCATTAAAATGGCAGATAATGGAGGCGATCTCACAATGAGGCGTAAGGCTTCGATAATACTTGAGCAGAGCGATTAGCGTTTACACTCTTAGTAATATCATCAGTATCGATATTCGTTTTGATCGCACAGTGTTCCCTGTGTTTAGTCAGTAAGCCACAAGCTTTCGACATCTAGTCGAAGGTATTTTGACTTCATAGGGGAGGGGCGGACCATGTACGCAAAGCTAAAACCTTTTAGAGTAGCCACAAAGCAGAATCAAATACATCTAAAACCTCCATTCAAAGCTTTTGAGAGCTCTACTTAGCTAGTGAACGTACCACGCGCTACGTAGCAAATACTTACCTACGTATTGATGAACTTGAAGGAAAGTGCTTAGTTTAACTCACCCGCGACAACTATTTCATTAGAAGCAAAATAAACTCTTCAAACTAATGATTTGTTGCAGCCCCCAGTGACCAGTTAAAGACATCTCCTGTACAAATTCCTCATCACTCTGATTCAATAACAGAGAAGACATAAATCATTTAAAAATTTGCTTTTCACCGCGGCAATTTATTAATTTCATTATTTCATTTGAACGGCAGAAACCAATTACTTACACAAATTAATTTAAAGTGTGAAACAATTCACAGTCACAATAGTCAAAATAATGCAGCCAGTATCTTGGGTACGCTTCCGATTGGTCTGATTTGGAACAGTTTAACTATGTATAGATCGTTTGCAACGGTCTGTAGATAGCTCAACTGTTTCACATGTATTTTATACATAATGCTGGCCACACACCATCCTTCCTATCGTCCAATCGGCATGACGCTACTGATTGGATCAGTTAGAATTGACCGTGTGTGGGAGTGGATTGGCATAACAGTTAGAATGGATAGCAATTGGCAGTTCAATTCTTTTGGCTTGATCACATCGATTGGATACTGCCGATTGGACCGTGTGTGGCTGTGGGCGATTGGCAGTTCAGTTCGTAAGAAGGGCTTTGAAATTGAAAAAAGTAAAAATGCAGATTGACTAAACAAGGGGGTCCAATCGGCATGACACTGCAGGCTTGACGACGATTATGGCTTTTTGCTTTTGACAGCGTGATTCATGTCGGATTTTGAAAATTTTTTCGACGGATTTGGATAGAAAATTGCACAAATAACAATGCTTTTTAATTTGAGCTCAATCGGACTGCTGGAAAAAAAGTTGGAAGCGATTACCCAAAGAGGGGGGACGAAAAGGGGGGATTTCGGATTTTTCTGATACTAACCCCCCTTGTTCAGTCAATCTGCATTTTTACTTTTTTCAATTTCAAAGCCCTTCTTACGAACTGAACTGCCAATCGCCCACAGCCACACACGGTCCAATCGGCAGTATCCAATCGATGTGATCAAGCCAAAAGAATTGAACTGCCAATTGCCATCCATTCTAACTGTCATGCCAATCCACTCCCACACACGGTCAATTCTAACTGATCCAATCAGTAGCGTCATGCCGATTGGACGATAGGAAGGATGGTGTGTGGCCAGCATTATATTAGTAAAGAAGTTCAAACTTGTTGTCTGCGCACATCGCTCAGCTTGAGGCATGTGCGTGGTCCCACCAGCAGTAGTACACTGTGCGACGGAAGCGACGGCGCCGCGACAGGAAGACAACACGCTTCCGACGCGTCACTGTCGTCGCTCGCATCCACTCAGCACGTCACGTCACGCCACTATTCACAATCAAATCTGCGGCTGAATAACTATTATAAGGATTCAAAAGTGTTTGTTCTTTTGACTGAGCTATGAAAGGCGTAGGCATAGTCCAGTCGGTATAAAAAATTGATAATAACTAGCAACGGCGCTGCAAATATAATAAATAAACCCCAAAAATAATATTATTCATGGACATTATAACAACGCTATCTACTAGCTAAAAACTAAGCGAATCTCGTATTATGCGAACTAGATTTCCAATGATATAGATACTGAGGTACCTAAGTACCTACATCAATATTTTTTAATAGTTTAAATAGTAACCCCTGGATACAACAAGCGTCGATAGCATGTGCTACAACTGAGCTGTAACGCCCGTTTAGCCAAAAAAAAATATGGATACTTAAATAATTAGCATAAAGTAAGTAAGTGATCAATTAAACTAGAACAGTGCATGCACTAAAAGCCTGGAGGGCTATACGCGCTCTGCAGCCTACGACGCGACGACTCTCCATTATCCACTGTGCTGTGCGGAACACTATGCGCTATTATTACCTACACTTGCATGCATCATCTCTATGAGCGATGCGAGACAGGCCTGTGCAATGTTCTTGAAATGAATGTATGTCAAATAATAAATATTTAGTGTATTTGCTAAGTAAACCTTTTTCTTTATCGCAGTCTTTCAATCTGATAATTCGACGAATCACTCTCCAGCGAGATTAGTTTTCCGATGTACTCTATCTGCCGAGATACTTCAAGGAAAACTGATATTAATTTATGGACAGGAGAGGTCAAAGTTATAAAAGTAAACTATGGCACAGGTGGACGAGCTTTTATCTGTAAGTACCTACATTATCTAATTTTTAATTTAGTTTTGAAATATTTTATATGATAGACGCGCGGAACACCTCTAAGGTAATTATGAAAATTACTTATAAGTTAGCTGATTCGAATGAAACACTGCGAAATATCATGAATCGAGCATCGAATTCGCCGCGAACATTATTTAGAATCCTTCAGTGATTTGTCTCGGTTCAGCAATTGTACTTGGAGGCTAATTCACGTGATTTGTCCCTGAAGCGCTTGCGAGCCTGACTAATGGAAGAAACAAACTTAAAGGCACAACTAGGTAAACTACTTATTAATGTATAAAAACTAATACTTAGATGCCTTCTTCTAAGAATTACCTTAGAAAGTATTTCGGTATTACGGGTAAAATGTGAAGTTGTACTTAGGGTGGTTCGTTGCTCTGCATTGCTGCTCGATGTTTGTTTCAAAATACTGATAGTCCCCCGGAGAAATTACGGGCGTGTGTACAATGATGTGGCTGAATTAATGAACAGCTAATGTACCTACCCACCCGCTAGCTACCAGATATACATATATTGCGTACGACCTACACTTTATTTTATACCTATCTAAGCGTACGTAATTCAAATAAATTATGCAACGGATCCACTAGATACTGTACATAACATGTACCATAACCCCAAAATTGGCTTTATCTTGGCGAATCCATCACCAGAGCCGCGCTCCTCCCACAGCTGAATAAACATATTTCAGAAGGGTTTGCTTTCTTCTCCACATTTCGATTCACTCGGGATGGTAGAGTTATGTGAACCCCTTTATTTGCATCATATTCACAAAAAAAATAGCTTTAAGTTGTAAGCGAAACAGTTTTAAAAACCATATAGAATCAAATGTTTTTTTTTTGTCAGTTTGTCGTTTCAAAATCTAATGTCTTACTCATTATTAATGGTTTTTAAGAAAAACGTATAATTTAGGCCATATTTGTGTACAATAATACGGTAGTACGATAATGGTTTCTAAATAATAAAAAACATTGTGTTCAAATAACATCATTAGTTTATAAAAAAAGAACAAATAACATTCGTCGTAACTGGGTTTCGTTCATTACCAGTTCTTGCCTGTACAGTGTGGCTCCAGGCCCTCGGGCAATGGTACCTGCGATGTATGCGGCTCGCCAATGAGCTATTAGTTCGGAGGGAGCCGAGTAGACGAGGCGGGAAGGCCGGGAAGGGAAGGGCGAGGGAATTGGGACGAAACAGTAAAATTGTGGCCCCCTCAGGAGAACCTGCTACTTTTCGTGTTAAGGTAAACTTTGCGTGTCGATAAACAGATGATTTGGGGGTTCGGGAATACGTAAGACTAGGTATGTAATCCTGCGGTAGGTAGCTACCTACCAGGTATCGTAATATAAGATTTATTGTTCAGAGGGTTCGAGCAAATAAGAAAACTGGCTACGAAGGTAGGGACTTAGTACCAATTTGTTCGTGGACAGTGATTATATTGGAGATAGAGACGCCGCCGGAGCAGACGCCGCCGGAGCGCGCGAAGATCACAAATAAAATTGCTATTTGAATTCTAAAGGCACCCAGCAAACATTTACCTACGTCTTTGCTATCTAGAAGACGCAGTTAGCGGATTCATTTAATAAACCCTTAATTGCGGTCTATTTCTGCTACAAAAGCTAAATAGTCTCGCAACAATAACTTCCGCTGCACGAAAGAAAACCACAGTAATAAATCCGCCCATTGCGAGCGTACCTACCTAACTACTTATAACTGCTAGTTTGAAAGTTGCATATAACATCGCTAAAGTAGCGCGCGGGTCCGGCTGGCGAGCTATTGAAAACTACGCGGAGTGCTCGCTGGCAGTCGGCATTCGCTCGCAACTGCTACAAAAGTTTATATTATTCCTGAAGCGAACCCTTTATCCAACTTGCCAGAATATAATATGACATCGGATCGCCAAAGAACGCAACTGCTTACCGCATTTGATCACCGTCCGTAGCTCATCGAATTTCAGTGCGAGCATTCTCATTTAGCAGTACCCATTTTTTTTATGTTTGCGCTTTATTAGTAGGCATACAATGTACCTACGTCAGTTAATAAGTACATATAAAGTATTTAATTTATACAATAGGTATTAGGTAGGTACTTTTCAATAGCAGAAAACCAAATGAACAAGCTCATCACAATATTGCTGACGAATTGTGCAGACAATCGTGCCAGCAAGTTTAAAATAAGATTATCCAGACACGAGGCAACCCGATCTCAAGACGAAATCTGTTTCATCTGAATGAAGGATTTATATCCAGTTTGTTGCGATCGCACTTACAAAACAAGAATCTTGGTAAACATTCTGGAAAATACATTTTGCATAAACACACGTCAAGGGCATCGGGTAGAAGGGGACGGTAGGTACTATTCGAAAGGCTTCATAATGAGTGGGTTGCTACGGCTTACCGACCGGCGCGGCGGCGCGCGGCGTCTGTATTGTAGCTATACCCGCGCGCTTACTTAGCTACAAAAAACACAGTGTAAGTATGTAAACTAGACTCAATTTAAATATAGTTCAGATACTTTTCCACTATGCATGCATTTAGGTAAAATCTATGCTTAAGTACTCTTGAAACATTAAGGAATTTATATTACTAGGTAAGTACCTACCATTTCCGATCCGTACTTTAAGTGCGTACAACGTACCTGAGCCCACAGGTGATTAGAGAGTGGTTTATAAAATAAACGCAGTAAGATCTTGATTTTTTGTAATTAATTGATTAAGTAAGTACATACTTAGTAAAGGTGAAAGCGTTTATAAGAATGTTTAAGGTGACCAGCTGACTTTGCACTAAACTGTACACTTTTGCAAGTTCAGCATGAAACAGCCTTAATAGCCGTTACAATGTATTGTGTAATTTGTGCAACGTTTCAAATATAAAATGATCGCCGAATGGCGGCGCGGCGGCGCGCGCGGCCTAAACAATGATCCTACGTTCATTAATTCACTCTCCGCAATTTCCACGGCTTACATGATATCCCCGTAAAGCTCCTTAAAATTATGATAGATGTGCTGGTTTAATTTATAACTATTGTTGTGGCTTTCATTATAACCACCGAGGCTCCGGAGTTACTTAATATGTAGGTCATATTGAGCTGCGTATTTAAAGCCAATTTTAAACATTTCAACATTAATTACGTCAGTGTAGTTTACTGCTTAACTGCCTGTGAATTAGGTATTTTGTCGAAGCTTAGTAGTTGTTGTCTGACAAAAAGCCCCACGTTGGTCGCCAACGAGCTGGTTGGTATTCACGTTTGATAAATAATAGGATTCTGTCATTATTTAATCACTTGTATATTGTTACGATCCTGAAAGATCGATGCACTAATGTTTTGATCGATATCACAGTCATGTATTTATCCTTAAGACAAAACATGTTTTTTTGTGCAAAATTAATAATACATTTAGTTGTATCTACAGAAGTTGAAACCGTTCATAGCATACTTACCAAACTCGTGTTAAAGCTGTTGATTACTGTTACGATCATGTTTGTTTGTCCACCTGCGCCCTTCCTGGGCCTGTTCAAAGACTCACAGTAGAAAACAGTATAAGTATTTGTGTAGAATGCCGCCAACATGCGGCACGCGCGCGCCTCCTTTCGATTAAATTATAATGAAGCGAATCGCTTCGTCTTACGCTCACCTTCGTCTGCACGTTTTAATTTGTTTTGAATTTAGCTTTCGTTAATACTGTAACAACGTTAGGGTTCAAGTTCAAACCTTCTTGGTTGAACATGTTTTGTTTCATATTTATATTATCTTTTGAAGTGAAATTGTATATAATGATATAAATTCCAAATAACCTACATTAAACATACCCAAATCAGTAGCCTAAATTTAGTGGATAAAAATGGAAATAGTTGTAGCCACTATCCAATAACCAGCTAAGAATGCAGCTTAAATCGGTGTACAGACAATTATTCAAGATTTTATAGAGATTGACTGGATTTGTTGTAAAAAAAGCAAAGCTTTAAAATCGTTATTAGAAGTAAAAGTCATAGTACATCAGCGCTATTTATGGTTTTTATGCAATAGGTAGGTACGCTTGACTCTTACAGAAATCCGAACACGAATCACAACAACACATCCTGTATCGACCGGCCTCCGGTGCGGTGTCTGATACAAGTACTGACTCCAGCACTTGTTTTAATGTCGAGTTCTTACTACTGCTCTATATCTTTATATAATAATAATAATTAATTAAGTTAATATCACAAAAAAAGAAGTAGCTAGCTGGTTCCCGTCCCCTTCAAACTCGACTATACCCATCAAACTAAACGAGGGGTCGGATTCATTTGATTCTCTATCCAAAATCCTTTACTAAAATATTAATCCGGAGGAATAGGGCGGAGATGGAATACACAAGTGGTTCAATTACGACCATCTGTGATCCTCCTGAGCGCATTATAGTTTCTGTCGGTAATCGAGTTAGTGCATAATATAGCAGCTCGTCGCTTTGACATGTAAATCTGGCGAGTCGGTGCCGTGCCCTATGAGGCATGTCGGGCCCCAGCGCGCGCCTTGCGGTACGCACCGCGCTCGGAAGCTTTCTACAAGAAAACACGTGCAAAACGTACTGACCCCGCTGACTGAGTTTTACTCGAAAAGGTCTCGAAAACTAAGACATTCATTTTGTATGGAGCATAACGATATTTCGACCACTAACGTTTCGATCCATACTTTTGCGTTTAAGTTTTCGAGATGAACTCAGACTACGGGCTCTATGTAAACATTCTCTGGACGTAAGCCGGCATCCGATCAGCAGCCGAGATACATTGAGTCCAGCTGATGACAAGAAAAAATAAAAATGAGACATACAAAACATAGATTATTCTATTGATGGTATGGTATGGATGATGCCATGATTCGAGCAAATGTAGCCAAGCCGTCCTATTGCCATCCTCCCCATGAATAATGAAACACCACAACTTGTATCAGAAGACATCCCGAAAGTTGTACAAGTGCTCGCCCGAACCCTTTGATCTAAGATACGATACAATACAATGTACCAACGTCACATTACTCATTCTGAGTTTTTCATTCGAGTATTGTAACCGCTTACTTTTTCTCTTTGACCTGAATAATACTTCTGTGATATTAGCTTTCCATTTTCATAAATCTTGTCTATGAATTATACATTTGAGGAACTAAATATTATATGAAAGGGTTGATGTAAAATATTGCACTAAACGAGTGGTTGTATATGGCAGCATTGTGATAACTAGGTGTATACCTGTAAACATTAAATACTACATAAAATAATAAAGTTATATATGTACACAGTTAAAAAAAACCGTTTATTTTATTTTCAAATTCACTCGCTGATGTTACCATTTGCTGATACATATATCACGGGAAAAAGACCGCAAAGTCTAATGGGATAATCATTTTGTCTTAGCGCTTATTGTGATTGTACTTAGTACGAATTGGACCAAAATAAACACGTACTAGATTAAACAAGGTTTTTATTGTCTTCATTTTTGAAACTCGAAAACTAAGCCCACTATTGTCAGGTTAACGTAAGTACTAACGACTTATTACGGCCGGTTTCTGGAAACCCAAATCACGATTGATCCGAGTTTGACACATAGTAATTATTCGATTTTTTCGTTGATCATCGTTCGAGAAACCGGCCGTTAATCAACGCAACAAGATAAGTCAAGCCACATCTTCCCACTCTAGACGACGTAGGTACTCAACCCTCATCCTTAGTTCGGCAAAAGGGCTGATTCGTAAGATTCAATTCT
Source organism: Ecliptopera silaceata (assembly GCA_932527185.1). Lineage (NCBI taxonomy): Eukaryota > Metazoa > Arthropoda > Insecta > Lepidoptera > Geometridae > Ecliptopera > Ecliptopera silaceata. The sequence goes on from OW052199.1 coordinate 11,636,679, forward strand.
AGAGTTGAAATTAGAGCAACCCGTATCATAAAGCAACGAAGTTGGTCCGTAGGCGGCGGCCCTGCCTCCACCCGCGCCGGCCTAATGTCCGGCGACGCAGACCGCTGCGCTCAGACCTACTACGATTTGATAGGTAGTATGTCAAAATGTGTTTTGAAAGCATTTATGTTTTCAGTATATTTTAACTTTAACAAATCGTTTGTCTTTTCTAGCGGTGATATGAAGAAGAAAGACTAGACAAAATTACGGAATAAGCTTTGTAAGTTTATATATTAAGAAATTTGGTTTTGAAAGTTTTGACGCGCGACGAGAGTGGCGCGGGCGAATGGCGCGACCCCTCAACCTCATGGAAGGAACGGGATAAATAAGTTCGTGTGTCTCGTTTGTGAGGGTCACTCAAATTATGTTTTGTTCCTAAAATTTTTGTAATGGAGTGTAGAGATAAGGAAGGATTACATGCTCGGGTCCAACTTCACGGGAAATGCTATTCCTATATGTACATGATGGTAGACAGCTGAAGTACTTTAGCCACCAGTGATTAATTTCCGTTTCTTAGCAGCAATTTGCAAGTCCGTCACGCGCTCCATCGACGGCTGAGTGATACACACGCGAGCGCTGCTCATCAGCAGCGGGAAGTGGAACGCAAAATAGATATTACAAAAACTTACGTAAACTTTCGTTTATTCAAACATAACCAACTCGATAAACAAAATTGCTGTTTTCTTGTCTTTGAAAATAGATCTGGATCGAGCGGGAGCTATTTTGTTTTCTTTCAATTCACACTAAAATGAACGCAACCGAAGCTGTTTATTTCCTTTCTGTCAGACAAAATGTAGGCCACATACACTTACCCATACACATACACATACAGCGGAACGGGTATGTCCCTGTACGAGGCACGCGTAGGTACCTACCTAACATGTGCGCTAAACATCATCTCGAATTCAAATCAAATAATATACGTACTTACCTATATATTTAATCATTGTGATCCCTGGTTTAGAGCTCTTCCATCTGAACATCATCGGCTCTCGAGCCTGACTCTCTTCTCAAGACTGAATTCTGGTCAAAATTTACGTCAAACGATATTGAAATACGTCCCATAAAAATTTAAAGTATAAATAATAAAATACAATACAATAATTTATTGATAAAAATAGATTTACAGGTCAATTATAAATAAGTACTTACCTACATTGATTCATAATGCTACTTATGAATAAAGTAACTCCAACGCTCTGAATAAGTTCAGTGAGTATTTACCCGCTATACGAAACAATCAATTCGCGAATCATGAAATATTCATATCCCTCAGAATACGGCATAGTTTATATCACTGGTGGTAGCTATACCATAGCGACTAGTACATAGTCTGCGGCACACGCACCAATTTAGACAAATAATGTGCGCCGCAACTTGATGTAATGTTTCATCGTGTGTTAGTGTAGTGTAGGTACCTCTCTCTGGAATAGAGCACGAAGAGCTTGACGACATAGATTCATAGAACATTATCGGGGCTAGCTTTCATAAATGCAAGCTCTGAAAAACCTACACGGAAACCTGAATCTCAGGTATCGAGTATTATTGTGAAAACTTAAATGTATTATATATTTGTGCTGAATTTTTGTACAGGCCTTGAATACGTCATTATCTATAAATGATATGTCAAAAGTCCCCATCGATCCCGCTTGTGCGTTGTTTTTTATTCCAGGTCAAATGTCATAAATTTGCGTTTTTTGCGTATATCTCTCAACCGATTCAATGCGGCGGGGGCGGCGGTCTCTTGGACAAACTTTAGCGCCTGGCGGTTAAACAACGAGAGCTATCAAAAAATAGTTCTGACATAGTTTGTAGATCTCAAATTGTCTACAAAAAATCAGCCAACACTTTTCTTCTACAAAGCATCGCTTTCGAGATATGGTGACTTTAGACTGCAGGAAAATCGTCGAAGACGCTGCGCTTTTTTCATTTCAGACGTTTTATCTGCTTCATTGCCACAGAACAAATAGTATTTCTTTTTTTTTTTTTATATGTATTCGTTGTTTCAAAAAATACTGTTTTTTCTGCGCCCCGCGCGCCCCGTGCTGCGCCCAACTGTGATGTGGGTGATTTATTTATTTATTTATTTATTTATTTATTTAATCTAAGATTCACAGTTTATTTATTATCAATTGTTGGCTATCTATTTTATATCGCACATTAACCAATTTGAATCAACATTTTATAACTTAGAATAATAATATAGGTAGGTAAACATTAATAACAATGCGGCGGGCACGCCAGACTAGTCAACAATCATGTACAGTACATATCTAAAACTAAAACTAAGATTAAGAATTAAAACAGTATCTATATAGCTGAAGGTAGATAGCTCGTACAACATAGACAAAATGTGTAGTGGGTGTAGTGTCTTGTGTAGTGTGTGTAGTGTGTGATACATGTGTATGAAATGTGAGAATAGACAAATCTGTAAGAATTCGCATAGCTTTAACAGGATTAGACTCGATTAGTGCAGGTACAAACTGTAGTCAACAAACAGAAACTGGTTTTTTTGAAGGGAGGGCTTACATGGAGGTCATTAAAGTTAAAATTTAAAATTAAAATTTAAAATTGTATGCTGTTAAATTAAATGATTTGCTTATTATGATAAATAAATAAATAAATAATGCTGGACAATCCACACAACATTATCTAGCCCCAAGCTAAGCAGAGCTTGTGTTATGAGTACTAGAAGACTGACATACTTAATATTAAACATTACATAGATAGATATTTTTTATTATACATATAATACCCAGAACACCCGGAATAAATATTTGCAGAACATACAAACATTTATTCCGAGGCGGGAATCGAACCCGCAACCTTCCGCGTCGCAGGCGGACCATCGCCCACCGCGCCACATCGGATAAATTGTTATTCCTGATATTCATTATATATAGACAGTACTCGATAATTTGGGACTAGATGGCGCTGTATCAAATGCTTATGAATGTGTATTTATTTAGGAACCTAACAATTGTTTACATACTTTTGATTTAAAAATATTTTTGGATGTAGAAAAGGGGTCTATGTCATTGAATAGCTTATTGTAGGTTTGAGGTAGTCGACTGGTGACGCTATTAGCTGCGTAGTTTGTGCGATGGGTAGGCACATAAAATAGTTGTGTGTGTCTGGTACGGGTATTTGGAGCTCTCAATTTTAAGATTTTATTTATTAGGAACGGGCAATCCAAAGCTCCAGAGCAGACGTCGTGCAACAACGACATATCGTGCAGAGTTCTTCTATCTCTGAGTGGCATTAAACCGTACTTGCGACACGATTCAACATAATTGTCATTAGGTGACTTTGTGCGGAAATTCAAATGTTTAATAAACTTTCTTTGTATGGTTTCTATGGAATGGTCATATGTCACATATTGTGGATTCCAGACAGAGCTGCAATATTCGACAATGCTACGAATATAAGCAACATAGAGTACTTTCAAGCAAGCTATGTCAGTAAAGGGTTTGGTTACCCGAAAAATGAATCCTAAGTTTTTATAAGCTTTATTAATGGTTTGCTCGATATGATTTGAAAACGTAAGTTTATGATCAAGAAGCACTCCTAAATCTCTAACGCTTTGACTTTTCTCAATATGGTTGTCGTTGATATAATAAGTATTTACGATGAGATTGGTACTTCGTGTAAAACTAACATGCTTACATTTACTCACGTTGACACCGATTCGATTGGCTATATAATAAATAGAAAGCCTATCCAAATCTTCTTGAAGCCGTTTGCAATCGTCAGTTGATCGAACATTATAGTAAATTTTCTTATCGTCTGCAAATACACTCGAGAGCAATGAATCCCGGTCACTTAAAGAATGTTAAAAATCTCGGAAACTAAAAATGATAGGTTAATGCAATAAATTGTATTTAATAGACAATGTAATACTCCTTAAATGAAAGTAAAAAAAATATGAGTCACCATACATTTTATTAACACAAAATTACATAAAGAAAAAAACTGCTGATCTCTCCTTAAAACAAAAATAGGAAACATGAAATTTTTGAACTTTATTACGATTTTCTTGAATTTTAATACTTCGTATTGCCTCCTCGTGCTTCCATTACTGCGTTTACGCGGTTTGGCATGCTGTACACCAAGTTCCTTATACGATTTTGGGGAATATTCTCCCATTCCTCTGTGAGAGCAATTTTGAGCTCACGAAGCGTGATTGGGGGAGGGTTTCGTTGTTTTACGCATCTGCCTAGCTCGTCCCAAGCATCCTCGATCGGGTTGATATCCGGGCTGCGCGCTGGCCACTCCATACGAGTAATGTTCATCTCTTGAAGGTAGTCATTCACAATCCTACCTGTATGAGGTCGGGCATTGTCATGCATAAATATAGCATCCTCACCTAAATTGACCATAAATGGACCAACGTGATCATTGAGGATTTCTTCCACATATCTTACGCTAGTTAAAGAGCCGTTTTCTATGATCACCAGCTCTGTGCGACTTTCAGAAGAAATTCCGGCCCACACAAGTACAGACCCACCACCGTAGGCTACTTTTTCTTCGATGCATGCTTGCTTGAATCTTTCCCCTGGTCTTCGATACACTCTGTGTCTTCCATCGTGCTTGTAGAGCATAAATTTTGATTCGTCGGAGAACATAACTTTTGACCAATCTTCAATACTCCAATTTACGTGGCTCTGGGCATATCTTAGTCTCGAAATACGATGCCCACGCTCCAGTTTAGGGCCGTTTGCAGGTCTAAGGGGTTTTAAGTTAGATTCAGCAAGCCGACGTCTTACTGTCCATGCACTTGGGTTACTTCCTCCGAGGCGTCGAAACTGATTGGTGAGTTCAGTTCCTGTGAGAAAGCGATTTCGAAGCATGGTGTTCACCAAGTATCGGTCTTCTCGTGCTGTGGTACACCTGGTTCTGCCCGTTCCTGGTCTGCGTAGGTTAGAACCAGTTTCTTCGTAACGTCGGAGAACTCTTTGTACTGTTGACAGCGACACACCGACAGTCCTGGCTGTATCGCGCTGACTCCGGCCGGTTTCCAGCATTGTAAGTATTCTGGTGCATTCTTCAGGCGTAAGCGACATAATTTCAGCTTGAATAATGAATATAGAGCACTATCAACATGGTTTATGTACCCACATAAATGACGGATTACAAACAAAAGCAAAACCAAATGCTGTAATTTCGTAGTTCCATCTTCGAAAGTGGCCCTTTTTCAAATTTGATTTTTTTATGATATAACTTTACAATAACTAAGAAGTTTTAATACCTTCATTTAAGGAGTATTACATTGTCTATTAAATACAATTTATTGCATTAACCTAGCATTTTTAGTTTCCGAGATTTTTAGGATTCTTTAAGTGACCCGGATTCATTGCTCTCGAGTGTAGTAAAAAGTTTGCATGTCTAAAACATGAGTCAATGTCGTACAAGTAGGCCAAGTAAAATAGAGGTCCAAGGATAGAACCCTGCGGGACACCCGATGGCACCAGAATAAAGTCTGACCGACTACCACCCATAACAACAGCCTGACTTCTATTATTAATATACGATTCAATCCAGCGCAGTAGATCACCCTGTATACCAAGTTCACCAAGTTTGCGGATAAGAATGACATGATCCACACGGTCAAACGCTTTTTCAAAATCAGTATAAATCACGTCTACCTGTGCACCAGACTCCATCCCCGTTAGTATTTCACTGACAAAAAATGTAAGATTAGTCGTCGTCGAGCGACCCTTAACGAAGCCATGCTGTTGCTCCGGAATACTTTGCCGGATCACGGGGCAAATAATATCATAGACTATTTTTTCAAAGCATTTGCTTAGGGTGTTTAAGATGGATATAGGCCTGTAATTCTCTATGATCGCTTTTGATCCTTTTTTATGCAAGGGAACTATATGAGCTTCCTTCCAAAGGCGTGGAAAAGTACCTTCCCTGATGGAACGATTAAATATGATTGTTACCGGCCTATACAACGACTCAGCACAATTCACAATAAAAAATGGATGAATCTTATCACTACCAGCCCCTTTTTTGGTGTCAAGATGACATAATAATTTATATACTTGTTCCTCGTGCAGTATTTTGGTGCTGATGACTTCCTGACTTAGCACAGAGTGATTGAACTCAGCAGTGGGATAGATATTAGCAGGTTCCATAAACATGTCCTGGAAAAAAGTATTAAAAGACTCGAGAATGTCTGCCCGGTTTGTGAGTTTATAGTCTTTATAGGTCATTGTGTTAGGATAGCCAGTTGCTGAAGTTCGCTTTGATCTTATGTAGTTCCAAATTAGCTTAGGGTTGGATTTGATTCCTTCTTGAGTACGTGTTATATATTTTTGGTAACATATAGCTTCTATTTTTTTAAATCTTGACCTTAAAAGTGCGAATTCGTCATAATCAAGTGGATTTTTATATCGTTTCCAGCGAGTGTGAACTTTATTTTTTTCATTATTGATACAAATGAGAGCCTTAGTGTACCATGCTGGGTAGTGGTCAGTTCCATCCTTAGTTACCTGCGGCACATACTTGGCAATTACATCGTTGATTAGGTTGTAAAACCCAGAAACAGCATCGTCAACCGTTCCCCGATCAAGCACCGTTCAATCCGTAGAGGAAAGCTCAACGTTTATGTCAGCGTAGTTTGCTTTTCTAAATAAATATTTGGTATGCGGGATTTTAATAAGTGGTGCTAAAGTTAAATCAGATGCATCAATATCGAGTGTAATGTGAGAACAATCTTCAGGAACTATCGGCCGAATACTCTTACTAACTACAACGTGAAAATTACAGAAAACTAAATCCAAAGTGTTGCCAGAAGCGTTCACAAAATTACTGTATTGACACATACCTAAATGGTGAGTTTGATTTATGAAATTAACCGCTGAATTTTGTAGTTCAACAGTTCCTTTTTTTAAATATTTCGGGTGTAGTGATAAATGCCATTGTATATTTGGCAGATTAAAGTCACCTACCAACATAAAATAATCATCTGGAACTAGTGATGCAATTTCATCAACCCATTCTGTGAGCCTGTGAATACGTTGCGGTAGCAGATTTCCGGGCGGCATGTAAGCCAGTCCGATATGTAAGTCGTTATCCGAGTTGATCGTGCGCCCGTCGATTGATATCCACAAGCATTCGACGTCCAGATGCCTTCGTTCCCACTCAGGACGCGCACGCGCATTTAGTTGTTCTGAGCATAACGCCATGACGCCGCCGTGATCGTCAGAGGGACGATCGCGTCGGAATATATGGTACTTAGAATTTGTAAGTTCTGAATCGAGAATACTCTCTTTTAACCAGGTCTCCGTGATGAGCAAAATATCGTAATCGAGTGTTATTAAGTTAGCACTAAATTGAAGAGTTTTAGTTCTTAAGCCGCGCACGTTTTGGTAAAACAGTTTTAATTTGCGTTTGTTAATCATTGTAAATAGATTGGGGCTACCTGTAAGTGCTTACTAAATATATTAATAAAAGTGTTAAGCAGTGAAATTATCCTAAATAGGATTATTTTATTAAAATATGTTATTATCTGTAGGATACCGAAATCAAGTGATTTTAGTTGTTTTCTAAATTGTAGGATATAGTAATATTGATGAACATGTGATATGTCTATGAGGGTGAGTGAGGGTGTTTTGATGTGAAGTGTAAAGAATGTGCTTGTGTGATGTGTGAGATACGACGGATGTCTATGCAATATTATCAATTTGTACAAAATATATATTAACAAATTAAAAACAACATCCTCTAATGCAATTAATGTAACTAAACAATCTTTTTGAGATCTGCTTGTTTGGATATTAGAATGTATGGCGAAGTGTCGTTTTTTCTGACATATATGCGACAGTTTTTTGTCCATACATATTTAAAGCCATGCTCTTTAGCTGTGCTTTTGCATTTACTAAGTAGTTGTTTGTTATTTAGTGTCAAATGATCGTTTACATAGACACTTGAGCCGCCATCCACTCCAATATCTTTTGAGGTGAAACCATGTTTCTTTCTTATTGCTGATAGGAAGGAGTCCTTAGTTAGGCGTTCCCGGAAACGAACAATGATGGCTCGGGGCTTTCCACTAATAGGACGTTTGGCACGGACGCGATGTGCAAACTCGATGTCTCCCAGTTGCAGCGGCAGTGCAGCATACTTGGCGACTCTTACCACCAGGTTTGTGAGAGATTCGCTGTCAACCTCTGGTATTCCAACGATTTCCACATTCTGCTGCTTGGCCCATTGCTCCTGTTTTGTTGCATACTCTTCCGTAGATGACAGCCTCTGCTCAAGATCCTTGACACTATCTCTAAGCTGTTTGTTCTCGGATTGCAGCTTCTTTATGGAGGAGTTTTGCATGTCAATGTTTTTTTTAGTCTCATCGTATTTGTCGCTTACCATCTTAACTGAGTCCTCCATCGACTGCAGCTTATCGATAAGTTTTTCGAGCTTCAGGTCAAGTATACCGCGGATGGTTTTGGGCAGCTGCTCTGTCACCGCGGCTAGGATATCGGCCCGCATACTGGATAATATATCACTGCTATCCTCTTCTTTTTGACTGGACCTCTGTGGACGGTGTGTCACATAGCTAATATCGGAATCTTCTTCCGTGGGGCCGATTGTTTTCCGCACCGGTGATTCATAAAAGTCACTTTTTCTTTTCTCCTTGAGTTTGCATTGTGGACACTTCCATTTAGGCTGGTCTGCGGGCTTCAGGTTCGCTGAGAGGCCAACACACAGGAAGTGGTAGATGAGTGAACAAATGGTACACTTGACTCGTTCCTTCACTGCAGTCGTAATATGGCAGGCACTACACTGACTCATATTGCACTTTTAATGATGATTTTTCTGATGAAACTGATTTTATAAGGAAAATTTGTGAAATTTTAAATAACTTTTATCTAGCTTGCTAGCCAAATTTGAGCTAAATATAATTAAAAACAGTAAATGTCTGCGGAGCTTGTTTGTAGCGTGCGCCTACCCGCAAAGTAATGCCACTGATACCACTGATACCTCTGTAAAATTGTACTTACCTAATCAAAAGTGATTCAACACTTCCAACTCAAAAGAATCAAACCTTTTATTGAATGTGGTACGTAAATCTTAAGACCTTGTAAATGTATGTACTTACTTACATATATAGATACGCTTGCTTTACTTCGGTAGAGTAGAGACGGCAGAGCTCACAGTTTCAATGGGTAAGATTCACACTTGCTAAAAATATCTTACATGAATCAAACTGGAGTGTAAAAAAACAAGCATTTGTCATCATGAGCCTGTCAGCTTATTTGTTATTTCTTTAGGAATATGAAGTTCATAACTCTTTCTGTTGAAATAAAAATAAACAGGATCTAATTAGCTCATTTCATTATATTATTTCGAGGTGGCTATAAGTCCGTTAGTCGCTCGCCTCGCGCCTGCCGCCTGCCACACACCAATAAAACGAAACTTGTTGTATTACAATTGTGTCGCACACGCACACATACGCACATGCTGCGCTGCGCCCGCGCCGCGCCACGCCGCCGCGCCGCCGCCGCGCCGCGAGCGAGGCTACTGACGTGCCTTGCCATCGTGCAGTATGCATCCAGTTGTTCAATTACAAAAACATTAAATTTATTTAATGCAGATTTCATTTGCTGATTGAACTTGTTTAGTGATGCGTAGATTATAATAAAGTCGAATGAACTAACCGTGAATGTGTGGTGTGGTGGCTAAAGTGACTGCGGTGGGCAGTAGACCTTTTTTAAATATGAGATGTTGTAATGTTTAAGTGATAGGCTGCCCCTAGCAGGCAGTCGGCAGTCAGCAGTCTGCAGTCGGCAGTCGGCACACTGCAGTGGCACGGTGCGCAGGGCTGTCGTCGACCCCAGCGCCGACTATTTCCGTACGAGCACGGAACTTATGAATGACATCTATCGTAAATATACAGTTTTACAACGCGCCCGTAATCTTACTTTCATCTTGACGGATTGGTATTCCATGGAGATATCTCGTAAAACCACAAAAGGATTTAGACAATCTAATAATTTCAGTTCTTATAGAAGCCTAATGAATGGCTCCTAAACCTGCAAAGGATATTTCTTATATTTGTTAAGACGTGCCATAAATACATAGATTAATTAAGTAGGAATGTACGTACATAAAATCAGTTATAACAAAACAATCCAAGTATCCGAACTCATAATATTTCATGGGATTAAATGTCTTCCTTCTCTCCGTATTAGGTAATTGACCAAATTTTGAAAGTTGAAAGGTATTAAAAATAATATTTACATTATAGAGCAGCTTTACTCACTAGCTTTATTAATTTTACTTTAATATCTTAACATAAAATATTTACGACTATAAAAACGGACGAAGAAGTTATATCTATAGAACTAGGAAGTAGGAATTTCATCTTCATCTAAAGAAATGAGTAAAAATGCAATCTTTACACAAGGATGTTGATGTCGATGATGGGCGCAAACAAACGGTTTTGCTGATAATGAGATATATTTATTCTACAGAAGTCGAAGAATTGAATATTGCGAAGCAGCTCGTTATAACCAGAGGCGAGGAGGGTCTCTGAGGGACGGTGGACAATGAGCCCAGTTAAGGGGCGTCACGTTTCCGAAACGATGGATCGACCGTTATTATCTGCGCCCTTAGCGTGAGAGATGACCGCTACAATGTCACGGATTCCGCATTAAACGGGATTATTAGTTTAGTTGGAGAAGGTCGACAAGGGCGCGTTACCCCACGCAGCGCCGAACTTACTCAGGTTTGTCAGCTGATTGTAACCACGAACAATAAATAAAACTTCACCGACAAGTAATACTTACAACTAGCGTGCCCACTCCGACAAAATCACAAATCATCTAAATAAATGAATTTACTCGTGTACCAATACCGAATAAAATGGACGCATCCAGTTCAATACTCGTTTGCGATAGACGATTGATTGGTTTCGTACTGTGCTGTATGAAGTGAAGGTACTAACCTGTTTACGTAGCGTGGCGTAGGCGGCGCGATTACAATAACATGGATCCGAATTTAGTGCCGACTGTTAAATAAATAACGGATTGCTTTTACGAGCGGATCACCTACCGCCGCCGCAGAATGATATTATTAAACCTTCAATCAACGATTCATTTTTAGTTTCATAGAAATGCATCTGCGTTTCGTTAAAATCATAAATGTCAAGATTGTTGTTTGTCTTGTAATCTGTTCAATCTCAGTTCGATCCATTTCACGCAGTTGGCTTATTAAAATAATAACAATATCGTTCAGACGAGTGAGCGCGAGTGGCGAGCAGATGTACCGCTCAGCTCTGCAAAATGTAGGGCGTCCGTCCACAAACCGCGCACTTGACCGAGTTCGCGCGAGAACTTACTTCTCGTCGAAATTTGCTTTCAATAGACCCTTTACAACTTTTTTGACTGGAATGCGTTTATGAGTGAGACATATGAGTATCAACTTTAATATTAGCTCCGTATGTGTCAATGTCGGGTATGATAATATTCGAAGAAAAGTTTGGCAATAACGGAGTGAAGCGCTGAGGGCACGGCGCCACGGTGAATCTACGCAGCTGTGCAACTCTACACCTGCTAACTATGAAGAAAGACAGTTCATCGTGTAGCCAGGATTCACCTTGGTAAATGACAGCTCCAAGAGTATTTAGCATTTTAAGTAACAGTTGTAGGATTGGTACATATAAAAAGCTTTGCTTAGTTGAGACTAGAGCGTGATATATGTAGGTATGATGTAATGGCCGTAAATATTTATTAATATATTTCTTTCTTTAAATCTACTGAAATCCTTTGTTCCATTTTTAAAGATACCTTGTTTTGTCCACAACGAAATGTGTAAGGCACACACAACAACGTAAAGTTGCGGTACTGGCAGTGGGCTGCCCCGCGTGCTCTCGCCCAGCGGAACGGGGAATATGCCAAGCTCACCGAAAAAGTTAAAGCATATTTCCATCGGCCAATCCCAAACTTGCGATGAACGACTTTACAACTCCAGTATTTAAGTCGCAGCCGAATAATACTTATATAGGCGGCCTTCTCATTTCAAGGATGACCTGTTATTTCTTGCGCATTCGTTGGAAATATTTTCTGAAAAAATCATTACTGTACCTAATGAAAATATTCTCCGTTTATGCATTGGCATAATTATACAGAATATAATATTAGATTAACATTTTATATAAAGTGGAGCCGCAGTAACTAGATTTCGTGTAATTTCATTAATGAATCGCGTTCGCGTTTATATAACTTCGATGATAACCTGATCGGATACAGGTACATCTGGGGAATCGTATGACATCGATAACGGTTTCAATCGTAGAATCATTACCGTAATGATCGTAAGCTCGTTTAAGCGCAGGTATATAGGTAGGTACTTACTTTCAATTAGAATCGGAACGATAATTGTATCCTACAGCGGCTTTTATAATTACAGCTTTGTTTGAATCGCAGGATTCCGATCGCGTTGATTAGAATCGCGATCGAATCGCGAATCGACCGACCGTCCCAAATATAGAGAACCAATTAAAATTATGGCGGAGCAGATCCCATCTACTTTACTTACCTTTGAATACTGTTATTGGTCAGCTCAGTCAGCTCAGAATAACGGTACCTACCTACAACATTTTATCTGAGCTATCTCTAAAGCTATATTTTGTATTCGGTTGAGGTCACTTCAAAATGTTTTACCATCGCTACTATACTGGTTGTTGCAACCAAAGGTTACAGATTCATAATTGAATGATGCTTCACGGTAATATTGTTACCTACTAGTGTATTTTGTAAAAATGTTATAAAAACTGTAATAGTCTGAGATAATAAAATAAATAAATAATGTATTATAGTTTATTACCACCTCTTCAACCTATACATATACCAACACCTAAGAGGTAAGCCTTATAAACTCACAAAGCTAGAAACGTACATACATCACAGCTCAGTTGGTAGTAAGTAGCCTTCCATGCTGTGTCTCGTGAATCGACCACCGCATGCGATGCGAATAGGATAAAATAGGATATAGGATATATATATATATATATATATATATATATATATATATATATATATATATCCTATATATCTCAATATAGGCGACACTGTTCGGATGAGATGAGAGTGCGACAAAGAGGCTGCAATTTGACGCCATTACGCGCCTACACTCTCCCACCACTTAGCGAGCTAAAGCCGGCCCGGAGCTGTCGGAAAGCAACCGTCTAGTCGTGGGCTGTGGGCTGCGGGCTGTGGGCTGTGGGTGTAGACTGTGGGCTTTGGCGCTACCCACTTAAAAAGTACAGCCCAGGGGCCCTAGGCTACAGGATACAAAACTAATCAAAGTATGAGGACATTATTAAAAACGAAAATCACACAACCATTCTTAGACCTTTGATGGTTTGTATTTTCTAACGTTTGAAGAATATATTTTTTTATATGGTAAGTATGGTTTGCATGTGATTTTTTTATTCCGAATACCTAGTAGGTATAAGGACGAAACCGAACAATACTAAAAACAAGTTTTTAAACAGAGAGACCTACTCAAAAAATATTTGTCAGTTCTTAGGCTGGCCTCACACAGCCGGAAAACCTATCTGAATTAAGAATATTAATTCAGACTCTTAATTCCGGCTCCCTCAACTCACATTATCTTAAAAATTGAGATAGATCAGTAGTCTCTTGTTTCACGACACACGCAAACGTCTCGAAATGGAGGAGGAATTAATACTAATCGCATTGCTATTGGCTCAATACTGAGCAATTCATAATCTGAATTCAATATGTGTGTGTTGCTCTATGCAAATGTATAGGATTACGTGCGTTATGAAGTCATAATCTTAAATATTCAGACCAGGAATTCCGGATGCCCATCAGAATCATTCTTACAGATCGATCTGAGAAATTCATAATCTGAAAAAATCAGAATGTATGTGGATCATAACGACTTTGTATGGAATTCCGGCCTTTCATAATTAATAATATGAATTCAGATTATGAATTCAGAGACGAATTCCGGCTGTGTGAGGCCGGCCTTAATGTCTTAAATCAGACCGAGAACAGACAGAGATATAACAGACCTATGAAGAATATACCATCTAAAATAATCATCAAAATCGGTTTATAATTGGCGGAGTACCTACCTAATCGCGTTACATTCTCAAAAGACATATAGTCGAATGAATAACCTCCTTTTTTGAAGTCGCGAGTATCGACATGCGATCAAATGCCGCCACAACACGGGGCAGGAACTAATGAACGTACTTCGCGACCTATTATAGTTTCACAAGCTAATATACAGTGAACACTCGACACAAGCAAACGATACGTACCAAAACAATGTCAATAGCAAAAAAAAGCTAGCACTCCGGGAGTGCCGGCAGAAGTGAAAACTTCAATATTAACGTTGTGTTTTCACTTTTAAGTTTTCACTTCAAGACGAAGACAACGAAGACACACTGACACAGACACATTCGCGCAAGCGCGAATGTGTCTGTGTCATTGTGATTGTGTCATGTCGTTGTGTCACATTCGCGCAAGCGCGAATGTGACACAACGACGAAGCCAACGAAGACACAGACACATTCGCGCAAGCGCGAATGTGTCTGTGTCTTCGTTGGCTTCGTCGTCATCGTCACGTCACGTCATGTCGCCACGTCATCGTCACGTGACGATGACGTGGCGACATGACGTGACGATGACGTGGCGACATGACGTGACGTGACGATGACGACGAAGCCAACGAAGACACAGACACATTCGCGCAAGCGCGAATGTGTCTGTGTCATTGTGATTGTGTCATGTCGTTGTGTCACATTCGCGCAAGCGCGAATGTGACACAACGACGAAGCCAACGAAGACACAGACACATTCGCGCAAGCGCGAATGTGTCTGTGTCTTCGTTGGCTTCGTCGTCATCGTCACGTCACGTCATGTCGCCACGTCATCGTCACGTCATCGCGCAAGCGCGAATGTGTCTGTGTCTTCGTTGGCTTCGTCGTCATCGTCACGTCACGTCATGTCGCCACGTCATCGTCACGTCATGTCGCCACAACACTATTTAATTGTTTGAGTCATACGTCGCGTGACCGCAAGTGTGTTCTTTTGTCGTCTCTTGTTTTACGAGCAATGTATAAAAATTAAATAAGATCTTACGCTTTTTCGACGTCACGTGACCCTGACGCGAGTTTGAAAGTTTTTACCCACCCAGCGCCGCTAAAGAAGTTTTCACTTCAAAATACAAAATAAAATTCAAAATAAAATGCAAAACAAAATTCAATATAAAATTCAACAATAAATTACTAACTTCGATGGACAATGATCTACAAGATATCACGGAAGGAACGCGTTACTAACTTGTGAAACGGTAATAAAGCAGGCTTAGGCGACCAAACTAGACTCACCACGCGCACGCTTGCGCTAACGCTGGGATCCGGCGGAGTCGAGCGATCACAATTATTATTACCACTTGTCACAGATTTTATAATAGTGTTCCTCCGCCCCCGCGCTCCGCACCGCACCGCGTGTTGGCAGCGCCTTGTACTCGCCTTGTACGATGTCGCCACAACACTATTTAATTGTTTGAGTCATACGTCGCGTGACCGCAAGTGTGTTCTTTTGTCGTCTCTTGTTTTACGAGCAATGTATAAAAATTAAATAAGATCTTACGCTTTTTCGACGTCACGTGACCCTGACGCGAGTTTGATAGTTTTTACCCACCCAGCGCCGCTAAAGAAGTTTTCACTTCAAAAAGGACATCGATGCTGCTGGGGAGGTGTGGTTGTGTTGCATTGCATGGGGTGATGAGCATTGAGCACCGCCCACCACTCGGTTTCTCCTCGAGTAATGCCAACGATGAACGTCACGAGCGACTCACGATTAGTACCTACTTACTTAATAATAATATCACCATAAATGTGAAACTGATTTCCTGATGCTTACTGTACCTACGTACCGAACGCGCTTTATAGTTTCAACAAGCTAATAAGCAGGTAACTGAACGCGCTTGTTTGCCGTGTGTGTTCAATATTGATTTAACTTTTGCTTAACAAGGTTCCTGAGCTTGCCTTCGGTTAATGCGGAAAATCATTAAATAAAGTAGGTACCTACGTGAGATTCATGAAATCATAAGACAGACAAATCGCATGGCTTGAATGCTCTATACCTAACCTAAATTAGTGCAATATCGCAATTTTAGTCTCGCGCCAGCGCCGTCGGTGACTGCTGCCAACTGTAATGAGTAAAGTAAAGCAAGCGTCCTGGCGCATGGCGGCGCAACTACCTCCGAGTATCTAGTAAGTAGGTACACTATTAGGTGCATTAGCAGGGGTGCCTGCCTTGCTGCTAGTTGGTTGTGCGCTGTGGCAGTGGAGGGGTCAGCACACCGGCCGCTCTGCGCCGCGGCTACACTGCTGATTCACGACTGACTCACTGGTCCGTGTTGTTTTCGTTTAATTATAACCTTATTAGGTCATCTTCATAATATCTACAGTATGAAGAATTTTGCTGAAAAATAAACCACGAACATCTTAAAGTTTTGTCCGCACCAGGAGACGTTATTTTATGTGTGCTCTGAAAAAGTCCAGAGCTTAGCTTTAAAAGGTGCAAAAATTTTCATCGTGTGCTGTTTCGTGTGCTCTCGAATGGGGCTCTGATTCGATTATAAAATTCGCTGCGCGATGAAAAATCGCGGATAACGCGATGGCGCCGCGGGAATTCCAATTGAACCCGCCCGGGCTCGGCGCCTTTTTACCTTAATGTGATGCTGTTGGCTATTGGCTGCAATAGCAGCTCAGCGCGATAAATCCCGTGGCCGTGGTTCACATCGTGTTCACATCGCTCCGCGCTAACGCGACGCCTCGTCCCCTTTACCGAATCAAAAGTACTTAATACGAAACCTCGATAGGGTCCTCCATCGATCAAACGATCCATTCTAAGCAATACAATTACAATAATCTTCGCTCGACTCGTTTATTTTGCGAATGAGAGTTTCTATAACTGCTTTTATTTAGGTAATTAAAGAAACGGCAATTATTGTGTTTCATAACACTTTTTGCATATGCTTTTATAACCGTGAATATCGTAATTTTATAACGTAAATATACCGAAAGGTACTTACATAAATAGCTGACTCACAGCTCGCATGGACAATGGACACATTTCAACTGGAACCTTAAAAGTATTCAGTTTGAATATTGTAAACTGTTCTGATCTATCAACGAGGTCGTAAAGATTCGTAAAATATAAGCTCCCCCCATCTAGCACTTGGCATTGCCTAGGTACCTACAGAACGCGAACAAAAAGTTTGTATACCGTCACGGAGAGCCGCTTACGAATCTCCAGCTCTCAGCTGGTCTGTCACAACAGACCTCACAACACATCTCAATCCTACTAATATTATAAAAGCGAAAGTTTATACAATAGTATAAGAATACGATAACTCGCCCGAGTCTGCGGCTCTCTGTGGCGATACAAAACTCGCACCATTCTCTAACTACATGCCCATTTTAACTTCATTCCGGACGGAAGTATTCTTTACCAAGAGTTGGAAACTTTACATTCCACAAGAGCGTCTCTGTGTAGTTCCAAAACTTTGACTAAACTTGAACTACAACACAGCATCAGGTGACGTGCCTAACCGTCCGCGGATTAGTTTTATAATATTTTATAGTTTATTGTGTACCTACACGAGTTGTAAATTGAAACTTTAAATTACTTTCTGATACTCCACGTTATAAATCCGCTTGGTACGAATACACATAGGTAGGTATCATGCAAACTAAGTCAGCCGGTGTACCTATCCTAGCCTCTCAAACCCTGCCAGGCTTAAATCACGTTTTCACAGTTTCTGTAGCAGTTCTTGTGGAGTGATAGGACTCTGACATTATTATCGATAGTATTTAATACAGCTAAGTCTTATCAGTCCACAATCTCCACATAAATGCCACAAAATATCGATGAGTTACTCTAGAAACTGAACAAAATTTAGAACCTGACAGGATTTGAGAGGCTAGGATACGTCGGCAGTAAATACTGTTTCGAGAGCTGTCGAACTTTTCCAATTACAGCGATCTGACACGATCGCGGTATTCATTACTCAAAACTACATCACAAATAGCGCACCAATTATGAGCGGAAGCAATTCGCTCCACCGGCAAAGCGGCACCGCCAGTGTCGCCAAAGCCAAACGATATCTTCAACGCAGCACCGCGCCCGCCGCAGTCACACACCAGCACGTTGTACTTATAAAAATAAAATAAAATAAAAATCGTTTATTTCAGACAACTAAATCCATATACAAAAAAGAAGAAAACATTAATTTATAATAAACTTATAACTATAATACACCGAGGTCGGTAGGCAATCAATGAAGGCGCAGAATACCTTCATTGGTCGTCCTCCGCACAAGGCTCCTCCACAGCGGGGACGTCCAGCTGTCAGCAACGGTTTTAAGGATGCTGTTAGGACTGCCCCGTACTCTACTGATCAAGGAGGCAGTCTTCTTACGTAACAGAGCATGAAAACCATCTGTGTGATACTGCGCGAACATTCCCGATGCGCTACAAAAGCGGGGCAGTCCTAACAACATCCTAAAGATGTTATTGTATTGAACACGCAAGGTGTCCAGCGATTTTTTGGTATGTTTTACCCACAGACTTCCCGTGTATAGACTTTGACAATAAGCCTTATGCTATGACACGAAAGTCTTTCATTCTGCGATTCTAAGAAATCCAGTAATTTATGTGACAAACTAAATGGTACATGCATTTTAATTACCTGCGAGCGGTGTTTTATAATATTTCAAATTATCACGGTATCGAAAATAGTTTTTTTTAAGAACAGGATAGTAAGTACTTACTATGATTTGTGACTTTAATTATTTTCAAATTTGATAATTTTTGATAATATTTCCGTAAACACAGTTGTATAGCACATGCAAGCGACGATTTTATTTTCCGTCTTTGCATATTCTGTTAAGGTATTCCGCACTAAATTTCCGCATATTTTTGTGAATGATTGTTCACTCTGACAAAAGCCAAGACATAACAGTAGTCGTTGTGCTCTATTCTGGTGTCTTTCTCGAGAACCCTTCAGCGGCCCTGGGCGCTGGGCGCTGGGCGCTGGGCGCTGGGCGCTGGGCGCTGGGCGCTGGGCGCTGGGCGCTGGGCGCTGGGCGCTGGGCGCTGGGCGCTGGGCGCTGGGCGCTGGGCGCTGGGCGCTGGGCGCTGGGCGCTGGGCGCTGGGCGCTGGGCGCTGGGCGCTGGGCGCTGGGCGCTGGGCGCTGGGCGCTGGGCGCTGGGCGCTGGGCGCTGGGCGCTGGGCGCTGGGCGCTGGGCGCTGGGCGCTGGGCGCTGGGCGCTGGGCGCTGGGCGCTGGGCGCTGGGCGCTGGGCGCTGGGCGCTGGGCGCTGGGCGCTGGGCGCTGGGCGCTGGGCGCTGGGCGCTGGGCGCTGGGCGCTGGGCGCTGGGCGCTGGGCGCTGGGCGCTGGGCGCTGGGCGCTGGGCGCTGGGCGCTGGGCGCTGGGCGCTGGGCGCTGGGCGCTGGGCGCTGGGCGCTGGGCGCTGGGCGCTGGGCGCTGGGCGCTGGGCGCTGGGCGCTGGGCGCTGGGCGCTGGGCGCTGGGCGCTGGGCGCTGGGCGCTGGGCGCTGGGCGCTGGGCGCTGGGCGCTGGGCGCTGGGCGCTGGGCGCTGGGCGCTGGGCGCTGGGCGCTGGGCGCTGGGCGCTGGGCGCTGGGCGCTGGGCGCTGGGCGCTGGGCGCTGGGCGCTGGGCGCTGGGCGCTGGGCGCTGGGCGCTGGGCGGCCGGGGACAAGGGCAAATAGCATTAGATGGAGTCATGACCTTTCGCCACTCTTGTAGTTGAAGATCTTGAATATTTGCGAGCTCTTTAAACATGTCACTGAAAGCATTTCCATCGTGTCAACATCTATTTCAGTTTGGATGATCGCACACTCGCCTATTATAATGAAGCACTGAAGTTGATTTCGGTTTAGAATGTAGCTAATCTAATAGGATGCCTCGCGATCGATTCCTCTTGAGCCAGTCCAGAGCCGGCGACTTCCAGCCTTCTACTGACTATTGGGGGTTGCCACTAATCACCAGAAAGGGCCGATTGACTCATCAGCAGTTGAACTTGTGAGTTCATAATATTCACGTAAGCGCCTGATCTTGTTTACTACCTGATATGTTTGAGAAGTAATGCCATGTCGTACGAGTATCTAAGATATTATAGACACGTTATGATGTATTAGGTACACCATATTATTTTGCTTACAACAAGATGCTTAATACTCGTCCGTCTGTACCTATGCTGTTATTATAGCAAATGGACGACAATGCGCCGACTGCTTTCAGTAAATAATTCAAAGGAACCTGAGCAAATGTCGAGTTGGCGGCGGCGCCCACTCTCCGGACTTTAAATTCAATTTCTTACTAACTAGCAGAGTTTGGAAGTTTTTATTGAAGATTTAGAGTTAATTAGGAGTTGAAGCCAGAAGATAAGGAAAAGATAGATAAACGGGTGTAATGTAGCCAGGTTCTGACTCTGGTGCAATATGACCGAAATATAAAATCGTTCCAATATGTGGGAGCCATTGCAATTTCGAATCAATATAAAGGCCTAAGAAGACGGCAGAATCAACAAGATTAAGTGACTCTCCTCTCATCGATGCAACATGACCAGCCTAACCTATTTATACATAAGTATAATAAATAAATAAATATATAAAGATCCTTCATAAGTTTATGTTTCTGTGTTCATGTTTAATATGTCTAGGTTATTTGATTATTATTTGGATTGTTTTTGTGGACCATCGAATTCATTAAATGTTTTCGAGTCGACGTGTGTTGTTGTTTTTTATGCATGTACGCGATTACTCTACTGATTTTAAAAGGTTAATTTTTTTTATTGTTTTAAACATAATATTTCGGAGATAATCCCATAGATATTTTATACCGGTGCCAGTGCTTTTTTAGTAATTTTCAATGACATAATAATGTCAATTACAATTGACAAATCCTCGCGACATGACGTGTGGGTCCACGTGTCCGGTGTCGGCACTCGGAAGGCGGATGAAGTGTCGCGGCGCTCATCCCCGACACAGCATGTCGTCTGTCGTCTGTCGTCTGTCGTCTGTCGGGGGCGGGGCGTGCGCCACGAGCCACAGGTTACACAGTAGTATGTAGGCACTGCGCTAAGCTCCATGCAATATTCAAGTCCGTCCGGGCACGTCCCGTTTATTTAGACGTAAAACGTGGAATAGCAAAAGCAACTACTTCCGTACAATCGAGCGCGAAGCTGGGAATCTTTGCTCGAATAGTTTGCGAATCGGACGTGTTCGACTCTACGTTATTTCGTGATGTGTTGCGCGTCACTAACGTGCTGCGTCGGGTCCAAGGCCACCAGCACGGCATTGTATTCATTGTATTCGACACCGTAGCCACACCACACCACCATCGTGTTGTGTTATAAAGTTTTTATTACGTACCTACCTACTGAAGCTGAACAAAGTTCGCAATGGAAATAAAGTAGGTACCTAGTTCTGAGATGCGAGCACAAACTTTGTCGTCCACAATCCGAGTCCGCGTTTCTTAATGAATCGGTATCGCGTGAGTACCTTCGTCTCGACGGGGCTCAGCCGCAGAACATTAACCTATAAAACTTCCAGTTAAATTTTGTTTAGCTTTGCAATACAGGAAAGCTACTTTGCTTGCAGCCTCATTCTAATCTTACCTAGGTGTTCACTTGTATGAAAGAAATGAGTTTTTGACTTAAATAAAAAGCTACAAGCAACATTGTGCTGTTCATGGAAGCTAGCGGGCCTGGACTGGAGACTGGACTGGAGACTGGACTGGAGACTCGAGAAGCCACGAGCGCATTAGCTCGTCGCTCGCGGCACGCGCCGAGCGACGAGCGACACTTGTTCATACGATTTACCGCTTCCATCGTTAATTTGTCTTCGTCTCACTTCACAAATCGATCTCGCCTCTCATTTCTAACGAAATAACTTAGAATGTTGAGCTAATTAGGCATATCTATTTACTGAGCGCATGTAACTACATGCCGTAAAGGTGAAAGGGTCAAAGTATTTAGATTTGCTGTATGAGAGTGCAGAGCTGTCGCTCTTTGCGTACTTTGATTCGTATTTTTTAAGTGTTACTGACATACGTTGCTTTATCCCACATCAACTAAGCAATAAACATATAAATTGAAGCGAGAGCTCGCGCGTTCACATGAATATCCCAAATTAAGTATTCCCTTCCAATTTGAGGCATAAATTTAAAAGATTTTTCCGGCGCGTACGTAGTCGTTAGCTTTAATATTTGAATGGCGGTAATCGAGTTTTGGCGACGCCGAGGTCCGTAGCAGCGCGTAGACACGCGTAGCCTCGTAGCGATTCGTAGCGAATCGTAGCAAGCCGTTTATATTATAATTCTTACCACTACTTTCACCCATCGATCAAAATATATATTATAACGTAATAATTATAACCTACCATCACTAATTCTCATTGCCACACATTACGCTTCGCGGCCACCGCAAGGCGCCACGGCGCGGCGCGGAGAGACTATTGAAAATAATCTCAACGATTTCAAATTGATTCGTAACTACACTGTGTGGCTTGGACAAATTTCCTAAGCACTTAAACGATATTCTACGTAATTTTTAATCTCATAATATGTATATTATTTTCTGTCCTTAGCCATGTACCTACGTAACTTTTCGAAAACGAGGCATTTTCCCGAGAATTTCGTGATACCTACCTAGTAAGTACCTATCGCCAACATAAACAAAATAAAATAATGTTTGGGTCGAAACCATTCGCAAGTAACAAACCTATCTCGAAATCCTGGTTCCGCAAAAGGAAAGGGTCCCACAAATTTCCTTGACTATTCTACCCAAATAAAATCCTTGTACGTAACATTACAGCACCTAGTAGCTACATAATGTACCCTTGTTACAGAAACACAGCCGTCTTTTTGTACATTTATACGTCGGAGCCTTCCTTCCCCTTTTAAACTAATTACAAAAACTACGGAATAAAAACATAAAAGTTTCACGTACCAGGCACTTCTCTCTTGCGTTGAACACGGTACGATAAGTTCGTTCTTAGTTAGTCATATACCTACAACCAAAATATAAGTACCTACGGACTTTATAAGGAAATGTTTGAATAGAATAATGAGCTCACTCTCAATCAAACACTTATTCGCTAGCTTTTGTCATTCAAAAGCTAACTTACTATTCCTTGTAGTAGGTTAGATGTCAAGGCTGTGCTGCGCGCGCCTGGAGGTGCGGCGCGGTGCGGTGCGATGCGGTGCGGCGCGGTGCGGTGCGGCGCGGCGCGGTGCGGCGCGGTGCGGCGCACACAGCAAGCGCCAGCGGCATCAATAATGTATGATGTGATGTCGGGCCCCACTGACTTTGCAGCGCTTCCTTCTCGCTCTCATTATTTTCTCATTCTCATTCTATCAATATCTTTGTTCAATAAAGCCTATCTGTCATATTCTGATGTATAATAGTACATTGTTCACCGAGAGGAGAAAGTGACCGATTACCGTCGAGGGTGTCGTTTGAAGCCCGAGCCGCAGGCGAGGGCTTTAAAACACCCGAGATCGGGAATCGCACTTTCTCTTGAGTGATACATAGTGCTTTATACTACACCTACGAGGAAAATAAAAAACTAAAATTTTCACATGTTCTTTTTTCAAATTGTTTGACACCATCCAACACACAGCTAGTGGCCAGTGTCATTTTGCGAACTTGGAGATAAAAACTCACTGTAAAAACTTTTTGGCTTTTGATATTTAGGTTACCAGCGCATAGTCTTACCCAAAATTAAAAAAGAAAAACCACGTAAGAAATGGATTTTCATACACTTTTCTCTCCCGCTCAGATGCGTTTTCTCGCCGCATATTTGTTCGATATGCAATGACGTACTTTCTACCGTAAATTTGATAAAGTATCAAGGTACTTTCCGAGCAGGTGTAGTATAAACTACATTATTGTAAAGTTACATAATATTCATTAGGCGATTTAATCTGGGTACTAGTAGGTAGTATTGCGATTATGACAAAAGTCGCGTATAAACATGGAGTTTCATCTCACACCGATCGAGTTTCTGCTACAATAAAGTTATAATCTCAGGGCAGTTCAATCTCTGGTATTTTGCAAGATCTCGCTCTCGGCCCCGATCCCCAGCACTCCGCCCCGCGCTTGCCACGCCTGTACATTGTGTACAGTGTGTAGTGTGGTGTGGTGTTTCACATTCGGCCTTACCTTGGAGTGCTTCCAAAAACTTGCTGGAGCACCGCAGGATTCCGAGAGGTTTTCAGACCTATAAAACTTTACTTCCAAAACTTTGTTGTTTTTAGGAACCAAGTAGTTTTATGCTTAGCTTTGATACAGTATAGGTAACTTCTCCTTACATTAAGCCATCCAGGGTTTACAAGTTTTGTAAGAGGTATCAGAAAATGTGAGTATGTAATGTAGCTTTATCC
The DNA here is from genome assembly GCA_932527185.1 of Ecliptopera silaceata. Taxonomy (NCBI): domain Eukaryota; kingdom Metazoa; phylum Arthropoda; class Insecta; order Lepidoptera; family Geometridae; genus Ecliptopera; species Ecliptopera silaceata. The sequence goes on from OW052199.1 coordinate 11,661,183, forward strand.
GATAGCCCATTACGTACGGTACGGTACGACACGACACGACAGAGTTGCGGATGCCGGTAATGCCAGTGCGCATGATGCACAGTGTAGTGCTGCCCGCGGGACACATCGATCCCCGCGCGTCGCAGATCCTACGATGCCACATGAACATCCACCTGCTTATTCTAAACACATGAGTACCTCCTCACGGCCTGTATCGTACCTACTGTGCGAGCCCGTGCTGTGTGCGAGCCTTTGCTGTGTGCGAGCCCTTGCTGTGTGCGAGCCCTTGCTGTGTGCGAGCCCTTGCTGTGTGCGAGCCCTTGCTGTGTGCTAGCCCTTGCTGTGTGCGAGCCCTTGCTGTGTGCTAGCCCTTGCTGTGTGCGAGCCTTTGCTGTGTGCGGGCCATTGCTGTGTGCGATGCCGTAAGCTTCATTTCTACACGTAATTCAATTTAATCGCTCTCGGCCTCCTCGCACAATAATGACAAATGCGAGATGAATCGTTCAAAAAGGACCAAAGATATTGCTCTTTTTCGGTCACTACGCATTAGGCTCTGTGACAAAATAATATTTAGAGGAAGAAGCAGGCCATCGGCTCATTCTAACAATTCTCTCATGAACTAAAAACAAACCATTCAACAGAATCAATACTGCAGATGCACCGTCTAACTATAACACTTCAAGCTAAACTTCACCTGTACATATGATGCATGTTTCCTGATAGTAGGTACTGCCCCATGTGAAGCCAGCGCCGCGCCGCGCCACGACCTGACTCCCGAGTCCCGAGTAGTCCCGAGTAGTCCCGAGTAGTCCCGGCCGGCGCCGGCGCGACGCGCACGTCGTAGTGTAGCGCCGCGCCACGACCTGACTCCCGAGTCCCGAGTAGTCCCGGCCGGCGCCGGCGCGACGCGCACGTCGTAGTGTAGCGCCGCGCCACGACCTGACCCCCGAGTCCCGAGTAGTCCCGGCCGGCGCCGGCGCGACGCGCACGTCGTAGTGTAGCGCCGCGCCACGACCTGACTCCCGAGTCCCGAGTAGTCCCGGCCGGCGCCGGCGCGACGCGCACGTCGTAGTGTAGCGCCGCGCCACGACCTGACTCCCGAGTCCCGAGTAGTCCCGGCCGGCGCCGGCGCGACGCGCACGTCGTAGTGTAGCGCCGCGCCACGACCTGACCCCCGAGTCCCGAGTAGTCCCGGCCGGCGCCGGCGCGACGCGCACGTCGTAGTGTAGCGCCGCGCCACGACCTGACTCCCGAGTCCCGAGTAGTCCCGGCCGGCGCCGGCGCGACGCGCACGTCGTAGTGTAGCGCCGCGCCACGACCTGACTCCCGAGTCCCGAGTAGTCCCGGCCGGCGCCGGCGCGACGCGCACGTCGTAGTGTAGCGCCATGCCGCGACCGCAATCCATTCACGGTTCATGATAATGTTGGTACAGTTCCTGTCGCAGTTCGTGCGTCCGCAACGCCACAGATGGCAGGCACATCAACTCGAATGGTATTGTTTACATCGGGTGGGGCCCGGGGGCGCGGGGCTGCTCGTCAGACAGCTCTATTCATTCACAGTGATTGTCCGTATGTTCAGCCGAGTGCCCGCGTGTCCGTGTCCGGCTGCATTGCATACAACGTATATGAATTAAATGACTGCTTGCGTATCACTGTTAGGTATCTATACGTGAAAGTGAAAGCGTGAGCTATTCGTTAGAGATTAGAGAATTGATTCGAGGATTAAAAAGGAGATTGTCATCTGATCTTAAATGTCTGCATGTCTGCATGCGTGCCAGTGCACATTGAAAGCGTTTTTAGATAGGCCGCTGAGAAAGGGTTTTTGAGAACCGAAAAGAGTAGGCAAAGAAAACAAGAATATTTAATTTTGACTTGCATGAACTCTTAACGCTACAATCTGTCATTAATTGTAATTCCTTCTTCTTCTTCTTCTTATCGTGTCGATGCTACAACTGTATTTTGTTGTAGCATCGTGATTATTTTGTAATTCCTTACAAAACCATTACCTACTCAACTTTAACATCGTTTATATTCCTAGGAATAATTAGTTGTGTGTACGACAGGATAACATGTCGTAACATAATGTAACATCGTGTTCAAACATAACGGCGACGCTTTCATCAGATAAGGATCATTCATTCATTGCGTTAATTTGTATGAGCGTTGTGTCCCGCTGAGTGACGCGGACGCGACGCGACGTGACGGCACACTCGCGCTACTTATCTTCACACATTACAATGCTTTCAGTTCGTGTACCTACCTACATTCCAATCAGAGTTCGAAGTAAAATTCTAATGCACCAAATGCTAATGGACGTCGAATATCCCTAACTAACAGTTTTCATTTTATAAAGTCATAGTTATTTTAACAGTGAGAATTGTAAGTCAACACTGACATCGGGATCGTGTCCGCTATCCAGTCTTATGAGTTTTGCGACGTGACGTGGGCAATAGAGCCAAATGTGCCAATGCCAAAGGTCAGCCGCGGGGTACGCACGGCACGGCACGGCACGGCACGGCTCGCGCTCTCCACGCCACTCGTCGGGCGCGACGCGGACAGAGCAGCGCGCGGCCACAACACGGCGCGGCGGAGTCTGCTTCTCTACGTCAGTCTTCTTCAACCTTTATATGACACGACCACGACCTCCCTAGTATGAAAAATATTACGCAAAGCCCGATTTTTCACTTGTTGCATAATTTGCATAATAAGGTGACAGACTGAAGTGACACAGTTGTTCGTGATCCCCCTGCAGAGGCTTCGCGCCCCGCGCGGGGGGTCGCGTCGCCTCTACGCGACGGTTCTAAAACACTGCTCTACGTCATAGCTCGTTATTTCGGGACTCATCCTTTTCCTGTCCTATTTATCGTATGACGGGACTTAATTCGTTGGTGTTGTTGATTAGAGGATGCCACTTCGGATGGTAAATCGGACACAAAAGCGAAGCACTACTAACTTTGTGTCTACTACTTTAGAGTTATTTTAGTAGATTAAAAAAAGGAGAACCTATTGTACCTAGGACAGAGTTTTTTGAAGTGAAAACTTCTTTAGCGGCGCTGGGTGGGTAAAAACTTTCAAACTCGCGTCAGGGTCACGTGACGTCGAAAAAGCGTAAGATCTTATTTAATTTTTATACATTGCTCGTAAAACAAGAGACGACAAAAGAACACACTTGCGGTCACGCGACGTATGACTCAAACAATTAAATAGTGTTGTGGCGACATGACGTGACGATGACGTGGCGACATGACGTGACGTGACGATGACGACGAAGCCAACGAAGACACAGACACATTCGCGCTTGCGCGAATGTGTCTGTGTCTTCGTTGGCTTCGTCGTTGTGTCACATTCGCGCTTGCGCGAATGTGACTGTGTCTTCGTTGGCTTCGTCGTTGTGTCACATTCGCGCTTGCGCGAATGTGACACAACGACATGACACAATCACAATGACACAGACACATTCGCGCTTGCGCGAATGTGTCTGTGTCAGTGTGTCTTCGTTGTCTTCGTCGTTGTGTCACATTCGCGCTTGCGCGAATGTGACACAATGACATGACACAATCACGACTGTGGTTATATTTTTGAAGTGAAAACTTAAAAGTGAAAACACAACGTTAATATTGAAGTTTTCACTTCTGCCGGCACTCCCGGAGTGCTACCATTTTTTTTTTTAGTTTATTTAAATCATGTTCCATGTTATTTGTCAAGAAAAAAATTTATTAGGTTTCAAATTAAAATTGCTAACTTGATTAGAGTCCAAAATACTGTCAACAATAATTAGCACGAAATAGATAAATACTTAATAAATAAAATATTCACGGACAATTCACTCATCACACTCTATTCCCAAACTAAGCAAAGCTATACCATAGGTGCCATAGGTAACTAAGTAGATTGCTGATAGAATACTTACACCAATATATTTTTTTTGTAAATACATACAAAGAATACTTACATAGTAACACCAGAAATGTATGTTCATCACACAAACATTTGCTCTGGGTGTGAACCAAACTCACGAACCACAGCATGGAAAGCAGAGCTACTACCAACTGAGCTGTGACGCCTGTCAAACAATCAGAAGTTTGGCAGGGCACGAAACCCTGCCAAATTTTTCAAATGTTTATCATAAAATGTCGCTTTTGTAGTAATATAACATTTTCTTAGTTAAAACCGAGATCGATTACACATGGAACGAATCCAAAAAACTTTAGATGTTCACATAAATTGGACGGTTTATAGTCGCTTAAAGTAGTAAAGAGAAGTAGGTTTAAAGCTTTACGCCAAATTGGGAAGATGCCTGGAACCTCAAGAGGCAAACGTCTCGTCCGACATGGTAGTCCCTCACCTAAGAGAAGAATGCACCAGCTCTCCTAGGAGCTCGTGCCGCTCCGCACGGCATGCGCCATCCGCCATGTCAGTTCCAGCCGCAGCTGGGGCACGGTTTTAATTAGAAAATTGAATGGTAATCTGTTCCGAGAACCGGAGTGGCGTGTGATCGACATGCACGCCCTCGCTGCCGTGATCGGGTCACATCAAAACCGACTCGTGAACTAATTAGGGATTCTGAACCGTATGCACTCATAATACGGAACCGTTTAGGAACATGGTAGATTGGGGCACTGTATCGCCGCATCTTATGCAGTGTTCGGAGCACACGCGCATTTGATGCTGTTCGGTCTCCGGCCGGCACGGTGCTTGTCCTAATGCTCACTCCTCTACTCGGTAGTATCGGTAGTTGATATCGTGTTGTTTACGAGGCCATTATCGACTATGTATTTGCGGCACGCTGAGTGGACACATTACAGATTCATGCATGCTATCTGACAAAAAAGTAAGAGTTTACAATAAAATCCGTAAGTAGGTACTTAATAATATTTCTCGTGGCCGTAGTTCTACCTTCCTTTTACCAAGGTAAGCTAAATTATATATACAAAAGATACCTCTTTATGCTCATACTAAAGCACTCCAATAGATCAAATGTATGATTTAATCGACCGAGCGAGCGAAGAGAGTTAGGTTTCGACATTGGCCAAAAGTACTCTTGTAATTCAGTCTGTCTGTTCTAGCCTACAAATCGCCTTTTTCTGATTGTTCCACCGATTAAACGAAATTTGGTACCTACTAGTGTTCTTTGACTTACCTATACAATTTTTTTTCAAGCGCGATTTTTTTAATGGCTAAGAGGAACGGGTAAACTACACAGCAGAGAACATGTTTTAATTTAGTGATTGGGCTACATTGCGACCTGGTTCAAGGAAACCTGATAAGGTTTCATTGAATCTCTATCGTGATAACGATAGAGGTGTGTACCTACTGATGAGCGTCGGCGGCGTCGGCCCCTGAGGAAATCACTGCACGCAAATGAGCCACTTCCGCGCCGATGATGCTGGCACACACAACACAACACAACACAACACAACACAACAAAACGCGGCTCGCGACGGCACACGGCGGCGGCGGCGGCCGTCTGCTCTACTTGCATCCAGTGGAATGGAACTGATATCTGAGGACAAAATATTTAATTTAATTTATAATACTGCACTACCTGGTGCTTGGACTTTGTCTGTGTGGCTTATTTTCTTTATCATGATCCTATATCAAGTAAGTAGTATACCAAAATTATCCATTATTTATTATGTAAGAAATAACATGTCGATACCTTTGCTCAATGATACATTAAAACAAATCTATCCCATGGAAACCATAGATTTGGACGGGATTATAAGTAGCCTATGTGCAATGCCAATGTCACTGCGAAAAAGAAATACTGTTTGTTATGTGGCAATGAAGCAGATAAAACGGCTGAAATGAAAAAACGCAGCATCTTCGACGATGTTCCTGCGGTCTAAAGTGACTATATCTCGAAAGCGATGCTTTGTAAAAGAAAAGTTTTGAGGTATTTTTTGTAGACAATTTTACGATGTACAAACTTTGCCTGAACCACTTTTCGATAGCTCTCGTTGTTTCAGAGATATACGCAAAAAATACAAATTTATGACCTTTGACCTCGAATAAAAAACAACGCACAAGCGGGATCGATGGGGACTTTTGACATATCATTTGTAATGACGTATTCAAGGCCTGCACAAAAATCCAGCTTGTTCTATTTTGACTGGACTAGTATGAGCTGAGTTCAGCAGCTCTACACTGCAATACCGCACAAGACGAGCATTTAGCTGTGCGGCCCTGTTCGGAGCGCTGTCCGGAGCCCGACGACGTGTGCCCGCCTGTGCCTGATGTGCTCGTTACCGTGAGACTAATCGTTTTACATTTTCGGTTAGATCATTTAAAGGTTACTATTTTAGTAAGCATACGTAAATAAACTGTAATTTCCTATTCAACTTTGCCAAAAAACCGACACTCGCCCGGTTCGCGGCATGCACGGGCACGGGCGCGTTTACGGGCTCGGGCGTACCGTTCACACGCGCGTGCATTGTGAATGTGCCCGTTGAACGTCGAGTTGAACGCGCGCGTGTGAACGTACCATATAAGTTTATTTTTATTTAAGTAGGTTTAAGTACCATTCCCTTTCCTTACTTTTATTTTATTGCAATTTGTGTGTTACCGTGTTTCAAATAAATGCTTTTATCTATCTAGGTATGTAAATATACGTAAGTACCTAACATAAATGTCATAATGTGAAACAAATATCGTTTAATTGCGAGCTATGGGCGGGCCTCGCGAGCTAACAAATAAAAGATTTTGGTTTGAATAATAAAGCAACGGTGAAATAAAACACTTGTAATGACCTAATGACTTACCGACAGTTCATTACACGGGTTATGCATGCTATGAGAGCAAGATACCTAATAATTTAGATTCTCTCATTTTAAAAAACGAAAAACTCTACTGAACAATATTATAACCTAAGTACATAATAGTCTTTCTTGTCTTGCTTGTTGTGTGTGAGAGTGACAAATATTTAGTAGGTACTTCAGTAACAAAAACTTCAGTAATTGCGACAATTGGCTAACATCGACAGATGCACCACACAGCTACATACAACGTACTTACGTGCGCGACATGACGTGAGCGTGACGCATCAGTCGCATCACGCACGATACGGGCGGCGGCATGCGTCACGGTAATCAACGCTCCGCCAATCAACGTTCATTGTTGTAATGATTCTATCTAGCTAGCTTGCTTCTATCTTCACTTCTGGCAAAACTCATTTCTAGAGTCATTTCATGTCATACACAAATATTAGAACAAATATGCCTACTGTTTACAAAACACAATAAAACAAGCAAAGAGTATAAAAACCACTAAATTGTTTTAAATAAGCCATAATATGTATTTTTACACTTCAATTCCGTTCATTTGATACCAAACACAATACTTATCACAATACTACTTAGGTACATAAGCTTATATTTACTATTTAGCTGAATCTAATTAAAAATACTAATATTTATTTAAATATCTAAGTAATTATAGGTAGGTACTATGCCTTTATTATCTGTCAATGACATTGTTTGTATATTTTAGTATATTATTATTAAGTAGGTACTTGATAAGTTAAATCAATTTATTCACAAACAAACTTAGGTATGTACGACTATTATAGTATTTACAAAATGTACTTAGGCATATAAAATAAGTATATAAGAAAGAGTTGAGCGATCTACAGATCGTTGCAAACGATCTATAGATAGTTCGACTGGTCCAAATCAGTACCAATCGTAGGCGTACCAAGATACTGGCTGCATTGCCGCGCTGAATAGCAAATACATAGTTAAATTGACACCGCACTGGAACTTCAGTATTTAATTTAGTTTAATTGTAAGAAGGATCATATAAAAACTGTATGAACCAGGCCATAAGTTTCTTGCCCGTTCTTCTAGGCTCTGGTCGCGTGGAACTGGGCACCTAGAATCACCTAGTAGGTATGTTAGACGATTCTAAATGATCCTTGTGATTTTATTGAATTCATCAAATGTTTTACTTTGACTTTGTGTAGGTAGTGGAACTATTGACACTTTCTTATTCTATGTCTTTCGGATGGTCAAGCAAGACGAGTCATTTGACACTATATTTATATTAGGTCTTTACCTATGAAATTGCCGTTCTGCAGTACTGGCCATTTCAAATCAAAATAATTTTTGTTTTGCTAAGAATTATAATTTCTAATTAATTTTATTTTAAAAACATGGTTTTTTTTTCCAAAAGTAGTCATTTGTTTATTGATTAGTGTTACATTTTCATCGCATTTCAATCTTTTTCGTCATCATGGATACGTTAAAAATTCGAGTAATTATGGAATATGAGTATCAACGACGTTTACGGAGCTAACACTACAAACCAACGCACCACCTGTTATTGGTTTGCTCGCTTCCGTTTTGGAAATTTCGACCTGAAAAATGAACCTCGCGGTCGTCTGAAGACTTTGGTCTGTGAAGAACTGATCACAATGATGGAGAAGCTGGCACATCTCCAACCAGAATTGGTCAATCGCTCGTCTCCGCTGCTCCTGCACGACAACGCGCGACCTCATACTGCACAGCAGGCGGTCTCCAAGTTGCAAGAACTGGGGTTGGAAGCTCTCCGTCATCCGCCCTACTCACCAGACTTTGCGCCTAAAGACTACTACTTTTTCCAGAATTTGGATAACTTCTTGGCGGGAAAAACTTCAATACCCGAGAGGCAGTACAAAATGCCTTTGAAGAATTTGTTGCCTCCCGTCCAGCTGATTTCTTTAAGAAGGGCATCAATAACCTGCCACTGTGTTGGCAAAGATGCATTGATTGCATGGGTAATTACTTCGATTAATACAAATGAAAAATACATGAAAAAAAATCGTTTCAATTTCTTCATACAAAACGGCAATTTCATAGGTAAAGACCTATTATTTGCCAAAATGTTTAGGCACGTATGAGCCTTAGAGAACCAACACTGGAAGACCCTGAACGAAGCAGTTTAGCTATTTTTACTTCATTTATTCCCATCCAAGAAAGCCTACAAGCTAAGTCCTTGAATCTGGCTCAACGCACTAAATTATTCGCAGAGCGCACCGCCGCGCGCCGCGCCGCCCGCCGCGCCGCCGACTCAGCGGAGAGAGCGAGCCGGTGCTAGCGAACGAGCTTTCCCCTCTGTTCTGTACGACACATTATACAAACACTACGTACCCTACGTAAACAAGAAAAGTACAAGTTCTGCACTGCAATCATACTAAGCAGGTTAGCTAACTATTTGAACCAACGCTACATAATAAAGGACATTAATATTACCAACACTTAACAGTCAGTTAAAGTTAGCAGTTTCACAGTATGACACGTCACGTATGTATGATATACATTTGTGCATAAAAAAAAGACGTGTGGCACTCGGGGACTGCCGTGGTAAAGCTATTGCATAGCATTTTTTCCTAGATTACGCATGCGCAGTGTTATGTTATTTTCGTTACGGAATTTCTGGATTCGGTCTCCACGCTCAAGGCCCGCGATATAAGCTATGCAATAGCTTAACAATATACCTAAGTGGTTTAATTCATAAACCACTAATATTGTTAAATGCGCAAATGCGCACCTCGCGTCTAGTCTATTCTATCCAATTACGTGCAGCGGCTATCTAATCTAGGCGAGTGGCAAGCATCGTTAGTTTGTTTCTTCTTCGTGAATGTTTATCCATGTTTGTGTTGTGTGAGTGTGCGGCGCATGGCGCATGGCGCGCATGGCGCGCATGGCATCACATTGTTGACTCGGTTCGGTGTTCTTGTTCGCTGAATTACGCACGACCGGTTGTTACTACGACACAATTTCGAAACGTTCTCAGTGAAAGTCACGAAACAACTCTAAATAGCCAGCAGCAGTATGTAGTGAGCTATATGTGCTACCTATAGCTATATGTGCTACCTATAGCGAGCGGTGCGCCGAGAGCTTGTCCTATTTTTTTTAATCATTCAAGAACTTTGATTATCGAGATCAAAGATTTTGCTTCAAAGAAATCAAAGAAAGTCTTTTGTCCTAGAACAGTTTTGAAGGTTGCGATAAATAAGCAATGTAAAACGCGCGAACTCCTTCAGCTCCTCTCCACCACACATGGTCACACTCACACCGCCACACCGCCACACCACACACCGGTATGTATGACCGTCCGTGCATGACCGATGACCGATGAGCCATGTCTGTGACTGTGACTGTGAGCCATTCTGAAATTAGGAACCTCCTAAAGCCAATTCAGATACTAGATTTAGTATTTACAGATAAGCCCACTTATCATCTGTTAAGTTAAACAAGTGTAGTCTACACTTGCACTTAGTGTGTAGTGTACCTAGGTATAAGAGATATAAGTATGTCCAAGAACGAAATAATTGTAAAAGTACATTCAATTAAATCTCAAGGATAATTTTGTGTGGCATAAAGCATGACGGTTACTAACAGCGACGCCCACGGAAGTAACTGGTCACTTTGCGCAATGTCCTCCCCCTCGGCCCTCGGCGCGCGGCGCAGCTGAGCCTGGCCTGCGCCTGACGCATGAGCATGAGTCCGACTCCTCCGACCCACTGCAGCTGGAACACGTTTACTGAATAGGTATAGGTGGTAGGCGAACGTCAACGACGCACCCAGCCACTGCCACCGGCCTCCGCTTAAAAAAACTAAACAAACTCTAAATAACATAAAACATAAACAATGCTTACACAATGGGAAATGACACAGACGTCCAAATAAATATTACATGGCGGGAATCGAACCCGTAACCTGCGCGTTACAGGCGGACCTTCGCCAGCCGCGCCACATCTGTCGTCAATATTATGTAAGTATAAGTAGGTACCTATGGTATGCAAAGGTAGATGAACAATTTGGTACCGTCCCTAATACCTAAGTAAAAAACGCTTAAGGCGACGGGTCGGGTGAAATTTTTCATAATAAATAAAAATGTCAAAAACTTCCAACTTTATTATTTATTTATTATATCTACACACACGTTAAACTTGTAACACGGCATAGTTTTTGCCGTGGTGGTTAAACTCTAGAGAGTCAGCGTGGCAACGTCGCAATTTCAACTTCAGCAAAAATGCTGACAACGACGCAAAACACATAATGAGCCGTGCACAGTTCGGATAGTCAAACTCTAAAGCAGCGCCTTATGAATATTTGCGAGCACACAGCAATCAAACACTTATAATTCCTAAGGCGCTACTCTTCTTCTTCTTTAAACACCTTAATGTAGAATAATTTTTTAGCAACTTACAAGATACGAACCATAAGAATAGCTGTGCTGGGTTTGGTACCAAACAAATCTACCAAACCCATAAAAAATGGGATCTAAAACCACACTTTTGCAAAAGGTGTTGGTACTAAACTTACATTTAAAAGTAAACTATATCCAAGAGCACACATTTTGATTAATAACATACTAGTTCAATATATGTGTTAGGTATAGGAAATAATAAGTTTCACAACTCCACATGCTATCACTTTTTCTGAAAACAGTTTTCAGTTTCCCCAAAAACACGCATTTGGCTATACCCGTCACCTTAGGTAAACTAAACGCTGTTAGTAAGTACATACATAGTAGGTAAGTTAGGAGTTATTATATTAGAGTTATTAGTTAGGAGTTCAACTGATTCTGCCCCTTATCTGCAGTCGTCAAAGATATCGGACACGATTTGCATGATATGTAAATGTATGGACGAACGTTGTTCTGTCCTAATTTGGTTATGACTTGAAATGAGAGCGTAAATGCAACGCAACAGCATCTTTATAAATGAGGAGTGAAGTCAACGACCGACGACGAGAGGCGCGCCGCCAGCGGTGGCGGTGGCGCGTGGGTTCTGCACTGCATCTGCTCCACCGCAGATCATGCATTCTTTTGTAACTAGTAACTACCCAAATAAGGCTCATATTTTGTAAGTTCATTTGCTTTGGTGGTACCGTACCTAAGTAGGTATATTCGTCGGACACTACCTTACAATACACGCGTTTTCGCGTGAGCTTTCCGCTAAATGCAAGATATGGGTCATGCAAGCGGATGCCATCATTACCATCGGTGGCGAAGTCGCAGCTTTCACAACACACGGTCGGAGAGCCGTGCGTCGTGCGTGAGTCCTTAATTTAGGCGTGCGCGGCTAATGTGGACAGATGGCGGGTAGCTAAAACCAAAAGTTCAACTTGATCCCCGAGGAAGGTCGAAAGTCATCTGTTCCCGCAGTTATTTCAGTAGAAGCTTTTTGTCGGTGTTCCTTTATAGCACCTCCTCATCGCTCTCGCTCGGCTGCTCGCCGCCGCCGCGCCGCCGCGCCTGCGCCAGTGCCGTGCCGACGCGACGCCCGGTGTTTACTTCATTTTACTACCTACTTACTACCGACCACATCGACAGGCCTACCTTGCATAATATGCATAGTTATTGTAGGACACAAGATACAAGATATTTTTGCAAAATAAGTGGTAAGTAATTGAGTTTTATAAATGGTATAGAAGGCACTTTAAACTTATTCGTCCATTCCGGGTTTTGCAATAAGGTTAGTAGGTTAACATTCGACAGACATCAACATAGGCGGAAGTCACAAAGACTAGCATGAACAAATAACGGGTGACAAAACCGTGTAAATAATAATAATTTTTTAGATTTTTGAACCTCCGTGCAAAAGTCCGACTCGCGCTTGGGGTGAGTTCCCAACCAGTCACACCAAATCCAGTCACACTGTGACTCGTTGGGAAAAAAAATCCCAACGAGTCACACTGTAACTCGTTGCAACTTTCTTTTTAAAAAAAGTTCCCAACCAGTCACACTTTTGTAACAGTGTGACTCGTTGGGAAAAAAAATTCCCAACGAGTCACACCAATTTATATTTACGAAAATGAAAATGACTTTTCACTTAAAACTAGGTGTATGTTATTTTATTTATTTTTATCAAAAATGGCAGATATAGTGTATTGGTAGAAAAAAAGTGCTTTGCAGAAAAAGATAACATCCGACATTTAATACTACTCACTGCTTCTATAGTAAAAAAAGACGTGTGGCACTCGGGGACTGCCGCAGTAAAGCTATTGCATAGCATTTTTTGCTGGATTACGCATGCACAGTGTTAGGTTATTTCGTTACGGAATTTCTGGATTCGGTCTCCACGCTCAAGGCCTGCGATAGAAGCTATGCAGTAGCTTAAAAAAAATTAAGTTGGAGTGTTTAAGATACTGATAGATAAAACGGTGGTGATGGCCAAGTCCAAAGCCACAAAAGTTTGAGGTCATGAATGTGGTCATGCACGTGCCTTCGGCTTACAAAATACCAATAACTGCATCGTATTTTCATAAATCTTGTAGTTTAGGAAAACTCGATACTTACTTATATAGTCTTATTAATACATATAATGTATCTTTATTAACTTTTGATTAGTACACCACAAGAAGAAGAAGAAGTACATCGCTCAAATATATTATAAAATGTACTCATATAAAACAAACAACAAATATTTGCAGATCGTACAAACATTTATCCCAAGGTGGGAATCGAACCCGCAATCTCCCGCGTCGCAGGCGGACCTACGCCCGCCGCGCCACATCGGTCGTCATCAAATTTGTTGTAAATAAATATACATGACTAAACTTACTAAACTTTTAACTAACTTGATTTAAGTATTGTATTAAGCTATTGCATAGCTTCTATCGCGGGCCTTGAGCGTGGAGATCGAATTCAGAAATTCCGTAACGAAAATAACCTAACATTGCACATGTGGAATCCAGCAAAAAATGCTATGCAATAGCTTGACCGCGGCATTCCCCGTTTACTCCCACCTGTTCTGTTGAATAGTTCTGTTGACAGAACTACTGGGATTTTTTTCCGTTTACTCCCACCTGTTCTGTTGAATAGTTCTGTTGACAGAACTACTGGGATTTTTTTCCCCATTAGTTCTGTCCACAAAACAAATGGGAATACAATGCTCACTAGTTCTGTTGGTAAATCAATATTTTTGGATTTTACCTTTAAAACCAAAAGTACCTACCAGGCTAGCAGAAGCATAAGGTGGTTTAGCAATTCAATTCATTAAAATATATTTATAACCACCGCTTACTAAGTTCTGCTCACCTGGTACTTTTGATTCAAATACTCTTTTATTCAAATATTTTCATGAATTCCAAAAAATAATAAGTATGGATCGTATAGCCTTAACGAACCTCTTTTATAATTCTGCTTTCCTGGTACTTGGCTCCCTAAAATGTAGTAATAATGATGAGTCCGAAGGCATGTATTTTGATTTTTTGCAAGAGCTCTTTTACGCGAAGAGAAAATATTTTTTTCAGAGCATTGTATTCCAATTTGCTTTGTGGACATAACATATCACAAAAAAAACCCAGTAGTGTTATTATTAGTACAGATAAAAGTCAGGTGTAAAGCGTAGTCTTTTAAGTCACAGAACTAATGGGGGAAAAAATCCCAGTAGTTCTGTCAACAGAACTAATCAACAGAACAGGTGGGAGTAAACGGCATTCTCTGAGTGCCACACGTTTTTTTTATTATTATTATGATTAATAAAGACATTTTGAAACAAAAAAAAATTCTAAATGGATACTACAGCGCCATAAGTGGCAGAACAAAAATTCTTATGAGCAACAAATCCATTAATTCTCTAATACAGTACCTACTTTAGTTTTAATACAGTTTAGTTATTTGTTCAAGTCAATATGGTTCCATATTTTTCAAATCTTTTTTATTTTTTCGTAATTATAAATAAACATATTTAATTTAACGAAATATTTTTTTTTGGTTCATTACAAATCATTTTCATTTATAAAAATTAAATAGGTGTGACTCGTTGGGATTTTTTTTTCCCAACGAGTTACACTGTAACTCGTTGCAACTTTTTTTTGAAGAAGATTTCCCAACCAGTCACACTTTCGTAACAGTGTGACTCGTTGGGAATTTTTTTCCCAACGAGTCACAGTGTGACTGGATTTGGTGTGACTGGTTGGGAACTCACCGCGCTTGGCCGTATTTTTGAAGTGAAAACTTCTTTAGCGGCGCTGGGTGGGTAAAAACTTTCAAACTCGCGTCAGGGTCACGTGACGTCGAAAAAGCGTAAGATCTTATTTAATTTTTATACATTGCTCGTAAAACAAGAGACGACAAAAGAACACACTTGCGGTCACGCGACGTATGACTCAAACAATTAAATAGTGTTGTGGCGACATCGTACAAGGCGAGTACAAGGCGCTGCCAACACGCGGTGCGGTGCGGAGCGCGGGGGCGGAGGACCGAGAAGCGGCACTCGCGCGCCGGCAGCCGACAGACGCTCTGAGCACCCTCGCACGGGAAACACGTATCGCTCGCCGCGCGCGCATAACCAGATAGACGCTATTATATCGTACGAATCGTTTCGCCTAACTTGTATTTAACTGTATCGCTTCCATCTTATTGAAGTGAAAACTCAGTCAGGGTCACGTGACTCGTGACGTTCATCGAACGTGACGTTCATCATTCGTTGTCTTCGTCGTTGTGTCAATGTCAATGACATGACACAATCACAATGACACAGACACATTCGCGCAAGCGCGAATGTGTCTGTGTCAGTGTGTCTTCGTTGTCTTCGTCGTTGTGTCACATTCGCGCTTGCGCGAATGTGACACAATGACATGACACAATCACAATGACACAGACACATTCGCGCTTGCGCGAATGTGTCTGTGTCATTGTGATTGTCATTGTCATTATGACGACTGTGGTTATATTTTTGAAGTGAAAACTTAAAAGTGAAAACACAGACACATTCGCGCTTGCGCGAATGTGTCATTGTCATTGTCGTTGTGTCGACATGACACAATCACACTGACACAGACACATTCGCGCTTGCGCGAATGTCTGTGTCAGTGTGTCTTCGTTGTCTTCGTCGTTGTGTCACATTCGCGCTTGCGCGAATGTTACACAATGACATGACACAATCACAATGACACAGACACATTCGCGCTTGCGCGAATGTGTCTGTGTCATTGTGATTGTCATTGTCATTATGACGACTGTGGTTGTGGTCAGACACATTCGCGCAAGCGCGAATGTGTCTGTGTCAGTGTGTCTTCGTTGTCTTCGTCGTTGTGTCACATTCGCGCTTGCGCGAATGTGACACAATGACATGACACAATCACAATGACACAGACACATTCGCGCTTGCGCGAATGTGTCTGTGTCATTGTGATTGTCATTGTCATTATGACGACTGTGGTTATATTTTTGAAGTGAAAACTTAAAAGTGAAAACACAGACACATTCGCGCTTGCGCGAATGTGTCATTGTCATTGTCATTGTCGTTGTGTCGACATGACACAATCACACTGACACAGACACATTCGCGCTTGCGCGAATGTGTCTGTGTCAGTGTGTCTTCGTTGTCTTCGTCGTTGTGTCACATTCGCGCTTGCGCGAATGTTACACAATGACATGACACAATCACAATGACACAGACACATTCGCGCTTGCGCGAATGTGTCTGTGTCATTGTGATTGTCATTGTCATTATGACGACTGTGGTTATATTTTTGAAGTGAAAACTTAAAAGTGAAAACACATTCGCGCTTGCGCGAATGTGTCTGTGTCATTGTGATTGTCATTGTCATTATGACGACTGTGGTTATATTTTTGAAGTGAAAACTTAAAAGTGAAAACACAACGTTAATATTGAAGTTTTCACTTCTGCCGGCACTCCCGGAGTGCTACCATATTTTTTTTTTATTCTTGGTCCAGAATAGCCATTCTCGGGGCTGGTGACGTAACCATTTTACAGAACGTAAAAATAACGTTCCATTTAATGAAAGTTTGCATAAGCAACGTATCCCGAAAGAACTCGGTGACACCTGTGACACGCGCGCGACACGCAACGCATATCGCTTCGGGTCGGGTCGACGCGACCGTCACAATCACAAAGGTTAATAATCAGGGTTAGATGCGAATGCGAGCCAAAGAATGTGCGAAGGGTCGATGGAAGCGTATGAGTGCTATTGTGCGAATCGCCGATTACCGCCGCGCGCCGCCGCCGCCGCCGCCGATACGGTGATTGATCGGTCGAGCCGAGCCCGCACCGCACTCACACTTACGCACTTGCCTACTGCTGTTGGCTGTATGTAGAGTAAACATATCATTTATCGGACTACCTATACAAGATCATTGTTTATCATGTAAAAGAAGTAGGTAAGTAGGTACTTACCTTAAAATGCCAATTAGGTTTAGGAAGCACAATAATCGAATAAGGGCGATGTTTTGATTATCATGCATGAGCATGACACGACATTAATGGCGGGGGCACGGCGCATGGCGGCCGACGCCGAAACGTTATCTGCGGTTATTGCACTAAATTCAAATCTTACGATACGATGTTTGTTTTCCACTTGAGGAGGATATCTAATCGTCGTCGCCTAATCAACGCTCGGTGAATCGGTCTAATTGTATGTTTGTATATGATTACGGACACCTAATAGACTATTTGCTGATGTACGCAGTATGTAAATACCTACTTTACCTATCCGTTTTGGCACAGATTAGCGCAAAACGATGCGAAGCGGAACAACGCGACGGCCAACTAACAACTATAACTTCACCGTAATCTCTTCGAAGGCGGCGTTGGTCCCACACATCCACATCCCTTTCCTGATACTGTGAGGTGCGCTACATAATCATAGGTTAAACCTACTTCTAATAATTAAAGAGAATACTGGCAATATTATAAATAAAATAGAACAGGGGCCTTACTCCTGTCCTGCCTGGCCTGCCCAACTTGGGCAAGCAGGGCAGGAGTAAGGCCAATGTAGAAGATATTATAATCATATCTCAGCGTCAGCGGATATGAGATAAATCGAGTTAAAGTTAGCCGAGACAGTTTACTCGTGATGCATCTCCAACGTATTGGTAACATGACTCCTTTAACGATTTTTTTTGTAACCCTCATGGGTTTGGTTGGACCTTGCCATCGCCGCACCGCCGCCCTTCACAACAAACCACCCGTAGGTATACATACTATACGAAAAAGGTTTTATACGTTTGTAGGTATAACTATAGATAATTCGCAAAAGCTTTAACGTTACCTTTGAGGTGTAGTGCCAGGATGCGGTCCGTGGCTACTTGGTTACTGCCGAGTGCCGACTAATCTTTAGCTCGTTTTCATTCAATGACCGATAACGCGCGGCGCCGCGTGACTACTGTCTACTATTGGCTTTTTCTGTTATTCTCGATCAACACGGTCTCGCTCGGTATAAAAATGTGATCAATTTCTTAGTATTGACGACGCGACGGCCGGCGCACTTCCGAAAGAATAAAAACAAAATAAATAACACTACAATTAACTTTCTCCTTCACATTTTTTTTACAACACTTTGTGTGGAATTAATATGTAATATTATGGTTCTCAAATATGATATATTATAACGATTCAGAAAGCTCGAAAATTAATCTTGACTAAAAAATTCAATAAATCGTAAGGAAGAGTAAAAAGGAACTGATGTACCTACCAATTTTCGATCAAATCGGTTGAAGAATGCGACTTACCCCCTATCTTATAAAAAGTTAACGTTGACTTTAAGTCATCATTACGTATGGTAATCAGTACTTCAAGTCTGCGCTAACTTTTTATAAGATAGACCGCTAGGCTATAACAAACAGAAGGACAAAAGCATTTTTGGCTCGTCTCGAACTGAGACGCTTCTCTAGCTGAGACGATAACTCGATAAATGTCTGGTTGGTGATGTGTGTACACTGTATAGACAGGCAGACAGACAAACAGACAAATAGAAGGACAGCGGAGTCCAAGTAGTAGAGTACGGGAACGGAACCCTAAAAATTAAAATCTAGCTTTAAATTACACGACGTTAGCACACGACTTCTGTCGCGAGGGCGGTTTAGTAGTGTAGGTATTTAATTTGAATTCATTAATCATTTACATCATGTAGAGCCTTTTTTTAATCTAAATTTATGGAATCGCGTGGAACTGGCACCTAGAATCAACTAGTATGTAAAACGATTCTAAATGATCCTTGTGATTTTATTGATTAAAGAAATAGGTAAGTATTTACTTAACTTTGACTTTATTTGACTTTGAATTACCTATGTGCCAAAAAAAAAGGAATAGGCCTAAGACTATGTGTAAGCCTGGTTTATGGGTCTCTTCGGCATGCACATCTACTTAGTACCTAGTTGTTGAATACCTACCTACCTACTTACGTGTTAGGGTGTTCTGGTACGTTTTTATGTTTACTCACCCACGCACTACGTAAATTCAATGGATTTTAAATAAGGTTCTAGCTGCAAATTCTACTATTGTAAATACCTACATACTGTCTGAAGTCAAGCTAGGCCAGGCGGGCAGTTTAGCTAGGGCTAGGTGCGGTGCACTCACACTCAGCACAGGCATTGTTGTGGTGCGAGAGGAGCCTGGCACGCACAGCGGCCGGGCGGCGCGCGGCCGGGCCACTGGGCCGGCGAAGTGCAGTCCGGCGCGGCGGCATGGCACTGCCGAGCCGACGACACCCCGCCCGACCCCCTCCCTCCCGCGCGCCAGTCAGTCAGCCAGCTCGCATCCACGGCGCCGGTAGTGTGTATCGCGAGCCTATAACACCCCGCACCTCTCAATAAACCTACGCGATTCCTGCCAAACGAGTGACTGCCGGAGAAGTGCCTATTGAAACTTCGATCAAAGTGTTGTGAATAAAGATACCGTGTGCAGTTTAGTGAACAAGTTGTATTATTGTGCTATTAAAACCAGTTTACCTTATGGTGAGGCCGGTTCCGTATGCCGTGGATTGAGCTGAGTGTGCCTTCAGTTCGGCTCGCTTCACTAGTGCTTTCTAAACGAGTCTCGACCGGGAGACGGCGGTCTCTACGTGCTTCTCGGTTCTCGGTATAACATGAATCACTAGGAATTATCAATAAAGGTGAGTGAGGCTGGACCGAAATTACGGAATTTCAAAAATATCTTAGATAAAGCAATATTACTTAGAACTTAGATAGGTATGATACCTACGTGAAACTAATGCAGGCACGCCTTTTTGAAGTTTAAATGCTAAGTACCTACCTCTAGGTAGTCCCTTAGCATAGCTAGCACACTTATTACACTACACACACCTAGGTATTTACTGGATTCTTGACCTTCATTGATAAGGTCAAGCCCGGAATGCTACTTTCAATTACCTAACTGAATTCTTTTTGAAGTACTTTGACCTATGAACGAAAACTATAATAGGTACGCTAAAATGGCTTTTAATAATATATGAATGAAAATTCCTTGGTGGGAATCAAACCCACATATGAAATAGAAAAAATAAAGTAATAATAATCTACAAAACTGAATAATATAGGTATGTATAGGTGGGTAGGTACTTAATTTAAAAAAAACCGGCTAAGTTCGAGTCGGACTTGCGCACGAATGGTTTCGAACCATATCTTTTATCTACCTGTTGTCGTTATCAATACCTAGGTAGGTATCGTTTTTTAGTGTTTGTTGTTAAAGCGGTAACAAAAATACCTGCATCATCTGCGTAAATTTCAACTCATAAATAAAATAACTACCTATCACGGTTCATGGGAACCTACAACCCAGTGACAGACAGATAGCAAATTCTTAGTAATACGGAACCCTTGAAAGCCTTAGTACCTGTACCTTCCTACTCAAAAATACCACGTGCAAAGAAATTCATAAAATAAACATAGGTAGGACCATGGGATATAAATCTTAGTTTTCGGCGTAGGTTCAAAGGAATTACACGATTAGCTACGCAGCATCCACGCCACGCACACATAGGTAGGTACATACACACGCTACAATAGGTAGGTACTAACTTTTTAATTATCGATCCTTTCAAATGATTTCGCACGAAATAAAGACAACTCACCACATGACATCACATAGGTTCGCATCCGTTCCAAATCTATACTAATATTAGAAGTAAAGTTTGTGTGTTTGTATATTTGTTAAATTAAGGGGTAATCTCGGGATCTAATGAACCGATTTTAAAAATTCTTTCACCAATAGAAAGCCACATTATTGCTGAGTGACATAGGTTATATCAAAAACCGAAATATAAAAAGGCTTTTACTTGGTAGTCCGTTTTGCAAAGTGAATCGGAGAAAAAAGTCGAATTATGCAACGAATTACGAAGTGGGCACGGGTCAGCTAGTCTAATATAAATAAATAATGCTGGACAATCCACACAACATCATCTAGCCCCCAAGCTAAGAAGAGCTTGTGTTATTATGGGTACTAGAAGACTGACATCTAAACTAATATTATAAAGAGGAAAGATTTGATTGTTTGTTTGTTTGTCTGTTTGCATCGAATAGGCTCCGAAACTACTGGACCGATTTCAAAAATTCTTTCACCGTTGTGAAGCTACATTATCTGCGCTGAACATAGGCTACATTATATTTTCAAAAAAATTAGGGATCCTTACTAAAACTTCAATTATGTAACTTAAGGTGTAAAAAAAATACCTTTCGCAGCGCAAGCGATGTGCGGGGGTTCAGCACATCGCGTGCACTGCGAAAACTATTGATGATAGAAAGAAATCATGTACTACGATTTTGTAGAACACATCATCATCCATATGTCTAACTATTATAGATACCTATGTCATCATAAGTGTTTTAATATCAAAAATATATATTAAAATAACGACGCTAGAAAACGTTCTATATTTGAACTTTATTAACCCTTATGTAAATAAATTACTTTAAAATTAAGAATGCTTCAATACCTTTATATTACTTTTTAAATTATTTAATTCGGACATTCCATTCAAAAAGATATCACGAGTTCAAAAATGTAAGTACCTACTTATTAGAAAAAAGTCTAGCGGACTTAAGCGGGCATAAATGCGGGGGGGTTACATAATATAGGGTCTATATTTTTTATCATTTAATTTTGGTAAATGCATATAAACTGAGTAAAATTAGCCTATATTATAATTATATTTTTTAAATAGGCTACCCGTGCGAAGCCGGGGCGTACTACTAGTAAGTACGTACTTAAAACAATAAGTAAGTACATTACTTAAATTATATTTTTTATTATATGTACTTACATATAAAATACCCAGATTACCCGTAATAAATATTTGCAACCTCCGCGTTTAAGTACGTTTTTAGATTTGACTTGGACCGGATGACGTCACAGCACAGCCTGTACCTACCGACCCTCTGCGCGCTTATTGAAAACAGTCACACTTCGTCATTTCTTGGTGGATTTAGATTATTTGATAAGCGTAATGCTCGGAACGTTATACATACCTAGTTATAGTAGTTATAGTTACATAGGTACGCCAATTATATTAAAATTACAATGTTTGATTTAGTGACTGATCCTCATTGCAAGTAGTTACCTAGGGAGATACATTGATAAGGTCTAGATATCGAAGAGGAATCCACGCATAACTCTTAATTACGTTACCTACTATAAAAAGGGAAGTACTTAAGTACCTAAGTACGTAAATATAATATAATAAGTATTTTTTAACGTAACTAGCTAGCTGTCTTTTTGATTTACGTATAGCTTTATTATACTTCTTTTTTTTAAACTCATTAGTGTATCATTACTAAGTTAAATTGACACCGCACTGAAACTTCAGTACTTAATTTAGTTTAATTGTAATTCTTTGTAAGAAGGATCATATAAAAAAACGGTAGGAACCAGGCCGTAAGTTTCTTGCCCGTTCTTCTAGGCTCTGGTCGCGTGGAACTGGCACCTAGAATCACCTAGTATGTAAGACGATTCTAAATGATCCTTGTGATTTTACTGAATAAAGTAATTTTTGACTTTGACTTTTGACTTTGACTTTGACTAGCTTTTTTAATAAGTAACTACCTACCTAGCTGACCCGTGCCCACTTCGTTGGGCATAATTCGACCGTTTTTTCTCCGATTCACTTTACAAAACGGACTACCACGTAAAAGCCTTTTTATTTTTCGGTTTTTTATATCTATGACACTCAGCAATAATGTGGCTTTATATTGGTGAAAGAATTTTTAAAATTGGTTCAGTATGTCCCGTGATTTCCTCTTACAATTTAACAAATAATACAAACACACAAACTTTACCTCTTTATTTATAATATTATTATATTATATACTAGCTGACACGTGCCCACTTCGTTGGGGATAATTTTTATTAAATAAAAATGCAAGACAATTGCTGTCGTTGACTTGTGGTTTTTTGTAGGCATTATCAAGCTCCACATCTTTTCTTTAGAACACTTCTTTCATAGTTAAGGCAGCGTTCGTAAGAAACGCTTTCATTCGACCGTTTTTTCTCCGATTCATTTTGCAAAACGGATTACCACGTAAAAGCCTTTTTATTTTTCAGCAATAATGTAACTTTCTATTGGTGAAAGAATTTTTAAAATCGGTTCAGTAGATCCCGAGATTACCCCTTACAATTTAACAAATACACAAACTTTACCTCTTTATAATATTAGTATAGATTAAGTAAGTATATTAAGTATATAAATATTTTTTTCCTAACCTATCTCGTCCCACTGCTGGGCAAAGGTCTCCCCCAAATCCTCTGCTTTCCGCTTTCGTCCACCAATCCCTCTCGAAAGCATCGAGGTCGTACCGCCATAGCCTTTTGGTCGGCCTCTACGCCGCCTTCCGTCTTCAGGCAGCCACGGTGTCACGATTTTGGACCATTTCTCTGGGTCCATCCGGCTAATATGACCTGCCCAGTCCCACTTAAGCCTCGCGGTTTTATTGCCTACATCTGCAATACCAGTGAGCGAACGCAGCGTAGTGTTTCGCACTCCATCGATGCGCTTGAAACCAAAGATGCTACGTTCCATTGCTCTTTGGCAAATCTTGAGTCTGGATTTCTGTGCTTCAGTCAGTGACCATGTCTGCGCACCGTAGGTTAGGACGGGCAGGATGCACATGTCGATGAGTTGGCGTTTAAGTGTAAGTGGAAGGTCGCATGTGTTCCTTCATGGACCAGTAGCTCTTCCAGGCGTTCTCGATGCGGCGATCGATCTCCTTATCCTGCCTGTTTTCGAAGCTCGCTAACTGGCCCAAGTAAATGTACCTACTCATCAAAGCGGTAATCGGATACGCAACCCTAAATAACTTATCAAGATAACTTAATTTAACGGAACTATTGCTAAATACCGACCGACTAATAACACATTGCCAAAACGCATCGATAGCGCGATCTAGGATTTGTGCACAGTAGCGCCATCTAGTGGTAAACACAACAAATTTCAAACTTCACTCGATTTGAGTATTCATTCACGCACGTGCGACGACGCGATGGCTTATTTCATGTATAAGTTTGGTGTTTCTATACCGATTTCTATGATTCTTTTTTTATTGAATAGGTAATAATGTTAACTTTTTTAAATTTGGGATGACTGAGAGTCTTATAAACGTAAGAGTAAACAAATATAATCAGAATGCTCCGAACTACTAAGCTATCAGGAGTTACACGTGTTATTGTAAGTCAACCATAAAAGATAGACATATGCTGTTCAGGGATATTTTTTAGACAATTTAATGTAGAATATTTCCGTCATACATGATTTCTATGTAACTTTAACCATTAAGGCTGCACACGCGACGGAAGTTTAAAAACGGAGTAACTTCTCCCGTTATCCCGACATTTCCCTTCACTACTCTGCTCCTATTGATTGTAGCGTGATGAAAAGTATCCTATAACCTGACCAGAAGTATGAAGAATAATTGTACCAAGTTTCGTTAAAATCCGTCCAGTAGTTTTTGTTTCTATAAGGAACATACAGACAGACAGACAGACAGACAGACAGACAGACAAAAATTTTACTGATTGCATTTTTGGCATCAGTATCGATCACTAATCACCCCCTGATAGTTTTTTTTTAAATATATTTCATGTACAGAATTGACCTCTCTACAGTTTTATTATAAGTATAGATTATACTAGTCGAAGCGACGCGTGACCCGAGGGCTGGTGAGTATCTGGCCCAACGTATCAGCATTGCTATTCAGCGCGGCAATGCAGCCAGTGTCTTGGGTACGCTTCCGATTGGTACTGATATGGATCAGTTGAACTATCTATAGATCGTTTGCAACGGTCTGTAGATAGTTCAACTGTTTCTTATGTATTTTATATGACTATGTACATTTTGTATTATATATTATACTAGTCGAAGCGACGCGTGACCCGAGGGCTGGTGAGTATCTGGCCCAACGTATCAGCATTGCTATTCAGCGCGGCAATGCAGCCAGTGTCTTGGGTACGCTTCCGATTGGTACTGATATGGATCAGTTGAACTATCTATAGATCGTTTGCAACGGTCTGTAGATAGTTCAACTGTTTCTTATGTATTTTATATGACTATGTACATTTTGTAAATATGTACTGTATAGTCGTAAGTTTGTTTGTAAATAAAGTATACTTTATATTAGTACAGAAGTATAGAAGAGCATTTGTTCAATGTTGCTGCTGGAGTAACTGTAATGTGTAACACAACCTAAGTTATGATTTGATATACATACGTAAGTAAACG
Organism: Ecliptopera silaceata; assembly: GCA_932527185.1. Taxonomy (NCBI): domain Eukaryota; kingdom Metazoa; phylum Arthropoda; class Insecta; order Lepidoptera; family Geometridae; genus Ecliptopera; species Ecliptopera silaceata. Next base: position 11,686,600 of record OW052199.1, read on the forward strand.
CTATACCTATACGTAGTGCCGATAATGCTATAATATGTATACTTACCTACATTATAGTCCTCCACTCCACGCGTCGTTTATAGCTGAGGGTCGTGGTTCTTCGTGATAGGTAGGTATATAGTCCGATGACTGCGACCCTAACTACATATGTTATTAAAATTAGCACTAATTTATAATCAAAATGTTTCTCTAGCATAAGCCCTAATATGGCTAGCTAGACCAAACTTAGTTTTAAATACCCTAACACAAGATTAACAATGAATAGAGTTGGCTTGCTGCGTGTAGCTTCTATAGGTTATACGAGAACTATGGTGTTTCTTTACAAAAGCAAGCTCTTCCCAGAATGAAGAGTTACAGAGGTACACATTCTTAAAGCGCAGATGCTGCCCACCGTGTTTGCGCTTAAGGCTGATTTACACGTATTAAGTTGCCAAGTGTTAACTAAATTTTAACTAAATTTCAAGCGACTTAATTTTAAGTAACCGTTTACACGTAAAAATACTAAATAACTAGTTAAACTCATTTATTCGCTCATTTATTGTTTCTTTAACACCAAAATTTGCAATCGCCATAGCGGAAACGCTATAGCGGAAAGACGATGTTGTTTTGCTTGCTTATTTCTGTAATTTAATATTTCATAAAATTCAAACATTCTTTAATGAACTTTATTGTCGTGTCTTCCGTCCACATCGACATTTTCGAAAGATTTTTATTTATAAATTAAGCAGGAACTACGTTGCAATCATTCCGCCAGCTTAAGCTTTTCACTTAAATTTATGTAACTTAATTTTGCCTGTCCAAACGTGTCAAGTGATTAGCCACGCCCACCAACTAAACCGAAAAATAGACAAAAATTCTATTCTACCTTGTTTAGTTGCAACTAAATTTTAACTTGCAACTTCTTACTAAATTCACTGTTTACACGGGATAAGTCACTTAAAATTAAGTTAAAATTTAATAAATTTTTAGTCAACTTGATACGTGTAAATCAGCCATTACTGTCAGCCATATCCAGCCATAGTTAGAAAAAATATAAACATTTTCGAGGTTTTATTTACTGCGTCAAAACACCTTTTAACAGAAAAAGAAAGATAAAATAAAGTAATAATAATAACTCGTCTAGAAGGAAAAGCTTAGCAAGTACCTTGACTTGGCCTTCGAGGTGACCGCCATGTGGGATGTTGACTCTACGATCATTGTTCCGATAGTCGTTTCGGCGAACGGTCTGATAGCGAAGAGCCTCGACCAACATCTAAAGAGGCTCTCGCTAGAAGGTTGGCTCAAGGGGCAGATGCATGCGGCAGTGATCCTCGACACGGCACGCATTGTCCGGAGGTTCCTCAATCTGTAGCCCTAACCACGTGACCACCGGTAGCTTGGGCCTTGCCCCGCTGCTGGCGGCAACCTAGTTTTAAGTTTTTTATAATATGTATATGTATTTTTTTTTAATCATGTATATTGTAAAAAACTTCTTGCTAAGATCTTAAATAAATGTGTACATAACTCGTCTAAACTATCTAAACTAATATTATAGAGGAAAGATTTGATTGTTTGTTTGTTTGCATCGAATAGGCTCCGAAACTACTGGACCGATTTAAAAAATTCTTTCACCGTTGTGAAGCTACATTATCTGCGCACGCTGAACATAGGCTCCGTGCGAAGCCGGGGCGTACTACTAGTCATTAATAATAGAAAAGTGGAGTAGGTACCGAAAGTACCGGTATATTACCTAAGTCCTTACCGGCTTCGTGAGTACCTACTACCTAGTTTTGTCTTTTTTGCAAAAGTAGCTCGTGTAGCTCTAGGTAATTTCGATAAGGGCAAGGAACCCGGAATAAAAAAAGAAATAGGTACTTACCGAAAGTACCTGGAATTCCTGGTTGCTTTCCCTAGTACCTATCTATCTACTCGAATACCAAGTTGAGTGGTAAGGATTACCTTTCATAATCATAACGCGTATTATGGCATGGAGCGTGGAATATAACTAACCCGGCTCTTATCGGTTAAAAGGAACGTAACAACGGTATTATGATTAAACGGCAAAATAAGTAAGTAATTAACTTTAATAATAATAATAATCAATCATCCTCCTGCGTTGCAAACCAGACACTAACACCTAATGTCTCCCTCTTAACACAGTCGAATATGAGCCCCCAATATTCTACGGTGACGAACGTACTAGCTCAAGAACTAATAGAACATCTAAACACAACTTTGACCTTATACTCAGATACAGACCCAACATCTCGTCCAAAGTTACCACGGTTACGTGAAAATAAAAAGTTGTACGAATTAGTTCACGTTTTCAACCATGCAATCCTGGGTAGATATTTTTCAATAGAGTCCAATCTAGTACATATCCACACACTTATATATTGTAGTGCTGTCGTTATAGCCACACATCTTGGGTATAAAATCTCTACTGACAATGGTCCAAGACCAAAAATAACACAAAAAAAGCCAGCGTGGCAGATTAGATTAGAAAACGACATCAAAAATCTTCGAATCGATATTGGTAGGATGACCCAGTACATAAATAATAATAGACATGTAAATTTAGTTAAAAAAGTTAATATAATATTTGAAAAATACAAAATTCATTCTAGTCATGAGGAAAATAATTTAAGACCCGAAGAATTTTTAGATACTCTGAAGCAAAAATTAACACTAAAATCTCAACGATTAGCTCGATATAATAAAGCATTACAACGGAAAACTGATAACAAATTATTTACAACTAATGAAAAAGGATTTTACAGAACTCTTAAAAATAATTCAATTATAAACCACGAAAAAGATATCCCCACTGAAAATGACCTTAAAGAATACTGGACAAACATTTGGAAAAAAAATAAGGAACACAATGAAGAAGCTAAATGGATAAAAGAAGAAGAAATGAAAGCAGAAGTAATAGATGAGATGGAGTTTTCGGACATATGCAAAATTGATATAGAAATAATAACTCGCAGGATGAAAAATTGGAAAGCAGCGGGTATAGACGGCGTTCACAACTTCTGGTACAAAAAGTTTTCTGTGCTACATGACATCCTAGCTAAAACTATATCAGATATAGTTAAGGGAGCCGAAGAAATACCAAATTTCGTGACAAAAGGAATAACATATATGCTCCCAAAAAGTGACAATACAGCTGATCCGTCACAATACCGTCCTATTACTTGTTTGCCAACCATATATAAATTAATCACATCTTGTATAACATGTAAAATTAACCATCACCTAAACAACAACAATATACTAGCAGAAGAACAGAAAGGATGCCGCCAGGGTCACAGAGGTTGTAAGGAACAGTTAATAATTGATTCTACAATATTGAAACACGCTACCTCTCATAACCGTAACTTACACTTAACATACATAGATTATAAAAAAGCTTTTGATAGTGTGCCTCACTCTTGGTTGATTCGCGTTTTACAGATTTATAAAGTTAACCCGGATATAATAACATTTTTGGAGAATGTCATGGATAATTGGAGAACTACCTTACTACTCTCTAATAATAACACCATAATAACCACCGATGAAATCCCAATCTCAAATGGCATTTTTCAAGGAGACTCTCTCAGCCCATTGTGGTTTTGCCTGGCGCTCAATCCATTATCCGGTATGCTTAACAAATCAAATTTTGGATACAAACTAACATCTACTACAGCTGTCAGCCATCTTATGTATATGGACGACATTAAACTATTTGCCAAATCTGAAAAAGAAATGAAGACTCTTATAGAAATAACAACACAATTTAGTACAGATATTAACATGTCCTTTGGTTTAGATAAATGTAAAACATTAAATTTGCATAAAGGTAAAATAGCGGAAAACAAAACTGGAGATGTACAACAAGGTTGCTTCACACTTATGGAAGAAAATGAGACTTATAAGTATTTGGGCCTACAGGAAGGAAGAAGCATTAATCACATTCAAATTAAAAAAGACTTACGTAAGGAATATTTCCACAGAGTTCATCAGATTTGCAAAAAACCACTTTACTCCAGAAACCTGTTTAAGGCTCTTAACACTTTTGCTATACCCATTCTCACATATTCATTTGGGATAGTAAAGTGGTCTGCGACTGACATCAAAAAATTAGAAATGAAGACTAGATCAACGCTTACCAAACATAATTACTTACATCCAAAATCAGCAATTGAAAGAATATCTATAGAAAGAATAAAGGGGGGTAGGGGGCTTATTGATATAAAAAACTTATGGGAAGGGCAAATCCAAAACTTGAAAAACTTCTTTTATGAAAAATCCAATGTAAGTGCAATTCATTTAGCTACAACGCAATCAGATAATAAATATACACCACTAAACCTAATTGATAAAAACTGTAAATTTTTAACATTAAATGAAAATAATACCACGAAATTTGCAAATTGGCGTAACAAAGAATTACATGGACGACATTTGCACGATTTAGAACAACCCCACGTCGATTTGCAGGCTTCAAACAAATGGCTTAAATTTGGTTCTCTTTTCCCGGAAACAGAAGGTTTTATGATGGCTATCCAAGATCAAGTTATCAATACAAAGAATTATAGAAAGTTTATTTTAAAAGATCCTACTATGCAAAATGATAAATGTAGAAAATGCCACCGTGTACCTGAAACGATCCAACACATCACTAGCGCTTGTCCCAGTCTCACCCAAACTGACTACACACACAGACACAACCAAGTAGCACACATCATTCATCAGAAACTGGCCCTAAAATACAAATTAGTGTCAGGAAAACTTGCACCATACTACCAATATGCCCCAAAACCGGTGCTAGAGAACAACACTCACAGGATGTACTTTGATAGAGCTATACTTACAGATAAAACAATACATAATAATAGACCAGATATAACTTTACTAGATAAAAATAATAAAATAGGTTACATTATAGATATTGCGGTACCAAACACACATAATTTACAAAAAACTATTACAGAAAAAATACATAAATACACTGAACTTAAAGAAGAAATAATACGAATTTGGAAGTTAAATAAAGTATATATAATACCATTAATAGTCTCTAGCACAGGAGTGGTGCCAAAATGCATTCACCAATACCTCAAAGTAATTGATATACCGGAGAACACCTATATAACCATGCAAAAGGCTGCTATTCTTAATACATGTCGAATTGTCAGGAAATTCCTGCAAGAAGACACAAATGCACAAACAAACCATGATTCGCACTTGGCCTAGGCCCGTGAGTTTCATTATTACCGAAATATTTATATTTCGAGAAAAAAATACCCATAAAAAAATAATAATAATAATAACTACTTAAGAAAGTATTGTATTATCTACTCCATAAGTACCTACTAACTAATAATTCATTGCCGAGCTTGAACACTCATAGTATATTTCTTGAATCCCACAAAAAGCTTCTTGTTAAGGCGACGGGTAGGGTGAAATTTTTAATAATAAATAAAAATGTCAATAACTTCCAAGTTTATTACTTATTTATTTATTATATCTATACACACGTTAAACTTGTAACACGGCATAGTTTTTGCCGTGGTGGTTAAACTCTAGACAGTCAGCGTGGCAACGTCACAATTTCAATTTCAACAAAAATGCTGACAACGGCGCAAAACACATAATGAGCCGCGCACAGTTCGGATAGTCAAACTCTAAAGCAGTGCCTTATGTATATTTGCGAGCACACAGCAATCAAACACTTATAATTCCTAAGGCGCTACTCTTCTTCTTCTTTAAACACCTTAATGTAGAAATGTTTTCTTTAGAGTCACAAGATACGAACCATAAGAATAGCTGTGCTGAGTTTGGTACCAAACAAATCTGCCAAACCCATAAAAAATGGGATCTTAAACCACACTTTTGCAAAAGGTGTTGGTACTAAACTTACATTTAAAAGTAAACTATATCCAAGAACACAAATTTTGAGTAACAATACACTAGTTCAATATATGTGTTATAGGAAATAATAAGTTTCACAACTCCACATGCTATCACTTTTTCTGAAAACAGTTTTCGGTTTCCCCAAAAACACGCATTTGGCTATACCCGTCACCTTAATGTAATATCAGCTCAGCCCGGACCCGGACGCAACACAACACATACATAACCGCATACCGCACGCGTACTGTAGACGCGACGCGCCTGTTGCGATTGCGACCTGCGCTACGGGGGGGGACCGGCGCGGCGGCGTGTTTGTAAACAGCGTTGCATCTGTGTGCGTGCGCAGGCGCAGCTGCTGGGTGCTTGTTCCGCCTCGCTCACTCATATCTCACGTCTCACTTCACTGGCCGAGCCGAGCCCGGTGCGCTGCCGTCGTCTGCCCCCTCGTAAATATGTTTGGCTTGCTTTGCTTGACACAGTGCGATGCGGTGCGGGGCGAACGACAATCGCAAAGCGCATGTTCAAACTTGGAACTTTACACACTGTAAAACGAATAAAACCAACCAAGTGCGATCGCGCATGAAGGGTTTTCGCACCAAAGTAAAACACGTTTTTGTATGAGACTTATGTAAACGGGATTCCATTGGAACCTCGTTGAATAATATTTCGGGTTCTCGTGTAAGTATATTTTTTTATGTTTGACCACACAGAACTTCTGACAGAGTAGTCAGATTTTCATAATCTTTTTTTTATTGGAAAGAATATAAGTAAGCAAAAGGACAAAAGCTTTTTTGCCTAATGTCGAAACTCTCGCTTCGCTCGCTCTGTCGATTATATCTCTTTTTTCACTTGAAAAGACAATCAGCGACGACGTTCCGAAACCAAAGGTGACTACAGAAACATCGACTAGACTAGATTCGCGACGTCAAAAGTGTACCTAAGTAGGTAGGTACCTACATGTTACAGCACTGGGTTGGCTTTTAACACTTCTATCGGCTTCGATTCCATGTTCTTTTGGATATTTTTGAACCCTAAAGAAAAAAAATAATTCCTTAAGAATATTTTAAAGGCGGCTTTGTATATTTTATACAGAGCAGCCATTAAAATATGCTTATTACAAACACGTTTAGAGAATATTGGAAAATGTCAGTACCCGACGCTAGCCAATTCAGTGTTAGTATGGCTCGCGTCAGAGCTGCTTAAAGGCCTGCGTAGACCGGGACGGCATGGCAAGGGATTTTAATTTTTACTAATGGTCATTCAACCGTACTGTTACAGAAATACGACATAAATTGCTATGCTTTAAAATGATGCCGTGGCATTGAAAGGGATTTTATCGCACGGCATTAAAAGACACGCCACAGGCTCCCGTGGCACACACTCCGGCGCTCGTAGTGATATACTACGGGGTGCGGCGGCGGGGGTAGACACGCGGGGAATGCACACCATTCACCATCTATTTGCGACGATCGATCGATCGATTTGATCAAACGATCAAACGCAACTGAAGAATAAAAGTGTATCAGGCAGCAAGAGTCGCTGAGGCGTGCTTCGTAGCATGCCGTGGCATGCCGTGGCAATGTGCTGGAATGCCGCGGTATCTAAGCAGCCAGTGTGCGCTGACTCACGGCGAAATCCCTTGCCATGCCGTCCCGGTCTGCGCAGGCCCTCAGCAGGTTATACAACAAAAAAAAAACAAAGTGTAGCTTACTACTATTGCTTGTTAGCTAGCAGTATCTTAAAGGAAGAGACTGGTAAGGAGAATATATTTGTTTCATGGCAAATATCAATATATGATGAGCACAAACTTGACCACAAACTCACCTGATAGAAAGTGATGTTATGGCCGACGATGGAGCAGGACGATCTATGAGACACCTGTTCACTCGTGCTTTGAATAGACCAAGATTGTAGTGATCGGGAAGGACAGAAGCTGGCAACGAGTCCTCTTTGATAATAAATGCGTTACCGAAACACTTTGTGTTCTAAAAAATTCAACACTTCTAAAAAATCATTTAAAAAAACCATAGCTCGCGAAATCTCGGGAAATCTGAAATGAATTGAGCTTTGGGAGTTCTACTATAGCATTCAAAATGGCTTATGCTTTCGATTAGGAAAATAAAAAAGCTCTGTCTGAATTTCGGGTTATTTAGCACACTGTGCGACGTAGACAGATCCTACACAACTTCGAGAGGCATTTCAGCAACAGTGATTGGCTGTGGTGGTCAGTATCCCATTGGATAAAACGAAAATCCAGATGAACGATCATATTCGATCGTTGGGTGCTTGGTCGATATCAATTCTCCTCAAATTTAAATGATTTTTTAAAGTGCCATTTAAAATAAACTATTTTATCAGTCATAAAAAGTTCAATGTTCGAATACATTAATTTCCGTACAAAAAAAATACAAAATCTGTTATAACTTTGAAAAAATACGTTTAATCAAAAAATGTTATAAGGAAATGATGGTTAGAATAGATTTGCATACTTACTTACCTACTTTGTTTTTATTTTTTTTGTTCATGAAAATCGAAATTGAATGCACCCACCCAAATAGGTGCATACGGGTATATACCCAATTACCCGGGTATTTACCCAAATGGGTAGATTGGGTATACACCGTGTAACTTTATACCATTATACATCCGAAAGGTGTGTATTCACCCCTTTCGAGCTTAAGAATACATTGGTAAGGTCAAAGGTTGAAATGATCGAATTTGAAAATCCAATACAATAATAAAAAAAATATTATTAGAAATGTGTCAGCCCTATCCGCGCTATGTCTATGTGTACGCGCGATTTCGCACACACACATAGACAATTTTATGCGAGTACCATGCTCCAGATTAAATGATAGTTACTACGGCCACAGATTGTACGGCGTAGGTAAAGGTAGGTAGGTATACCTCATTTCTAGTAGGTAAATACGTAGATTATGTTTAAATACCTACTGTAATCATGAAACATGCTCCTCGTTGGGTTCTCGTCAAAATGGTCGAGGATAGACTGTTGGACTTGCGGGCTTAGGTTACAACAAGGCCTTCCCTCGCAACACACAACACCATGTCGTAATATTCACTGTTTGTGTACACAGACGACATCGTAACTACTTTAAAAAAACCGCGAACCGAAAAAATCGAGAAATTGTTTGTTTGTTGCAACTTGCAAGAAAGGCAAACTGCGTGCGACTAATCTAAAAATAGAACTCACTCGACCAGTAAACAAGTTTAGAAAAGGACAGCACCAATGTTTGGCGGCGTTCAAGCCGTTTCTACATAAACAAAGATGAGTGAAACAGAGTTGACACAACGTTTGATTTTTTTTTAAGTATTTGAAAAATAACATTGAAACAGGGTTACGAAAGTAGCTTTAGTGCTCGAGTAGGTAAAGTAGGGGTCACCAGTAAAGGGTATGTAGTTTTAATAAGTTCCTTTATTCACGAAATTACACTCGAGTATATAGAAGGTATATAAGCGATAATAAATATACGAAAGCGTGAAAGCAAGCGGCGAGCGGGAGCATAAGCGACGTGGGCTTCGCGTCTCGAATAGGTTCTGACTGGCGCGTGGAGGCGCGCGGCGAGCGGCGGGCGCTCGGCCGCCGCGCGACCGGTTTCAGCTTGCGCCGGAGCAAGGCTCACACCACGCGTGACGTCACGCGCAGGTATTTATTAACATGAAATTACAGGACGGCGGCCAGCCGATATACATTGCATGATACAAGTTTGAGTTCTGAAAGTATTGTGTGAATGTGCTAGTATGTATGATGATGTATGAAAGTTTTGTATAATAAATATAGGTAAGTAAATAGACTAATATTTATATTTTAAGTAGGTACGTATTTTATCGAAATGGATAGAAAATAATAGGTACGCTAGGTAGATGTAAGTATAAATATTCATAAGTAGATGTAGTAGATGTAATGTAGATAAATATATAAAAATGTGGGAGAAGCCCACATCACTCCCCCCTTGAGACCCGGTTAGGGGCGATAAAAATCTGGAAATCGAACCTGTCGACCAGAGCGTGTAGTTTTAGGTACGACAGTGGTAGGAGCTGGAATGGAAGGTACACTATCAGGTAACGTAGGTGAAAAAGTGTTATTATTCTGCGTTTCATTCTCAGTCCAGTCGGTAAGTACGAAAGCTGGTTTTAAACGATCTATTGTGACAGTTACCGATTTTCCTTTGACGAGGAGTTTAAAAACTTTATCGCCTCTTTCTAAAACCTTATGAGGGCCTGTGTATGCAGGTTGAAAAGGAGCACGCAAAGCATCTTCGCGAAGAAAAACTTGCTCTGCAGTTGCGAGCTCTTTAAAAACAAAAATTTTGTGCTTGCTATGACGAGAGGCATGAATTGGTTTTAACTTCTCGGCGAATGACCGTAAACGTGCTGTAAAATCTGACAGATCAGATGTACAGTCAGAGATCGGGTCGAAAAATTCGCCGGGAAGTCTGAGGGGCTCGCCATAAAGCAGTTCTGCGGAGGAGGTTTGCAGATCCTTTTTAAAGGCACTGCGGATGCCAAGCAGCACCAAAGGAAGGATTTCTGACCAGTTGTGATCGACGTGACAGGTAATGGACGCTTTTAATTGTCTATGAAAACGTTCCACTAGCCCATTGCATGCCGGATGGTAGGCAGTCGTGCGTCTGTGCTGGAATCCTGTGGTTTTTGCCAGGTATTGGAACAGCGCGGACTCAAATTGACGTCCGCGGTCTGTGACAATATCCGTCGGAACACCAAATCTGGATATCCAGCCAGAGATGAGGGCTTTGCCTACTGTTTCGGCAGTCATGTCAGGTATGGGCATGACTTCGGGCCACCGAGTAAAACGGTCCACGGCTGTGAGGCAATATTTGAATCCGTGTGAAACGGGAAGAGGGCCTATGAGGTCGATGTGAACGTTTTTAAAACGGGCGCGAGGCAAGTCGAAAGTGCTTAGAGGTGCAGACACGTGTCGACTAACCTTTGTGCGCTGACATGACAAACAAGTGCGGGCCCAGTCTCGGCAGTCCTTTCGCACACCAGGCCAAACGAACCTTTCGGCTACCAGCTTGGCAGTCGCTGATGGACCTGGGTGGCTAAGGGAGTGGAGACTTTGGAAGACCTGTTTCCGAAAGCCTTTTGTGATGAATGGTCTGGGAGCCGATGTACTGATGTCACAGTACAAAGGTAGACGGCTTCCAGAATAATCCATCTTCTTGAGCCTGAGAGACGAACCATTGTCAGCAATGTATTGAGCCAACTCTGAGTCGTTCTCTTGGGCTGAGCTGAGATCAGTGAGACATATTGGAGCGTCCAGTTCATCGACTGTGATGTAGCGCCATCTATATCGCTACATGATGAACTACATCGTAGTCTACGAAACCGACCAACAGATGGCGACAAAATCCTAGATCGCGCTTACGAAGTTATCACGGAGTTTGAACATAAGTAATAGAACCGATGACTATCCATCGGTCCTCGGACCCCGAGCCAAAGGTCGCTCGGCGTGGAAGATCTTCCCTTTTCAGTGGAGATACCACCCCTATCTCCACAGTGGTGACAAACCGACGTGATCCAGCCGTCCACAGCTACGGAACAGCTGCCGAAGCCCGACGACTGGAGTTTCCTGAACACGCACAACCTTCTTCAACAATCAAGCCGATCTAGCTGCGCATCATCTCGTCTACCTTCTCTCATCCTCCCAGATTCTATCAGCCATGCAGCAGCAGCAGCATCCATCAGCCAGCAGCCTCCGCAGTTCCATCGCAGCCGCAACTGTCAGCTTCCTGGACCTGCAGGCTACCGCGACATCCTCATCGTTGCATCCATCACATGAATCACAGCACCTGTCTCGACTCACCGCAGACCCGCCAGATTCACGCCTCCTGGATCGCAGCCACAACAAGCGCATCTTGTTCCGTCTCGACTCACCGTAGACAATGAACGCCTCGCTCGCATCGCATCCTGCCCTCCGCGTCTCAACTCACCGTAGACAATGGGCAACACTACTGGCACAACTTGGACATCAACGACGCTGCTATCGACGGATCGACCTCCGGTCTGGAAAGGGAGTGATGTAGCGCCATCTATATCGCTACATGATGAACTACATCGTAGTCTACGAAACCGACCAACAGATGGCGACAAAATCCTAGATCGCGCTTACGAAGTTATCACGGAGTTTGAACATAAGTAATAGAACCGATGACTATCCATTGGTCCTAGGACCCCGAGCCAAAGGTCGCTCGGCGTGGAAGATCTTCCCTTTTCGTTGGAGATACCACTCCTATCTCCACAGTACAAAATTGAAAAGGTAAAATTGAGTTGGGTAGGCTACTTCCTACCTACTAGCTAACCAAGAGTTGTGAAAAGACGTCTATCGTGCCTAGGGATTTCAGCCAGGAAAATATGTTACCTTGCGTCTAGGTACCTGGATCAATACCAAAGTAGGTATACCTAAATAGGCTTTTAAAAGGCCAGAAGTTACATAATACTTTTCTAACTAGTGTCCGTTCTGTTACCTACTTTATCTAGAGTTCACACTAAAAGGTTATAAAAACAGCTGTAAATAGGGTTGTCGAAATGTTTTGTCAAGTGACGTGTTGAACAAAAGTAAAAAATTGATTTCATGAATGAAAAATACAAAAAAATGAAAAGCCGTAGAACAAATGTTGTTCGCAATGACGTATACTATACCCCCGTTTCGGGGTTATAGGGACATATTGTTACACGCTGTATACTCGCCGCCCATCTATAGTCCCTGTCGTAAGCTGGTTCCCGTTGTTTCAGTTCAGATTACTGCGTAGAGACAAGGCGCATGCGCGTGCTGTGAGGGCGACGCTCGCGCCTGCCGCGCCTCCCGCGCCTGCCGCGCCCCGCTACATGATGTAAGTGTACTGTGCTCATCATTACCTATACATAGCTATACTTACTAAACATAATATACTTACTAAAATTATAATTGTATCGTCTCTAAGTTAAGCAATATAGGTTTAGCCTAGTCCGAGTTTCACCAGTCTTTGTAGTTAAAGATATTTTTATGGTAATAAATTATTTTGTATTAAGTAGGTAAGTAAATGTAATATCTAAAGATAATAAAGATGATTATGATGATTATCATCGAATTATAATTAATAGTTTGTAGACAGGGTGTAACAAACTATAATCTGTTCCGAAATAAATGTTTTTGTATTTTTTGTAAATGAGGTGGACCAAAAGCAAAAGGGCGATGGGGGAGCTCAATGCCTATCGATATAACCCCCATGTATGTTCAGCGATATTCAGTAGTTCAAAAGTTTTTTTTTTTTACATGTATTCCACAAACAGCTTTTTAAAATTAATTTAATTTTAATCTCTTGGGAAAACAAACAGCTTAAAATTAGACAATAGGTAAAAAATATAATAACAAGCCTTTAACTGTTTCCACTTATAGAATGATACAATCCAAAATTAAATGTGACGAACAACAACAACAGGTTTTGTATATGAAAATAGGAAATACATATTTATTTAAGTTAAATGCTAATCTATTTATACTAACTACCTTACTAACATACCTACATACCAACTAGACCGAGTAAATCAGCAATAATACTAACAAGATACAATGATTATACCTACTTAGAATATTTTACATTTTGAACCACATCATAATAAATCACACTTACATAGATCCTATGTACAATAAACACAATACATATTATATTACCCAATCAGCAAGAAGAATATATGTTAACAAAATATAAACACCAAAATTATAGACAGCGGATACGAAAATTACTTAGATAGAAATGCAACTTGTACCTACCTACAGGTAGCACAACAATGTTAGGTATATAGGCATTAGGTAGGATAAATAACCTATAATATATATAAATAACCTATAGTATGTTACGAGATAACAGTGAAATGAAAATGCGCATTTAGGTACATAATATGCGATATACACACTATACACAGTGAATTAGTAGAAAGATCATAGCATATAGGAGTAGGTAGGTTTAGTAAAATGCATTATTGATAAGGTTTGGACACTTCTAAATACGGGTATCTAATACTATTAAATTGGGTATTATGTACACAGTAAAATAATGTTAGATTGAAATAATGGTGATGTGATGAATAACAACAACAAGGTTTGTAGGTAAATAAACAGGCGCGTTTGTTTGGTATCTTGATGAGATAAGCTGATTTTTTGAAACAACGAAGGTCCACTAGGTAGGCAGGGCAGGTAGCACTGTTGATTGTAGAAGTATGTAGTTATTTAAGTTTCTGAAGGTCACTATCATTATTCACTGCAAATATCGGCGAAGTGTCGTTACGTCGAGTCAGTATTGTACAGTTTTGTACCCAAACGTACTTGATGTTCTTTTCGAGTGCGACTTTTTTAACTTGGGTTAATAACTGCTTATTGTCCCTTGTGAGATGGTCGTTGATATAAACCCTTGAAATAGTCCCTGCAAAGCCAAGGTCTTCAGTTGTCAGGCCAGGCTTACGCAACCTAGCTGAAGCAATAAAGTTGTCCTTCGTGTATCTACCTAGGAACCCTATGACAATAGGTTTTAGGTTTGATGAGGAGCGAGCCCTAACGACAAAGTTGATATCAGATTTCGATATTGGTTGACCTATAATCTCGCCGACTTTGTTGATAATATCGTATAAGTTCTCGTTTTTTTTCTGTGGGATTCCCTTTATTTCAAGATTGTTAGCGCGTAGTAGCTGATCTTTGACTGCGAGTTCGGATGATAGCTTCGCTATTTCAATTTGCATTTGAGGGTAGTTAGCATCAGTGCTAGGTTTGGATTCTAGTATGTCTACTCTCTTGTTTACTTCATCAAGTCTTATCGAGTTTTCGTTCACTATGTTTCTTATGGAGGAAATGGACAACTCAAATTTGTGCAGCTTCTCTTGGAGATTGAGGATGTCTTGCTTAATGGAAGGTAGTTGATCGAGGCGTGCATTGATACCACTAATACCGCTGCGCAGCTCCTGGAGGACGAGATCTATAGTAGTAGACGAGCTTGGAGAAGGACTGGGAGAATGCAGCCCCGGGTTGGATTTGCAGTTCGTGCACTGCAAGGCAGCTTGACGAGATGATCCGAGTTTGCGATAGTTAGATTCCGTAGTATTTGCACACGAGAAACAGTACGTCAGCGAACACTTACAGCACTTTACACCGTCATAAAAGTTGTTATTACAAACTGGGCATTTAATCATTTTGGATTGTAGGTAAGTATATGAATCCGCACCGCGTATAATTATAGTTTAGTTCGATAGTAGATTATTTAGAGCGCGAGCAATAAGCGTGCTTGCGACGTGAGCGCGCGGAGCGAAGTGAGTTAAGGAGTAATAGAGTGAATGTAGCACAAATAAGCCTTAAATATTAAATAGTATTCACTTATTCGCACTTTTATGGTTTTTTTGACGTGACAACGTCTTATAATTCCTTGGTTCTTATATTTGAAGTTATGCCTTCAGATCTGTCGGAGAGAGATGCAGCGCGGCGGAGCGTGGCTCGTGCTGGCGTGCGTGGCGTGGTGCGCGCGCGCCGGGCCCGGCCCCCCCGGCCCCCCCGGCCCCCCCGGCCCCCCCGACCCCCTCGCGCTGCACTTCACGCGGCCGCTGTACAACGTGAGCGTGCCGGAGAACAGCCCGCCGCGCACCTACTGCGCGCCGATCGGCGACGCGCCGCCGCCCTGCGCGCGCCTGCCCGCGCCCGGCGCGCGCGTTCGCTTCCGCATCCGGCACGGCGACCGCGACAAGTTCTTCAAGGCGGAGGAGCGCTGCGTCGGCGACCTGTGCTTCCTGTTCGTGCGCACGCGCGCCGGCCACGCCGACGTGCTGAATCGCGAGCGGCGCGACCTGTACCGCCTCGACGTGCGCGCCACGGCGCAGCTGCCGGACGGCGGCGCGCTCGAGGCGGACGCCGTCGTGCTCGTGCACGTCGACGACGAGAACGATCTCAGCCCGCTCTTCTATCCCACCGAGTACGACGTCACCGTGCCGGAGGACGCGCCGCTGCACGCGAGCGTGGCGCGCGTGCGCGCCGAGGACGCCGACCTCGGCCTCAACGGCGAGATCTACTACGCGCTCGCCGAGCCGAGCGCCGAGTTCGCGGTGCACCCGACCAGCGGCGAGGTGACGCTGACGCGCCAGCTGTCCGCCGCCGCGAGCGCCGTGCACTCGCTGACGGTGCTGGCGCGCGACCGCGCCTCGCTGCGCGCCGCCGCGCTGGGCGGGCCCGCGGCGCCCGCGGCGCGCGCCTCGCTCACGGTGCGCGTGGCGCGCTCCAACCTGCACGCGCCGCGCATGCGCGCGCGCCGCCTGCCCGAGCTGGTGGAGAACTCGACCGCGGAGGTGTACGCGATAGTGGAGGTGACGGACGGCGACGCGGGCGACGCGGGCCGCGTGGCGCAGCTCGAGATCGTGGACGGCGACCCGGACGGGCACTTCCGCGTGCGCGCGTCCTCGCAGGCCGGCGAGTGGGACGTGGTGGCGCTGCCGCAGCTGGACCGCGAGGCGGCGCCGCTCGGCTACAACCTGACGCTGCGCGCGACCGACGCCGGCCGGCCGGCGCGCAGCTCGTACCTGGCGCTGCCGGTGACGCTGGTGGACGCGAACGACAACGCGCCGGTGTTCGGCCGCGAGCTGTACGAGGCGGCCGTGCCGGAGACGGCGCCGCCGAACGCGCCCGTGCTGCGCCTCAAGGTGTCCGACCGCGACGCGGGCCGCAACGCGCGCGTCTACATCGAGATCGTCGGCGGCAACGAGGGCGGCGAGTTCCGCGTGAACCCCGACACCGGCGTGCTGTACACCGCGCTGCCGCTGGACGCGGAGCGGAAGGCGCTCTACCACCTGACCGTGTCCGCGATCGACCAGGGCAACGTGGGCTCGCGCAAGCAGTCCTCCGCCAAGGTGCAGATCGCGGTGCTGGACGCGAACGACAACGCGCCCGCGTTCGAGACGGACGAGCTGCGCGTGGCGGTGCCCGAGAACGGGCCCGTGGGCGCCGTGCTGGCGCGCGTGGCGGCGCGCGACGCCGACTCGGGCGACAACGCGTACGTGTCGTACAGTCTCGCCAACCTGCAGCCCGTGCCGTTCGACGTGGACCCGTTCTCGGGCGCCGTGCGCGCCACGCGCCTGCTGGACTACGAGAGCATGCGGCGCGAGTGGGAGCTGCGCGTGCGCGCGTCCGACTGGGGCGCGCCCTACCGGCGCCAGGCCGAGCTGCGGCTGGTGGTGCGGCTCGAGGACGTCAACGACAACCGGCCGCAGTTCGAGCGCGTCGAGTGCGCGGGCTCGGTGCCGCGGCGCGTGCCGCGCGGCGCCGACCTCATCACGCTGTCGGCGATCGACTTCGACGCGGGCGACGCGGTCTCGTACCGCATCGTCGGCGGCAACGAGGACGGCTGCTTCGCGCTGGACGCCGCCACCGGCGTGCTGAGCCTGGCCTGCGAGGCGGGCGAGGTGCGGCCCGAGGCGCGCGTGCTGAACGTGACCGCCACGGACGGCACGCACTTCGCGGACGCGATGTCGCTGGCGCTGCGGCTGGGCGGCGCGGGCGCGGCGGCGGCGCTGCAGTGCCGCGACACGGGCGCCGCGCGCCGCCTGGCCGAGCTGCTGGCGGCGGCCGAGCGCGCCAACGCGCCGCCCGCAGACCCGGACGAGGCGCCCGCGCCCTCCTCGAGACTGGATCGGAACCTGCACGCGCCCGAGTTCATCGACTTCCCGATCGAGGTGAAGGTGAGTGCGCCTTTTATTTAATGCTGGAGTTCAAGTGAGAGTGGCAATTAGCAAGAGACTTTTAAATCTATTGCAACCAGCAAATATTTCAGTTTTGACAAATGTATAATAACCATTTCATTTAAATTTTAGTTGACGTGGTCACTCAAATTGGGTTAAATTACTAGTATAATTAGGAAAAAAAATATCTGTTCATTTTTGCTGCAACCGTTTTTTCACACTCTCAAATTTTGTGTCGAAGCAAAACTAAGACTGAAACTAAATTACGTTATTCATTTTAGTCGATTCATTTATTGCGTTTTGAAGGAGAAGTTATTCAGTTTTGAACCAGTTATTCACTTCTACCTCTTTTAAATTTCAAGTTATACGTCTTAAGCAATTTAGAAAACAGGCACAGTTTTTTAAATATTTTCGTAACGAAAAATTTATAAATATATCCAACAGATACTTAATTTAATAAATGACAAATATTATGCAAACGGAATTCTTTTGGACATGACAAAAGCTTAAATATACTGCTGGACAAATTATACGGAGTAGGTATTAGAGGAGTTTCACATGACTGGTTTAAATCCTACCTAAACAGTCGCAAACAACTCGTACAGATTGAAAACTACGACAAAAAAAGTGGATTTTTTTTTATGATCAAGTCGAAATCAATAGAAATTAATATGTAACTCAATTCCTCAAGGAAGTGTCCTCGGATGTATTTTATTTTTATTTTACATAAATGACCTACCTTAGAGCTGGTTCAGACACGGCGGAATCCGCGCGGTTCCAAACCGCGCGGGTCAACCGCGGAGGTCTTATTTACATTAGCGCCTATTCATTCGTTCACACCTGTCCGCGCGGATTTCGGCGGATTTTGGCAGATTTCCGCGCGGAAACCGCCTTGTCTGAACCAGCTCTTAGAGCTGGTTCAGACACGGCGGAAACCGCGCGGTTTCAAACCGCGCGGGTCAACCGCGTAGGTCTTATTTACATTAGCGCCTATTCATTCGTTCACACCTGTCCGCGCGGATTCCGGCGGATTCTGGCAGATTTCCGCGCGGAAACCGCCTTGTCTGAACCAGCTCTTAATGAGCTATAAATCAATCATGTGTAGGTACTATTTGCTGACGATATTTCTCTTTTGACAGCTTGTAAAACTGACATTAATTGAATTAATAATCTTACTGACATATTTAATACTATAGCTAACTGGATGACTGATCATAATCTTGACATATATTATTCAACTAGCTGACCCGTGCCCACTTCGTTGGGCATATTTCGACCGTTTTTTCTCCGATTCGCTTTGCAAAACGGACTACCACGTAAAAGCCTTTTTATTTTTCGGTCAGCAATAATGTGGCTTTCTGGTGAAAGAATTTTTAACATCGGTTCAGTAGATCCCGAGATTACCCGTACAATTTAACAAATAAACAAACTTTACTTCTTTAAGTATAGATTTTACTAATTATGAGTTTAACTTATGTATACCTACTGTTCAACTCATACCTAACTCTCCTTTTGAATCCACGTAACTAAACAATAGAACCCGCATAAACTCCCGTGACCGGCACCTGGATTATTCCGCTTGACATTTTTCTAATACTTGCATTTTTGATCTCGTGATATCTTCTGAATTAAATGTCCAAATTGAATAATTTAAAAAGTCATATAAAGGTATTGAAACAGTTTTAATTATGAAGAAATTTATTTAGATAAGGATTAATACCAAAGCACAAATAAAGAACGTTTTCTAGCGGCGTCATTTTAATTATATTTTTTCGATATTAAAACACTTACGGCCGGTTTCTCGAACGTAGATCAACGAAAAATCGAATAATTACTATGTGTCAAACTCGGATCAATCGTGATTTGGGTTTCCAGAAACTGGCCGTTATAGTGACATATCTGTAATAGTTAGACATATGCTGTCGCTGTCTTTTTTGTGGATGATGATATAATATAGCCTATGATTCTCAGCAATAATGTGGCTTTCTATTGGTGAAATAATTTTTAAGATCGGTTCAGTAGATCCCGAGATTACCCCTTACAATTGAACAAATATACAAACATACAAACTTTACCTCTTTATAATATTAATAATAATAATTATTAAGTACTTATAGAAAACAAAAATAATGCAATACAGACCATATCAAAAAACTCCTCTTGACATAAATTTCACATACCTACAAGAATACTAAAATTGAATGCGTTAATACATTTCCATTGCTAGGATTACATAACGACACAAATATAAATTGGAAAATACATATTCAGTCAATTAAATCAAAACTATCGAGCTTCTCGTATGCGCTGAGAGAATTGCGTAAAGCTACGGACTTAATTAAGTACCGCGATATGCACAATGCACATACTACCGTAAGCGTACGCCCATGCATGGATCCGTTATGGGATTATCCTTTGGGGCAACAGTGTAGACGCTGATGACTTATTTATATCGCAGAAAAATTGCGTCCGAATTCTAGCAAACATCAGAGTACCAGACAGTTGCAAGCCACATTTCATTAAATTAAGAACTTTGACCCTAACTTCAATGTATATCCTAGAAATATGTAAGTTCGTGCGAAAGTACCCTGACTACTTCCAAAAACAAATTGACAAACCGAGACGTTTTAAAACTAGATACGAACATAACCTTGTACTACCTACATCAAAGCTAAACATCTACAGCTCGGGTAATAGCAGTAAAAATTTATAATAAGATCCCCGAAAAAATCAAGTCACTAGAAAACAATCACACCTTTGAACAAAACCTGAAGGACAAATAAAGTACCTACTTAATAAAAAAAGTCGTCTACCAGCGGTACCACGTGAGGTAACGACGAGCGCGATCTTAGAAAGCAGACGCGATACTACTGCGTTCCGACATCCGTCAGGTGAACGAGTCGGTGGCGCTGGGCACGACGCTGGTGCGGCTGGCGGCGCGGGACCGCGATCTCGGCTACGACGGGCTCGTCACCTTCGGCATCTCGGGCGGCGACCCGCACTCCGCCTTCCGCGTCGAGCCCGACACCGGCGAGCTGCAGGTCATCGGCTACCTGGACCGCGAGCGCGAGGCCGAGTACTTCCTCAACGTCACCGCGTGGGACCAGGGCGCGCCGCGCCGCGCCGCCTCGCGCCTGCTGCCCGTCACCGTGCTCGACGTCAACGACAACGCGCCGCGCTTCGAGCGCGCGCTCGCCAGCTTCCGCGTCACCGAGAACGCACTCAACGGCACGGTCGTGTTCCGCGCGCGCGCCACCGACGCGGACGCGGGCGAGCACGCGCGCCTCGCCTACTCGCTGGTGGGCGCCGGCGCCGACCCCGACTTCTGCGTGGACGCCGCGTCGGGCGCGCTCGCCGTGTGCGCGCCGCTCGACCGCGAGCGCATGCCGCTCTACGAGCTGACGCTGCGCGCCACCGACGGCGGCGGGCTGCACGCCGAGGCGCGCGTGCGCGTCGCCGTCGACGACGTGAACGACAACGCGCCTCGCTTCCCGCTCGCGTCGTACGCGGCGCGCGTCCGCGAGGACGTGCCGGCGGGCGCGCTGGTGGCCGCGCTCGAGGCCTTCGACCCGGACCTGGCGGAGGGCGGGCGCGTGTCGTACTCGCTGCCGGACGCGGGCCCGGACGCCGCGTTCGAGGTGGACGCGCGCTCGGGCGCCGTGCGCACGCGCCGCGCGCTCGACTACGAGGAGCGCCAGGTGCACGGCGTCACGGTGCGCGCCACGGACGGCGGCGCGCCCGCGCTGTGGGCCGAGGCGACGCTCATCGTGGAGCTGGAGGACGTCGACGAGAACGTGCACGCGCCTCGGTTCGCGGCGCACGGCGTGCTGGCGGGCGCCGTGCGCGAGGACGCGGCGCCGGGTGCGCGCGTGCTGGCCGCCGCCGCCACAGACGCCGACCCGCCGGGCCGCGATTCGCGCCTCGCCTACTACATCGTGGCGGGCGAGGGCATGGCGCACTTCGGCGTCGACGACACCGGTGAGTGCCAGCCGCGTGCCCGTCCGACCCGACCCGAGCCGACCTGACCTCGAGTTCGTCCTCCGCAGGCACCCTGCGCACGTTGATGCCGCTGGACCGCGAGACGAAGGACCACTACTGGCTAACGCTGTGCGCGCAGGACCACGGCCTCGTGCCGAAGCATACCTGTATCGAAGTGAGAATCGCCCGCCAATAAGTACATTTTATTTTGCTTCGCGTAAGGCGAGTAGGTAGGGAGTGACGCGGTCGTTTGCGCGACAGGTGTACATCGAGGTGGAGGACGTCAACGACATGGCGCCGTGGCCGGAGCGCGCGGCCTACTCGGCCAGCGTGACGGAGGGCGCGGCGGCGCGCACGCGCGTCGCGGACGTGCGCTGCGAGGACGCCGACGCCGCGCCGCAGCCCGCGCCGCTGCGCTACACCATCGTGGCCGGCAATCCCGACGGCCTGTTCTCGATCGACGAGAACACCGGTCGGTACCACCTCGGGCGTGCGGAGACGCGAGGGGGGCGGGGCGCGCGGCGTGCTGACGCGCGGTGCTGTTGCAGGAGCGATCGAGACGACGGGGCGCGCGCTGGACCGCGAGACGCGCGCGGCGCACGCGCTGGAGGTGCAGTGCTCGGACGGCGAGCTGGCGGGCTCGGCGCGCGTGCACGTGGCGGTGCAGGACGTGAACGACCACGCGCCCGCCTTCACGCAGCGCTACTACGAGCTGCGCGCGCCGGAGCCGTCCGCGCCCGCACGGGACGCGCCCGACGCGCCCGACGCGCCCGACGCGCCGAACAGCGCGGAGTGGGAGAGCGAGGACGACGAGGAAGGCTCGGGCCGCGCCGGCTGGGAGCAGACGCCGGAGCCCGCGACGGGCGACCACCTCGCCACTGTGAGTGCACCTCCATATATTCATTCCTATTTTATTCATTTACTTACACTTTTTCTACTTCTTTACTACTCGTGAAAACCTTTTATTGGCCTTATGTTTTCTATTTTGTTCTGTCTCTTTCTTTATTATTTGTGCTGTTGGTTTCCCTTTAATTAAATAAATAAATAAATGTTATATTTGAATATGAAAGGTCTACTATTAAGCTACAAGGTGTAAAAAATACGGTAATACGGCGTACAGCCCTAATAGTTTGGGTGTACTTGGAAATCTAACCTAAAATCTGATTATGGAAAAAAAACCATAAAAGTGCGAGTAACATTTGAAAGACTGAATATCGCTGAACATACAAGGTTATATCCTACCGCTGGTAGACGGAATTTTTCAAAACTTTATACGCCCCACTGTGCCACAAACTACAGACAAAACTCCTACTTTACACGAGTCGCGAACTTATATAACAAGCACTACTCGAGAACAGTTGATCTTTTTTCATCAAAATCCTCTCACTTCAAAATCCTTGTCAACCAAAACTTTTTTACACATCAATCACCCAAATAAACTATTTACCGCTTGTGTCCATTTTAATGATATTCTATCTACAATAAACTCCTTTATGTATTTCAGTCTATTATGTATTATATTATTTATATTATACAAGTAAGTATATATGTATTTTCTTCTACTACAATCGTGTTAGCTGGGTTTAATTAATTATTGTAAGTAGTTAAATTTATAAATGTAGGTTGAGCATTTAGTTATTTATTTAGTTAGTAGTATTTCCTTACACCTAAGTTTTAAGTTTTACTATCCTAAGATTTTTCTTTTCTTCTATAGTTATTGTTTAGTCTCTTTCTATGTTTGGAAACTGTTTAGGCTCTTTTATTCTAAAATCCAGTTTATGTTCTCTCGTTCCGAAGCTGTTTGTTTTCCCAAAATATATAAATAAATATCGATAGACATTGAGCTCCCCCATCATCGCCTCGCCCTGTTGCTCTTGGTCCACCCCTGTTATACCCTGTATACTTACACTTCTTTCACATAACCTCAAAATTGATGTGGAAAATGCAAAAACCCCCTAATTTTTATTATCTTTTACGGCGCAAAAACCATTTTTTTTATTCACGGTTTCTGGTAAAACAAATCTACCTGTTTAGGTCCCAAATACACTGTAATTTATCTCCTCACTTGAGACTTTCAAAGAATCAATGGGGTCTTGATTCCCTGAAAGTCAATTTTGGGGACTTCGTTGGATCTAAGTCGCGAGCAGACTACTAGCACAGCGCAAGCGTAGTATCACGTGGGACGTGCGCAGGTGCTGGCGCTGGACGCCGATGCCGGCCTCAACGGCACCGTGCGCTACTGGGGGCGCGCGCGCGGCGCCGCGCGGGCCGTGCTGCGCGTGGAGGCCAGCAGCGGCCGCGTGCTGGCGGCGCCCGGCGCCGTGCTGCGCGCTGGCGACGCGTTCGAGCTGGCGCTGCGCGCGTGCGACGGCGGCGCGCCCCCGCGCTGCGGCGTGGCGCGCGCCACGCTGCGCGTGCTGGCGCCCGGCGGCGGCGGGGCCCCGCGCCTCGCGCCGCCGCCGCCGCTGCAGGCCGCCGAGCTCGACGCGCCCGGCTTCCTGCTGGCCGTGCTTCAGGCCACCGACCCGGACGGCGATCAGCTGTACTACAACATAGTCGGTGAGTGGGCACGCGTCCCGCCGCCCGACCCTCGCCCCCTCGCCCCGCTCGGCGCTGACGGTGCGGTCGGTTCGCAGACGGCGACGACGCCCGCGAGTGGCACCTGGGCCGCGAGGACGGCAGCCTGGTGCTGGCGCGGCGCCTGCGGTGGGAGCGCACGCCCGTCTACCGACTGAACGTGTCCGTCTCGGACGGCCCGCACACGGTCTACGCCACGGTACGTTCCGGTCGATGTCGCGCCCCGGATGATCCGGCTTCGCCCGACGAGAGTTCGACTCCTCGCGCTCGCTTCGCAGGTGGTCGTGAACGTGGTGAACGACGGCGACGAGGGCGGCGTGGCCTTCTCGCAGGAGCTGTACGAGGTGGAAGTGGGCGAGGGCGCTCTCGCGGGCGCCGTGGTGGCGGCGCTGAGCGCGCGCGCGGCGGGCGGAGGCCGCCTGCTGTACGGGCTGCAGGCGGCGCGCGCGCCCGCCAGCCTGCCGCTGTTCCGGCTGCACGAGCTCAGCGGCGCGCTCGCGCTGGCGGCGCCGCTGGACCGCGAGAGCGCGCGAGAGCACGAGCTGACGGTGTGGGCGCGCGACACGGCGCCGCGCGCGTCGCGGGCCTTCGCGCGCGTGCGCGTGTTGGTCGCGGACGAGGACGAGCACGCGCCCGCGTGGGGCCGGCGCCTGGCGCAGGCGCGCGTGGCGCGCGGCGCGGCGGCCGGCACGCTGGTGGCGGCGCTGCGCGCGGCGGACGCGGACGCGGGCGGCGCGGGGCTGCAGTACGCGCTGAGCGGCGGCGACGCGACGGGCCAGTTCGCGGTGGACGCGCGGCTGGGCGACGTGCGGCTGGCGCGCGCGCTGCCGGCGCAGGGCGCGCGCGAGTTCGCGCTGCAGGTTCGCGCGGCGGCGACGGGCGCGGCGCGCGCGGCCACGCTGCCGCTGCACGTGCTGGTCGTGGAGCCGGATGACGCGCCCCCGAGGTACTCGGATTTTCGGACAGTCGATCTCTTTCGTAGCGGTGGGTAGAGCGAATATTGAGAATATACAAAAGTGTCAAAAGTTACAAAAGTCTTGCATTACACGCAGTAGGTCTCCGAACACTATGTTCTACAATATCAACAGGCGGCTACTAGACAAATTAAGACATCGGCGATAATAAAACATTTATTGATATCGGATATGAAAATTATGAAAAGTAAAGGGCCCAAAAGCGATCCTTGTGGGACACCACTTTGTACCCGCACCCAACTCGACATATAGTTACTAACGTAACGACGACAGCTTGTGATCGATTATAAATATATGAGCTAAAGTGAATACTATTTATTTCCTTACACCTAATATATGTAAAGGTACATGTTTTATATTCTATCGTTTTAAAGCTGTCTGTTTACCCAAAGTATATTAATAAATAAAAGTACAAAAACCTTCTCTGTATACTTACGTTACAATCTGCTAGAGCTAGAGTGATTTTCGTAACCGTTCGAGTGAGTGAAGTAAGATATCGACGCAGGTTCACGTCGAGCGACATCGTGTGCGAGGTGTACGAGAACTCGCCGGCCGGCACGCCGCTCGCCACGCTGGAGGCGCGCGGCGGCTCCTCGCCCTGGTACTCGCTGCAGGGCGGCGCCGGCCTCTTCGCGCTCAACCCGGCCGCCGGCCTGCTGGCCACTGCCGCGCCGCTCGACCACGAGGCCTGCAGCCTCTACAACCTCACCGTCACCGCGCTCAACATGGTGCGTGTCGACAAGTGGGCGCGCGACTCCCCCGAGCGCGCGCTCCGGTCTGACCCGGCGCTCCGGTCCGCAGGGCGGCGGCTCGGCCAGCGCGCGGGTCGCGGTGCACGTGCTGGACCGCAACGAGTTCCCGCCCGTGCTGCGCGAGCGCGCCTACCGCGGCCGCGTGTCGGAGGCGCGCGAGGCGGGCGCGCTCGTGTCGCGCGCCGACGCGCCGGGCGAGCCGCTCGTGCTGAGCGCCGACGACGGCGACTCGCCGGCGCTGCGGCGGCGCACGTACGAGATCGCGCCGCCGGCCGCCGCGGCGCTGTTCCGCGTGGACCCGGCGACGGGCGCGCTGCGCACGCGCCGCGCGCTGGACTACGAGCGCGCGACGCGGCACGAGTTCACGGTGCGCGTGCTGGACGCGGACTCGCCGCCGCAGCCGCCGGTCGCCGCGTCGCTGGCCGCGGTGCTGGTGGAGGTGGAGGACGCGAACGACTGCCCGCCGACGTTCGAGCGCGCCTCGTACTCGGCGACGGTGACGCTGCCGACGGCGGCGGGCGTGCTGCTGCTGCAGGTGACGGCGCACGACCCCGACCCGCCGGCGCGCGGCGCGCTGCAGTACGACATCATGGCGGGCGACGAGGCGGGCCAGTTCTCGCTGTCGGCGCGCGGCTGGCTGAGGGCGCGCGGCGCGCTGGCGGCGGGCACGTACCGGCTGCGCGTGCGCGCGTCGGACGGCCAGTTCGCGGGCACGGCGCGCGTGACGCTGACGGCGCGCGAGGCGCGGCCGGCGGGGCTGGCTCTGGCGCGCGCCGAGTACGCGGGTTCGGTGCCCGAGAACTCGACGAAGCCGGCCACGGTGGCGGTGCTGGCCGTGCTGGGCGCCGCGCTCGACGAGCATGTCGAGTTCACTATTCTCAACCCGACCGACGGATTTGAGGTAAACTCAGTCAACATTTCAAATAAGAATAATTTATTGTAAAACTGTGTATAAATATCTTATAATATAGGTATAAATGTTTCAACAGCCTACCCATTTCGGGCGTACAATAATATTTAACTTAAACTTAGGGACTTAAGTACAATTATTATTTTGAGTAATATTAAAATATTAAGTACATATTTTATTATCACTATAATCTCAAACTCAAACTGTTTATTTGCAAACACTTAACCCTACAGTGCTTGATTTTTTATTTCGACCTCAAAAAAATGTATTAGCTTGCAAATGTGGAGCTATTTGTAGGAAAAATATTTAAAAAAATCGCAACTCAATAGATACATACTTATGTATATTTTTGTGTATGTCCCACATATGTCACACTATGCAATCGGTGTCCTCAAAATTATCGTATTGTTTACAGATGAGGCGTAGAAAAAGTTAGAATACTGCGGATATTCAACACTTTCTTGAAATTCCATTCGGTAGTGAAGATGAGCAGGAGCTGTCTGGTGAGGATAGTGATGACGACTTGATCAAAATCCAGGATTTGGTGATGAATGAAGTGGAGGCGTATCCTGAAGTCCTACAGGATGATTATATCTATGAAAACGTGAGCAAACCTAGTCCACAGTCAAGTAGTAGTATGTTAGTTACGTCTAACTTAGCCAACGTCACGCCACAGCCTAGTAATTCTGGCCAAGAAAGTCTTAGATCCAGACGAGTTACATCACGAGCTTAGCCAACACCTATTCCCGCTTTCGTCTCACCTACCGCCCATCCTGTCAAGGCAAAGCCAAAGAAAAGAGAATATATATGAAGAAAGATGGAGTTTCATCAACCTGATACCACATTTACAGGAGTTGACCAGTTAGTACAACCATATACTGATTTTGAAACACTCTTACAGTACTTTTTGTAGTTTTTTGACGATGATTTGCTAGGTCAAATTGCTGAAGAGTCTACTAAATAAAGTGTTCAAAAGGATCATTCAAAGCCAATTACTGTAACAAAGATGGAGCTTAAAAAATATTTAGGTATCTGTCTCTTATTAGGACAGGTAGGGCGGTAGGTGAGACGAAGGCGGGAATAGGTGTTGGCTGAGCTCGTGATGTATCTCGTCTGGATCTAAGACTTTCTTGGCCAGAAGTACTAGGCTGTGGCGTGACGTTGGCTAAGTTAGACGTAACTAACATACTACTACTTGACTGTGAACTAGGTTTGCTCACGTTTTCATAGATATAATCATCCTGTAGGACTTCAGGACACGCCTCCACTTCATTCATCACCAAATCCTGGATTCAGATCAAGTCTTCATCACTATCTTCACCAGACAGCTCCTGCTCATCTTCACTACCGGATGGAATTTCAAGAAAGTGTTGAATATCCGCAGTATTCAAACTTTTTCTACGCCTCATCTGTAAACAATACGATAATTTTGAGGACACCGATTGCATGGTGTGACATATCCGTCACATACAAAAATCTGGTGATTTTATGTACCGTTTATCAATGAAATTACAAGATGACAACTAAAATAACAAATATAAACATAAACTTACCTCTACTAATTATTTCGGCCTTATAATATTCGATTTTATATATTTTTTACGATTTTTTTCACGCCGCTTCTTTGCCGGATTTGAAATGTCTTCCCATTTGAAGAAAAATAATAAAATCTTCATTTAGAGACATCTAGCAAAAATCCATGTTACTACATTCAATACTCTAATACATCGTCGTTAATCTACTCAATAGTAGATGGCGCCATTGGTATTTAGTTATAAGATATACACCTTTTTTTGGTATGTGCCTTATGTGGAACGCTATGCGCTGTAGGGTATAAAAATACATAAAAAACAAATCAAATTAAAACTAATGGTTGCAAAAAGGTCCCAACTCAGCATGTGCATAATCTAATTACAGCCCAAAACTTAAAAACTAACACTGAGTATCATAATATTCTTCTAAATTATAATGTACTTTATTAACAAGCCATTTTTTAAAATCTTTATTTAAATATACTACCTAGATCCCAGTTAAAAATGCACAGTGACGGTCCATACATTATGTCTATCAAAATTTATAACAACCTACCATTAGAAATAAAAAATATACAAAAAGACTCCCTATTTACTAAAACACTAAAATTACTTCTTATTGACAAAGCCTATTATGATATAAAGGAATATCTAGAATAAATATAAAGACATATATAATATACCAATGATTTATTTATTTATTATTGACTATCTAATACTTTTGACGAACCTCGGTCTGCCTCCCTTCCAGCTACGAGCATATTGTTATGCCCTTAAAACAGGGCTCATATGTGACACCTACCTACATTGTATTACCATGTTATATACCACCATATGAAATCAATAAATGCATTGAGTATTGAGTATATGTTCCCGTTTAGTTCTTTTAAATCTGTTGGTAAATTGTTAAATATTTTTATGGCTGTATAATAAGTAGAAAGTTGAGTTATTTATTTGTGGAATACAAATATTATATTTGTGCTTATTGAGTAGAGATTCAGATCGACTAGATTTTGTGCTAAAGTATGATGAATTATTTTTAACAAAAAGACAAATTTCTAAAATAAATATCCCTGTTAAAGTGAGTATATTATTTTCTTTAAAGATTGTCCTTAGAGAATCAGTATTTTGTAATTTATATCATGGTGTAATTTAAACACGTGACCATAATATGTATTATTTGCTATTGACGTAGAGGAGACATGGCTAAGTGTAGAAATTGCATAGCAATATTTTGAAATTTTTTGATTTATTTTAGTGATATAAGATTTCCAGTTTAGGTTAGTGTCAATTTTAATACCAAGAAAGTTAATTTCATCTACTTCGTCAACAGCTTTATTATTGTGAAGAATGTTTAGATTTAATGAAGGTGTTCTGTAATGTTTAAATCTTAATAGTTTCGTTTTATCAATATTTACCTTGAGATTCATTGAATCTAACCAGTTTACTATGGTTTTAAGAGTATTGTTGATATCATTTTCAAATTGGTTCCTCCTCCATAGTCGGTCACTGATGAGGATCGTGACTCCTATCCAACGTCTTTCGTACAGCGGCTCTCCAATTGGAACGGTCGGTAGCGTGATGGAGCGCTTCATGCACCGGCATTTGTAATTGCTCCGACACTTGGTCAGCCCATCGCTTAGGACTGCGCCCTCTCGGTCTCTTGCCCTCTAATTTGCCTGTCACAATAGTCTCTCGATGTTATCGGTCTTTCTGCGGGCAATGTGGCCAAAATATTTTAAAATTATGTGCAGGCAAGTAGAGGACAATCGCTTTCGATGCAGCCTAAGGTGTTTTAAAATCGACGCATTGGTTCTATACCTACGCCGTCCAGGGTATCCTTGGCAAACGTCGCCAACACCACATTTCAAAAGCTTCTATTTTCCGTCTGTCAGCAGCTTTAATCGTCCAAGTTTCGGAGCCATACAGAAATATGGAGAACACAAGGGTCTGAACTATGTGTATTTTCGTTTTCCAACTTATATTGCTGTCCTTCCATATTTTTTGCAACTGTGTCATGGCTGATTTAGCTATGCCGATGCGTCGACGGATTTCGGGTTCACTGTTACCCTTGTTTGTGATGACTGATCCAAGGTACATAAAGTGATCCACCGTTTCGTAGTCTATCAACGCATCGGATCTGCTGATGGAGGCAAAACGGTCAATATACATCAGCTTAGTCTTTGATTTATTTATTGACAGACCTAATTCTAAACTGATTTTTTCCAAACGATGAACAATACTTGTCATTTCTTCTTCCGAGGAAGCAAATAACGTCGTGTCGTCCGCGTATCGTAGTTTATATATATTAACACCTCCCACTCTCACTCCGCCATTCCATTCCTCTAGAGTTCTGCTAGAGTTCTGTTCAAATTGGTTAATATTATTATTTTCGTGAGGTATAAAGATCGTAGCGTCATCTGCAAACATAACACAGATATGTTTAGTTATTTGTGGTAGATTATTTATATATGTAAGATATGAAAAACAATAGAGGGCAAAGTACACTACCTTGTGGTACGCCAAGCCATGTTTTTTCAAACCCTGATTCTATGCGTTCAATTGATTTATTATTTCTGTTATAAGTTGATTGACTTCTATCAGTTAAGTATGATTTCATCAAAGATAATGTCGTTCCTCTTATTCATATTTCTTCTAGCTTATCGAGCAGAATGCCATGGACTACGCAGTCGAAAGCTTTGGATAAGTCTAAGAACAATGCTAGTCCTGGTTTATTGTTATTTATTTCTTCCCATACCCGTCGCAAGGTTTTAAAGATTGCAAGTGTTGTATTTTTTCCTTTTTGTAATCTGAATTGATTTGGGTTTATAACATTATTAGATTCATAAAATGAAAACAATCTGATATAAATAGCTATTTCAAAAATTTTAGAAATACTCGGAAGGATAGCTATTGGTCTGTAATGCCATTTTTTGAACATTTTTTATGCAAGGGCTTTATAAGTGCTTTTTTTTTAAGTCTGAGGAAAAATACTCAACTTTCATTATGCAAAAAAAATGCTTGCGTTCTATTTATAATATGAAGAGCATAGAGTCTCTTCTTAGTATCTTTAAAAATGAGAATTTGTTAACTTTAACTAGCATTTATGTATTGGAAATATGTTTATTTGTTAAAAACAATTTTGAATATTTTTTTGAAACAAAATCTTTCAGAGCCGATTCCATAAGAATAAAACACAAATATAATATATGTACCTCAAATTAATAACACCATGTATAAAAAAAGTACATTCATTTCAGCCATTAAAATATATAATAACCTACCTACAGATATTAAACCTCTTAAAGGTAATATTTTAAAAATCGTTTAAGAAAATGGTTAATCTGTAACGCATTTTATACAATTCAAGAATATTTTGAAAGATACTAAAGTTGTATAGCGTGATAAAGTTTACATTCCTGAAGTTGAGAACATACTTGTGAGCTTCTCGTCATTTATTGGGTATGGCTGTGTTCATTACCCTCTTATTGTACGTCCAGATTGGACAAACTGTATAAACTTGTACCACTTAAAATTAAGACCTTTTATGTACTAACAGTTGAGCAATAAAATATCTCTGATTTCTGATTTCAACGAACGGCGCGAAGCGTGAACGTGAACGCGCGAAACCATCTACATTCTCGTTTCGCGCCCTTTCGCGCCCTTTCGCGCCCTTTCGCGCCCTTTCGCGCCCTTTCGCGCCCTTTCGCGCTGCGGAATCAGAGAAAGAATCAGTCCAAAATTTATGATAATAAATAAATAAATAAATATAACTTAAACTCTACTTCCCACACCAAATACTATATTTGGAAAGTAGAAATACAGTAACAAACGCTAAAATTTACTCAATGATATTATTGTTATTTATTTTATTTTATTTATATATTTTGGGAAAACAAACAGCTTCGGAACGAGAGAAAATAAACTGGATTTTAGAATAAAAAAGCCTAAACAGTTTCCAGGTATAGAACGAGAATAAACAATAACTATAGAAGAAAAGAAAAATCTTAGGATAGTAAAACTTAAAACTTAGGTGTAAGGAAATACTACTAACTACATAACTAAATGCTCAACCTACATTTATAAATTTAACTACATTAATTAATTAAATTAAATTGAAAACCAAGTTATAAACCATTACACAGTACTTATTGGAATTTTAAAGCTATATTGATACCCAAGAGATTAAAATAAAATAAAACATTTAGTACCGTCAAAATAATTAGGTACACTTGATGTTGAAAGTTTCAAGTGGAACATTAATATGTGCGCATGCGTTTCAAAACGAAGGTGGGACTGACGTCGGGGGCGGTGCGCAGCACGGGGCTGCCTCTGGACCGCGAGACGCGCGACTCCTACACGCTGCTGCTGCAGGCGCGCTCGGCGGGGGCGGGGGCGGGGGCGGGGGCGGGGGCGGCGGGCGAGCCCGAGGGCGCCGAGCGCGTGGCTCGCGCCGTGCTGCGCGTCACCGTCACCGACGTGAACGACAACTGTCCCGTGTTCGTGGAGCGCCCCTACGCGGCCGCCGTGCTGGCCGGCGCCGAGCCGGGCGCGCCCGTGCTGCGCGTGCGCGCGCACGATGCCGACGCCGGCGACAACGGCGAGGTGCGCTACGAGATGAAGCGCGGCCACGGCGAACTGTTCCGCGTCGACCGGCGCACCGGCGAGATCACGCTCAAGCAGACCGTCGACGCGCACAACCAGCTCTACACGCTCGTCATCGCGGCGTTCGACGGCGGTGAGTGCGCGGCGGGGGCGCGCGGCGCGGGGCGCGCGGCGCGGGGGGCGCGCAGACCGTGACGCGCGGGGTGGTGTCGGTTGCAGGCGTGCCGGCGTGCGGCGCGGAGGCGGAGGTGTCGGTGCGCGTGTGGAGCGGCGGCGCGGCGCCGGCGTGGGCGCAGGCGCACTACGCGCTGGCGGCGCGCGAGGACGCGGCGCCGGGCGCGGCGCTGGGCCCGGCGCTGCGCGCGCTGTCCCCGCTGGGCCGACAGCTCATCTACACGCTGCTGGAGGAGAGCGCGGGCCCTCTCGACGTGCACTTCGACACGGGTGAGTGCCGCCCGGCTGTCCGTCCCGCCGTCCGTCCCTCCGTCCGGCGGCCTCACTAATCACCGGTTGGTTTTGTCCCGCAGCGCCCGACGGAGGCAATAACCCATGTGAGTATCGCACCGTCTCGCCCGTCCGTTGTTTTGATGTCGCACCGCACTCGTTCACTCTGTCCGTCGCTTGCAATCATCCGTTGCTTCGTGAATATTCTTCTCCTTTTCCTCTTATTGACCAAATCCTATTTTCAAAAATAAGTGAGAGAAATCACTTATTTATACTAAAGAAAATAATATGTCTGTTTCATGGCAAATGTCGTTATATGCGAGCATTTAAATTGCTGTCATTGTGTGCATACTATACGTATATACATACTACCGAATGTATCTTTCGGTTCTCGGACCATGTTAATCAAGAGTTCCCCGACACTATCATGTTCGATAATGCATTCGCATGTTGACGCATCACTTCGGTCGTTTAGAATGTTTAGTCGCACACGCCCGCTCGCGCACGCTTCATGAGTGTGGAGGGAGAGATGTGCTTGTGCTGACGAGGTCGTGCGCAGGTGTGGTGGTGGCGCGCGCGCCGCTCGACTACGAGCGCGAGCGCGAGCTGCGCGCCGTGCTGCGCGCCACCGACGCCGTCAGCGGCGCCTACGCCGACGCCGCGCTCACGCTCTCCGTGCTCGACGTCAACGACAACGCGCCCGAGTTCGCGGACGACGTGTACCACGCCTCCGTGTCCGAGGCCGCCGCGCCCGCGCACCTGGTGCTCGCGCTCCTCGCCACCGACCGGGACCCAGGTGAGGCGACGCCCTCCCCCTCCCTGCCACCCCCCACACCCCGCCCCCGCACGGAGACTGACGCGGCGCGTGCACGCAGGGCTCAACGGACAGCTGACGTACTCGCTGTCCGAGCTGACGGGCGCAGCGTCGGACGCGTTCAGCGTGGAGCCGGACAGCGGCGTCGTGCGCGTGGCGGCGCCGCTGGACGCCGAGGCGCGCGCGCTGCACCACCTGCGCGTCACCGCCACGGACGGCGGGCGGCCGCCGCTGCACTCCACGGCGCACCTCCTCATCGCAGGTCAGCATCGCCCCTCGCCGACCGGCCCCGCGCCGTCGCCTCGGACTAACGCGCTCCTCGTCGCCGCAGTGGAGGACGTGAACGACAACGCGCCGCGCATGGAGCGCGCGCTGGTGTCGTGCGCGGTGAGCGGCGAGGCGGCGCACGGCACGGCGCTGGCTCGCGTCGCCGCCTGGGACCCCGACGCGCGCGACGCGGCGCGCCTGCGCTACCGCCTGCACGGTGCCTCGCGCGCCTTCCGCCTGCACCCGCGCACCGGCGTGCTGTCGCTGGCGGGCCCGCCGCGCGCCGCGCCGCGCTCGCTCAACGTGTCCGTGTCGGACGGCGCGCACGCCGCGTTCGCGCGCGTGAAGCTCGCGCTCGCGCCCGCGAACTCGGCGCCGCCGTCGTTCCCGCACCTGGTGCACGAGGCGCGCGCGCTCGAGAACCAGCCGCCGCCGCTGCTGCTGAGCACGCTGAAGGCGCACGACCCGGACGCGGGCGAGTACGGCGCGGTCGCGTACTCGATCCCGTCGGCGCGGCTGCGCGCCACGTTCGCGGTGGACGCGCGCTCGGGCGCGCTGACGACGCTGGCGGCGCTGGACCGCGAGGCGCGCGCCGAGTGGCTGGTGCCGGTGGTCGCGTCGGACGGCGGCGGGCTGCTGGCGCACACGACGGTGCGCGTGCGCGTGCTGGACGCCAACGACAACGCGCCGCAGTTCGTGCTGCGCGAGTACCGCGCGAGCGTGGCGTGCGCGCGCGCGGCGCGGCTGCCGTTCGTGTGGGTGCGCGCGCGCGACGCGGACGCGGGCGAGCACGCGCGGCTGACGTACTCGCTGGCCGAGGCGGAGCTCGCGCCGGCCGCGCGGGGCCTGTTCCACGTGGACGCGGCGAGCGGCGCGCTCTCCTTCGCGCGGGACGCGTGCTCTTTCGGTGAGTCCGCCCGCTTCTACTTTCTTTCGTGCGAATGATCTTAAGCAACAGAACCATTCGTACCTTAAACGACGTACTTAACTAATTTTAATTTAGACATTGAAAAAAAAATTGTTAAATGCGTCCAAATGCACTTACATAAAAATTTTAACTACTCGATTTCCGTGAACACATTGACCACGTTACCAAAAAGGGAACACGCCTGACCTGTAATAAGGCAAACTAAATTTTTTAAGGATTCTAAAATTCCTATCATCATCATCAATCTATATCAGTCCACTGCTGGACGTAGGTCTCTCCCAAGACGCGCCACTGAGCCCGGTCTTCGGCTCTTCTCATCCAGTTTTTGCCAGTTACACTCCGCAGATCGTCGCTCCATCTCGCCAGAGGGCGTCCTACACTACGCTTGCCTAAACGCGGTCTCCACTCCACAACTATCCATTTGCTCCAACGATTGTCGTCTTCGGATAACATGGCCGGCCCACTGCCACTTCAGCTTGCTAAACCTTTGAGCTATGTCGAGTCGAACGCCTTAGTTTTCTGACGAATAACATCATTCCGGATTCGATCCTATCACTCACTATGTTTAATTGCTACGTTCGCAGCATTCTGGAATACTGCAGTCCTATTTGGAGTCCTACTTATCAAGTGCATGTAAGCAGATTAGAGAGGCTTCAGAAAAACTTTTTATACCAGCTCACATTATATGCTGACAATCTCTGTCGCATTCTTGATTCTTACGAGTATTCTTTACTCAGTCATTACGCTCAGCCTTATAAGAGTAAAAAACCTAACCTTCTGGATTATTTTTGATTGTCAATTTTATGTGAGTGCATTTGGACGCATCTAAGACAACCTAATTATCATTATCATTTATTAATCTTTTGTTTATTCTTGCATCATTTTGTGCAGAATTAAGTGGTTGGTGGGGGTTTTTTTTATTGAAATCTGTCAATTAATAACGAACAATGTCGAAGTGCGTCCAATAAATAACGAAGAGAGTGCGGGTCCGGCAGCGTCCCGCAGCGTGCAGGTGTGGGTGCGCGCGCGCGACGGCGGCGGCCGCGTCGACGAGGCGCCCGTCACCGTGTTCGTGCTGGCGCCCGGCGAGGCCGCGCCCGAGCTGCGCGCGCCGCCGCCCGCGCTGTCGCTGCGCGAGGACGCCGCGCCCGGCGCCGTGCTGGCCGAGCTGCTGGCGCCCGGCGCCGCGCGCCCGCCGCGCCTGCGCCTCGCTGCCGGCCGCCACCCGCCCGACCTGTTCGCGATCGACGCGCACGCCCGCCTCGTGCTCGCCGGCCGCCTGGACCGCGAGACCGACGCCGAACACCACATCGGTGAGCGAGCCTCCGTCCCCCCTTCCCCTCCCCCCGAGCTCCCCGCTGACGTTCGCTCCTCGCGCAGGGGTGATCGCGGAGGGCGGCGGCTCGCCCGCGCCCGCGGTCATGGTGCAGACGCGGCTGCTCGTGCTGGACGTGAACGAGCACGCGCCCGAGTTCGACTCGCAGCCGTACGTGGTGCACCTCGCCGAGAACGCGCCGCCGCACACCTCCGTGGTGCAACGTGAGTACCGCGGCGCCGCCGGGGAGCGCCAGCCGCTCGCCGGCGACGCGCTGACGCCTCGCGTCGCCCGCAGTGGTCGCCTCGGACCCGGACGCCGGCTCCAACGGCGAGGTGCGCTACTCGCTGGCCGAGACGGAGGCGGGCGCGTCGTTCGGCGTGGACCCGTTCACCGGGTGGGTGACGACGCTGACGGAGCTGGACCGCGAGGCGCGGCCGGAGCACCGGCTGGCGCTGGTGGCGGCGGACGGCGGCGCGCCGCGGCGCTCGGCGCGCGGCACGCTGGTGGTGCGGCTGGTGGACTACAACGACTGCGGGCCGCGGTTCGAGCGCGCCGAGTACGAGTGCGCGGTGCGCGAGGACGCGGCGCCGGGCACGGTCGCGCTGCGCCTGGCGCTGGAGGACGCGGACGCGACGCAGGCGCCGCTGTCGTTCTTCGTGGCGGAGGGCGACGCGCGCGCGCGCTTCCAGCTGCGCGCGTCGGGCGAGCTGTTCGTGGCGCGCGCGCTGGACCGCGAGCTGCAGGCGGCGCACGACCTGCGCGTGGCCGCCACGGACGGCAAGTTCACGGCCTACGCCGCCGTGCGCGTCACCGTCACCGACGTCAACGGTGAGTGCGCGATCACACTCCGATCGAAACTGGAACCTGTTTTAAATATTAAATGTTACTAGGGTTAAATTGACACCGCACTGGAACTTCAGTACTTAATTTAGTCTAATTGTAATTCTTTGTAAGAAGGATCATATAAAAAAACGGTAAGAACCAAGCCGTAAGTTTCTTGCCCGTCGTTCAGGTTAGGCTCCGGTCGCGTGGAACTGGCACCTAGAATCACCTAATATTTATTTATTTATTTATTTAAAGGAAAACCAACAGCACAAATAATAAAGAATGAGACAGAACAAAATAGAAAACATAAGGCCAATAAAAGTAAGACGATTCTAAATGATCGCTGTGATTTTATTTTATTGAATAAAAAAATATTCGACTTTGACTGTTGATATGCTAGAGTCAGCTAGAAGCTCAATTCATTATTAGGATTTCCATAAAAACGGTAAAATGGTTTTATATTTTTGTTAAAAAGTTTAATTGAAACAGACAACCCGCCGTACTGCGTGCGGCACCGCTACTCGGTGCGCATGCGCGAGGACGTGGCGCCGGGCGCGGCGGTGGCGCAGCTGCGCACGCGCGACGCGGACTCGGCGCCGCACGCGCGCCTGCGCCACTTCCTGTCGGGCGAGCACGCGGCGCGCTTCGCCGTAGACAAGGACAGCGGGCTCGTGACCGTGGCGCAGGCGCTGGACCGCGAGGCCGAGCCGCGCCTGCGCGCGCGCCTGCACGCCGAGGACCGCGCGCGCGCCGCCTGGGCCTGCGCGTCCGAGCTGGAGGTCACGCTGCTGGACGTGAACGACAACGCGCCGCGCTTCTCGGCCGACACCTACAGCGTCACGCTGCCCGAGGACGCGGACGTGGGCACGCTGCTCGCTAAGGTCGGTGCGCTTTATGCTTATTCTTTTGTATTGCATCGAAAACGAGCTGCGTTCGATGAATAGGTGAGCGTGGCAATGGTAGTTCTCGCTTACCTATAGAAGTAAGCGAGAACTACCATTGCCACGCTCACCTTCTATAAGAAGGCACTGAATTAACATTGAACTAAGGTAAAAATGTGGGAAAGTGAGCGGTGTTAGGCCCTTGTCAACAGCCACAACATCTCGATGCACCCCGCGCTCGTTGTTAAGGAAGCGCTCCCTGAGACTGCACACTTCACGGTTATGGATATGTATGTTCAGCAATATTCAGTCGTTCAAAAGTTAACTCTAGTTTGGGTATACTAGAGAGACATTTTTCATTGACATTCCTGTTTCAACTACAAAGTCCTAAAGCTCTTCCCACATAATCGCGGAGTCATTACTGATAGAAAATATACCTAACATTCAAAAACTGTTCAACTTCGTTTATGTGCATGCAAAGGATATTGTCAAAGCTTTTAAAATGATCAATGTAAAAAAAACCACGGACCTCTGGGGCATCTCCGTTGCCGTCATAAAACCCGTGGTTGACCTTATCGCTCAAGATTTGGCCTTTATTATATTTAACCAAAGCATCGTAACCGTTCAGACCCTACTAACTTTCGTCCGATTCCAGTCCAACATTTAGTAAAATCTTTGAAAAACTTATGCTTCTACGTTTACAAAGACATTTTGAAAATAACAATTTACTTGACACAAAACAATTCGGGTTTACGAACGGACGCTCAACGACCGACGCAAGCGTTGAGTTGATAAAACATATTTATGAAAACTGGGAGCAGTCAAATGACGCCTTGGGTATATTTTGTGACTTATCCAAGGCGTTTGATTGTGTGCATCATGAAACGTTGGTCAGGAAACTAAACCACTATGGTGTTAGGGGGGTTGCTCTGGAACTTCTGTCTTCTTATTTAAGCAACAGAATTCAAAGAGTTGACGTAAATGGAAAACGTTCTCCGGGATCTGTGGTGAACATGGGTGTACCACAAGGATCAATACTAGGACCGTTTTTGTTTCTAGTTTACATCAATTATCTACCACGAGTAGTTAAAGATAATCACGAGATTGTACTGTTTGCAGATGACACTTCACTTTTGTTCAAATTGGAACGACATGAACAATACAATCTCAAAAGTTGTAAACTGGTTCAATGTAAACAACTTATTATTAAACGAAAAAAAAACCAAATGTATTTATACGATTTGTTTTACCAAATGTCACACAATATACACTGGCCTGCAAAACTAAGTATCACACTTTTAGAATATTTTTTTTCTAAACTATACAAGTTAGAGATTTCAACTAAAAAATGTTTTATAGCTAATTTTATCAACTTTCTTTACTTCTTTGGCACTTTGATTTCTCGATGAGTATCATGAAAAGTCCTTTATGGGAGCCTATCTGCTGGATGAGGGTGTCAATTTTCTGAGTTTGTTTTGTGAGAAGTTCTTCGATAGAGGGTTGGTTTTGCGTCTCCTCATCTTTGAATGTTGTGGGTGGGTTAATTCTAGCTTTGTCTGCTTATGATGTTTTGAAGGTATTCATGTAATTTTTATGTTGGCTTTTGAGGTTATCTAGTTGTGGTTGTTGTGTGTAAATGTTTTGGTTTATTTCTTCACTCTGCTTGTTTGGGGCTATACATATACAGGGTGTAACAAATGAGGTGGACCAAAAGCAAAAGGGCGATAGGGGAGCTCAATGGCTATCCATATAACCCCCATGTATGTTCAGCGATATTCAGTCGTTCAAAGGTTATTCCCACTTTTATGTTTTTTTTTTT
This sequence comes from Ecliptopera silaceata, assembly GCA_932527185.1. Taxonomy (NCBI): domain Eukaryota; kingdom Metazoa; phylum Arthropoda; class Insecta; order Lepidoptera; family Geometridae; genus Ecliptopera; species Ecliptopera silaceata. The sequence continues at coordinate 11,726,831 of OW052199.1, forward strand.
CATTAACGTATTTTAGGTTAGATTTACCCAGTTTGGGTATACTTGGGAAATCTAACCTAAAATACGTTAATGAAAAAAAAAAACATAAAAGTGTTTTCCTAGTCGGGTTTTAAATTTTAAATCTTTATTACGGAGTCAGGTTGTGAAAAGTGCGGCCACTCAGGAGTCTGAATTTGGATTAATTTACTTTAACGAAAACTGCGCGTTTACGGACTGTACAAACTTTGCGATTAGTGTATCATGCCATATTCTCCTCGTAGATATGCAGAAATGTATTTTTGTCATGGTGTAGCTCAAAGAAACGCTCGAGAGGTTGCTAGAATATACCAAGAGCAATTGATTAGAAGGGGTGGCAAACAATCTGAGACTTGCCCGGACCATCGTGTTGGTCGATTGAACCGTCGATTTCAGCACTTTTACAACACTTGAGTTCACATTTCAACATGATGCTTTCTCACTAGCCTTATGAAATTTTCAGGGTAATTTCTCCTTAGATGGAGAAAGTTTTTAAGATAAGTTGTAGAAAAAAATATTCAGCAAATTTTTTTTTTAAATTGCTCCTAAAGTTTTTCGCGAAAGTTCAGGTTTCGGATTTTTCTGTAAAGATTAATTTTTTATTTGGAAATCAATCAAATAACGACTCAAACTGGTATTGCAGTATGAAAGGTCTACTATTAAGCTACAAGGTGTAAAAAAATTACGGTTGTAGCCTTGATAGTTTGGGTATACTTGGGAAATCTAACCTAAAATACGTTAATGAAAAAAAAACATAAAAGTGGGAATAACTTTTGAACGACTGAATATCGCTGAACATACATGGGGGTTATATGGATAGCCATTGAGCTCCCCTATCGCCCTTTTGCTTTTGGTCCACCTCATTTGTTACACCCTGTATAGTCTTTGCACCTTTTTTGGGGTAGGCTTTGTGGGCTTAGGTGGAGCTGTGACCTCGATCCTATTGTGTTCTATATTTTGTTCCTTGTACCTTGTCTCCTTTGGTCTTGTTTTCATTTTCCTCTGTAGTATTTCCTGATAGACTTCACATCCCTTGTAGTTAGCAGGATGGCTTCCTAGACACAAGGCACATGTGGCAGGTGTGTTCCGATCTTTCTTCGGACACTCTGTTGTTTTGTGTGCTTGGGCACACTTAACACATCGATATGGCCGCATACAATTGTTCTTGCTATGTCCATATTGCTGGCATCTCATGCACTGTACAACAGTGTTGGTTCTTTTGGGGTCCTCTATTATAACAGATGTGTTGTAGATCACACGTATTTTCTTGGCTTCAGGGTTTAGATCACTAGGTTCAAGGTTCACAAAAAAAGTTGAAGTAGGTGTACGATCAGGGCCATACTTGGCATTGATGATCTGTCCTCGGACTTTGTTTCCAGTGCTTTCAATGACACTAATGATGGCTGAATGCGGGGTAGTGTGATGCAGATTTCTTATTACAATTCTGCAACCCCTTTCTTCCTTCCTTGTAAATGTATGACCAATTAACCCTTTTTCACGTACCAATGACTATGAGACTTATATGCCGATACAGAATTACATGAAACTCTTATTTGATTTTTGTTGACAATCTTAAACATATAATCTGACTTCTCTAGTGCTGTCTCCAATGTTTGTGTGAGTTTATAGACATCCTTAACACCGTATAGAAGAAGTGGAGGAGGCTTGGTTACTCTCTGTTGGGTGCTTTCTACATCATCAACTGTCAGAATGTCGTATCTGTTTGTCGTGGCAGCGCACGGGGGTGGTGAAGGCGAGTCCAAGGGTTTCTTCCTTTTGTGTTGGCGAAGGGTGGGAACTCTTTGTCAGGCTGAGATATCTTGTCTCTGATCTTCTTCCATTGGGGAAGCACTGGTAGATGGTATAGCTGAGGTTGGTGCACTAGCTGGACTTGTTCTAAGAAATAAACTAAACTTGTTGCGTAAGTTTTTTCGGTCCTTTGTTGTGTGTATTCACATTTTTGTTGTGGTTTGGTGGGGTAACCTGGTGTCCCAGGGTTTGGATTGATTCTTCCATTTCCGATGGGCTATATTTTTACGAGTTTAGACGCATCTTTTTTAGAATTTGTGTCAAAATATTTATTTTTCTGCATTGTGACAGAAATGTTACAAAGCGAAATTCAACACGGATTCTCACAAATAACTGAAATTACGCGTTACCAACAATAAACATTGAAAGTCATGAACTTACCTATAAAATAACCAAACAAGCAGCAACTATTTCGCAACTTCAAGTCCTGTGTAAATTACTAACGCCATCTGTGTTTCACGATGTATACTAGAATTGCATAGAACGGTTTGTAACTGTTGTGATATATTGATGTAAAACGGAATAAAAATAAGATTTTAGATTTTTTATTATTATTGTTCACAAATTGAAACATGCTTCATCAACTGTCTTAATGGTAGGGAATAATAATAAAAATTTTGTGAGTTGTTTTGGGCAATAAAGTATTGTTTATGTTATTTTTATGTTACTTGTTACTTGTAGAGCGGGCTGTTTTCCGCAACTAGGCCGCAAGCGGGCCCTTTTTGCGTGAGGGATGGCGGTTGTTATTCCAGCCATCCGATGTCCTCCAGGAAGGCCAGCAGCTCGCTGATGCTGGTGCAGGCCTCTTGGGTAGTCCTCGGTGTTCCGAGGTGTTGCGCTCTCTGAGACGACACGCTCCTGCACTCCAGGAGCACGTGCGCGGCCGTCTCATCTGTGTCCATGCATCCCCTACATAGGGGGCTGTCAGTAATACCTATATTAAATAAGTGTTTGTTTAAGTGGCAGTGTCCTGTGATGATTCCAATAACCTTTCGGAGCTTGCCACGTGTCAGCCTGAGCAGTTTTCGGAAGTATCCAGGGTTTAACGCCGGGAATGCCTCCCTGGACTGTCTACAGTCGTCTGATTTTACCCACTGATTGTGATGTACTTTGGTTGTCTGTTGGCGGATCCAAGTCCGGACTTGGCTAAACGGTAGCGGTATCAGCGGCTCTGGTCCTGCAGGGTGCATTTCCGAACCCCTTCTCGCCAGAGCGTCAGCCTCGTCGTTTCCTCTGGATCCACTGTGACCCTTGATCCATTGGAGGGTTACCTTGTTTGACTTACTCACCTCTTCCAGTAATCGGTGGCATTGCACCGTGAGGCCTGAGTTGTGTTCATACCTGTTTAGGGCTTGTAGAACGGATGCACTGTCAGAGAGGATTCTGATGTTGTAGTCAGTTACCTTTCTTCGTAGTACTGCCCGTGCTGCCTGTATTATGCCTACACATTCCGCTTGGAAAATGGAGCTGTGCGTCCCCAAGGCAGATGTGGTGTGTATGTTTAGGTCTTCCGAAAACGTTCCCGCACCGGTACCTGTTTTTGTCTTAGAGCCGTCCGTGTATATCCTTACTTCGTGTATGTCGGAAGTGTCACTTGGCTCCTCATGCAGTTGTATGTTGAAGTTCCTCGTGTAGAGATGTACCTTAGGAACTCTGTCATATATCGAAAGGAGTAGTGGGTTACCTTGCGAATAGTTGTTTAGAATGGCAGTGTGCGATGCCATTGTGTCTTGTTCCCACAGTTGCAGGTTCCAGAGTCTGTATGCAGATGAGGCTGCCTCTTCCTGCACATGAAGATGTAGTGGTGTCATACCTATTAGAGCTTCGAGCGCCTTTGTTGGCGTAGTTCTCATGCAGCTTGTTATTGCCGTACACGCCAGCCTCTGGAATTTCTGTAGTTTGTTCATCGCAGTGCTTTGGTTTGTTCTCGGCCACCATACCAAAGCACCGTATGTCACTGAAGGCCTAATCACGGTATTGTACAGCCATAGAGTTATTTTTGGGCTTAAACCCCATGACTTACCAATCGTTTTGCGACATTGCCAAAATGAGATTGTTGCCTTTCTTATTTTGTTTTCTATGTGTCTCGCCCAGTTTAATTTGCTGTCCATTGTGATACCTAGGTATGTAACCTCCTCCGATAGCTGGAGTTGAGTGCCGAACAGGGATGGCAATATGTACGTACCTAGTTTGCGTTTATTGGTGAACATCACCAGTTCTGTCTTAGCCGGATTTACGGTCAGACCGAAGTCTGCGCACCATGTCTCTACTAGTCTCAGCGCGTTGTTCATTATGTTGCATGCTACGCTTGCAAAGTGCCCTGAGATAAGTATTGCTAGATCATCTGCATATCCTACCGTGTAGAAGCGTTCTTTGTTGAGCTTGGTGATTAGGTCATTTGCTACCAGATTCCAGAGAAGCGGGGATAGTACACCACCCTGGGGGCAGCCTTTTACCACCACTCCCCTGGTATCCCCCCGCTGGTCTATGCGTACCGCTCTGAGTCGCAGCATGTCCATGATCCAGTCGACCAGCGCTCGTTCCACACCGTGTTTATGCAGGGCTGTCTTTATGCTATGGAAGCTTGTTTTGTCAAACGCACCTTCTATGTCTATGAAGGCTGCAAGGCATAGTGTTTTGTTAGAGATGTCACGTTCCAGTGTCTTTACTACCGAGTGCAGCGCTGATTCAGTTGATTTACCTGTACTGTATGCATGCTGATGCCGGTGTAGCGGTGTTTTGGGTAGTATGTTGTCTCTTAAGTGTCGGTCGCATAGTCTCTCCAAGGTTTTTAAGAGGAAGGAAGTGAGACTGATGGGTCTGTATGATTTTGGTTCTGTATAGTCACTTTTACCTGGTTTCGGCAGAAAGAGGACCTTCACTTTTCTCCATGCCTTGGGGACATAGCGATGTGCTATACATGCTCTGTAGATACTCGTAAGTATGGAGCTTAGTAGTGTCACTCCCCACTGCAGTAGACCGGGGAAGATGTTGTCCAAGCCTGGTGATTTGTATGGTTTAAATGTGTTTATTGCCCAGATTACCTTATGTCGAGTGACCACCGAGTTCGCTGTCGACCAGTCCATTTCCAGGGGTGGTGGAGGTTCTCCAGCCGCCTCCTGCCACTCGGTTGTGTCACTCATTACACACCCAGGGAAGTGCGTTTGTAGTAGTAGTTCGTGGGTTTCTGTCTCGGTTTTTGTGTAGCTGTTGTCAGGACGCCTGAGAGTACCTATCTCCTTATTAGGGTCTGCTGCTAGGACTTTCCTGACTCTGTTTGCTTTGCTGTTCGATTCTATGTTGGAACAGAATGTTGTCCATTTACGGCGACGGGTGCAGCGAATGCGTCTTTTGTATTCGGCCTGTGCTGCCTTGTATGCTTCCCAGTCCTCGTCGTCGTACGTGTTCATAGCTCTGTTGAAGAGATTGCGTACCTTACATTTTTGTCTTTCCAACTTCTGTGACCATCCTCCTTTACTTTTGTCATTGTCATTGACGTTGGTTAGGGGACATGCGGCTTCAAAGCTCTGAGTTAAGCTTGCTGTAATGTGTTGGATTGTCTTTTCTATGTCTGCTGTGTTGGTCATATCTGACCCTACTGTGCCTGTACCCAAATGTTGTCTCAAGGATTTGATGTATAGCACCTTGTCCGTTCTCCGTGGGCTTCGGAAGGGAGGTGCTGTTACCTTGTTTAGTGTTATTTCATAACGGATCCACCGGTGGTCGGAGCAGGAGGATTCCTCCGATACTCTCCAGTTCCGGATGACTTCAGATTTATTACCTGATATCATGGTGAGATCGATTATGGTGCGGCAGCGTTTCGTTACAAAGGTGGGTTCTGCACCTTTGTTCGCTAGTGTCAGGTTAGTGGAGAAAAGAAAGTTTACCAGTTCTTCTCCTCTGTTGTTTGTATTCTGCATGCCCCACAAAGAGTGATGTGCATTGGAATCTGTCGAAATAATTAGTGTGTCTACATTTTGTTCACAGTATCTTACCAGATCTATGATGTGTCTTGAGGGGATGTCTTCATCGGCAGGCATGTACGCCGATGTCAGTATCACATCTCCTTGTACCCCCCCAGTTCCTCCCTGGATTCTGACAGTTGTCAGGTCCCTGAAACAGAACTCGTTAAGGGGCACGGTTGTCAGGTTCCGTGGCACATAGATGCACGCGCGGATGTTTGTACTGTTGGTGTCATATATTAACTTACCCTTCATGTTGTCTAGACCATATACACGCCCGGCTCTGATCCACGGTTCCTGAATCAGAGCTATGGTCTCATTGTCTGTCTCCAGCACTCTGCGTAGGTTGGCCGTTGCAGTGAGACTGTGCTGGAGGTTGCATTGGATGACGTTATAGGAGAATGGATTCTGGGTCACCATCATGGTGGTTTCCCTTCTCATCCTCCGAGTCGTCCGAGATCAGCTCAGCTTCCATCTCCGAATCCGTGTACATCGGTTCCCTCGCTTTTGAGCACGACGGTTTGGGCGACGATTGGGCTTTGGAGCTCGGTCCCGGTGTTGGTGGGCTGATCTCAGTTGTCTTTTGCGAGCTAGGATCAGTTCCTGATGTGAGGTTCTGCTTTTCCTTGTTTGTTTGAGGTGCAGGTGGCTCGTCCTGAAGTTGCCTGTTGCGGCCGTAGAAGCGCACATATACGGTGCCCAGAACGTGCGCGAGTCTCCGTCCCTTCTCCATCAGGGTTGGGATTATTCTCTCCGGAATCCCTACCTCCAGGTACATGATGTCATTCTCTAGCCGCCGGCTGTCATATATTGCCCATGTCTGTGTCTCTGCCCATTTGTTCTGGCTTGCCAGCATGAGCTTTGTGTCTTCTAGGGAGTTTGTGCATTCTGGAAGGAATAAGGCTGCACGGATTTTCTTTCCCACCTCACTCTCTTTAATGACTTTGAGTGGGGGACACTTTTCCACGGTCATCTGCGTGATTGCATCCGTCAACCACTTTAGCGAGGGTTGGTCTTCACACCATAGCCTTAGAGCCCCGTCTATGACGACCGGTCTACCCACAAAGCATGGTGAGAAGTCGATCCTGCTCTCCTTGAAGTCGTCAAGAAGGCGGTCCGCAAGATGCCGCTTCACTAAAGCGCCCTGCTCCTCTGTCATGTCCAGGCTGTCTTGCCTCACTACGCCCACATGTAGGTCGCTCTGTGTGGCTTCTGCATAGCTAGCTGGTGCTCGTCTCTTGTTGTCCAGCTTTTGTTTTTTGTGTCCCCCTCTGGGTGACACCGTGTCATCAAGGCGTATCCGTTTCTGTGGCTCATTGCGCGCCTGAGCCTGTTGCGATTTTGCAATTGCCATCGCGATACGTTTCTGTCTATTGTGTCTGTTGCCATGCTTGGTCTGACCTCCTTTGCCTCTGCGACCATCGGGCCCGACGTTCCCTTCAGGCAAGCCTGTTGGTCTCGTCGGCGGGGCATGCGGCGCGGGAGCAGACACTTCTTCGCGTCTGGCTTCGTATTGTTGTCTATACTTTTTGTGTGGACCAGGTTCGTTCGGCTCACCTCTCTGTCCCCACTGTTGTTGTCCTTGTCTATAGCTGGGCCTGTTCTTGCCCCCCGGGGCGTGAGCCTCCTCGGGGGTTCGAACATAGGTACGCGAAGTTCCCGGTTCATTCGGCTCACCTCTCTGTTCCCGCTGTTGTTGTCTCTGCCTGTGTCTATACTTGTTCTCACCCCCCGGGGCGTGAGCCTCCTCGAGGGTGCGAGCATAGGCACGAGAGGTTCCAGGTTCGCTTGGCTCCCCTTTCCTTTCTCGCTGTTGTTGTCCTTGTCTGTAGCTGGGCCTGTTCTTGCCCCCCGGGGCGTGAGCCTCCTCGGGGGTTCGAACATAGGCACGCGAAGTTCCCGGTTCATTCGGCTCACCTCTCTGTTCCCGCTGTTGTTGTCTCTGTCTGTATCTATGTTTGTTCTCACCCTCCGGGACGTACGCCTCCTCGATGGTTCGAACGTAGGTACTCGAGGTTCCTGCTCTCGGCATTGGTTCCCCTTTCCCCGCTTTCTTGTCGTGTCCTTTGCCTTTTGGTCTGACTAACGTCCAGTCCTTCGGTCCAGTCTGCGGGACTACTACAGCCTCCTCCAGTACTGGTTCCGCTTCCCCTGTTTTGGGGGTATTTTGTTGGTCCAATTTTATTTTGTCTGCCATTCTGTAAATTGTTTGTTTATTTCATCTTGTCAGCTCCCCACCCGCCATGGAGCCCGCACCAGGGGATGTATTATATACACCAGGGTTACCGACAAAATATAGGGGGGCGAATCGCGCTGTTCACGAGCCCAAACGGCACCACCTTACCCAGCGAAGACCAAGTCACCGGTTTATAAAGCGTGCACCGCCGGCTGCAAACCCCATCGATCCCCCCCCCTCGCCACGGTTGTTGAAGACTACCGTTTGCTGGTTGTGACTCCGGCTGGCTAGTTCCGAAGCCCACCGTTTTAAGAGAAATAGACACCAAAGAGGAGTGTTGCGGAAGAGACGTCTGTCCGCTCAGCCACCAGGTCAGTTTCTTCCTCCCTACGGCCCCCCTACGCACAGCAACACGACGTAGGTGGTTTACCCCCCACCTGTCCATCATATCTTAGATGACAGGCCCGCGAAACTAAACCACATTGTTCCGCAGTTCGACGAGGGAGGGGTGTCAAGCCTAGCAAGCCAATGCAAGCATTAACTCGCCGCGCCTCACACCCCCCTTGTGCCCTCACCGCTTCATCCAGGCTTGGGACTGGCTCCATAACAATCGTTGCAAGCAATAACAGTTATCGAGGCGGGGTTAGAATATATTTTTATGTTATGTTATGATGAACTGATTGCTATTTGTAGCATTAAGTTCGCCTGTATACACTACTTTAAAGTGCAATAAAGAATTTTCTATCTATCTATCTATGTGTGAGTAATATTTGAACGACTGAATATCGCTGATGGGGGTTATATCGATAGGCATCTTCTCCTGTTACACCCTGTATATTCTGTAACTTTATTTTTCATGAAATATTTTTTTTTCAATAAATTTTCAAATAAATACTTAAATAAAAATAAATTTAAACGACCGATCCGTCACATTTTTGTGATAGAAGTGTAAAAAGTATTGTCCTAGATTCCCAGCATTCGCCTATTAACGCATAAACGCCATACAAAACTTAAGGTATATCTACAATCACAGTCCAAGACCCTCCGTAATTCGGTTGTAGGTGCACGCGAGCGATCCCGACCTCGGCGAGAACGGATCCGTGACGTACTCGTGGGTCGCGGGCGAGGACGGCAACGGCGCCTTCCATCTCGCGCCGCGCTCCGGCGTCGTGACACTGCGTGCCGCGCTGGACCGCGAGGTGCGCGCCGAGCACCGCGCCGTCGTGCGCGCCAGCGACGCGGGCCGCCCGCCGCGCACCGCCACCGCCGCGCTCAGGCTCACCGTCGCCGACGTCAACGACAACCCGCCCGAGTTCGAGTTCCGCCTCTACCGCGCCGCCGTGCCCGAGCTGGACGCGCCCGGCGCCGAGGTGCTGCGCGTGCGCGCCACCTCGCGCGACGCCGGCGTCAACGCGGACGTCGCGTACGCGCTCGTCGGCGGCGACGACCGCGACGACTTCGCGCTCGACGCCGCCTCCGGCGTGCTGCGCGTCGCGCGCCCGCTCGACTACGAGCGGCGCCGCGAGTACCTGCTCGCGGTGCAGGCGGTGGACGGCGGCCGGCCGCCGCTCAGCGACCTCGCCACCGTCAACGTGACGGTCTTGGACGGCAACGACAACGCGCCGCGGTTCGCGCGCGCCGAGTACGCGAGCTCGGTGCGCGAGGACGCGCCGCCGGGCGCGCGCTTGCTGCGCCTGCAGGCCGAGGACGCCGACTCGGGCGACAACGGCCGCGTGCGGTACGGCATCGTGCGCGGCGACCCGGCCGGCCGGTTCGGCATCGACCCCGACACGGGTGACGTGACGCTGCTGGCGCCGCTGGACCGCGAGGCGGTGCCCGAGTACGTGCTGGAGGTGCGCGCGCGCGACCACGGCGAGCCCGCGCTCGAGGGCGGCGCCGTGCTGCGCGTCACGGTGCTGGACGCCAACGACAACGCGCCGCGGTTCGCGCAGACCAACTACTCGTGCGTGGTGCGCGAGGACGGGCCGCTGGGCCAGGCCGTGCTGCGGCTCGAGGTCGAGGACGCGGACGCGGCGCCCAACGCCGCGCCCTTCACCTTCGACTTCCAGGCACGTAGTCGCCCGGACCGATGGTGAACCGATGGTGAACCGGCCGCGATGGAGGTATTCGGGTATCTCAGCGACGCGTTCCGTTTCAGGCCGGCAACGAGATGAACGCCTTCCGACTGGAGCAGGACGGGTACCTGCGGTCCGCGCGGCGATTCGACCACCGCCTCAAGGACTCGTACTCGCTGCTCGTGCGCGTGTACGACAACGGCGCGCCGCCGCTGTACGCGGACGCGCGCGTGCGCGTGCGCGTCGTGGAGGAGTCGCACTTCCCGCCCGCGGTGAGCGCGCTCGAAGTGATCGTCAACTCGTACCTGGACGAGTTCCCGGGCGGCGCGGTGGGCCGCGTGCACGCCTCGGACCGCGACGCGTACGACACGCTCGCGTTCGCGTTGGCGCCGCCCGTCGACCGCCTGTTCGAGATCGACGCCGCGACCGGCGAGCTGCGCGCCGCGCCCGCGCTCGACGTCGGCGAGTACCGCCTCAACGTGACCGTCGGCGACGGCAAGTTCACGTCGTGGGCGCCCGTGCGCGTCAGCGTGGCGCTCGTGTCCGACGAGGCGCTCGCGGGCGCGGTCGTCGTGCGCTTCCGCGAGGTCAGCGCCGAGGACTTCGTGCTGCGCCACCGCCGCGGCTTCCTGCGCGCCGTCGCCGAGGCCGCCGACGCCGCGCCCGCCGACGTCCTGCTGCTGAGCGTGCAGCCCAGCGGCGAGGGGGGGGACGGCGACGGGGGGGACGGCGAAGCGGAGGAGGGGACGCGCGCGCGCCGGCAGGTGGCGCGAGACCTGGACGTGGCGTTCGCGGTGCGCGCGCCCGGCGGCGCGGGCTGGCTGCCGGCCGAGGCGCTGCGGCGCCGCCTGCACGCGCACGTGACGCGCCTGGAGGAGCGCGCGCAGCTCGTGGTGGAGGAGCTGGTGCGCGCCACGTGCGCGGGCTGCGCGCGCGGCGAGTGCCAGGAGCGCGTGGAGCTGGCGCAGGGCGCGGCGCCGCGGCGCGTGAGCACGGAGCTGGTGTCGCTGGTGGCGCCGCGGCACGCGCTGCGCGGCTGGTGCGCGTGCCGCAGCTGCGCGGCGCCGGCGGGCGAGGCGGCGCGCGTGCTGGCGCTGGGCGGCGACGGGTACCTGGAGTACCGCGTGGAGCGCGGCGCGGTGGCGGGCGCGCGGCCGCTGGAGGACGAGCTGGTGGTGTCGCTGCGGTTCCGCACGCGGCGCGCGCGCGGCACGCTGCTGGCGTGCGGCGGGCGCGTGGACCACGCCGTGCTGGAGGTGGCGGACGGGTTCGTGCAGTTCCGCTGGGAGCTGGGCGCGGGCGCGGCGCTGGTGCGCGCGCCGGTGCCGGTGGCGGACGGGCGCTGGCACGAGGCGCGGCTGGAGCGGCGCGGCGCGAGCGCGCGGCTGGCGGTGGACCGGCGCGGCGCGCAGGCGCAGTCGCCGGCGCCGCACGCGGTGCTGGACGTGCGGCCGGCGCGGCGCCTGCTGGTGGGCGCGCTGCTCGAGCGGCACGCGCACGCCTCCGCGCCCGAACAGGTGACCGGTCGGACTATGCCATACATAGAATACAAAGCACCGTATCCGCGGATCTACGGACACTCTTTTTGTTTTAAAAGTTTTATATTTTTATTTGTTGTTGCTATAATCTACACATAAAGGTTATTATTATTAATCGTAAAAACTTTATTTTAGTAATACACAACTCGGCATACAAATCACCCCTCTTAGGGTTGCCAATTTTCTTTAAAATTTGCGTGCGTTAATGTGTATAAATAATCATCAAATTTATATAAAAATAAATAAATAAATAAAACTACGAATGAAAGCAGAATGCATTTAATTTCGCGAGTTGATTAAACCAAAATGTTATTATTTTTTTTACTCTACTTTACCTCAATTTACTTTAAAAAGTAAATCGCTGGTTATATAGATACCTTATATTTTTGTAGAAATAAGTATCCATTTGTAGATCCTGCCAATTACAGGCCGATCTCGGTATTGCCTACGCTAAGTAAAATATTTGAAAAGGTTATTCTTAATCAACTGTTAGCTCATTTTAACTCCAACCGGCTGCTACATGTTAATCAGTTTGGATTTACTAAAGGTCGATCTACAACTGATGCCGGCTCGGTGCTCTTAAAGCACATATATGATGCCTGGGAAAATTCAAAAGACGCAATCGGTATTTTTTGCGATTTATCCAAGGCTTTTGATTGTGTTAGTCATGCAACTCTCATTTATAAACTTAAACATTACGGAGTTCAGAACCGGGCTATTGATCTTATTCAGTCTTACTTAACCAATAAGAGTACAAAAAGTTGACGTTAGTGGTGAGAGGTCTTCTGGGTCAATAATTGATATGGGAGTGCCACAAGGCTCGATATTGGGACCTTTCTTATTCTTAGTCTACGTTAATGCCCTCGCCTCTTATGTTCAAAAGCTATGTAACATAGTACAGTTTGCAGATGACACCTCCTTAATTTTTAAAGTAGATAGACAAAAGACTGACTACGATGACGTAAATGTATCTCTTTCGCAAGTACTTAACTGGTTTACTGTTAATAATCTGTTACTTAATGCTAAGAAAACGAAATGCATGAAATTCACTCTGCCGAATGTTGTTCAAAGACCAACCAATATTTTATTGAATGGAGAGTCACTTAATCTTGTTGATTCTACTGTCTTCTTAGGCCTTAATATTGATTCGAAATTGCAATGGGCTCCACATATTGGAACGCTTGCTGGTAGGCTGAGCTCAGCTGCTTATGCTGTTCGTACGATAAGATGGCTCACCGATGAAACGACAGCTAGGTTGGTTTATTTCAGTTACTTCCATAGTGTAATGTCATATGGTATACTTCTCTGGGGTAAAGCAGCTGATATACAAACTATATTTGTTTTGCAAAAAAGGGCTATACGTGCCATTTATAAAATGAAACCGCGGGATTCGTTGAGGGAGCGGTTTGGGGAGATTGGTATTCTAACAGTAATTTCACAATATATTTATGAAGTCTTATTGTACACTCATAAAAATAAAGATAGCTTTTTGAAAAAGTGTGAGGTTCATGGTGTGAACACTAGAGGCAAATATAAATTGTGCGTCCCTGGGTTCCGGCTTTGGAGGGTGAGTGGGTCGTTTGTGGGGGGTGCCGTGCGTTTTTATAATAAACTCCCCGAAAATGCAACAAAACTCTCAGTTAGAAAATTTAAAACATACATTAAAAATAATCTTATAAAAAAGGCGTATTATACCTTAGGCAGCTATATTAATGACAAAACTGCATGTCGCTCCACCCGTCAACAGCAAGTTTGTCGATTTGTGATGTTAGTAATGTTCTCTTGCCTTGCTTATGTACTTTGTAGTATATTTGTATCTGAAGCGAAGCGTGTGCTGTCTTTTTGATTTACGTATAGCTTTATTATACTTTTTTTTTTAACTCATTAGTGTATCATTACTAAGTTAAATTGACACCGCACTGAAACTTCAGTACTTAATTTAGTTTAATTGTAATTCTTTGTAAGAAGGATCATATAAAAAAAACGGTAGGAACCAGGCCGTAAGTTTCTTGCCCGTTCTTCTAGGCTCTGGTCGCGTGGAACTGGCACCTAGAATCACCTAGTATGTAAGACGATTCTAAATGATCCTTGTGATTTTACTGAATAAAGTAATTTTTTACTTTGACTTTGAGTAAACGTATGGAATAGCACCAAGTTTGGTCCTCGCGCAGGTGACGTACGGTTTCGAGGGCTGCATCTCGGAGCTGCGCTTCGGCGGAGGACTGCTGCCGCTCGAGGCGGGCGGCACGTCGGGCGACGGGCGCGTGCAGCTGGCGCGGCGCGTGCGCGTGCGCGTGGGGGGCGCCTGCCCCGCGCTCGCGCCGCCCGCGCCCTGCGCCTCCTACCCGTGCCTGCACGGCGGGACCTGCCGCGACCTGCCGCGCGACCTGCTGGAGGACGCGGCGCTCGGCTACGCGTGCGCCTGCCTGCCGCGCTACCGCGGCGCGCACTGCGAGCTCGACACGGAGCCGTGCGCGTCGCAGCCCTGTCTGCACGGCGGCGAGTGCAGCGCGGCGCCGGGCGGCGCCTTCCTGTGCGCGTGCCCGGCGCCGCTGGCGGGCGCGCGCTGCGAGCGCGGCCGGCACTGCGCCGCCGCGCACGTGTGCCTGCACGGCGGCGCGTGCGAGGAGGGCGACGACGCGCCGTCCTGTCGCTGCCGCGGCTACTGGGGCGCGCGCTGCGAGCTCGACGTGGACGAGTGCGCGGGCGAGCCGTGCCTCAACGGCGCCACGTGCCTCAACGAGCCCGGCTCGTTCCGCTGCCTGTGTCCGCCGGACAAGACGGGTGAGCGGTCGCCTCGCCCTTCCTCTCCCTCCGTCGCGCGGCGGAGCCTCCCTCTCTGACGATGCCTCTCCCTGCGCAGGCATGAACTGCGGCAACCCGCTGTACTCGGACGCGGTGACGGCGGGCGGCGCGTCGGGCGCGCGCGCGCTGGCCGAGCTGTGGAGCTGGGCGCTGGGCGCGCGCTGGCCGCTGGCGGCCGCGCTGGCGGCGCTGCTGCTGCTGCTGGCGCTGGCGGCGGTGCCGCTGTGGCTGCGCCGCCGCCGCGCCGCGCCGCCGCCGCCGCCGTACGCCGCCAAGCCGGCTCCGTACGCGTCGAAGCTGTCGAACCTGGAGGCGGTGCGGCGCGAGCGGCCCGCGTCGTGCGCCGACCCGCCGCCGCTCAACAACGCGGACACGCTGCGCAGCTACGGCTCGGCCGGCGACGAGCTCGAGGGCATCCCGCCCGACTACCGCCGCAACCTGAACATCGACGCCGACCGCAAGCCCTGGTCCGAGCAGATGCACCTGCACACCTTCGTCGACAACAAGATCTACAACGGTGAGCCCATCCCCTCGCGCCCTCCCCTCCCCGCGAGTCCCTCCCTCACGGCGCGTCCTCCTTGCAGACCTGAAGGGCACGCGGTCCCCGCTGGCGCGGCGCGCGCCCCTCGGCGCGGCGGGCGCGGGCGAGCCGCACCTGGTGGGCGGCTACCACTGGGACTGCTCGGACTGGTGCGGCGGCGGCGGCGCGCTGCCCGGCATCAGCGAGGTGGCGGGCTCCGAGCGGCCCGACTCGTCGTCGGGCGCCGAGCCGGCGGACGCGCCCGCGCAGGCGCCGGCCGCCGCGCCGCGCGCGCTGCCGCTCGACACGGACTCGGCGCCGGACGACCTCGACTTCGACCTGGACGTGGATCTGGACGCGGACCTGGATGCGGAAGCGCCGCGCCTGGCCGACGGTCAGTTTGATTCGAGCTGTCGGTGCTCGATAGCATGTACCTATGGATTCGGTCGTTCAACACCAGATATATTACAGCGTCATCGTACCTGCTCCACCCGGACGAGTACCTGCCGCGAGCGTGCGGCGACGGCGCGGGCGCGGGGCGGCGCCGCGCGCGCGACCCCGACGCCGCCAGCCTCATCACCATGCTGGGTGAGTGTCCGCCCCCCCGCCCCCTGGGCGCGCTCGGTGTCGGTGCGAGTGTAGAGCACGCGTCCGTTGCGTTGCAGAGGAGCGGCGCTCGCTGCTGTCGGGCGCGGAGTCGGCGCGCTCGGGCAGCTCGCTGTCGGCGCGGCTGTGCGAGATCTCGGACTCGGAGGCGGAGGCGGAGGAGACGGGCGCGCGGCACACGGCTGTGTGACGCAGGCCGCCCGCGCGCGCCGCCGGCCGCGGCGCGCGCGGTCTGTAGCGGCCTGTGGAGGCCCGTGGCGGCCTGTGGCGGCCTGTAGCGCGCCCCGACTGACTAGTGTAGGACGCGAGAGACTCTGCGGAGCCCCGCGGGCCGAGTGACGTCACGCGGCCGCCGGTGCGATGTCGGCCGACCCCTTTCGGCTGCGGGTAGCGACTTTATTGAAATGGTGCTCCGATTATAGTTTCATATCATACTTTAAATTGTGCATTTATATCGTGATATATGTAAGTCCTTCTAGGCTAGTGAAATTGTGTTGGGGAGTATATTTTTATAATTGTGAATATTCTGACTCGCGCCTTCGTAGATTGTGACAACCTTGCAGAAAACTGCAGAACCTATTTGTACCTATACAACTTGAAATAATCAAGTTCAAACTTTGATGAATAATATTCAAGGCCGAAAAGCGAATAAAATGAAATTAATTTGTTAACAAAAGAGCTGGTTTACCTAATTAAGTGTATGATATACAATAGGTAACCTACTTAGGTAGATTGGTCAAGTGGTATAATACATAATATCGTCATATCGTGGGCATCGTGCAAGAAATGCTTAACTATAAACTGTTTTGTAAAATTATTACTGTAACTGTAATAATTTACATTTATTGTAAAAGGACAAGATGATCTTACACTTTACAAATGTAATTTCTCCTCTAAGGGTTTCAGTCGCAATAAAAAAGAAAACCCTAAAAAATTTGAATTTCCCGCTAGAGCGAGAGGTATCACCTTAACTAACCCTTAGAAAAGTTTGAAATGAACTGCAAATCTAGCATTGGTTCTACGACAGGGTCTAATTCACTTCGCTGCGCTCCGATATTCCCTACTGAAATCAATTTTAAAATCTGACACCGGATTTTGCGAGCAAATCCGTAATCCGTAATCCCATACCTAGTTCAAAGGTACTTTATTGATTTTGAAACATTGGATGTGATTATGTGAAGAGAATGTAAAAGCGGCAACACCATCACAAAAGTTTTCGGCAGCGCGTTCTAGTCTTCGTACAATTTTACTAGCGACATCTAGTTGTGATTTTGGAACTAACACTATGATATTTTTTTATTTATTTAGTTTAGAATTAGAACCTAATTTAGACATTTACTTATACATATATTAATATTTTACTCGGTATAGTGGTTAATTACGCATTTCTTGCACGACGTCCACGATATATACGGTCACAGAAAAATACATTGTACAACAATAATTAGCTATGTTAATTATCATATTTTGAAAATATTTAACATTTTGAGTCAGACGATTTTGTACTTTCACTAAATCATTTACTCATCCATCTGTAACTTCTAAAATCATAAGTGGCCTAATTGTGTAACTGTCAAAGTTTAAAACAGATTATTTATTGTAGGTACTATAAGCAACCTGCTTACATTGTCGTTACCTATTCAAGTGATACTTACCTACTGCTGAGTAGGTAAGTATCATTTGAATAGGTATATAATAGTCACCCACAGCCATGCGTACTTAGAGGGGCGCGAGAGGCGGACTCAGTATGAATGTTACAAATCTCTGGCTGGCTGGAGTAAGCACGAGCTAGCATCTAATGAAGAACCTTGCGAATGCGAGATCATGTTATTTATTTATTTTTATTTTATACTTACTGGATAATGCTCTATTTCATTTTATTTAATAACTTATTTAATGAATTTTTACGGGTTAGTCTCATAATCCCCATTGAACAATCCCCATCATGGGGATTGTGAGACTTTGAGTCTCATAATCCCCATGATTTTGAAATATTAAAATCATGGGGATTATGAGACTCAAAGTCTCACAATCCCCATTGAGGCCCATTTACACCGTAATAGCGAAGTAAATCTTCATATCATTAGAGGCCTTAATACCTATTACTTATTCCTTTCAAAATCTCATATTCTCATATACTAAAGGCGTGTAGAATAAAAAATAAATAAATTATCTAAAAATAATTGAATGTGCAATTTCAAAAAGGGCACAAGTCGGATATTTTGTCAAATACGTTTTTTCATGTCATTGCGTTCTAAATACTTTTATGCATCTATTAAGTTCGTAAAAGGCATATCTTCTATATTCGTTCTAAGTTAGATGTTATGACGCGTACAGAAATAATTTCGAAAAGGTCACATCTCTGTGAGATGTGCCCTTTTCGAATTTATTGCTTAGACATAAGATCGTTAAGCGCCCCTTATGACTCTGTCTCTTTTGACAGAACTATTATACACAGCTGTGGGTCTATGAATTCTGTATTCATAGCATGAAAACTGGCAAAGGAACGTTTTATTCTTATCATGAAGGACAAGCATTGAGAGGCCCCATAAGTTTGTCATCCCAATCAATCTTGATTTTTTTGGGATTTTTAATGGCATTATCTGTACAAAGAAATGTGATGATCCATCTATATTCTTCAGTACGCGGTCACTCTTTTAATGACTGTGACAGAATATTTTCAGTCGTGAAACGGAAAATCAGACGCGAAAATCGTGTATTCACGCATCAACAATATCTTATAAAACAATCCAGCAACACCGAAAAATTTAACGTTGTAGAAGTAAATACAGAAGATATAAACCTTATCAGTAAGAAGTTATGGAAAAGATGTGCCTTAAAATCAAAAAGTAAATAGCCAAAAAATAAAACAATAATCAGAGACTTTTAACAAAACTATATCTTTTGTTTCAGTATTATATTTAATTTTAAATTACTAAAATCAAAGTTTCGCCAAATTTATGTGGTTTTTTTTCAAATTATGAGTACTCAACGTGGTCAATTTCGAAAAGGGCATATCTCATAAATGTATAATATCGAAATAAACATATTTAATAACGTTAAAATCTAAATATTTCTTTAACTTTCAAGAGTTGATATGCCCCAAAATGTAACTCAAAAAAAATTTTGCTAAATATTTTACTTAATTAGAAAATAATCAGTTTTTTTCATTTCCTGGAAAGTTGCCCCTTTCGAAATTGCACATTAAATTAGTCTTTATACCATCACGACGGCTTTGTACTTAACAAAATAAATGTTAATAATATAACACGACACTATATTTTTTGAAGTGTTTTAATTAAATTAATAAGAAGTAATCGTTATTTATTAAGGATTTTCAATAAATTTATCAAGTTATAGCAACTCACCTGTATTGTCACAAAACCAGTACATTTGAGTTATTTTCTGCTTGAACACTCCCATAAAACTGCACCACTTTTATACTTCATTTTATCGAAAACCTTCCTTCAAAAGTAAATTTATTAAGAAACTAAGTGCAGTTTCTTAATAAATTCAAATCTACTATCATCACATCGCACTCCTATTACACTCATTTTTTATACACAATATCTTACAACCTTTCCAATCTACCTACACTACACCATCAATAATATGTTTAAAAACCACTTTCTATAGCAAATACTTAGCTCCTGCTCAAGTGAACATTCAATACCATTGCCTTGCACCTACATACTTACTTATTTTGCATTTGTAGACCTTTTTTGTCCGACGAAAAGACGCAAAGGACCGAAATACAGTTAATTTAGTTCGGTTCTTGACGCACCTATAATCTGTCATGCACTTATTTATCTGTCTAAACTTACAAACTACCTACCTACTTAGCTAAACTGTAATTAGGCATGATAATGTAAGTACATTAGCTTGTAAGTTTTTGGTCAATAAACGTTTTTATTATTATTATTATTATCAGAACTTCCGGCCATCGCCACCAATTTATTTTTTATTCTACACGCCTTTAGTATATGAGAATATGAGATTTTGAAAGGAATAAGTAATAGGTATTAGGCCTCTAATGATATGAAGATTTACTTCGCTATTACGGTGTAAATGGGCCTCAATGGGGATTGTGAGACTTTGAGTCTCATAATCCCCATGATTTTAATATTTCAAAATCATGGGGATTATGAGACTCAAAGTCTCACAATCCCCATGATGGGGATTGTTCAATGGGGATTATGAGACTAACCCATTTTTACTGTATTTCAATAACTGTTACTTAATAAGATCAGAAATAACAACTGTTTTGATATGCCTAAATATAATGCCTTGTATACGACACGACATTAGATGGATACCAAATAATGAATGCACGACTCTCTTTCGCTCAGCGTAATGAGCCTAGGCCTGGACCTCTGTAATGAGCCTAGGCCTGGACCTCTGTAATGAGCCTAGGCCTGGACCTCTGTAATGAGCCTAGGCCTGGACCTCTGTAATGAGCCTAGGCCTGGACCTCTGTAATGAGCCTAGGCCTGGACCTCTGTAATGAGCCTAGGCCTGGACCTCTGTAATGAGCCTAGGCCTGGACCTCTGTAATGAGCCTAGGCCTGGACCTCTGTAATGAGCCTAGGCCTGGACCTCTGTAATGAGCCTAGGCCTGGACCTCTGTAATGAGCCTAGGCCTGGACCTCTGTAATGAGCCTAGGCCTGGACCTCTGTAATGAGCCTAGGCCTGGACCTCTGTAATGAGCCTAGGCCTGGACCTCTGTAATGAGCCTAGGCCTGGACCTCTGTAATGAGCCTAGGCCTGGACCTCTGTAATAAAACAGTTAAGAACTCATTGGCATCTTCGTAGCTTCATTATATATAATGTTTGTTAAGACCTAAAACCTCTCTAAACAAAATTATTAATATATCTTCTTCGATATTGGGCATGTACTCGATGGTACCTATAGCGACGCAATAAGTATTGGGCATGCATTTTTAAAATGGCTTATCTCTACTACGTTTAGAGCAAATATTAGGTGCCAGTAGATCTAAAAAAATGTAACCTCACTGAGATAGCGGTTGTGGCTTACAGCCACAGAGCAGCCACTGCACCGCGAAATCTGCTTAACTCCTTACCGCATGAATTATAAAACGGATGAAATAAAACAAAAATTTTAGCGATTGTATCTTTTATTAGTCTTAATTAAGAAATTAATAATAATAAAAAAAAAATTTACTTATTTTGGAATTTAGCCCACAAAGCCATACTTATATGGATTCGTATGCAGTCTACTGAAATAATAGATATCCATATATGGCTTCGTATGCATTAGGAACATTATAGAAACTTATATCATATGAAAATATTTAAAACAGTTACGTTTATCATTGCAACACAAATAAATTCTACACTTTCCACACATAGTGAATGATCGATATTTTGAACATGCCTGGATTCATTGCTGCAAAGAAAGAAAAAAGGCAAATGAACACACACAAAGCCATGAGCGTTAGAAATGTGTACGTGAATGCATACGAAGCCAAAAATGGCAATTTCAAAAAAGGATCCATAAGTCAAGTAAAATAAAATACCAAAAAAGCACCTGTTTCATGTTAAAGCACATATATTTATCACAATATAAAATTCTAGGATTTTTAACTTAACGATTTATTACTTTCTTTTCACAAATAAAATTAACATTAGGTAGATACATTTCTGCATCCGAACGGTGGGCCGCGCTGCACAAAACCTCAAATATTTTGACAAATGTCACCAACCATAGACCAATAAAAAATACGGTCCGTTACACGAAAATATTTGTAAGATATTTATAGCAATTGTTTTGAAATAAAAATAAAATAGAATTCTAAAAAAAATTGCCAAACTTTTAGAGCCACCTCGTATGCGGTAAGGGGTTAAAAGGATGGACTTTCAAAGGATTTTAAATGAAGTTAAGTAGTTTACTATGATTGTAAAAAACACATATTTATGTCCTATTTGGATTTGATAAAGCTTCGCGGTGAGGCGGCTGGAGATGGAGATGGAGTGTGGACAAGTGGCGGCAGGCTGTCGCCTGTCGGTGGCGGGAGGCGCGAGTCGGCCGGAGTCGCCGCCGCCCGTTCTGTTCCGACCCGTTCTGTTCCGTTCCCTTTTGTTCCATTCCGGTCTGATAGTCTGATCTGTTCTGGCGGTAGCGGCGACGGTGAAGAGCGACTGAATGTCGCCGATTGTACATTTTATATTATAATAAAAGATTTATTTATAAAAACGTGTACCTGTTTACACTGAGAACCAATAAATATGGTTTTAAAATTATTACATTATTTTATTTCATATCTCTACACTCAACAGTATCTACCCACATTGACGTTGACGCATGGATACAATGTATAAAATAAGCTGAAAACACTTATGCTGGCCACACACCATCCTTCCTATCGTCCAATCGGCATGACGCTACTGATTGGATCAGTTAGAATTGACCGTGTGTGGGAGTGGATTGGCATGACAGTTAGAATGGATAGCAAATGGCAGTTCAATTTTTTTGGCTTGATCACATCGACTGCTACTAGTCCGATTGAGCTCAAATTAAAAAGCATTGTTATTTGTGCAATTTTCTATCCGAATCCGTCGGAATTTTTTTCAAAATCCGACATGAATCACGCTGTCAAAAGCAAAAAGCCATAATCGTCGTCAAGCCTGCAGTGTCATGCCGATTGGACGATAGATTGGATCGTGTGTGGTGTATATGGACGTACTGCAGATTGGATCCAGCCTGCAGTGTCATGCCGATTGGACGATAGGAAGGATCGTCTGTGGCCACTATTAGGTACTTAAGTAGGTACTTATAAAATATAATAGAATTAACTTAGAATACGCTTTAAAACTGGGAAAATAAGAAACAAGATGGAAATGATAAATTATATTAATAAGATAGCATATTTAGGTACTTAAGTAAGTATATAGTTTAAAAATAAAAGAAATTAATGATGTTGCAAACTAATAGCAACAGACAAACATAGCTAGGGAAAAAAACGTAAGTATTTATTTGCATTTGCCATTCTTCATGTATTTTTTAATATTTATTTTGTACTACTGTAACTTTTTAAACTATAGCCTAACCTAAGAGGAAAAAAAAAACCTAACCTTACTTTTTTTTCTTTATCCTGAACTAACTTTTTTTACTTATTTTTATTTTTTTTTCTACTAAAACCTAACCTACCCTAACTTTTTTTTACTAAAACCTAACCTAACTCTTTTTCAACTAAAACCTAACTTTTTTTAGTAAAACCTAACCAAACCTAACATTTTTTTTCTAAAACCTAACCTAACCTAACTTTTTTTACAAAAACCTAACCTAACTTTTTTTCTACTAAAACCTAACCAAACCTAACTTTTTTTTTCTAAAACCTAACCTAACCTAACTCTTTTTCAACTAAAACCTAACCTAACCTAACTTTTTTTTACTAAAACCTAACCTTACCTAACTTTTTTTTACTAAAACCTAACCTAACCTAACTCTTTTTCAACTAGAACCTAACTTTTTTTACACAAACCTAACCTAACCTAACCTAACTTTTTTTTAACTTTTTTTCTACTAAAACCTAACTTTTTTTTTCTAAAACCTAACCTAACCTAACTCTTTTTCAACTAAAACCTAACCTAACCTGGTTTTTTTTTCCGAAATCAAAAACCTAACCTAACTTTTTATTTTTTTTCTATATCATAATCTAATTTTTTTTTTACTATAAGCTAAAAAAAGAAAAAAAAAGTTTTTTTTTTCCTCTTAGGTTAGGTTATAGTAATAAAAGAAGAAGTCGCATTATAATATATACTTATATAGGTAAATTAGTTAAGAAGATATGGTGATTTTTTCTCTTCCTAGTTTCCACTAGGAAGAGAAAAAATCATCCGTCAGCCGCCGCCTCACGGATGCAACACTGGTGCAAAATAATAGCAACAGACAAACATAGCTAGGGAAAAAAACGTAAGTATTTATTTACATTTGCCATTCTTCATGTATTTTTTAATATTTATTTTGTACTACTGTAACTTTTTAAACTATAGCCTAACATAAGAGGAAAAAAAAAACCTAACCTAACTTTTTTTTCTTTATCCTGAACTAACTTTTTTTACTATAACAACCTAAATAGAAAAAAAACCTAACCTTTATTTTAGGAAAAAATAACCTTTTTTTTAGCTTTTAGTAAAAAAAAATTAGGTTATGATATAGAAAAAAAATAAAAAGTTAGGTTAGGTTTTTTTTTCGGAAAAAAAAACCAGTTAGGTTAGGTTTTAGTTGAGAGTTAGGTTAGGTTAGGTTTTAGAAAAAAAAAGTTAGGTTTGGTTAGGTTTTAGTAGAAAAAAAATTTGGTTAGGTTAGGTTAGGTTTTAGAAAAAAAAAGTTAGGTTAGGTTAGGTTAGGTTTATTAAAAAAAAGGTAGGTTAGGTTAGGTTAGGTTAGGTTAGGTTAGGTTAGGTTTTTTTTTTTTTTTTTTTTTTTTAGAACAATACCGTTCTATCGGTATTACAGTGTCCCCCAGCAATAAGCCGAGTCTTTTTTAATGCAATTATATAAATTTTTATATCAAACACTGTTTTTCTAAAAAAAATACTTAAAGAAATTTTTGATTCAATTTTTTCATCTACTTTTGTGCTAAATTTAATCTAAAAATGTTAATGCTTCTTTTACATTCAACAGGCAACGAGTTTTATAATTACTATATTTTCTACTAATCTTATTTTTACTTGCTAACGTATAACGTGTTTTTATTTTAAATCTTATGACTAATTATTAAACTTAATTATTTTTATTATCTGTTTTTGTTGATTTTCTGGTTTTTTATTATCCTATTTTACTGTATCTTATTACTACTATGCTAAATATTATTGCTGTTTGGATTATATATTTCAATATATAAAGGCCAACAAGATTTATATAACTAAATTAATTAATTGCTTACTTAAAATATAATTGTTTACTATGTTACAGTGTACGGCCACTCTTCTTTTTTGTGCCCCGGAGGCTCTTCCCATCGAGTGAATTTTATGCTTTTCAGGGGTAAACGGCGGTCCATGTTCAACATGGCCCAGACTGTTTACTTGGACAGCTTTTTTGGCACTTCGTTGGTAGCGATGTTGATCGCGTATTTCGTTGCCTGGGGCCACTTTAGCAGTGGTAGGCTATTGTGGCCCTGGCCAGTGCGTCCCACTTCCTCCTGATTGCACACTCAGGACTGAAGGCGCTGTGATCTGCCTTGTCAGCCTTTGCGTGCAAACAGTTGCAGCAGGAAGGGGTCGCACTGGCGAGCCAATCGGCGCACTCCGTCCTCATGTGAGGCCCCCCGCAGTGGCTGCACTTGACGGTGGTCTCCACGCAGAACCGTCGTCCGTGGCCATAGCCCAGACACAGCGAGCATTGTACAAGTGGAGACTGGTCAGCCACTTGTACTCGCTGGAGGTCTATGACTACGGTCCCAGCGTGGACCAGGCACTGCCATACTGCGGGGGACACTCTCATGACGACGTGATGCGTCTGAGGGTTTCTTGTTTTCTTCTTATAAACTATGTCAATTTTGTTTGCGGTTTTATCTAAAGTTTGTAAAATTTTTGAATTTTGTGTCCAGATGGAGTCAATTATATCTTTGTCGCTATTATATGTGAATAAATTTTTAATTATAACTAATGGGTTTTTATTTTTAATCTCTTCCACGGTTAGGTAGTTTTCCGCACTCCTTAGCCGTTCCTTAACTTTCTGCCTTTCCTGTTCCGTCTTGCATCCTACTATTACTTTTCTGTCCTTTGCCTTCCTGATGTTCTCTATTTCAATTCCTCCTTCCTTTGCCTTTATCGTATCTCGTATTCTTCCCAAAACTTCATCTCCTTTCTCCGTCTCGTCCTTTGAGGTCACAATCACCGAGTATAGTGCGGCCCGCTCAGGAAGCTGCCTTCCGGGCTGAGCCGCTGCTACACTCGCGTACGATTGCCTCTCAGTTCTTTCATGATGTTCATCCATTTTCTCCTGTAGTTTCTTCATTCTGTCACTGTTCTCTCTTATGAGGTTGGCATGTTCTTCCATTTTTGCAATCAAGTCTTTCTCTTCCTTTCTGATTTCTTTCAATGGCTCTTTTTCCAGCACTCTTTCCTTTTCCAATCCATCAACTTTCTTATTCACTCGTCCACTGTCACTCTCCGACTCCTTCACAAGATGATACAATCTCTCAATCGCGTGTAGGACCTCGTTTTTGATCTCGGTCTTAATGTTCCGAGAGTTCCCCAGATTGAGCTTGGCCTTGGTGAGACAGGCCTTGGCCTCCGCCAAGCGACTGGTGTATTTAGGCTGAGTCGGTGGACTCCCCGAAGCTTCCACAGGTACCTTCGCAGCCACTTTACTTCCCTGCGAAAGCACCCTTTTCGACTTCGGGGGTTCCACCGGCACAACCTTTTTCGGAGAAGTTGGGGTGAGTGGGTCCGCTCTGCCAGACTCCCACTCTCCGATGCTTCTTCGAACGCTCGACGTGGGCCGCTCACTCACTGGCACTGCTGGTGGTGTGCCAGTTGAGATCCTACGGGGGGGCTCTTGAGAGGGCTTGGAGCCTTTCGACGGGGTGCGAAAACCAAACATGGTGTTTGAATTTGGGGGACACTATAAATAGGGGATAAGGGAATGAATCTAATGTAAAATTGTATAAGTTGTAAAATGTTAATGATTTTGTCAAATTGTATATCCTAAAAACTAACTTAAAATTAATTACGATGTCGTAAGCGTCGCTAAATATAAAAATATTACCTTTTCTAAGGTAACGTCCGTAATTCTGGCGAAAACCAGAAGTAAATAGGTCAAATACGGGCTTCGGTCTGGCTAAATTGACGCAACTTTACGTAGTAAATGCGGATCGGGTGGGTGGGAGGGCGATTTTTTAATTTTTAATGTGCTAATTTCAGTGTTTTTCTTTTGCAGGTCCACGCGGGCGCCCCAGGCGATCGTGTTCCAGCAGAAAGAAGCAGAGAAATCCACCGAAAATTGCCAAATATCGAATAAAAACTACTAAAAATGTCAAAGTTTGAATTAATATTGAAAAATGCTATGAAATCGTGTTAAAACACGAATAATATTAGGTGTCCGCTTATTACTACTACTTATTATAACTATAGGCACCTAAAGAAAATTATTTCGCGACAAATAAAAATGTTTTAGCGCGAAATTTAAAATATTGTCTGTGGGTTAGGTTAGGTTAGGTTAGGTTAGGTTAGGTTAGGTTAGGTTAGGTTAGGTTAGGTTAGGTTAGGTTAGGTTAGGTTAGGTTAGGTTAGGTTAGGTTAGGTTTTTTTTTTTTTTTTTTTTTTTTTTTTTTTTTTTTTTTTTTTTTTTTTTTTCTCGTTCCTTTGACGTGTAATGAATCAAAGTCTGCGATCTTTATTTCTAGCTACGGGTGGGAGTTACATTTATATCGTACCCTTAAGGGTCTAGGGGGTATTATTCTAAGATTTTACTTAATATAAGTTTATACATGTTATTTACCTGCTAGCTTATTTATTATTCTAATTATATTCTAACTTAATTACTTGTTTTTATAATTTACATCATATTGTACAATTTCTAACTTATTTCTACTTATATTATTTTATGCTAATGTACATATTGCTCAAAATATATACTTAACATATTTTCCTTACGTTTTATTTCTATTGATTACCTGACTTATTATAATTATACAGTATTTTATAAATTTGTTTCTTAAATCTGTTTTCTTGACTATTTCTTTGAGGTTCTCTAAGTTCAATTCTAGAGCAAGAGTCTGTTCGGCTTCGTACCTTTTTAGTGAGAATACTGGGCATTCTAATAGTAAGTGTGCTACCGTCTCGTCAACGCTGGGATCGCAGATACACGATGGGTTCTCCTTACACTTGAACCGGTTCAAGTATTCGGAGAACCCACCGTGGCCCGTGAAGACTTGGGTCATCAGGCTGGTCATCTCCATCTTCCTGACCACCTGGTAAGCCTGAATGGCATCGGGGAAAAACAACTTGGTGACGCTGGCTGTTGTGCTTTCCTTATACCTCCTGTTCCATTCGCCAAGCGATTGCAGACGTATCTGTCGCTTGACGAAGGAAACAGGGCAGTATTCATAGTCAGGCCTTCTTTTCCGATTTACAGCTGCCTCCTTTGCCAACTGATCTGCTCTCTCATTTCTCTCCAATCCTGCGTGGGCTTTGACCCAGAATAAGGATACTTCTTTATTCTGGGATCTGCTCGTTTGGATGTTTTCACGAGCCTCCACGGACAGAGGATGGAGAGAGCTGTTGTCGACCACAGATTGGAGAGCAGATTGGGAGTCACTGTAAATCCCGAAAGTAGACTCAGAGCGCTTTATAATCTCCCGCGTCGCCCTGCATATCGCAAGAAGTTCAGCCTGATACACAGTGCAGTATGATGGCAGCTTAAGCTTGAGGGCTTGGATCTCGGCTACACCACTCCAGAGAGATAGTGCAGCTCCGACTTCACCCTCAATCTTGCTGCCATCAGTGTAGATTTGAACTGCTTGAATGTTATGAGCATCTATTTGCTCCTGGTTCGTCAAGCTGGTGAATTTCAGGCTCATATACGTCGCTGGGTGCCTAAACCGAGCGTATGGCACGGTCCGTTCTATCTCCCTGTCCCTTAACTCTGGCCAGGGCACCCCCCTCTTCACCTCATACAGAGCGGCTGCTTCCTGTATTCTGAGGTCTAGAGGGAGGATTCCAGCCAGTACCAGTCCTGAGTTCAGGGAGACAGTTCGGTACGCTCTGGTAAGTTTCTGGGCGAACCTTCGTTGGACCGCGTTTAGTTGTTTTTGGATACCTAACTTTTTTGTCGCTGGTGCCCAGGCGCTTGCCGCGTACATTACGACAGGTTCTACCGCAGCTGTGTAAATGGTTCTGACAACTTCAGGGTTTAGGCCCCAGCTGATCTTGGCGGCTCTGGATAACTGTTTGTAAATGTTTAATGCTTTTTTGCAAACATTTGCAGCATGAGCATTAAAAGTCAACTTATTATCTATTGTGAGCCCCAAGATCTTAAACTCCTTCGACATGTCAATGCCGATCCCACCCATGTGCAGGAACGGGGTATCATGCTTCAGCTTTCGTGTTATAATCATGGCGTTTGTTTTGTTTGGCGCAAATCTGAGCTTGTTCTTGATACCCCATTCCTGGACATAGGCAAGAGCGGCATTCGCACATCGCTGGATTTCCAGAGCTGTCTCCCCTTCAAATATCAGAACCACATCATCCGCGAACGCCTGTACGTAGTCACCCCGATTTTCTAACCCTTTTAGTAGTGGATCTAGAAGGACATTCCACATGATCGGGCCACCAATCGATCCTTGCACACATCCTTTACTCGTGTCCTTCACGTGTTCCTCACCAGCGTACCTAACCCTAACACGCCTCTCCTGTAGATAACTATCCACGAGCCTTCTCACATTTATGGGGCACTCCTCTTCGGCCAGTCTAACCTTTATTGCAGGCCACCACGCGCTGTCAAAGGCTCCCTCTATGTCCAAAGAAACCATAACGATCAGCTTCTTCTCGTCCAGCTTCCTACGGATGTGGTTTATGAGGTCATAGAGGGAGTCTTCGGTACTCTTTTTTGGCATGAAGCCATATTGTCGAGTGCTCATTTTTGGGATGAGGTGCCATTTCAACCGGCCCACCATCATCTTCTCCAGGACCTTCCCCAGCACTGGCAGCAATCCTATGGGTCTATACGATTTGGGGTTGCTGTAATCGTCCTTGCCTGGTTTTCTCAAGACCACGACTGTAGCTTCTTTCCAAATGGTCGGAAAATGTGAGAGAACCAGGCATCTGTTGGCCAGCGCGAGGAAGGTTTCTGGGTCGCCTTCAACAACGTGTCTACATATATCCGCAGTGAAGCCGTCTGCTCCCGGGGCCTTCTTTGGGTTAAAACTTCCCACCGCAGCACTTAACTCCTCCTTTGTAAACGGCGGGTCATGCTCATCATACACCCGGTCGTTTACTCGGCTTGCTATTTCTCTGGTGCGTCGGTGGTCAGCGTTATCCACAGCCTCATCGTCCTCCGGGAAGAAAGTGCACGCCAGGGTTCTAGCCGATTCCTTAGGATCAATTTGCTTTCCATCTTTCTTCAGTGGTATATCCTCTTGCCTAGCCGCTGTTCTTCCTATCACTCTGTAAATCCCTTCCCAGACTCCTTCATTGTCCTGCCTTTCACAGAAAACCTTCCAGCTTGCAGTCTGCGCTTTTTTCACCTCGTTTAAAAATGTTTCCCTTGCTTCCAGGTACTCTTCAACAACTCTGGGTCTTCGGTTTGGCGCTGCACCTCTGATTCGACGCTTCAGTGTGACGGACTTCCTCTTCAACGCGACGAGCTCTTCGGACCACCACGGAATGGTAAGTGTTTGCTTGGTTTGCTTTTTTGGGATTGAATCTATGCATGTTTGTGTGATTGCTTTTGTAAATTTCTCTATTGTTTCATCTAACTTTACCTTGTTTGCTATTTTTTCTATTTCTATTGTATTTATGTTGTTTTCTATTTTTAATTGGGCCAGTTTCTCATGAAACTGGCTCCAATTAGCTTTTTTGGTGTTGAATATCCTGGTTGTTCGGCTTACACTAATCCCTTTCGCTTTTTTCAGTGCAATATTGAAGATAATTCCGTTGTGGTCCGAGCTCGTCAGGTCGTCCATCACTCTCCATCCGTCCACTAGGTCCAACATATCAGCAGAACATGCTGTCACGTCCGGGTGGCTGGTGTAGGCTACCCCCCCCCTGATGGTGTCAAAAGTGGGCATTTCGCCATTGTTTAGTACCTGCAAGTCAAGTTCCTCCAGGGTACCCAACATAACCTCTCCCCTATCATCAGTGATGCTGCTGCCCCACCAGGCACTCTTTGCATTCGCATCTCCTCCCACAATGACTCTTCCAGGTCCAACTTTGTGGGTTATTTGTTTGATCTGCTCCAGGTATGGCTCGATGGGTTGGTTTGGCTCAAAGTAGAACGAAATCACAGCTATCTGCCATGCACTGGTTCGGATCCTCACCACTGTGATGTTGTTCGTGGTGAGTTCTGGGCACTGTATTACGTCTAAGTCTTGGTCAAAAACGGCTATTGCCGCTTTGACAGTGCCCTCTCCGTTTTCGATGCTCTGGTAGATTCTTGCTCCTTGATACCCCTTCATTCTCCTTAACCCTCCCACGTACGGCTCCTGGAGCAGAGCAAACGCCACTTTCCGTTTTCCTGCCTCTATAATGAGTTCATCAGTCGCGACTTTTGACCTCTGGAGATTTGCCTGGATGATGCGATATGGCTTTTGTCTGTTTTGGGTAACTGTAGAATTTCCATCCGAGGAGCCCTCAGCAATACGCTACCGAGGCTCGCGCCAGTGCGTCCCACCGCCTCCTCACGGGGCATTCTTGGTTGAACGCATTGTGCTCAGTTGCATCTAGCTTCGCACTTCTACAGTTACAGCAGGTTGGTGCCGCCCCGCTTAGCCAGTCAGCGCACTCAGTTCGCATGTGCGCGCCGCCACAGTGACTGCATTTCGTTACACTTTCAGTGCAGTGTCGTCGACCATGACCGTATCCAAGACACTGGGAACATTGGACAAGAGGCGACTGGTCCGTCACTTTCACTCTTTGCAGGTCTATGTGGGCCTCTCCTGCTTCCACCATCAGGTTCCATACTCTGGGGGATACTTTGACCACGATATGGCACAAGTGGGGGTTCCTCGCTTTCTTTCTATAGCGGATCTCAACTCTGTTATCCCCTTTTGGCAGGCCCTTGAAGATATCATTTTGGCTTCTGAGCGCTTTTATGACATCTTCGTCACTGTGGAACTGCAGGACGTCCTTGAGGATTAAGAGCGGATCCTTGTTCTGGATCTCCTCGACGTGTAGGTGATTCTCTGCTGTTTTGAGTCTGTCTTTGATCTTCTGTCTCTCTTCTTCGGTCCTGCAGCCCACTATAACTTTCCCATCCTTTGCTTTTCTAACTTTTTCCACCTTTACTCCTCCTTCCTTGGCATTGACGGCTTCTCTAATCCTACCAAGTACTTCTTCCCCTGTTTCCTTGGTATCCTTTGAGGAAACCACTACCGAATGCAATGCAGCTTGTTGGTAAGGTAGCCTTCTCGATGGGCCTGCTGCCACATTCGCGTACGTAGTCCTCTCAAGGATTTCCTTTTGCCTTTCCATTGCCTCTTGCAGTCTTCCCATCCTTTCATTATTTTCCATCAGCATCTTGCTGTGCTCTTCAATCTGTCGCTTTAGATCGACATCCCCAGTCCATTTCTGGCTTACAGCAACTTCTGTCTCCTTCTCCTTTTCCTTCTGGCCCCCTTTTGATTTCGGGGCAAGGGCTGAAGCTTTGTCGCGCGCGTTTGCGGCTTCCGATTCTTTGACCAATTCGAACAGTCGGTCTACCGCTTGGGTGACGTTGGATTTTATGTCAGTCTTTAGATTCCTCGAAAGTTCGAGATTGGTCTTTGCCTTGCTTAGGCAGGCCCTTGCCTCTGCTGTCCTACTGGGGTATTTCTCCACCTTTGGTGGGCTTCCTGGCTCTGTCTGCGGCTTCCGCCCTGCCGGCCTTCCCTCTTGCGAGGTCAAGGTCGCCAGGTTTGGTCTGGGAGGGACTACTGTTGCAGTCTTCCTTGGTGGGGTCGGCGTTTTTTGTTGTTGTGAGGTGGATGTTTTCCTCTTCACCAGTTCCCACTCTCCCACACTTCGTCTAACATTCGAAGTTTCCTCATTTATTTGCCTTGAAGGCCCGGCCTGCTCGGTTTCCGGCGGCGTCTTCTGGGAGTCCGATTCAGGCAACTTGTTGTTGCTGCTTTTTTTGACGGGGGTATGAAGTGCGGCGAACATCTCGTCAAGGAACACGTCACGTTTTGTCAAAATTATTTTAAAATTGTAAAAGTTGTATAAATGATTTATTAATTTGTATACCTATATCTAATCGTATTTCTTTATGTTTCAGGTGGTGGTTCCAGCTTCTGCGGAGAGTCTACGTGGCGTCGGGTTTGCGGGTGGTGTACGTCGACGAGGAACACGGTAAGTTTTGTCAATATTTTTACTAAGTAGAGTAGGACTCTACCTGTCGATTTTAGCTATGTGGAATTTAGCAAGTTTTTAACCCAACTAGTTAATTCTCTAAGTCAATAAAACTTTAAAACTTTAAAACCCCGCAAAATGGTTTCTACTCTAGGTAGAGTCTTCCAACGCAAACGAAACGATAGGCCTAGAGATTCACTATACAATAGTACTAGTCAATTCTAAAGGTGGTCAAAGAGGTGCGAAGCACAGAACTCACAAAAATTTTTTGCTCTATGTAGAGTATGTTTTTTGGTCAAAAAACCTTACGACTAATTTTCTTAAATCTAACACACAAATCCGCATCCAATTTGGAGCGTCCGTTCTCAAGTTACAAGACTTTAAAAATTTTGGGATGGAGTGGGGGGGGAAGTTTTTTGGGGGGGTTATGTAGGGTTTACAAAAACAAGCACCCTGAAATATATATATACATATATATTTAAGGTGCTGTCAAAAACAGCCTAACTCTAACCGTTTCCGAGATACAAGGCTTTTAATCTATTTGCGGTTGACCTTGTTACTATAAAATCGATATCTCGGAAACTTTTTGCATTAACCTACCCTAAATTTTTTACTGTATATACTAAACAACAAAACCTATGATATGAGCTATTAAATTATGTATGTCACCGCTGTAGAATTTAAGCTAAAATTTTTTAAAATATTTGTCCAACTGCACAAAACTTCAAAGTCCTTGTAATCAAGCTGCCACTTAACTTTTTTCAAATCTGAAGGTGCCTCCCGGGTCCTCTGGATGCTCCGCTGCCGATGGTGATGTTAGATGGCGCCTGGCGGCCACGGGTCACTGACCTCGTGACCACGTGGAACTTGTTTTTTTGGCGTTTATTCCGCGCCCATGCGCGGTAGAAAACGCCAAAAGGTTCCAACTTGTAGAGCTCCAAAATACCTTTCTCGGGGTATATCGAAAGGTGTAGGTTGTCGCTGCAGATCTCGAGTAAAATCCGTTTTAATGTCACAAAACTGGTTTTTTGCAGATATTTCTGCGAAACGTGCACTTATCACCACGCGGTTTTCACAATTGTGTGCGCCGTAACTTTGCGCTTCTTTTGATGTATCACACGGGTATAATACTGCACTCTGACCAATTTTCGCGAATTTTTAACTGCGTACGGACTCGTAATTGTGGCCGCTCCTGGTGGCGGATGGAGCGCGACTGGTTAGGTTAGGTTAGGTTAGGTTAGGTTTTTTTTTTTTTTTTTTTTTTTTTTTTTTTTTTTTTTTTTTTTTTTTTTTTTTTTTTTTTTACAGTGTCCCCCAGCAATAAGCCGAGTCTTTTTTAATACAGTTTTATTATTTATTTTATACCAAAGATTGTTTTTCTAAAAAAAAATACTATTATAAATATTTTGACTCTAATTTTTATCTATTTTGTGTACAAGTTCTTATCTTAATTATTATGTTTCTGATACATTTGGTAACAATTTTAACTGATTTCTATAATTTTTATTTTTACGACTATTGAAGATTTTTAACTAATAAACTATTATATACTTAAGCTATTTTTTATTATCTGTTTTTGTTGTTTTTCTGTTTTTATTTCTTATATCCTACTTTACTGTTTTTTATTTTACTATGTATAATGTTATTGCTGTTTGGATTATATATACCAATATATAACGGCCAACAAGACTTATATATCTTAATTATTAATTGCTTACTTATTTTATATTTATCTACTATGTTACAGTATGTGGCCACTCTTCTTTTTTTTTTTGTGCCCCCGAGGCTCTTTCCATCGAGTGCATTATTTGCTTTTCAGGGGTAAACGGTGGCCCATGTTTAACATGGCCCAGACCGTTTACTTGGACAGCTTCTTTTTCCTTGGCACATCGGTGGTAGCGGTGTTGGACGCTAAACTCTTTGCCTGGGGCCACTTTAGCAGTGGTAGGCTATTGTGGCCCTGGCCAGTGCGTCCCACTTCCTCCTGATTGCACACTCAGGACTGAAGGCGCTGTGATCTGCCTTGTCAGCCTTTGCGTGCAAACAGTTGCAGCAGGAAGGGGTCGCACCGGCGAGCCAGTCGGCACACTCCGTCCTCATGTGAGGCCCCCCGCAGTGGCTGCACTTGACGGTGGTCTCCACGCAGAACCGTCGTCCGTGGCCATAGCCTAGACACAGCGAGCATTGTACAAGTGGTGACTGGTCAGCCACTTGCACTCGCTGGAGGTCTATGACGACGGTCCCAGCGTGGACCAGGCGCTGCCATACTGCGGGAGACACTCGCATGACGACGTGATGCGTCTGAGGGTTTCTGGTTTTCTTTTTATAGACTATTTCAATTTTGTTTTCAATTTTGCCTAAATCTTTTAAAATTTTAGAGTTTTGCTGCCAAATGGAGTCGATTATTTCATTATCACTGTTATATGTAAATACATTTTTAACAATAATCAGTGGGTTCTTGTTTTTAATTTCTTCAACGGTTAGGTATTTTTCAGCACCCCTTAGACGTTCCTTAACTTTTTGCCTTTCCTCTTCCGTTTTGCAGCCAACTATTATTTTTCTGTCCTTTGCTTTCCTGATGTTCTCTATTTCAATTCCTCCTTCCTTTGCCTTTATCGTATCTCTTATTCTTCCCAAAACTTCATCTCCTTTCTCAGTCTCGTCCTTTGATGTCACAATCACCGAGTATAGTGCGGCCCGCTCAGGAAGCTGCCTTCCGGGCTGAGCCGCTGCTACACTCGCATACGATTGCCTCTCAGTTCTTTCATGATGTTCATCCATTTTCTCCTGTAGTTTCTTCATTCTGTCACTGTTCTCTCTTAAGAGGTTGGCATGTTCTTCCATTTTTGCAATCAAGTCTTTCTCTTCCTTTCTGATTTCTTTCAATGGCTCTTTTTCCAGCACTCTTTCCTTTTCCAATCCATCAACTTTCTTATTCACTCGTCCACTGTCACTCTCCGACTCCTTCACAAGATGATACAATCTCTCAATCGCGTGTAGGACCTCGTTTTTGATCTCGGTCTTAATGTTCCGAGAGTTCCCCAGATTGAGCTTGGCCTTGGTGAGACAGGCCTTGGCCTCCGCCAAGCGACTGGTGTATTTAGGCTGAGTCGGTGGACTCCCCGAAGCTTCCACAGGTACCTTCGCAGCCACTTTACTTCCCTGCGAAAGCACCCTTTTCGACTTCGGGGGTTCCACCGGCACAACCTTTTTCGGAGAAGTTGGGGTGAGTGGGTCCGCTCTGCCAGACTCCCACTCTCCGATGCTTCTTCGAACGCTCGACGTGGGCCGCTCACTCACTGGCACTGCTGGTGGTGTGCCAGTTGAGATCCTACGGGGGGGCTCTTGAGAGGGCTTGGAGCCTTTCGACGGGGTGCGAAAACCAAACATGGTGTTTGAGTTTGGGGGACACTTAAAATAGGGTAGAGGGGAAATAATCTAATGTAAATTTGTAAAAGTTGTATAAGATAAAATGATTTTGTCAAATTGTAAATCCTAAAAACTAACTTAAAATTAATTACGATGTCGTAAGCGTCGCTAAATATATAAATATTACCTTTTATAAGGTAACGTCCGTGATTCTGGCGAAAACCAGATGTAAATAGGTCAAATACGGGCTTTGGTCTGTCGAAATTGACGCAACTTTACGTAGTAAATGCGGACCGGGTGGGTGGGAGGGCGATTTTTTAATTTTAAATGTGCTAATTTCAGTGTTTTTCTTTTGCAGGTCCACGCGGGCGCCCCAGGCGATCGTGTTCCAGCAGAAAGAAGCAGAGAAATCCACCGAAAATTGCCAAATATTTTTTAATTTTAAATGTGCTAATTTCAGTGTTTTTCTTTTGCAGGTCCACGCGGGCGCCCCAGGCGATCGTGTTCCAGCAGAAAGAAGCAGAGAAATCCACCGAAAATTGCCAAATATCGAATAAAAACTACTAAAAATGTCAAAGTTTGAATTAATTTTGAAAAATGCTAAGAAATCGTGTTAAAACACGAATAATATTAGGTGTCCGCTTATTACTACTACTTATTATAACTATAGGCACCTAAAGAAAATTAATTCGCGACAAATAAAAATGTTTTAGCGCGAAATTTAAAATATTGTCTGTAATTTTGTATGAAAAATGCGCTGGGTATGAAGACTTTTGTGAAGCAAAAATCGACTTTTAATTTTAAATGTGCTAATTTCAGTGTTTTTCTTTTGCAGGTCCACGCGGGCGCCCCAGGCGATCGTGTTCCAGCAGAAAGAAGCAGAGAAATCCACCGAAAATTGCCAAATATCGAATAAAAACTACTAAAAATGTCAAAGTTTGAATTAATTTTGAAAAATGCTAAGAAATCGTGTTAAAACACGAATAATATTAGGTGTCCGCTTATTACTACTACTTATTATAACTATAGGCACCTAAAGAAAATTAATTCGCGACAAATAAAAATGTTTTAGCGCGAAATTTAAAATATTGTCTGTAATTTTGTATGAAAAATGCGCTGGGTATGAAGACTTTTGTGAAGCAAAAATCGACTTTTAATTTTAAATGTGCTAATTTCAGTGTTTTTCTTTTGCAGGTCCACGCGGGCGCCCCAGGCGATCGTGTTCCAGCAGAAAGAAGCAGAGAAATCCACCGAAAATTGCCAAATATCGAATAAAAACTACTAAAAATGTCAAAGTTTGAATTAATTTTGAAAAATGCTAAGAAATCGTGTTAAAACACGAATAATATTAGGTGTCCGCTTATTACTACTACTTATTATAACTATAGGCACCTAAAGAAAATTAATTCGCGACAAATAAAAATGTTTTAGCGCGAAATTTAAAATATTGTCTGTAATTTTGTATGAAAAATGCGCTGGGTATGAAGACTTTTGTGAAGCAAAAATCGACTTTTAATTTTTAATGTGCTAATTTCAGTGTTTTTCTTTTGCAGGTCCACGCGGGCGCCCCAGGCGATCGTGTTCCAGCAGAAAGAAGCAGAGAAATCCACCGAAAATTGCCAAATATCGAATAAAAACTACTAAAAATGTCAATGTTTGAATTAATTTTGAAAAATGCTAAGAAATCGTGTTAAAACACGAATAATATTAGGTGTCCGCTTATTACTACTACTTATTATAACTATAGGCACCTAAAGAAAATTAATTCGCGACAAATAAAAATGTTTTAGCGCGAAATTTAAAATATTGTCTGTAATTTTGTATGAAAAATGCGCTGGGTATGAAGACTTTTGTGAAGCAAAAATCGACTTTTAATTTTAAATGTGCTAATTTCAGTGTTTTTCTTTTGCAGGTCCACGCGGGCGCCCCAGGCGATCGTGTTCCAGCAGAAAGAAGCAGAGAAATCCACCGAAAATTGCCAAATATCGAATAAAAACTACTAAAAATGTCAAAGTTTGAATTAATTTTGAAAAATGCTAAGAAATCGTGTTAAAACACGAATAATATTAGGTGTCCGCTTATTACTACTACTTATTATAACTATAGGCACCTAAAGAAAATTAATTCGCGACAAATAAAAATGTTTTAGCGCGAAATTTAAAATATTGTCTGTAATTTTGTATGAAAAATGCGCTGGGTATGAAGACTTTTGTGAAGCAAAAATCGACTTTTAATTTTTAATGTGCTAATTTCAGTGTTTTTCTTTTGCAGGTCCACGCGGGCGCCCCAGGCGATCGTGTTCCAGCAGAAAGAAGCAGAGAAATCCACCGAAAATTGCCAAATATCGAATAAAAACTACTAAAAATGTCAATGTTTGAATTAATTTTGAAAAATGCTAAGAAATCGTGTTAAAACACGAATAATATTAGGTGTCCGCTTATTACTACTACTTATTATAACTATAGGCACCTAAAGAAAATTAATTCGCGACAAATAAAAATGTTTTAGCGCGAAATTTAAAATATTGTCTGTAATTTTGTATGAAAAATGCGCTGGGTATGAAGACTTTTGTGAAGCAAAAATCGACTTTTAATTTTTAATGTGCTAATTTCAGTGTTTTTCTTTTGCAGGTCCACGCGGGCGCCCCAGGCGATCGTGTTCCAGCAGAAAGAAGCAGAGAAATCCACCGAAAATTGCCAAATATCGAATAAAAACTACTAAAAATGTCAATGTTTGAATTAATTTTGAAAAATGCTAAGAAATCGTGTTAAAACACGAATAATATTAGGTGTCCGCTTATTACTACTACTTATTATAACTATAGGCACCTAAAGAAAATTAATTCGCGACAAATAAAAATGTTTTAGCGCGAAATTTAAAATATTGTCTGTAATTTTGTATGAAAAATGCGCTGGGTATGAAGACTTTTGTGAAGCAAAAATCGACTTTTAATTTTAAATGTGCTAATTTCAGTGTTTTTCTTTTGCAGGTCCACGCGGGCGCCCCAGGCGATCGTGTTCCAGCAGAAAGAAGCAGAGAAATCCACCGAAAATTGCCAAATATCGAATAAAAACTACTAAAAATGTCAAAGTTTGAATTAATTTTGAAAAATGCTAAGAAATCGTGTTAAAACACGAATAATATTAGGTGTCCGCTTATTACTACTACTTATTATAACTATAGGCACCTAAAGAAAATTAATTCGCGACAAATAAAAATGTTTTAGCGCGAAATTTAAAATATTGTCTGTAATTTTGTATGAAAAATGCGCTGGGTATGAAGACTTTTGTGAAGCAAAAATCGACTTTTAATTTTTAATGTGCTAATTTCAGTGTTTTTCTTTTGCAGGTCCACGCGGGCGCCCCAGGCGATCGTGTTCCAGCAGAAAGAAGCAGAGAAATCCACCGAAAATTGCCAAATATCGAATAAAAACTACTAAAAATGTCAATGTTTGAATTAATTTTGAAAAATGCTAAGAAATCGTGTTAAAACACGAATAATATTAGGTGTCCGCTTATTACTACTACTTATTATAACTATAGGCACCTAAAGAAAATTAATTCGCGACAAATAAAAATGTTTTAGCGCGAAATTTAAAATATTGTCTGTGGTTAGGTTAGGTTAGGTTAGGTTAGGTTAGGTTAGGTTAGGTTAGGTTAGGTTAGGTTAGGTTAGGTTAGGTTAGGTTAGGTTAGGTTAGGTTAGGTTAGGTTAGGTTAGGTTAGGTTAGGTTAGGTTAGGTTAGGTTAGGTTAGGTTAGGTTAGGTTAGGTTAGGTTAGGTTAGGTTAGGTTAGGTTAGGTTAGGTTAGGTTAGGTTAGGTTAGGTTAGGTTAGGTTAGGTTAGGTTAGGTTAGGTTAGGTTAGGTTAGGTTAGGTTAGGTTAGGTTAGGTTAGGTTAGGTTAGGTTAGGTTAGGTTAGGTTAGGTTAGGTTAGGTTAGGTTAGGTTAGGTTAGGTTAGGTTAGGTTAGGTTAGGTTAGGTTAGGTTAGGTTAGGTTAGGTTAGGTTAGGTTAGGTTAGGTTAGGTTAGGTTAGGTTAGGTTAGGTTAGGTTAGGTTAGGTTAGGTTAGGTTAGGTTAGGTTAGGTTAGGTTAGGTTAGGTTAGGTTAGGTTAGGTTAGGTTAGGTTAGGTTAGGTTAGGTTAGGTTAGGTTAGGTTAGGTTAGGTTAGGTTAGGTTAGGTTAGGTTAGGTTAGGTTAGGTTAGGTTAGGTTAGGTTAGGTTAGGTTAGGTTAGGTTAGGTTAGGTTAGGTTAGGTTAGGTTAGGTTAGGTTAGGTTAGGTTAGGTTAGGTTAGGTTAGGTTAGGTTAGGTTAGGTTAGGTTAGGTTAGGTTAGGTTAGGTTAGGTTAGGTTAGGTTAGGTTAGGTTAGGTTAGGTTAGGTTAGGTTAGGTTAGGTTAGGTTAGGTTAGGTTAGGTTAGGTTAGGTTAGGTTAGGTTAGGTTAGGTTAGGTTAGGTTAGGTTAGGTTAGGTTAGGTTAGGTTAGGTTAGGTTAGGTTAGGTTAGGTTAGGTTAGGTTAGGTTAGGTTAGGTTAGGTTAGGTTAGGTTAGGTTAGGTTAGGTTAGGTTAGGTTAGGTTAGGTTAGGTTAGGTTAGGTTAGGTTAGGTTAGGTTAGGTTAGGTTAGGTTAGGTTAGGTTAGGTTTGGGCGGACGCTCTGACTACCACTAATACATCTCTTCTGCGAAGACCGCAGAGAATAATGGCAATCAGAGCGATACGAGGCTACCGCACTGTATCACACGGAGCTGCCTGCGTGATTGCCGGAATCCTTCCATGGGACTGGGAGGCTAAAGTGCTGGCTAAAGTTTACTGGCACAAAGTAGAAAAACAGGCAGAAGGACATCGCCTTGCCCCGCTAGAGGTTCAGCATGCAAGAAAACTAGCTCAACGAGTCGCCCGGCGACAATGGACTGAAGAACTGGAGACTGCTAGTTATGGACGATGGACCATCGATGGTATTCGTCCCGTGTTAGAGGATTGGGTGGACCGTGACCACGGCCATCTTACATTTAGGCTGGTGCAGGTATTATCTGGACATGGGTGTTTTGGGCATTACCTGCACCATGTTGCTAAGAGGGAAGCAAGCACAGTTTGTCATCACTGTGGAGCCGACGATGATACAGCGCAGCACACTTTAGAGGTGTGCAGTGCTTGGACGCAACAGCGTCAAAATCTGACAAACGAGATTGGGCAGGATCTGTCGCTTTCGAGCGTGGTTGAGGCCATGCTCGGAAGCGATAGTGCCTGGGAGGCTATGACAGCCTTCTGCGAAAATGTTATTTTGCAGAAGGAACAAGCGGAACGAATACGAGAGGATGACCCTCTCGCAGATCAACAGCGTAGACGTAGGACCGGAAGAAGGCGAAGGCAATTCCATCGCCTTCTTTTGCTCGATGGTGGCCAGCAGGGTTTGAGCGCGGGGAGCCTCAACCCAGCATTGCACGGGCCACCAACTGCAGGGGATGTCCTTAATGTTCCAGGACATCCACCTAACAGAAGGGCTCGTCTGAGACGAGCAATCCCCGACAGAGCCGCGGTTGAATCTAACCGGGACCCCGTGGCTCAGTCAAGTGCTGATGCAGTGACGAACCAGTCGTCAAGTGACGATTGGTTTGACGATGCACTGGCACTAAGGTGAATGAGGGTACATCGGAGGGTTTTTAGTCGGTATGCTGTCTGTGACAGAGAGTCCGACATCCCCTCATATTCTCCCCGAATATGAGGCATGCGTCAAGCATTTTCCCTCCGTAAAAAAAAAAAAAAAAAAAAAAAAAGGTTAGGTTAGGTTAGGTTAGGTTAGGTTAGGTTAGGTTAGGTTAGGTTAGGTTAGGTTAGGTTAGGTTAGGTTAGGTTAGGTTAGGTTAGGTTAGGTTAGGTTAGGTTAGGTTAGGTTAGGTTAGGTTAGGTTAGGTTAGGTTAGGTTAGGTTAGGTTAGGTTAGGTTAGGTTAGGTTAGGTTAGGTTAGGTTAGGTTAGGTTAGGTTAGGTTAGGTTAGGTTAGGTTAGGTTAGGTTAGGTTAGGTTAGGTTAGGTTAGGTTAGGTTAGGTTAGGTTAGGTTAGGTTAGGTTAGGTTAGGTTAGGTTAGGTTAGGTTAGGTTAGGTTAGGTTAGGTTAGGTTAGGTTAGGTTAGGTTAGGTTAGGTTAGGTTAGGTTAGGTTAGGTTAGGTTAGGTTAGGTTAGGTTAGGTTAGGTTAGGTTAGGTTAGGTTAGGTTAGGTTAGGTTAGGTTAGGTTAGGTTAGGTTAGGTTAGGTTAGGTTAGGTTAGGTTAGGTTAGGTTAGGTTAGGTTAGGTTAGGTTAGGTTAGGTTAGGTTAGGTTAGGTTAGGTTAGGTTAGGTTAGGTTAGGTTAGGTTAGGTTAGGTTAGGTTAGGTTAGGTTAGGTTAGGTTAGGTTAGGTTAGGTTAGGTTAGGTTAGGTTAGGTTAGGTTAGGTTAGGTTAGGTTAGGTTAGGTTAGGTTTTTTTTTTTTTTTTTTTTTTTTTTTTTCTCGTTCCTTTGACGTGTAATGAGTCAGAGTCTGTTTGCTTTATTTCTATTTCTACGGGTGGGATTACAAGCTTATCGTACCCATTGAGGGTTTAAGAGGGTCTTAATCTAGGAAGTTACTTATGGTAAGTTTATACAAGTTTTTTGTTAGACTATTATTAGAAGTTATGTTGCTAATTACTGGCTAAGTTTTTTATTCTACATTTATGATAATTTACTTATATTGTACAGTTTTCTATCTATTTGTTTACATTTATTTATTTATGCTAATATATATATTACTCAAAATATACATTTAACATAATTTTTCTTATGACTTATTTCTATTTATTACTATACTTATTATTATTACACAATATTTTATAAATTTATTTCTAAGAATTTCATTTCTTACAATTAAATTTAGGTTTTCAAGCTCCAATTTTATATCTAAGTCTTGTTCAGCTTCATATCTTTGGAAAGAAAATACAGGGCACTCCAATAGTAAGTGCGCTATCGTCTCGTCTACGTCAGGCTCACATATGCATGATGGGCTCTCCTTACACTTGAAGCGGTTCAAGTATGCGGAGAACCCACCATGCCCCGTAAAAACTTGAGTCATTAGGTTGGTCATTGTAAATTTTCGCACAGTCCGGTATGCCTCTATCGCGTCTGGAAAGAAAAGTTTCGTGGTCCCAGCCGTTGTGCTTTGCTTGTATCGCTTGTTCCATTCGTCAAGCGTTTGCAGTCGAATCTGCCGCTTGACAAATGAAACAGGGCAGAGATCGTAATCGGGCCTCCTTTTCTTGTTCCTTGCAGCTTCCTTTGCCAGGTGATCAGCCCTTTCGTTTCTCTCCAATCCTGCGTGGGCTTTGATCCAGAATAAAGAGACTTCTTTATTCTGGAGTCTGCTCGAGCTGATGTTTTCTCGAGCCTCCACGGCTAGAGGATGGAGAGAACCGTTGTTAACTACGGTTTGTAGAGCTGATCGGGAGTCGCTGTATATTCCAAAAGTTTT
Source organism: Ecliptopera silaceata (assembly GCA_932527185.1). Taxonomy (NCBI): domain Eukaryota; kingdom Metazoa; phylum Arthropoda; class Insecta; order Lepidoptera; family Geometridae; genus Ecliptopera; species Ecliptopera silaceata. Next base: position 11,770,203 of record OW052199.1, read on the forward strand.
GCCAGAGTGCTTGAGGATTTCCCTGGTCGCTTTGCATATCGCCAAAAGTTCGGCCTGATAGACAGTACTGTATGATGGCAGCTTAAGTTTGATGGCTTTGGTCTCGGTTGCACCACTCCAAAGAGATAGTGCCGCTCCGACCTCACCATCAATCTTGCTGCCATCGGTGTAGATCTGTACTGCTTGCGTGTTGTGTGTATCAACCTCTGCTTGGTCCATCAGGCTAGTAAAACTCAGGCAGATATGTTCCGCCGGGTGCTTTGTCCGAGCGTATGACGTTAACCGTTCCACCTCCCTGTCCCTTAACTCTGGCCGGGGGACTCCTCTCTTTGCCTCATACAGGGCGGCTGCCTCCTGAATCCTGAGGTCAAGAGGCAGTATCCCAGCCAGTACCAGTCCTGAGTTCAGGGAGACGGTTCGGTATGCTCGGGTTAGCTTTTGGGCAAATCCTCTTTGCACGGTATTCAGCTGCTTTTGGATTCCCAATTTCTTTGTCGCCGGTGCCCATGCGCTTGCCGCATACAGGATCACTGGTTCCACCGCGGCTGTGTATATGGTCCTGATGATGTCCGGACTGAGGCCCCAGCTGACCTTGGCTGCTCTAGACAATTGCTTGTAAATATTTAAAGCCTTTTTGCAAACGTTTGCTGCATGGCTGTTAAATGTTAGCTTATTGTCTATAGTGAGCCCCAAGATCTTGATTTCCTGCGACATGCCAATGCCGACCCCGCCCATGCTCAGAAGTGGTTCATCATGTTTAAGCTTGCGAGTTATGACCATTGCATTGGTCTTGTGTGGCGCAAACTTGAGCTTATTCATGATGCCCCACTCCGTCACATATGCGAGAGCGGCATTCGCCTGTCGCTGGACCTCCATTGCTGTGTCCCCGTCAAACACCAGGACCACATCATCAGCGAAAGCCTGGACGTAATCACCACGTAATTCGAGTCCTTTTAAAAGTGGATCTAGGAGGAGGTTCCACATTATGGGGCCTCCGATTGACCCTTGAACACATCCCTTACTTGTGCCTTTCGCGAATTCCTCTCCGGCATACCTCACCCTCACTCGCCTATCCTGTAGGTAACTATCGATTAGCGCTCTTATATTTATAGGACACATTTCTTCCGCCAACCTGACCCTAATTGCAGGCCACCATGCGCTGTCGAAGGCTCCCTCTATGTCCAGTGAAATCATTGTGATAAGCTTCTTTTCATCGAGTTTCTTTCGGATGTACTGTATGAGGACATAGAGGGAGTCTTCGGTGCTTCTTTTGGGCATAAACCCATATTGACGTGGACTCATCCTTGGGATGAGATGCCATTTCATCCTTCCTACCAACATTTTCTCCAGGATCTTCCCCAGCACTGGCAACAATCCTATAGGCCTGTACGATTTAGGATTTGTATAGTCGTCTTTGCCTGGTTTCCTCAAGACCACAACTGTTGCTTCTTTCCAGATGGTTGGAAAGTGTGAGAAAACCAGGCATTTATTAGCCAGTGCGAGGAAGGCCTCAGGGTCGTTCCCTATTACATGGCCGCAAATATCCGCTGTAAAGCCATCCACTCCAGGAGCCTTCTTTGGGTTAAAGCTTCCCACCGCAGCACTCAGCTCCTCTGTTGTAAACGGCGGGTCATGTTCACCATGGACCCGGTCGTTTACTCGGCTTGCTTTTTCTCTAGTCTGTCGGTGGTCAGCGTTATCCTCTTCTGGGTCGTCTTCCGGAAAGAATGTATATGCTAGAACTTTGGCAGATTCTTTGGGGTCTATGTGCTTCCCATCCTTTACTAAAGGCATGTCCTCTTGTCTTGTCGCGGTCCTACCTATTACCCTGTATATACCCTCCCAGACTCCTTCTCCATCCTGCTTCTCACAGAAAGCCTTCCAGCCGTTCGTCTTAGCTTTTTTAACTTCTTCTAAAAATGTTTCCTTTGCTTTCAGGTACTCTTCAACGACGCGGGTTCTTCGGGCTGGTGCTGCACCTTTGATTCGACGCTTCAGGGTGATGGATTTTCTCTTCAACACGGCGAGTTCTTCGGACCACCACGGCATGGTAAGTGTTTCTATTGCTTTTTTCTTTGGAATTGTATCTTTGCATGTTTGCGTTATTATGTTTGTAAATTTAACTATTGTTTGTTCTAATTCTTGTTTACTTTGTATTTTTTCAATTTCAGATGTGTTGAGGTGATTTTCTGTTTTTAATTTGGCCAGTTTCTCATGAAACTGGCTCCAATTAGCTTTCCTGGTATTGTAAAGCCTTGTTGTCCTGCTTACACTTACTCCTTTGGCTTTCCTCAGCGCAATATTGAAAGAGATGCCGTTATGGTCTGAACTCGTGAGGTCATCCATCACCCTCCATCCGTCTACTAGGTCCAACATGTCGACTGAACAGGCCGTTACATCAGGGTAGCCAGTATATGCTACGCCTCCTCTGATAGTGTCGAATGTCGGCATGTCACCATTGTTCAGCACCTGCAGACCCTGTTCTTCTAAGGTACCCGACATATCTTCGCCCCTATCATCTGTGATGTTACTTCCCCACCAGGTGCTCTTTGCATTGGCATCTCCACCTACAACGACTCTGCTTGGTCCCACCTTGTCCATTATCATTTTGAGCTGCTCCAGGTATGGCTCTATGGGCTGATTTGGTTCGAAATAGAACGAGACGACTGCGATTTGCCAGGCTCTGGTCCGGATCCTTACCACTGCGATGTTTTTAGTGGTAAGTTCTGGGCACTGTATTACATCCAGGTCTTGATCGAAGACAGCTATTGCTGCTTTTACAGTGCCCTCCCCATGTTTAGTGTCCTGGTAAATTCGTACTCCTCGATATCCCTTCATTCTATTTATCGCGCCCACATACGGCTCCTGGAGCAGCGCAAATGACACCTTTCTCTTGTCTGCCTCAATAAAAAGCTCGTCTGTGGCAGTTCTAGATCGTTGTAGGTTTGCCTGAATAACTCGATAGGGCTTATGTTCACTGTCTATGGTAGCTGTTGAATTGCCATTTAGGGTGCCTTTAACAATACGCAATCGATGCTCTCGCCAATGCGTCCCACCTTCTCCTGACAGGGCATTCCTGGCTGAACGCATTATGTTCGACCGAGTCCAGCTTTGCGCTCCTGCAGTTACAGCAGGATGGTGCTGCTGCACTCAGCCATTCTGCACATTCGGTTCTAAGGTGCGGTCCACCACAATGACTACACTTTGCAATGCTCTCCTGGCAGTGCCGTCGGCTGTGGCCGTATCCTAGGCATAGGGAGCATTGCACTAGTGGGGACTGGTCGGTCACTTTTACCCTCTGCAGGTCGATATGGGCCTCTCCTGCCTCCACCATCAGGTTCCACACTTTTGGGGACACCTTTAGCACAATGTGGCACAAGTGGGGGTTTCTTGCCTTTTTTCTATAGCGGATTTCGATCCTGTCGTCCTGCTTTTTCAACCCTTTGAAAACGTAATCGTTTTGGGACCTGAGGGCCTTTACGACGTCTTCGTCACTGTGGAACTGCAGGTTAGGTTAGGTTAGGTTAGGTTAGGTTAGGTTAGGTTAGGTTAGGTTAGGTTAGGTTAGGTTAGGTTAGGTTAGGTTAGGTTAGGTTAGGTTAGGTTAGGTTAGGTTAGGTTAGGTTAGGTTAGGTTAGGTTAGGTTAGGTTAGGTTAGGTTAGGTTAGGTTAGGTTAGGTTAGGTTAGGTTAGGTTAGGTTAGGTTAGGTTAGGTTAGGTTAGGTTAGGTTAGGTTAGGTTAGGTTAGGTTAGGTTAGGTTAGGTTAGGTTAGGTTAGGTTAGGTTAGGTTAGGTTAGGTTAGGTTAGGTTAGGTTAGGTTAGGTTAGGTTAGGTTAGGTTAGGTTAGGTTAGGTTAGGTTAGGTTAGGTTAGGTTAGGTTAGGTTAGGTTAGGTTAGGTTAGGTTAGGTTAGGTTAGGTTAGGTTAGGTTAGGTTAGGTTAGGTTAGGTTAGGTTAGGTTAGGTTAGGTTAGGTTAGGTTAGGTTAGGTTAGGTTAGGTTAGGTTAGGTTAGGTTAGGTTAGGTTAGGTTAGGTTAGGTTAGGTTAGGTTAGGTTAGGTTAGGTTGGGGTGCAAGGTCGGGTAGAACCTCCACGTGGTGCACCCTGGTAACACTGTGAAAAACTGCCATAGAGTACTATGGTAGTTTTTCACGGTGGCCAATAACCCGACACACAGCGCGCACATTCCAATGATCCTCAAGGCTACGCCGCAGGGCCACCCATACGGAAAGGCTTGAGGGGAGGGATAAGTGCGGCGCAGGAGGAGGCTTCTCCTAGCACTCCTCTGTTCATCAGAGGAGGCAGTGGATGAAGCAGGACGGGCTCGGTTGTGCACTTGCTTTGCACCCGAGCTGCCCAAATCCCAAAATAGCCGTATGGCAGTTGGTCCGACGCCCGCCGAGGGGATGTATGGTCGGGGGGGAGCCCGGCCGCTAGGGCGTCAAACCAAAAGAGGGTACCTCGCCTCTCTAAAAAGGGTGCAAAACAAAATGGAACAAGCGAATTGGAAAAAACTACCCCAGGGGGGTACCGACCTAACAGTTGGAGAATCCCCCCGTGCTTCGGCACGCAGCCCCTCGTATTCTGGGGGGGGCACCAACCGCTTCTCTCTTTTGGAGAGTGATTGTGAAGGAGGACAGGTTCTGTCAGTTATTGATGGACAAGTGGCGAAAACTCGAGATAGGAGTTTAGTAAGAGGAGGAGGCTGTAAAGCAAATCAGCGTGAGGAGGACTGTAGTTCTCCTGTTTCTGGACGGGCGTCAACAGAGTCTACGACTCAGAAACAAGCGCGGGACGCTTCCGGGCGTTTCATTAAAGATCGTTCTAAGGGCAAATCAAAAGGCTCTTCTCAGAGCCAGCCTGATGAAGGCTCAGTGGTTGTTAGCGCAACAACCGCCGTAGTTGGCCAGTTCCGCCGACCGGACGAGTATTCGGAACTCGATTCCGACAACGAGTCTATGGCGTCGGACACTGGTTCCACAGCGGGTCAGCGAAAGCGGAAGCGGGCCTTCTTAAAGGAAGGGTCTGGTTCGGACTCGGCCAAAAAGTCGCCCAAGCGAAAAGTTAAGGCTGTAAAGCATCGCGCCATTGCGATTGCTGATACCCACGATGTGGGTCTGGCTGACGCACGCAGCCAGCTGAACCTGGCTCAGCGGGCACAGCGAGCACAAGACCTGGAGGAGACGGTCGCTGCAAAGGAGCAGCAGGCGCATGCTTCGCGGGCTAAAGCGGGGTACGGTATGTCCCGCGTCCTGTACGGGGACTACTCGCTGGCGGAGCTGGAGCGCATGGCGAAGGAGGATGCGGAAGAAATCACCTGCGTCGCCTCCAAATCTTCCAACATAAAAGGGACTTTCCAAAAGTCCCTGAAGAGCCGGGCTGCCAGCATGCGCAGCATTATCGAAGAGTTGGTGCAACGCACCGGCACGGACGAGACGCGGCATCTGCAGGCAAGGATCGACAGCCTGCAGTCGGAGGTTAGCCAGCTGCACCAGAAGCTGGCTGAAGCCACGGCCCGGCCTACTCAGGCCAACACCAGGCCGGCAGCTGAAGGTCCTTCCTCCAACCTTGAGGATATCATCCGAAAGGTTGTTATGGAGGAAAGGGCATTCACGAGAGCCTGTTTCGATGGAATCGAGGACAGGCTCTTGCCAGAGAAGCGCCTCCGACCACCACTAAGGGCGGACAAGAGGCCGAACCAGCCGGGGCCATCCTCCCAAAATCAGGACGCCCATTTGCCTGGCACCACTCCGTCCAACCAACCGTGGACGAAAGTGACACGCAAGGCAAAGGGCAAGGCCAATAAAAAGGCGGAAACGGCCGCCCCTCCTGATGCGCCCCCCAACGCCGCTCCCGGCCCGTCCCAGGCGACTAGCAAGGGAAAGGGAAAAGGGAAGGGGAAGGGCAAAGGGAAATCGTCGGCTCCCAAGCCCGGTGCAGCTACCCCGAAAGCTAAACGGGCCCCTGCAGGTGGGAGGAAGCTAGTTCCCCCCAAGACCGCAGCCGTCGTGGTGACGCTCACCGCAGAGGCGGCGGAGCGCGGTGAAACTTATGAGTCCATACTCAAACGGGCTCGTACTAACGCCGATCCCACTCAACTTGGGATTGGAGCCGTCACATGTCGTCGGACCCAAGCTGGGGCCCGTATTTTCGAGTTCCCGGGGGCCCAAAGCGGCGCCAACGCAGACCTGTTCGCAGGAAAACTGCGAGAGGTCATTGCGGACGCGGCCAAAATAACAAGGCCAGTTAAGTCTGCGACCCTGGAAGTGACCGATCTCGATGATTCGGTCACGAAAGAGGAGTTGGTGGCGGCGATCGCAGCTATTGGTGGCTGCGATGTCACAGCGATGCAAGGCCGGGACATCAGGCCTGGCCGCGGTGGCATGGGCACTATCCGCATAGAGTGCCCAGTCACTGCGGCTAAAGTTGTCCTGGCCAAGAGGCAATTTGTTATAGGCCTGGGCTCCTGTCGGGTTCGGGCACTTGAAGACCAGCCTATGCGCTGCTACAAGTGCTTCGGAACCGGACACACGCGGCCCCTCTGTCCGTCCTCAGCGGATAGGACGGACAGCTGTTATCGCTGCGGTGAAAAAGGACACAAGTCCGTGTCCTGCACGGCCGCCAAGCCACGTTGTGCAATTTGCGCAGCCAGCGGCCGTCCGGCGGGTCACATTATGATGGGGAGGAAATGCAAACCTCCCCATAGGAAGGGCAAACTGCAGGCGACGACCCCGCCTGCCGCTGCAGCCACCACCCCTGAAGCGGGGCCTTCGGCGGCCGATGAGGAGGCTGCGATGTACGATTGATGGATAGAGTCGAACATCGCATCCTCCAGGCGAACACCAACCACTGCAAAGCAGCCCAGGATCTGCTGATGCAGACAATGGCGCAGTGGTTGGTGGATGTGGTGGTAGTCGCCGAGCCGTACTCGATCCCCAGCTGCTGGCTGAGTGATCGGGACGGTCTTGTGGCTTTACTGTCGCGGTCTTCCACAGACTGTCCTCCCCTCTCGCTCTTAGAGAGGGGATCGGGATACGTGGCCGCTGCGTGGGGAGAGATTGCCTTGGTAGGCGTATATTTCTCCCCAAACCGCCCCCTACAGGATTTCGAGGACTTCCTCGAAACCCTCACGGCAGTAGCCGGCAGGGCAGCGCCTCGCCAGGTTGCTATATTAGGCGATCTGAACGCCAAGTCGGTCGTCTGGGGCAACCCAGCAGCCTCTTGCAACGTTCGGGGACGCGCTGTCGAGTTGTGGGCGATCTCGTCCGGGGTGTCCCTCCTTAATAGAGGGGCAGTTCAGACGTGTGTGCGGCGATGGGGAGGGTCAGTGGTCGACGTCTCGTTTGCCACCCCCATACTAGCCGCCCGCGTCGTGAACTGGCGGGTTGAGATGGTGGAGACAATGTCGGACCACCGATATGTGCGCTTCGACATCTCCACCCAGAGCCCCCGGAGGTCGGCTCCCGTGAGTCGATCTCTTTTTCCACGATGGGCCGTGACCCGCCTTGACCGTGAGGCGGCGAAGGAAGCGGCGTTCGTCCAGGATTGGCTCTCGCCTTCTGTCCAAATCCTGGACGTGGACTCTGCAGCGGTCCAAATTCGGAAGTCTCTGACCGAGGTGTGCAACTCCAGCATGCCTCGGTCTCACCGCCCACCGCCTCGTCGCGCCGTTTATTGGTGGTCGGAAGAACTTGCGGGGCTCCGGGCTACTTGCGTGGCGGCCCGGAGGGAATATACGCGGAGTCGACGGCGCAGCCAGAGGGATCCCGACAACGAGGACCTTTTGTACGCCGCTTATGTAGAGGCCAAGCAGGTCCTCAAGTCGGCAATGGGCGCCGCCAAGGACGCGGCGCGAGCAGAAATGCTCGAGGGCCTCGATAGGGATCCGTACGGGAGACCTTACAAAGCGGCGCGAAACAAACTGCGCCACTTCGGTCCCCCGCTGACGGAGTCTCTCGAGCCAGCATTGCTGGATACGGTGGTTCGCTCCTTGTTCCCATCAGGGACCCACTTCTCACCACCGGTGATGAATCCTCCCTTAGGGGCGACTTCACCGGAGATGGAGATTCCTCCGGTCACGGCGGATGAGCTTGACGCAGAGACATTCCGTCTCCGCGCCAAGAAGACGGCCCCAGGGCCGGACGGCATTCCCGCAAAAGTGGTGGCCATCGGTGTTGCCCAAATGGGGGATAGGTTTCGGGACCTCTTCGACGCGTGCTTCGCGTCTGGGAGGTTCCCGAAATCTTGGAAGGAGGGGCAGTTGTGCCTCCTCCGAAAGGAAGGTCGTCCGGCCGACTCCCCTTCGGCATACCGGCCCATCGTCCTTCTTGATGAGGTCGGTAAGTTGTTCGAGGGGATTATCGCCGGCCGACTAAACGGTCTCCTGTTGGAGACGGGGCCTAATCTGTCGGACGCCCAATTTGGCTTCCGAAGAGGGCGTTCGACAATCGACGCACTGGCCCGGCTCAAAGGCCAAGTGAGGGAGGCAGTAGAGGTGGGGGATGGAGTTTTGGCTGTATCATTTGATATAGCCAACGCCTTCAACTCTGTCCCCCACCCAACAATACTAGAGGCGCTCCGCTACCATGGGGTGCCTCAATATTTGCGGAGCCTCTTGGCCAGTTACCTGGAGGACCGAGCGGTCCTCCTCGTGGACAGGGAGGGCCGACTTCGGCGTTACGGCGCGGAGTCCGGTGTTCCGCAGGGGTCTGTCCTAGGACCACTCCTGTGGAACATCGGATACGACTGGCTCCTGCGGGGTGCTCTCCTCCGTGGCACAAGTGTCATCTGCTACGCAGATGACACTCTTCTCACTGCCCGGGGGAGTGACTACAGGGAGGCGGCAAGCTTGGCCTCGGCTGGCGGATCCTTGGTCGCGGGAAGGATCCGCCGACTAGGTTTGGGGGTGGCGCTCCACAAGACCGAGGCAGTGTTCTTCCACGGGCCTCGGCAGCGCATCCCATCTGACGCCCACATCTTTGTGGATGGTGTCAGAGTTGACATTAAGGCCCAGATGAAATATCTGGGCCTGGTGCTCGATAGCAGGTGGCGCTTCGGTCCGCACTTCAGCGGGCTATCGACGCGCTTGGTCAAGGTTGCGGGTGCGCTATCGTCGCTCCTCCCGAATCTGGGAGGGCCCAAAGCGCGATGCCGGCAGTTGTATGCCGGCATCCTTAAGAGCATGGCCCTATATGGGGCTCCTATATGGGCGGACTCCATCCAAAGGAGGGAGAACGCAGCTGCATTCCGCAGGCCCCAAAGGGCCATTGCGCAGCGGGTAGCGCGTGCGTACCGCTCAGTAAGCTTTGCGGCGGCGTGCGCTTTGGCCGGCACCCCTCCTTGGGAACTCGAGGCATGGGTGCTCGCCAGAGTGTACGAGTGGACGGCGGGGCGAAGGGCGCTTGGTGAGCACCCTGCCCCGGAAGAGAGGGAGGCAGTCCGGCGAGAGGCGAAGGATGCGATCGTCCAGCACTGGACGGAAGATCTCGCCTCTGCCGTGTCTGGCCGTCGAACGCTGGAGGCTCTTGGGCCGGTCTTGCGGGACTGGATCGAGCGGCCACACGGGTTCCTCTCGTTCCGTCTGGTGCAGGTGCTATCCGGGCATGGCTGCTTTGGATCATGCCTGCACCGAATCGGAAGAGAGGAAAGCCCGTCGTGCCACGAATGTGGCGCGACAGAGGACACGGCGCAGCACACCCTCGAGGTGTGCCCGTCGTGGTCAGAGCTGCGTCGCGCTCTGACATCAGAAATTGGGCCGGACCTCTCGCTTCCTAGTGTTGTTAACTCCATGCTGGGAGGCGAGAGAGGCTGGACAGCGGTTACCTCCTTTTGTGAGGACGTGATGAAACAAAAGGAGGAAGCAGAGCGAGAGCGGGAGAACGATCCTCTCGCACCACCTTGCAGGCGGAGAAGAAGGGGCAGACGTCCCCCTCCTATGGTGAATGGCGGGAGATAGGCGGGGTAGCCTTCTCCCGCGTTGCACTAGTTCACCCCGTCGGGCGAGAACAGCCAATTTTGGTCGTTCCCGGCCCCCTCCCGTAGGGGAGGAGCGTGCAGGCCCCTCTGTATAGAGGGCGGTCGTCGGTGGGGGACTGGATGTTAAGGCTCTGCCGGTTGCCCAGTCCTCCTCCACTCAGACGACGCCGGAGCGCCGCTGGGTTGTTTAGTGGGTATACCGGTCTTTCACAGACCGGGGAGTCCCACATACCCCCCCATCACCCAGTGGGGGGGATGCGTAGTGCATTTTTCCCAGCGTAAAAAAAAAAAAAAAAAAAAAAAAGGTTAGGTTAGGTTAGGTTAGGTTAGGTTAGGTTAGGTTAGGTTAGGTTAGGTTAGGTTAGGTTAGGTTAGGTTAGGTTAGGTTAGGTTAGGTTAGGTTAGGTTAGGTTAGGTTAGGTTAGGTTAGGTTAGGTTAGGTTAGGTTAGGTTAGGTTAGGTTAGGTTAGGTTAGGTTAGGTTAGGTTAGGTTAGGTTAGGTTAGGTTAGGTTAGGTTAGGTTAGGTTAGGTTAGGTTAGGTTAGGTTAGGTTAGGTTAGGTTAGGTTAGGTTAGGTTAGGTTAGGTTAGGTTTTTTTTTTTTTTTTTTTTTTTTAGATCAATACCGTTCTATCGGTATTACAGTGTCCCCCAGCCATAAAGCCGAGTCTTTTTTAATACAGTTTATTTATTTTATACCAAAGATTGTTTTTCTAAAAAAAAAATACTTTTATAAATATTTTGACTCTAATTTTTATCTATTTTGTGTGCAAGTTATTATCTTAATTATTATGTTTCTGATACATTTGGAGACAATTTTAACTGATTTCTATAATTCTTATGTTTACTTATGACTATTGAAGATTTTTAACTAATAAACTATTATATACTTAAGCTATTTTTTATTATCTGTTTTTGTTGTTTTTCTGTTTTTATTTTTATATCCTACTTAACTGTTTTTTTTTTGTTTTACTATGTATAATGTTATTGCTGTTTGGATTATATAAATCAATATATAACGACCAACAAGACTTATATACCTTAAAAATTAATTGCTTACTTCTATTATATTTTTTTACTATTTCACAGTCCACTTTTTTCTTTTGTGCCCCCGAGGCTTTCCCCATCGAGTGCATTATTACAGGAGTAAACGGCGGCCCATGTTCAACATGGCCCAGACCGTTTGCTTGTATAACTATTTTATTGGCACTTCGGTGGTAGCGGTGTTGAACGCTAATCTCTTTGCCTGGGGCCACTTTAGCAGTGGTAGGCTATTGTGGCCCTGGCCAGTGCGTCCCACTTCCTCCTGATTGCACACTCAGGACTGAACGCGCTGTGATCTGCTTTGTCAGCCTTTGCGTGCAAGCAGTTGCAGCAGGAAGGGGTCGCACCGGCGAGCCAGTCGGCGCACTCCGTCCTCATGTGAGGCCCCCCGCAGTGGCTGCACTTGACGGTGGTCTCCACGCAGAACCGTCGTCCGTGGCCATAGCCCAGACACAGCGAGCATTGTACAAGTGGAGACTGGTCAGCCACTTGTACTCGCTGGAGGTCTATGACGACGGTCCCAGCGTGGACCAGGCGCTGCCATACCGCGGGAGACACTCTCATGACGACGTGATGCGTCTGAGGGTTTCTAGATGTCTTTTTGTACACTATTTCCATTTTGTTTTCAGTTTTGTCTAAGTCTTTTAAAATTTTTGAGTTTTGTTTCCAAATGGAGTCAATTATGTCCTGATCATTGTTAAATTTAAATAAATTTTTAATAATAATTAACGGGTTCTTATTTTTAATTTCCTCAACGGTTAGATACTTTTCCGCACCCCTTAGCCGTTCCTTAACCTTCTGTCTTTCTTCTTCCGTTTTACATCCAACTATTACTTTTCTATCCTTTGCTTTCCTGATGTTCTCTATTTCAATTCCTCCTTCCTTTGCCTTAATTGTATTTCTTATCCTCTCCAAAACTAAATCTCCTTTTTCCTCCTCATCTTTCGAGGTCACAATCACCGAGTATAGTGCGGCCCGCTCAGGAAGCTGCCTTCCGGGCTGAGCCGCTACTACACTCGCGTACGATTGTTTCTCAACCCTTTCTTGATGTTCGTCCATTTTCTCCTGTAGCTTTGTCATTCTTTCGCTGTTTTCTCGTATGAGCTTTGCATGTTCTTCTAATTTTTCTATCAGGTCTATCTCTTCCTTGCTTTTTTCCTTCACTGGCTCCTTTTCCGGCACTCTATCCTTTTCCGATCCCTCAGCTTTCTTATTAACCTTTCCACTGTCACTTTCTGACTCCTTAACTAACTGATACAGTCTCTCAATCGCGTGTAGCACCTCGGTTTTTATCTCCGTCTTTATGTTCCGGGAGTTGCCCAGGTTGAGCTTGGCCTTGGTCAGACAGGCCTTGGCCTCCGCCAAGCGACTGGTGTATTTAGGCTGAGTCGGTGGACTCCCCGAAGCTTCCACAGGTACCTTCGCAGCCACTTTACTTCCCTGCGAAAGCACCTTTTTCGACTTCGGGGGTTCCACCGGCGCAACCTTTTTCGGAGAAGTTGGGGTGAGTGGGTCCGCTCTGCCAGACTCCCACTCTCCGATGCTTCTCCGAACGCTCGACGTAGGCCGCTCACTCACTGGCACTGCTGGTGGTGTGCCAGTTGAGATCCTACGTGGGGGCTCTTGAGAGGGCTTGGAGCCTTTCGACGGGGTGCGAAAACCAAACATGGTGTGCAAGTTTGGGGGACACTTAAAGTAGGGGATAGGGGAACGAATCTAATGTAATTTTGTAAAAGTTGTAAAAAGAAAATGATTTTGTCAAAGTGTAAAACTAACTTAAAATTAATTACGTAGTCGTAAGCGTCGCTAAAATTAAAATTATTTACCTTTCCTAAGGTAACGTCCGTAATTCTGGTGAAAACCAGAAGTAAATACGTCAAATACGGGTTTCGGTTTAACGAAATTGATGCAACTTTACGTAGTAAAGGCGGACCGGGTGGGTGGGAGGGCGATTTTTTAATTTTAAATGTGCTAATTTCGCTGTTTTTCTTTTGCAGGTCCACGCGGGCGCCCCAGGCGATCGTGTTCCAGCAGAAAGAAGCAGAGAAATCCACCGAAAATTGCCAAATATCTAATAAAAACTACTAAAAATGTCAAAGTTCGAATAAATTTTGAAAATCGTGTTAAAACACGAATATTTTTGGGTGAACGCTTATTCCTACTACTTATTATATCTATGCGCACCTATAGTAAATTATTTCGCGACAAATAAAAATGTTTTAGCGCGAAATTTTAAAAGTTGTATATTATTTGTATGAAAATCGCGTTCAGTATGAAGACTTTTTACTACCAATTTTGATTTTTTAATTTTAAATGTGCTAATTTCGCTGTTTTTCTTTTGCAGGTCCACGCGGGCGCCCCAGGCGATCGTGTTCCAGCAGAAAGAAGCAGAGAAATCCACCGAAAATTGCCAAATATCTAATAAAAACTACTAAAAATGTCAAAGTTCGAATAAATTTTGAAAATCGTGTTAAAACACGAATATTTTTGGGTGAACGCTTATTCCTACTACTTATTATATCTATGCGCACCTATAGTAAATTATTTCGCGACAAATAAAAATGTTTTAGCGCGAAATTTTAAAAGTTGTATATTATTTGTATGAAAATCGCGTTCAGTATGAAGACTTTTTACTACCAATTTTGATTTTTTAATTTTAAATGTGCTAATTTCGCTGTTTTTCTTTTGCAGGTCCACGCGGGCGCCCCAGGCGATCGTGTTCCAGCAGAAAGAAGCAGAGAAATCCACCGAAAATTGCCAAATATCTAATAAAAACTACTAAAAATGTCAAAGTTCGAATAAATTTTGAAAATCGTGTTAAAACACGAATATTTTTGGGTGAACGCTTATTCCTACTACTTATTATATCTATGCGCACCTATAGTAAATTATTTCGCGACAAATAAAAATGTTTTAGCGCGAAATTTTAAAAGTTGTATATTATTTGTATGAAAATCGCGTTCAGTATGAAGACTTTTTACTACCAATTTTGATTTTTTAATTTTAAATGTGCTAATTTCGCTGTTTTTCTTTTGCAGGTCCACGCGGGCGCCCCAGGCGATCGTGTTCCAGCAGAAAGAAGCAGAGAAATCCACCGAAAATTGCCAAATATCTAATAAAAACTACTAAAAATGTCAAAGTTCGAATAAATTTTGAAAATCGTGTTAAAACACGAATATTTTTGGGTGAACGCTTATTCCTACTACTTATTATATCTATGCGCACCTATAGTAAATTATTTCGCGACAAATAAAAATGTTTTAGCGCGAAATTTTAAAAGTTGTATATTATTTGTATGAAAATCGCGTTCAGTATGAAGACTTTTTACTACCAATTTTGATTTTTTAATTTTAAATGTGCTAATTTCGCTGTTTTTCTTTTGCAGGTCCACGCGGGCGCCCCAGGCGATCGTGTTCCAGCAGAAAGAAGCAGAGAAATCCACCGAAAATTGCCAAATATCTAATAAAAACTACTAAAAATGTCAAAGTTCGAATAAATTTTGAAAATCGTGTTAAAACACGAATATTTTTGGGTGAACGCTTATTCCTACTACTTATTATATCTATGCGCACCTATAGTAAATTATTTCGCGACAAATAAAAATGTTTTAGCGCGAAATTTTAAAAGTTGTATATTATTTGTATGAAAATCGCGTTCAGTATGAAGACTTTTTACTACCAATTTTGATTTTTTAATTTTAAATGTGCTAATTTCGCTGTTTTTCTTTTGCAGGTCCACGCGGGCGCCCCAGGCGATCGTGTTCCAGCAGAAAGAAGCAGAGAAATCCACCGAAAATTGCCAAATATCTAATAAAAACTACTAAAAATGTCAAAGTTCGAATAAATTTTGAAAATCGTGTTAAAACACGAATATTTTTGGGTGAACGCTTATTCCTACTACTTATTATATCTATGCGCACCTATAGTAAATTATTTCGCGACAAATAAAAATGTTTTAGCGCGAAATTTTAAAAGTTGTATATTATTTGTATGAAAATCGCGTTCAGTATGAAGACTTTTTACTACCAATTTTGATTTTTTAATTTTAAATGTGCTAATTTCGCTGTTTTTCTTTTGCAGGTCCACGCGGGCGCCCCAGGCGATCGTGTTCCAGCAGAAAGAAGCAGAGAAATCCACCGAAAATTGCCAAATATCTAATAAAAACTACTAAAAATGTCAAAGTTCGAATAAATTTTGAAAATCGTGTTAAAACACGAATATTTTTGGGTGAACGCTTATTCCTACTACTTATTATATCTATGCGCACCTATAGTAAATTATTTCGCGACAAATAAAAATGTTTTAGCGCGAAATTTTAAAAGTTGTATATTATTTGTATGAAAATCGCGTTCAGTATGAAGACTTTTTACTACCAATTTTGATTTTTTAATTTTAAATGTGCTAATTTCGCTGTTTTTCTTTTGCAGGTCCACGCGGGCGCCCCAGGCGATCGTGTTCCAGCAGAAAGAAGCAGAGAAATCCACCGAAAATTGCCAAATATCTAATAAAAACTACTAAAAATGTCAAAGTTCGAATAAATTTTGAAAATCGTGTTAAAACACGAATATTTTTGGGTGAACGCTTATTCCTACTACTTATTATATCTATGCGCACCTATAGTAAATTATTTCGCGACAAATAAAAATGTTTTAGCGCGAAATTTTAAAAGTTGTATATTATTTGTATGAAAATCGCGTTCAGTATGAAGACTTTTTACTACCAATTTTGATTTTTTAATTTTAAATGTGCTAATTTCGCTGTTTTTCTTTTGCAGGTCCACGCGGGCGCCCCAGGCGATCGTGTTCCAGCAGAAAGAAGCAGAGAAATCCACCGAAAATTGCCAAATATCTAATAAAAACTACTAAAAATGTCAAAGTTCGAATAAATTTTGAAAATCGTGTTAAAACACGAATATTTTTGGGTGAACGCTTATTCCTACTACTTATTATATCTATGCGCACCTATAGTAAATTATTTCGCGACAAATAAAAATGTTTTAGCGCGAAATTTTAAAAGTTGTATATTATTTGTATGAAAATCGCGTTCAGTATGAAGACTTTTTACTACCAATTTTGATTTTTTAATTTTAAATGTGCTAATTTCGCTGTTTTTCTTTTGCAGGTCCACGCGGGCGCCCCAGGCGATCGTGTTCCAGCAGAAAGAAGCAGAGAAATCCACCGAAAATTGCCAAATATCTAATAAAAACTACTAAAAATGTCAAAGTTCGAATAAATTTTGAAAATCGTGTTAAAACACGAATATTTTTGGGTGAACGCTTATTCCTACTACTTATTATATCTATGCGCACCTATAGTAAATTATTTCGCGACAAATAAAAATGTTTTAGCGCGAAATTTTAAAAGTTGTATATTATTTGTATGAAAATCGCGTTCAGTATGAAGACTTTTTACTACCAATTTTGATTTTTTAATTTTAAATGTGCTAATTTCGCTGTTTTTCTTTTGCAGGTCCACGCGGGCGCCCCAGGCGATCGTGTTCCAGCAGAAAGAAGCAGAGAAATCCACCGAAAATTGCCAAATATCTAATAAAAACTACTAAAAATGTCAAAGTTCGAATAAATTTTGAAAATCGTGTTAAAACACGAATATTTTTGGGTGAACGCTTATTCCTACTACTTATTATATCTATGCGCACCTATAGTAAATTATTTCGCGACAAATAAAAATGTTTTAGCGCGAAATTTTAAAAGTTGTATATTATTTGTATGAAAATCGCGTTCAGTATGAAGACTTTTTACTACCAATTTTGATTTTTTAATTTTAAATGTGCTAATTTCGCTGTTTTTCTTTTGCAGGTCCACGCGGGCGCCCCAGGCGATCGTGTTCCAGCAGAAAGAAGCAGAGAAATCCACCGAAAATTGCCAAATATCTAATAAAAACTACTAAAAATGTCAAAGTTCGAATAAATTTTGAAAATCGTGTTAAAACACGAATATTTTTGGGTGAACGCTTATTCCTACTACTTATTATATCTATGCGCACCTATAGTAAATTATTTCGCGACAAATAAAAATGTTTTAGCGCGAAATTTTAAAAGTTGTATATTATTTGTATGAAAATCGCGTTCAGTATGAAGACTTTTTACTACCAATTTTGATTTTTTAATTTTAAATGTGCTAATTTCGCTGTTTTTCTTTTGCAGGTCCACGCGGGCGCCCCAGGCGATCGTGTTCCAGCAGAAAGAAGCAGAGAAATCCACCGAAAATTGCCAAATATCTAATAAAAACTACTAAAAATGTCAAAGTTCGAATAAATTTTGAAAATCGTGTTAAAACACGAATATTTTTGGGTGAACGCTTATTCCTACTACTTATTATATCTATGCGCACCTATAGTAAATTATTTCGCGACAAATAAAAATGTTTTAGCGCGAAATTTTAAAAGTTGTATATTATTTGTATGAAAATCGCGTTCAGTATGAAGACTTTTTACTACCAATTTTGATTTTTTAATTTTAAATGTGCTAATTTCGCTGTTTTTCTTTTGCAGGTCCACGCGGGCGCCCCAGGCGATCGTGTTCCAGCAGAAAGAAGCAGAGAAATCCACCGAAAATTGCCAAATATCTAATAAAAACTACTAAAAATGTCAAAGTTCGAATAAATTTTGAAAATCGTGTTAAAACACGAATATTTTTGGGTGAACGCTTATTCCTACTACTTATTATATCTATGCGCACCTATAGTAAATTATTTCGCGACAAATAAAAATGTTTTAGCGCGAAATTTTAAAAGTTGTATATTATTTGTATGAAAATCGCGTTCAGTATGAAGACTTTTTACTACCAATTTTGATTTTTTAATTTTAAATGTGCTAATTTCGCTGTTTTTCTTTTGCAGGTCCACGCGGGCGCCCCAGGCGATCGTGTTCCAGCAGAAAGAAGCAGAGAAATCCACCGAAAATTGCCAAATATCTAATAAAAACTACTAAAAATGTCAAAGTTCGAATAAATTTTGAAAATCGTGTTAAAACACGAATATTTTTGGGTGAACGCTTATTCCTACTACTTATTATATCTATGCGCACCTATAGTAAATTATTTCGCGACAAATAAAAATGTTTTAGCGCGAAATTTTAAAAGTTGTATATTATTTGTATGAAAATCGCGTTCAGTATGAAGACTTTTTACTACCAATTTTGATTTTTTAATTTTAAATGTGCTAATTTCGCTGTTTTTCTTTTGCAGGTCCACGCGGGCGCCCCAGGCGATCGTGTTCCAGCAGAAAGAAGCAGAGAAATCCACCGAAAATTGCCAAATATCTAATAAAAACTACTAAAAATGTCAAAGTTCGAATAAATTTTGAAAATCGTGTTAAAACACGAATATTTTTGGGTGAACGCTTATTCCTACTACTTATTATATCTATGCGCACCTATAGTAAATTATTTCGCGACAAATAAAAATGTTTTAGCGCGAAATTTTAAAAGTTGTATATTATTTGTATGAAAATCGCGTTCAGTATGAAGACTTTTTACTACCAATTTTGATTTTTTAATTTTAAATGTGCTAATTTCGCTGTTTTTCTTTTGCAGGTCCACGCGGGCGCCCCAGGCGATCGTGTTCCAGCAGAAAGAAGCAGAGAAATCCACCGAAAATTGCCAAATATCTAATAAAAACTACTAAAAATGTCAAAGTTCGAATAAATTTTGAAAATCGTGTTAAAACACGAATATTTTTGGGTGAACGCTTATTCCTACTACTTATTATATCTATGCGCACCTATAGTAAATTATTTCGCGACAAATAAAAATGTTTTAGCGCGAAATTTTAAAAGTTGTATATTATTTGTATGAAAATCGCGTTCAGTATGAAGACTTTTTACTACCAATTTTGATTTTTTAATTTTAAATGTGCTAATTTCGCTGTTTTTCTTTTGCAGGTCCACGCGGGCGCCCCAGGCGATCGTGTTCCAGCAGAAAGAAGCAGAGAAATCCACCGAAAATTGCCAAATATCTAATAAAAACTACTAAAAATGTCAAAGTTCGAATAAATTTTGAAAATCGTGTTAAAACACGAATATTTTTGGGTGAACGCTTATTCCTACTACTTATTATATCTATGCGCACCTATAGTAAATTATTTCGCGACAAATAAAAATGTTTTAGCGCGAAATTTTAAAAGTTGTATATTATTTGTATGAAAATCGCGTTCAGTATGAAGACTTTTTACTACCAATTTTGATTTTTTAATTTTAAATGTGCTAATTTCGCTGTTTTTCTTTTGCAGGTCCACGCGGGCGCCCCAGGCGATCGTGTTCCAGCAGAAAGAAGCAGAGAAATCCACCGAAAATTGCCAAATATCTAATAAAAACTACTAAAAATGTCAAAGTTCGAATAAATTTTGAAAATCGTGTTAAAACACGAATATTTTTGGGTGAACGCTTATTCCTACTACTTATTATATCTATGCGCACCTATAGTAAATTATTTCGCGACAAATAAAAATGTTTTAGCGCGAAATTTTAAAAGTTGTATATTATTTGTATGAAAATCGCGTTCAGTATGAAGACTTTTTACTACCAATTTTGATTTTTTAATTTTAAATGTGCTAATTTCGCTGTTTTTCTTTTGCAGGTCCACGCGGGCGCCCCAGGCGATCGTGTTCCAGCAGAAAGAAGCAGAGAAATCCACCGAAAATTGCCAAATATCTAATAAAAACTACTAAAAATGTCAAAGTTCGAATAAATTTTGAAAATCGTGTTAAAACACGAATATTTTTGGGTGAACGCTTATTCCTACTACTTATTATATCTATGCGCACCTATAGTAAATTATTTCGCGACAAATAAAAATGTTTTAGCGCGAAATTTTAAAAGTTGTATATTATTTGTATGAAAATCGCGTTCAGTATGAAGACTTTTTACTACCAATTTTGATTTTTTAATTTTAAATGTGCTAATTTCGCTGTTTTTCTTTTGCAGGTCCACGCGGGCGCCCCAGGCGATCGTGTTCCAGCAGAAAGAAGCAGAGAAATCCACCGAAAATTGCCAAATATCTAATAAAAACTACTAAAAATGTCAAAGTTCGAATAAATTTTGAAAATCGTGTTAAAACACGAATATTTTTGGGTGAACGCTTATTCCTACTACTTATTATATCTATGCGCACCTATAGTAAATTATTTCGCGACAAATAAAAATGTTTTAGCGCGAAATTTTAAAAGTTGTATATTATTTGTATGAAAATCGCGTTCAGTATGAAGACTTTTTACTACCAATTTTGATTTTTTAATTTTAAATGTGCTAATTTCGCTGTTTTTCTTTTGCAGGTCCACGCGGGCGCCCCAGGCGATCGTGTTCCAGCAGAAAGAAGCAGAGAAATCCACCGAAAATTGCCAAATATCTAATAAAAACTACTAAAAATGTCAAAGTTCGAATAAATTTTGAAAATCGTGTTAAAACACGAATATTTTTGGGTGAACGCTTATTCCTACTACTTATTATATCTATGCGCACCTATAGTAAATTATTTCGCGACAAATAAAAATGTTTTAGCGCGAAATTTTAAAAGTTGTATGGTTAGGTTAGGTTAGGTTAGGTTAGGTTAGGTTAGGTTAGGTTAGGTTAGGTTAGGTTAGGTTAGGTTAGGTTAGGTTAGGTTAGGTTAGGTTAGGTTAGGTTAGGTTAGGTTAGGTTAGGTTAGGTTAGGTTAGGTTAGGTTAGGTTAGGTTAGGTTAGGTTAGGTTAGGTTAGGTTAGGTTAGGTTAGGTTAGGTTAGGTTAGGTTAGGTTAGGTTAGGTTAGGTTAGGTTAGGTTAGGTTAGGTTAGGTTAGGTTAGGTTAGGTTAGGTTAGGTTAGGTTAGGTTAGGTTAGGTTAGGTTAGGTTAGGTTAGGTTAGGTTAGGTTAGGTTAGGTTAGGTTAGGTTAGGTTAGGTTAGGTTAGGTTAGGTTAGGTTAGGTTAGGTTAGGTTAGGTTAGGTTAGGTTAGGTTAGGTTAGGTTAGGTTAGGTTAGGTTAGGTTAGGTTAGGTTAGGTTAGGTTAGGTTAGGTTAGGTTAGGTTAGGTTAGGTTAGGTTAGGTTAGGTTAGGTTAGGTTAGGTTAGGTTAGGTTAGGTTAGGTTAGGTTAGGTTAGGTTAGGTTAGGTTAGGTTAGGTTAGGTTAGGTTAGGTTAGGTTAGGTTAGGTTAGGTTAGGTTAGGTTAGGTTAGGTTAGGTTAGGTTAGGTTAGGTTAGGTTAGGTTAGGTTAGGTTAGGTTAGGTTAGGTTAGGTTAGGTTAGGTTAGGTTAGGTTAGGTTAGGTTAGGTTAGGTTAGGTTAGGTTAGGTTAGGTTAGGTTAGGTTAGGTTAGGTTAGGTTAGGTTAGGTTAGGTTAGGTTAGGTTAGGTTAGGTTAGGTTAGGTTAGGTTAGGTTAGGTTAGGTTAGGTTAGGTTAGGTTAGGTTAGGTTAGGTTAGGTTAGGTTAGGTTAGGTTTTTTTTTTTTTTTTTTTTTTTTTTTTTTGATTCCCTACCCGTACCACCATCTAGAAATGGCACTATGGAGCGACTAACCCTCTGCCGTGGGCAGAGTACTTTTCCTCATTTATTTAATTATTGACCTAATCTTTTATTCCTAGTTTTTGTTTCTGGGATAATGAATGCAGGGAGTTTTTTATTTACACAAAATTTTACATAATATGTTCTTAACTATACATGATTGCTTATTATCTAGTTTTTTACATTTTCTTACATCTAAGTTACAAATATATATGCTCAAATATATATCTTAACTTAAGTTATCTATCTATTTCTGTTTATTACTCTATTTGCTATAGCGTTACAATATTCTAAGAACTTATCTCTAACATGTTTGTTTTCTATTATGTTATTTATACTATCTATTGCTATTTTACAGTCTATGAGTTGCTCTATATCGTACCTTTCTTTACCAAAGACAGGACATTCCGTCAAAATGTGCTCTACTGTTTCCGGTATTCCCGGCTCGCAAATACACGATGGGTCTTCCTTACACCTGAACCGGTTCAGGTATGCGGAAAACCCACCGTGTCCTGTCATTACCTGTGTAAGAACACCTTTCGGTTTTATGTGTCGGACTAGGTTGTAGGCTTTTATTGCGTCAGGGAGGAAAAGTTTTGTCGTCGCTGCTGTTTCTCCGGACATGTACCTCTTGTTCCACACTTTAAGCGATTCCGAACGAATTTTCCGCTTTGCGTACGATACTGGACACAAATCGTAATCTGGTTTCCTTTTGAGCTTTAAAGCGGCGTCTTTCGCAAGTTGGTCGGCTCTCTCATTCCCCTCCAATCCAGCGTGGGCTTTAATCCAGAAGAGTGCGACGTGTTTGTTCCTCCGCTTGCACTCTTCTAGATTACGGCGGATTTCCACGACCAGGGGATGAAGAGAGCGATTGTTCACTACCGCTTCAAGTGACGACCTTGAATCACTATAGATCCCGAAGCTGTTTTCTGGGCGTTTGATCACCTTCCTAGTGGTCTCGCATATAGCCAATAATTCCGCTTGGAAAACCGTGCAGTACGACGACAGCTTCAATTTCCGACAGTAAGTTTCGGCCTCATTGCTCCATAAAGACAATGAGGCTCCAACATTGCCGTCAATTTTGCTGCCGTCCGTGTATATGCGTACCGCCTGCGTGTTGTGGGTGTCTACTTGTTGTTGGTTTTCCAAGCATATGAATTTTAGGTCTATATGCTCCGCCGGGTGAGGTTCCTCCACGAATTTGGTCAATCGTTCCACCTCCCCGTCTCCTGACGTCGGCTGGCCTACTCCCCGTTTTATCTCGTATAAGGCTGCAGCCTCTAAAATCCTGAGATCCAGGGGTAGCAGTCCAGTCAGCACCAGTGCCGAGTTTAGGGAGGTGGTTCGATAAGACTTACACAATTTTTGTGCAAATCCCCTTTGGACCGCATTTAGTAGCTTCTGGGTTCCTAATTTTCTTGCCGACGGTGCCCAAACTGACGAAGCGTACATAATCACCGGTTCAACTACAGCAACGTATATCGATCGTATGACATCCGGATGCAATCCCCAACTTATTTTGGCGGCTCTAGACAGCTGCTTATAAAGATTCAATGCCTTTTTACAAGCTGTTGCTACGTGGCTATTGAATGTCAGCTTGCTGTCTATTATGAGCCCCAAAAGTTTGATCTCATTTGACATGCGAATTCCTACCCCGCCCATTTTCAGAATTGGGGTATCGTACTTCAGTTTCCGCGTTAGAACCATGGCGTTGGTTTTTTGCGGCGCGAATTTCAACTTATTTCTGATTCCCCAATCCCGAACATAGGCGAGGGCGGCGTTCGCCTGCCTCTGGATCTCCAATGCGGTATCCGCGTCGAAAACCAAGACCACGTCGTCCGCGAAGGCTTGGCAGTAATCGCCGCGCCTTTCTAACTCTTGGAGAAGTGGATCAAGCAGCAGATTCCAAAAAATTGGTCCTCCTATGGAGCCTTGCACACATCCCTTTGTTGTGGACTTCGTTACCTCTTCGCCTGCATATCTTAGTTTTACACTTCTGTTGCTGAGGTAACTGTCCACCATCCTCCTGATGTTAATTGGACACCTTTCCTCAGCCAGTCTGGTTCTGATCGCAGGCCACCATGCGCTGTCGAAGGCTCCCTCTATGTCTAGTGATATAATTGTAACCAGTTTTTTAAGTTTCAGCTTTTCGCGTATGTGCTGTGTTAGGTCATAGAGGGAGTCTTCGGTGCTTCTTTGGGGCATAAAACCATACTGGCGAGTACTCATCCGTGGGAGGACGTGCCACTTGATCCGGTTTACCATCATCTTCTCCATAATCTTTCCCATCACTGGCAGTAAACCTATAGGCCGATAGGATTTGGCCTCCCTATAATCTTTCTTCGCTGGTTTCCTGAGCACCACCACGGTGGCCTCCTTCCACATCTTGGGAAAATATCCTATATCCAAACACCTATTTGCCAGTGACAGGAAGATTCTGCGGTCCTGGTTTATCGCTTGCTCACAGATGTCGGACGTCAACCCGTCGGATCCTGGGGCCTTCTTTGGGTTGAAGCTATTTAGTGCGAATTTTAGCTCTTCCTCGGTGAATGGCGGGTCGTCATGATCATCATGTCTTGGGGCATTCACATTGTCTGCTTCTTTCCGGATTCGCCTATGCTCCTCATTGTCATCCTCCTCCCTGTCCTCCGGGTAGAAAGTACTTGCAAGATGTTCTGCAGACTCCCTAGGCCCCAGGGGTTTTTCCTCCCTGACGAGCGGCAGATCTTCGTGCCTTTTAGTTGTCCTACCTATTACCCTGTAAATTGATTCCCATAGTCCTTCCCTATCCTGTCTCCCGCAGAACTCCTTCCAACTCAATGTTTGTGCATTTTTCACTTCTAACTCATATTTTTCTTTTGATTTCAGGTAATCGTCCACCACCATTGATCTCCGGATTGGCGCTGCGCAGCGGATTCTTCGTCTCCTCGTGTTGACCTCTCTCTTCATCATGGCGAGTTCCTCCGACATCCACGGTAAGGTAAGTTTGTTTGTTATTTTCTTTTTAGGTATTGTTTTGTTGCATGCTTTTATAATTGTGTTTGTATATGACTCTACTATGTTTTCTAAATTAATTTTGCTCTCTGTATTTTCTATATTTATTGTATTTATATTGTTTTCCAGTAGAAACTGGCCCATTTCTTCATGAAATAGGTTCCAATTTGCTTTTTTGCTATTGTAAACTCTCGTAGTCCTGCTTATGTTAATTCCTTTAGATTTTGTCAGCCTAATTTTAAACATTATCGTGTTGTGGTCGGAACTCGTCATGCCGTCATCCACTCTCCAGTCTTCCACTAGAGTCAACATATCCGCTGAGCAGGCCGTGATGTCGACAAAGCTGGAGTATGTCTTGTTCCCTCGTATCGTGTCGAAGGTGGGGGTGTCTCCTACATTCAATACCTGCATTTCCATCTCCTCTATTGTTCCCGCCATTTCCTCTCCCCTACTATCGATCCTAAGACTACCCCACCAGGTGCTTTTTGCATTCGAGTCACCTCCTATAATGAACTTGATTGGCCCTATTTTACGCTTTATGTCTTTTAGCTGTTCAAGGTATGACTCGATTGGCTGATCGGGTTCAAAGTAGAACGAGGCGACTACGATTTCCCATGCACTGGTTCTCAGTTTGACCACCACAATATTTGTGGTGGTCAAATCCGGGCGCTGAATGACGTCGA
Source organism: Ecliptopera silaceata (assembly GCA_932527185.1). NCBI lineage: Eukaryota > Metazoa > Arthropoda > Insecta > Lepidoptera > Geometridae > Ecliptopera > Ecliptopera silaceata. The sequence goes on from OW052199.1 coordinate 11,795,387, forward strand.
TGTCATCGTCGAATACGGCGATGGCTGATTTGACTATTTCTTCGCCCGGATTCGTGCATTGGAAAATCCTTACTCCTCTGTAGTCCCTCATTCTACCTATTCCCCCTACGTATGGCTCCTGAAGCAGCGCGAAGGCAATCTTCTTTTCTGTGGCCTCAAGCATTATCTCATTTGTGGCCAAAGCCTTTCGCTGCAGATTTGCTTGAGCCACCAGATACTGCTTCGCGCCACCTTGCGTCTGGTTTTTGTCTGCTGTAGTTTTGATGCCCGGGACCACCTTAGCAATAAGCCACCGAGGCCCGAGCCAACATTTCCCACCTCTTCCGAATTGGGCAGTCTTGGCTGAACGCACTGTGGTCCGTCCTGTCCAATCTTGCGTGTGTACAATTGCAGCAGGTCGGAGTGCTGGCCGCCAGCCAATCTGCGCACTCTGTACGCATATGGGGTCCCCCGCAGTGACTGCATTTTTCGATCTGTTCGGTGCAGAAACGTTTACCGTGGCCGTAGCCCAGGCATAGGGAGCATTGGACCAATGGTGATTGGTCCTCTGCTCTCACCCTTTGCAGGTCTATCTGAACTGTCTCTGCATCGACCAGTCGCTGCCAAATTTTTGGGGAAACCCTCATTACGATATGGTTCGTGTGGGGGTTCCTTGTGCGCTTTTTGTACAGGATCTGCATTCTGTGTTCTTTCGCACCAAGGTCTTTGAGGATGTGCTTGTTTTGGTTCCTCAGCGCATTTAGAACGTCCTCGTCAGTGTTAAACTGGAAGACGTTCTTGAGGATCACTAGCGGGTCTTTATTTTTTACCTCCTGTACGCTCAGGTGGTCTTCTGCTCTCTTAAGTTTCTCTTTCACTTTCTCTCTTTCCTTCTCTGTTCTACACCCTACTATGATTTTTCTATCTTTTGCCTTTCTTACTCTTTCTATTTCTACTCCTCCATCCTTGGCGTTTATAACTTTTCTTATCCTGTTTAGCACTTCCTCACTCGTTTCTTTCTCGTCTTTTGCCGTAACCACTACCGAGTGCAGCGCCGTCTGTTCCAACGGTTGTTTCTTTACAGACGTCGCTGCAACGCTGGCATAGCTTAGACGCTCCTGGATCTCCTGGTGCTTCTCTATAGTTTCCCTAAGCTTTTCAATTTTCTCATTACTCTCTTCTATGAGTTGGACGTGCTTCGCCATTTTTTCTAGGAGCATGGACTCCTCTTTTCCTCTCTCTACCCTTTCTTTTTCCTTGTTCCCTTCGGGTTCCATTGTCGCGTCCATTGCCACTTCTTTCGTCACTTCCTTGTTGCTCTTTCCCTTAACGCTCTCGGCCTCTTTTACTAACTGAAAGAGCCTGTCAACTGCAATTGTCACCTCGACCTTTATTTCAGTCTTCAGATTTCTAGCGCTTCCCAGTTGGACTTTTGCTTTCGTCACGCATGCCTTCGCCTCTGCCATCCTATCTGCGTATTTTATTTTACCAGACGGCGACTTCTCAGCAACATCCGATAGGCCTTTTTGAGTCCCCACTTTTATTTCGTAGGAGAGTCCCATCTTTGGCTTTGGCTTAGCAGTAGCAGTCGTTTGCGCTTTTTTAGGGGAACTCTTCGGCTTTGCTTCAGGGGAATGGGATGTCGGAGTAGCCTCAGCTCTTCCCGCCTCCCACTCTCCTATGCTACGCCTGACCTTCGAAGCTGTTGTTGCTTCCGATGTCCCGGGCTTTGATGGTCCTGCCTTCTGTGTCTGTGCTGGAGATTTACGATCGACGCCTACGGTGACGTTAAGGGGTTTGGTGGTGGGGGGTGTGCGTAAACCGAACATCGCGATTCAATATAAAATAAAAGCAATAAAATAAAAGTTTGTATAAGTTGTAAAAAATAAATAATAAAACAATATAACACTAAAAATTTCCTATACTAATCAATTTTTTCTTTTTCAGGTGGTGTTTCCGGAAACCGAAAGTGTAAGAATAAGCTTCTTCGTCTCTCCACTCAGGTAAGTCCAATACAAAACTTGATTAGCGCACTTGTCAATGACTCTACCTAGAGTCTGTCCCGATGTAGTGGCAAAAAGCCAGTCGTTAATATAACCACTCAATTGAGCTTTGGTAAAGAAAGATACGACATGTACATAAATCCTATAAAACAAATTTTGTGACTCTATATAGAGTAAAAATTTTTTGGTCAATAAACCTTATAACTAAGTTTCCTTAATCTAATACAAAAATCCGCTTCCAAATTGGAGCGTCCGTTCAAAAGTTACAAGACTTACAAAAAATTTTTTAAGTCGGGGGGGGGAAGTTTTTTGGGGGGGTATGGTAATATTTATAAAATCTAGACTCCTGAAATATTTATATATATAAATATTCCAGGTGCTGTCAAAAACAGCCTAACTCTGCCCGTTTCTGAGATACAAGGCTTTTTATTTTTTATAATTTAAAAATTTAATAATTCAAAAACTAGTTGATAAACATGAGGTGATTTTTTGCACACAGGTGGAGGACCTGAGTGCCTACAATATAAGCTACTAAAAAATGTATGTCAAAGATCTTATTGCGAAGTTAAAAAATTTTGAAAAACACTAAAATTTAAAAAGTCTATAACTGGGCCGGAACTTAACTTTTTGAAAAACTTCAAGTGCCTCCGGGATGTCCGCTGCAAGGTCCACAAAGCTGCGTTCCAGGATTTTGTCCAGCTGCTCTGGATCACTGACCTCCTGGCCACGTGCTTTTTGTTTTTTTGCCGATATTTCCGCACTCCTGCGCGGAAAAAATCGGCAAAAAGTGTCAAAATGTAGGGCTCCGTGCGGCCTTTCCAAAGGCACCAAAAAAGAGGGGGGTCGTCGCTGCCAATCCCGAGATATTTCACTTTGAAATTTTAAAAACCACTTTTTCCCGAATAACTTCGCACTCACTTAACTTATGGCCGCGCGAATTTCGCCGGCAGGTGCGCCTTGTGATTCCGCGTCGTTTGGTGTATCACACTTGTATAAATCGCGTATATAACTATTTTTGCGGATTTTTCGGGCGTGGAGGGACTGTTTGGAGCAGCGCTCTCGACCGCGGTTCGGAGCGGAATGGTTAGGTTAGGTTAGGTTAGGTTAGGTTAGGTTAGGTTAGGTTAGGTTAGGTTAGGTTAGGTTAGGTTAGGTTAGGTTAGGTTAGGTTAGGTTAGGTTAGGTTAGGTTAGGTTAGGTTAGGTTAGGTTAGGTTAGGTTAGGTTAGGTTAGGTTAGGTTAGGTTAGGTTAGGTTAGGTTAGGTTAGGTTAGGTTAGGTTAGGTTAGGTTAGGTTAGGTTAGGTTAGGTTAGGTTAGGTTAGGTTAGGTTAGGTTAGGTTAGGTTAGGTTAGGTTAGGTTAGGTTAGGTTAGGTTAGGTTAGGTTAGGTTAGGTTAGGTTAGGTTAGGTTAGGTTAGGTTAGGTTAGGTTAGGTTAGGTTAGGTTAGGTTAGGTTAGGTTAGGTTAGGTTAGGTTAGGTTAGGTTAGGTTAGGTTAGGTTAGGTTAGGTTAGGTTAGGTTAGGTTAGGTTAGGTTAGGTTAGGTTAGGTTAGGTTAGGTTAGGTTAGGTTAGGTTAGGTTAGGTTAGGTTAGGTTAGGTTAGGTTAGGTTAGGTTAGGTTAGGTTAGGTTAGGTTAGGTTAGGTTAGGTTAGGTTAGGTTAGGTTAGGTTAGGTTAGGTTAGGTTAGGTTAGGTTAGGTTAGGTTAGGTTAGGTTAGGTTAGGTTAGGTTAGGTTAGGTTAGGTTAGGTTAGGTTAGGTTAGGTTAGGTTAGGTTAGGTTAGGTTAGGTTAGGTTAGGTTAGGTTAGGTTAGGTTAGGTTAGGTTAGGTTAGGTTAGGTTAGGTTAGGTTAGGTTAGGTTAGGTTAGGTTAGGTTAGGTTAGGTTAGGTTAGGTTAGGTTAGGTTAGGTTAGGTTAGGTTAGGTTAGGTTAGGTTAGGTTAGGTTAGGTTAGGTTAGGTTAGGTTAGGTTAGGTTAGGTTAGGTTAGGTTAGGTTAGGTTAGGTTAGGTTAGGTTAGGTTAGGTTAGGTTAGGTTAGGTTAGGTTAGGTTAGGTTAGGTTAGGTTAGGTTAGGTTAGGTTAGGTTAGGTTAGGTTAGGTTAGGTTAGGTTAGGTTAGGTTAGGTTAGGTTAGGTTAGGTTAGGTTAGGTTAGGTTAGGTTAGCTTAGGTTAGGTTAGGTTAGGTTAGGTTAGGTTAGGTTAGGTTAGGTTAGGTTAGGTTAGGTTAGGTTAGGTTAGGTTAGGTTAGGTTAGGTTAGGTTAGGTTAGGTTAGGTTAGGTTAGGTTAGGTTAGGTTAGGTTAGGTTAGGTTAGGTTAGGTTAGGTTAGGTTAGGTTAGGTTAGGTTAGGTTAGGTTAGGTTAGGTTAGGTTAGGTTAGGTTAGGTTAGGTTAGGTTTTTTTTTTTTTTTTTTTTTTTTTTTTTTTTTTTTTTTTTTTATTCCCTACCTATGTTTATCTGTTGCTATTATATTGCAACAACATTACAATCTATTTTATATAATCTTGACTTATATTTCTAATTTTCTGTTCTAATACTAATATCCTTTAAGTATATATTCATTCTACATTATAATTTCATTATCATACATTTCTGTCCCATTTACATTACCTCTCTTTTAATGATAAGTATTCTCAACTTATATCATTGAATTTCTTACTTATTTCTAGCATGCACACAAACAAAACAAGGAAAACTTTATTAATTAAAGCGTAACCTAAACAATAATAAAAATTACATCCATAATATACAAAATAACAAATGAAATTAATAACAAACAATAAAAATACAAATAAATTAAAATAAATATTCAATAACTTAAATCAAAATTTTGCATGTCATAATCAGAAAATAAGAAGAAAATAATTCATAAAATTCATTCACAAAATTGGACAAGGAAGGTATAAACTCAATATGCATTAAAATTACACTATAAATTAAGTACATAAATAGTCTACAATAAAATTCTACATCCTAAAATAACAAACCCTAAATCAAAATAAAATCAAATCAATACAGTAATAAATATAGAATAAAATTAATCAAAAATAAATAAATGTAAATTAAAATCAAAATAATATCAAAATGAATCATCCTAAATAGCAAAATTGTAAACTATTGAATGATACAAATTAAAATGTCAAAACTAAAATAGTAATAATTACTTAATACAAATAGAATTAATCCAAATGTCAATATAAAAATCCAAAATTAATAAATAAATAAATTGAATTAAAAGTTAAACATAATATTATGTGCCCGCCCACCTATCCGCTAAATAACCATTTAAACTGGAAAATGTATGATCAAATAATATTCATTGAAAAAGGGGAACCAAAATCAAAAGAACATAAAGCAAAAGTATACCAGAATAGGGACCGACCAAGTCACCCGAGAACAGAATAGGTGCCCAGTACAAAGACTTTGACATTGACAAAACATGTGAAGTGAAGTATTGACCTTCTCCTTGGTTAAGTCGGTCGGTTCCTATATCTGTGCAAGAGACGTCAAAAAGTTGTGTACATAAAATGGACGCTTGCTTGTTATTGTTTTGCTGTGTAAGATAAAAGTAATGAATCTCAATTAATGAAACAAACCAAAGTCAAAACAATAACAAACAAGCATCCACTAACATGAAGAAAAATATATTACTGATAAGCCATATGCTAGCTGCTATTCTGATGTGTTTTGATGTGATAAACATTGTGAATGAGTGAAACGAAAAAGTGGCAAAAATCGAAACAACAACCAGCAACAACCTAACAGTGCATGATAATATATATAATTACATAATGATAAGTATCCCCATCTCCAACTCAATAACAAGGTAAGCAGGCAGGCAGGCAGGTTAACATAATTAATGCTAGGAACACAGTACTAAACAATCTCCACAAAGGACCCATTCTCTTTCCCAGTCTTACGAAGTACGGACCTCGCAAAAGTGAGAAACTTCAGTCTGTGATCGTTATCAAGCATTATCTCTCCCAAATTATCTAAAATAATGCTAATACCCATAGCACACTCACATTCATACCTCAGCCTCGCAAACTTGCAACAGTCAACTAACAGATGTTGAATGGTCTGAGGCACATCCACACCGCAAGTACACAAAGCAGAGTCTTTGATTTTATACTTGTGTAAATAATAATTAAACCCCCCATGCCCAGTTAAAATTTGACTTACATAATTATTAATACAGAACTTTGATAAAATTTTATAAGCTATAACAACATTATTAAAGAACAACTTGGTTGTGGCTCCTGTAGATGATGAAGCATAGAACTGCTGCCATTCTTGTAGCGAATTGGACCTGGTGGAATGCTTGGCAAAGGACAGCGGAAACCTGTCGTATTTAGGCTGCTGTCTATTGTTCAAAGCGGCAAATTTGGCAAGCTCATCAGCCCTCTCATTACCCAATATACCGCAATGAGCTTTCACCCAATAAAAAGCGACTTCTTTGCCTTGTTCCTGTAAATGCCAGATTTCACTCCTAATGTCCACTGCTATTGGGTGGAGTGTGTTAGGATCACCGATAACTTCTAAACCTGATTTACAGTCACTAGCTATATGCACTTGCTTATGTTTCAGCTTCCCAAAGATGTGCAGTGCCCGTAGTATTGCGGAAAGCTCAGCTTGAAACACACTACAGAAATCTTCGAGGCGAAAGCTAGAATGCTGAATTTCCACTCCTCCAGACCAGCAAGAAACCGCTGCTCCAACCCTGCCCTCCAGCTTACTGCCATCCGTATAAAGGATGGGCCCATCATCACCAAGACTCTCCACTTCTTCCTGCGATCTAATAAGCCCAAACTCCACACGTTTTCTCTTGGCCGGATGAGGCAGGGAAAACGGACTCCTTCTAAGCTCCATGCTTCGTCCAGGTAAACAGGCAAGTGGTGTTCCTCTCTTTATATTAAATATAAGAGCGTGCTCTCTAGCTCTCAACGGCAAAGGCAAGATTCTTGCCAACAAAAGACTCGACGTGAAGGACACTGTTCTGTGAGCCTTACATATCTTGATGGCGAAGATTCGAGTGAGGCTATTGAGCGCCTTCTCAGCATAAACTCTTGTCGAGATGTCCGCCCAGCAACTCGCGGCGTACAGGACTGTTGGCTCTACTACTGAAATGTAAATCATTCTTAAGATATTAGAGTTGAGGCCCCACTGTGCTCGTGCTGATCTTGCAACTTTCTTGTAGAATAATATTGCTTTCTTATTAATCATCTCCAAGTGCGGCCGGAAGTTTAAAAGAGGATCCAAAATCAACCCTAATATCCTAAGACTGGAACCATAAGCAATTTCAGCTCCCGACATCATAAGTTTTGGAGTGTGGTACCGCATCTTTTTAGTAATTAATATGGCCTGAGTCTTTCCTGGCGCAAATTTGAGTTTAAGTCTGCCTCCCCACTGAACTATCACAGCCAATGCTTGGTTAATTTTTTCTTCCAGCTCGTTGCCATCCACCGCAGTCGCAATCATTAATATGTCATCAGCAAAAGCCTGCACCCGCACTCCCCCGTACTGACTTTGCTCTAAAACTGTTTAGTTTTAGGTTTTAGGTTTTTAGTTTTAGGTTAGGTTAGGTTAGGTTAGGTTAGGTTAGGTTAGGTTAGGTTAGGTTAGGTTAGGTTAGGTTAGGTTAGGTTAGGTTAGGTTAGGTTAGGTTAGGTTAGGTTAGGTTAGGTTAGGTTAGGTTAGGTTAGGTTAGGTTAGGTTAGGTTAGGTTAGGTTAGGTTAGGTTAGGTTAGGTTAGGTTAGGTTAGGTTAGGTTAGGTTAGGTTAGGTTAGGTTAGGTTAGGTTAGGTTAGGTTAGGTTAGGTTAGGTTAGGTTAGGTTAGGTTAGGTTAGGTTAGGTTAGGTTAGGTTAGGTTAGGTTAGGTTAGGTTAGGTTAGGTTAGGTTAGGTTAGGTTAGGTTAGGTTAGGTTAGGTTAGGTTAGGTTAGGTTAGGTTAGGTTAGGTTAGGTTAGGTTAGGTTAGGTTAGGTTAGGTTAGGTTAGGTTAGGTTAGGTTAGGTTAGGTTAGGTTAGGTTAGGTTAGGTTAGGTTAGGTTAGGTTAGGTTAGGTTAGGTTAGGTTAGGTTAGGTTAGGTTAGGTTAGGTTAGGTTAGGTTAGGTTAGGTTAGGTTAGGTTAGGTTAGGTTAGGTTAGGTTAGGTTAGGTTAGGTTAGGTTAGGTTAGGTTAGGTTAGGTTAGGTTAGGTTAGGTTAGGTTAGGTTAGGTTAGGTTAGGTTAGGTTAGGTTAGGTTAGGTTAGGTTAGGTTAGGTTAGGTTAGGTTTTTTTTTTTTTTTTTTTTTTTTTTTTTTTTTTTTTTTTTTTTTTTTTTTTTTTTTTTTTTTTTTTTTTTGCAGCTTCCCCCTAAGAGTTTTAGAGATTTTATTTTCGGTTTTTATTTATTATTCTACTTATTACATACATATCAAGGTACAGGATAAGGGTTTTACCGGGTGATTTTTATTTCCTATTTTTATTTTTATTTTACATTTTAATTTCCAGGTCTAGGTACAGGATATGGGTTTTACAGAGTGTTCTTTTATTTCCTTATTATTACATTTTAATTTACAGTTCTATTTCTAATACAGTTTTACATCTTATTTTACTAATCTTATATTTATTTTACAGTATATTTTATATCTATTGATTTTACACATTGCTGGTCATATATATATATTTCAATATATAAATACAACAAGACTTATACATCTGTTTTATTTCTTATTATTACCTTATTTGCTATATTTACACAGTATACTATAAAATTATCTCTAGTGTTTTTGTTTCCTAACAATTCATTTGCCTTGTCTACTTCTAAAGTTGTACAAAATTTTTGTTCGAACTCGTGTCTCTCTACACCAAAAACGGGGCACTCAAATAAAATATGTGCTACTGTCTCGCTCTTTTCTGGTTCACAGATGCATGATGGGCTTTCTTTGCATTTGAACCTACTCAAATATTCAGAAAACCCACCATGTCCCGTCATCACCTGCGTCAGCACTCCAGTAGGCTCTATCGCCCTGACGATTTTGAAAGCTTGAGTGGCATCTGGAAAAAACATTTTAGTGACGGAAGCTGTTTCACCTATCGCGTATCTTCGATTCCACTCGTCAAGCGACAACATCCGGAGTTGGCGCTTGACGAACGAGATCGGACACCGTTCATAGTCAGGCTTTGTCTTGGTCTTCAGAGCCGCATCCTTCGCTAGTTGATCCGCGCGCTCATTGCCCTCCAATCCGGCATGCGCTTTCACCCAAAACAGGGAGACCTCTTTACCCAGTTGCTTGCATACTTTGAGGTTCTTCCGTATCTTGGCAGCCAGAGGATGGATGGAGCCCTGGTTTGTAACCGTCTCTAGTGACGACCTAGAGTCACTGTAGATGCCGAATGTAGTTTCGGGACTCTTCAGGATCTCTTCTGTGGCCTTGAATATGGCCAGCAATTCGGCCTGATAGACTGTGCAGTGGGACGACAGTTTAAATTTTCGGCTTTTGATTTCAGCGTCACTATTCCAAAAGGATAGTGCCGCTCCAACCTTGCCTTCAATTTTACTGCCGTCCGTAAATATGCGCACTGCTTGGTGACTGTGTCTTTCGACTTGTTCTTGGTCTATCAGGCAATTGAATTTCCGGTCTATATTATCGGCCGGGTGCGGTGTTTTTGCATAGGGGACCATCTGTTCCATCCTCAGGTCCGCGAATCCCGGCTGGGCCCATCCTTTCTTTGCCTCATATAGTGCCGCTGCTTCCCGTATACGTAGGTCAAGAGGGAGTATTCCTGCAAGCAGCAGTGCCGAATTCAGCGAGACTGTGCGATAGGCTCTGCACAGCTTCTGGGCAAACCCCCTCTGGACCACATTGAGGAGTTTTTGGACGCACAGTTTCCTGGATGCGGGTGCCCAGACGCTAGCAGCATACAGGATGATAGGCTCTATAACTGCCACATAGATCATGCGTATGACCTCGGGATGGAGGCCCCAGCTGATTCTGGCGGCTTTTGAGAGGCGTTTATAAATGTTCAGTGCTTTTACGCAAACACTTGCTACGTGCGTGTTGAAGGTAAGCTTCTCATCGATGGTAAGCCCCAGGATATTAATTTCCTTAGACATTTCAATGCCAGTCCCGCCCATGTGCAGGAGTGGGGTATCATATTTCATTTTCCGTGTTAAGACCATCGCTTTCGTTTTGTGTGGTGCAAATTTCAGTTTATTCATAATACCCCACTCCCGAACATACGCGAGAGCGGCATTGGCACGTCTTTGGACCTCCATCGCAGTATCCCCGTTAAAGACCAAGACAACGTCGTCCGCGAATGCCTGACAATAATCACCTCGACTTTCGAGACCCTTCAGTAAGGGATCGAGGAGCAAATTCCACAGGATTGGCCCCCCGATCGAACCCTGGACGCATCCCTTGGTCGTTTCTTTAGTGACTTCTTTGCCCGCATATCTGACCCTGACTTTTCTGTTTTCCAGGTAGCTGTCGATGACCCTCCTGATGTTGATTGGACATCCTTCTTCAGCCAAACGGACTCTTATGGCCGGCCACCAAGCGCTGTCAAAGGCTCCCTCTATGTCTAGTGAAACCATGGTGATTAGTTTCTTCTGTTTCAGCTTATTGCGTATGTGATTCATCAGGACATAGAGGGAGTCTTCTGTACTCTTTTGAGGCATGAACCCGTATTGGCTGGTGCTTAGCTTTGGAAGCAAGTGCCACTTAACTCTGCCGATGACCATCTTCTCTAGGATCTTTCCCATCACCGGCAGAAGCCCAATCGGCCTATAGGATTTGGGGCTTGTGTAACTCTCTTTTCCTGGCTTTCTCAGAATGACCACCGTCGCTTCCTTCCAGATTGTTGGAAAGTGTCCCAGCTCCAAGCACTTGTTTGCCAGTGAAAGGTATAGATCGCGGTCCTGAGATATGGCATGCTCACATATGTCCGCTGTCAGGCCATCCGCGCCTGGAGCTTTTTTGAGGCTAAAGCTATGCACCGAGTACTTTAGCTCCTCCGCGGTAAACGGTGGATCATGGTTCTCATCATGAATCGACTCGTTTACCCCGTCGGCCGCTTTTCTTGTCTGCTGGTGATATGCGTTATCCTCTTCTACGCTGTCCACTGGGTAGAACGTGTCGGCTAGGAGCATCGCGGATTCCATCTCACCTAACACCTTTCCTTTTGCAACCAAAGGGAGATCCTCCTGCCTCTTGGTTGTTTTTCCTATGACCCGATATATCCCTTCCCAAAGCCCTTCCTTTTCCTGTTTCCCGCAAAACTCCTTCCAGCTCTCTATTTGTGCCAACTTTGCTTTCTGTTCATAACTTTCTTTTGCTTTCAGGTAATCGGCGACAACCTTCTCTCTACGGATCGGCGCTGCGCAACGGATTCTACGTCTCCTGGTGGTAACATCCTTCTTCATCGCTTCGAGTTCCTCAGACCACCACGGCAAGGTAAGTTTACTGTTTGATTTTTTGATTGGAATGCTATTTTTACATGTGTTTATTATAATTTGTATGTATGTCTCTATTTTCTTATCTAACTCTGTCTTGTCTTTTACTTTACTAATATTCTCTGTGTTTAGATTTTCCTCTTCGAGCAATTGGGCCATTTTCTCATGAAAAAGGTTCCAATCTGCTTTTTTGCTGTTAAAAATTCTTGTTGTCCTGATAATGTTTGTTCCTTTAGCTTTCGTTAGTCTGAGTTTAAATGTAATTGTGTTGTGGTCTGAGCTCGTCATGCCAATGTTTACCTTCCACCCTTCCACCAGGGTCAGCATATCCGCTGTGCAAGCCGTCACATCTACAAAGCTGGTGTACGCTTTGTTGCCCCGTATCGTGTCAAAGGTAGGTGTGTCGCCTTCGTTTAGGACCTGTAAGCTCATCTCTTCTATGGCCCCAGCCAAATCTTCGCCTTTTTGGTCAACCTTCGCGCTACCCCACCAGGTACTTTTCGCGTTTGCGTCGCCTCCGATGACCATAAGCTTTGGCTTGATCTGCCTCTTTATCTTTTTCAGCTGGTCCAGGTACTCTTCGATATCTTTGTGCTCCGGCTCGAAGTAGAATGAGACGGCCAAGATCTCCCAGGCTTCCGTGCGAATTTTCACCACCGCGATGTTGTTCGTGGTGAGATCCGGCACCTGTGTAACATCCATGTTACTGTCAAAGACGACGATAGCTGCTTTGACAGTGCCGCCATCGGCATTTGAATTCTGGAAGACCCTGGCCCCCCCGTAGTCCCTCATCCTGCTTATCGCTCCAACGTATGGTTCCTGGACCAGAGCGAATGCAATACCTTGCTTATTGGCTTCGATCATGATTTCCTGTGTGGCTAGCTGTTTCCTTTGCAGGTTTGCTTGAGCTACAAGGTAAGGTTTTTTGTCAGCTGGAGGAGTTGAGCCCGGGACCACCTTAACACTGGTAAGCGACTGTGGCTCGAGCCAGCGTCTCCCATCTCCTTCTTATAGCGCATTCACTGCTGAATGCGTTGTGGTCTACCCGGTCCAGCTTTGCATGTCTACAGTTGCAGCAGGCCGGTGGCACATCTGAGAGCCAATCTGCGCATTCCGACTTCATGTGGGGTCCCCCACAATGGCTACACTTCTCGACAGTTTCCTTGCAGAATCGTCGGCCATGCCCGTACCCGAGGCAAAGCGAACACTGAACCAACGGTGATTGGTCCGCTACTCTCACGCGCTGTAGGTCAATCTTGACGGATTCTGCCTGAACTAGCTGCTGCCATATCCTGGGGGACACCCTCATGACGATGTGTTGGGTGTGTGGATTGCGTGTGCGCTTTTTGAAGGCTATCTCTACCTTGTAGTCCTTTTCGCTGATGTTTTCGAACACTCGGGAATTTTGATTTTTCAGGGCTTTTAGGACTTCCTCGTCACTGTGGTATGATAGCACGTCCCTGAGGACTACTAGAGGGTCTTTGTTTTTTATCTCTTCTACGTTGAGATGCTTATCCTCCTTTCTTAGCCTTTCCTTGATTTTCTCCCTCTCCCCCTCGGTTTTGCATCCCACAATCACCTTTCTATCCTTTGCTTTTCTGATCCTTTCCACCTCGATTCCCCCGTCTTTTGCGTTCACTGCCTTTCTTATTCTGTTCAATACTTCCTCCCCTGTTTCTTGGTCATCTTTTGCGCTAACTACCACCGAATGTAGAGCGGTATGCTCGTAGGGCTGCCTCTTCGCAAACGCCGCTGCCACACTCGCATAGGAT